>SWDC01000151.1:3342500-3942500 GCA_004919715.1 Linderniella brevidens
ATATATTCCGATAATAATAATATAGTTTGATGCTTCGGGTTTTATCAGATTTGCTTATATTGTAATTATTTTTATTTTTTTTTCCTCAGGTTCTCTACCAGAGGGCCAGATGAAAACAGAACCCTGATTAAAAATGGAATATATATATATATATATATATATATAGTGAATAAGAAGCAATTGTTGTTTTGTTAATTTTGTTTTGGTGATGATATACTTTGTTGACACAGTGGATTTGATTTTTTTTTGTACTCAGTGATAAGTTCTGTCTTCCCTCGTGCTTCCACACCGAAAAATTGAAAAAGAATCCGACCCGGTTTTGTTTATTACCAGATCCAGTTGTGGTGTAATAAGAGATTTAGATCAAATAGTTGCCGGGCTCTGCCTCAATTCAGGTTCAAAATGAATTGGAATAAATCTGATTGAGTAGAAAGTAACATATTACTTGCTAGTGTGTTGCTAAGTTGATTTCTTACGAGTAGAGTTGCTGTAGAAGATTTACCAGTCTTTTGACACGTGTTGTTTTCCATCCAAATTGATGGACTTACTGAATGAGGGACCAATTTGGTTCAAAAGTGTCAACATCGGGGACTAAATTTAATACACGGAAAACATCGATGACTAAATTGGTCCAGAAAAT
Source organism: Linderniella brevidens (assembly GCA_004919715.1). Lineage (NCBI taxonomy): Eukaryota > Viridiplantae > Streptophyta > Magnoliopsida > Lamiales > Linderniaceae > Linderniella > Linderniella brevidens. The sequence goes on from SWDC01000151.1 coordinate 3,343,141, forward strand.
GAACACCGGAGGCTATTTTAAGTTTGGGATAATACCGATTTTGGTCTCCAGTGTTTGCCGATGTTTCAATTGGACCTATTTAGTCCCTCATGTTTCAGAAATGAATCAATTTGGTCCCAACGTGACATAAACTGTCAATTTAGACATAAAATCATTAAATGTGAGACTGGCACGCTGTGATGATGCCACATGTCGATTTTCTGTTAAAATTAATGGTTTCCGTCAAATTGAGACCAAATTGGTTCATTTTCGAAATATGAGAGACTAAATTGATCCAATTGAAACATCGGAGACTAAATTGGTTCATAAGTCAAATATTGGGGACTAAAATAGGTTTTATCCCTTATTCCGTAAACTTAGACTTCAAAAATTCTAAACGAAGGCCATTTGCTTGAGGTTGACGCCGGGGAGGCAATGTTGGCATTGCCTTGTCATGGCCAACATTTCAAACTACTATTGCTCGATGCTAAAGCAGTGCTGCGAAGCCAAAAACCTCAAGCGAGCGAGAAAACTCCACGCCCACATCATCAGAACCCTCGAAAATCCCGAGACGTTCTTGCTGAACAATCTCGTCAACAGCTATAACAAGCTCAACCGGATAGGGTACGCGCGCAGTGTGTTCGATGAAATGCGCAAGCCAAACCACTTCTCGTGGAACACGATCCTATCAGCTTACTCGAAAGACGGGAACGTCGAGGACATGGAGAAGCTCTTCGCTTCGATGCCGAGAAGAGATGGGGTCGCGTGGAATTTGCTTATTTCGGGGTACATCAAATCTGGGCTGCACGAGAAGGCCCTGCACTGTTATAAGTCGATGCTGAGGAATAATGGGGCGCAGCATTTGAATAGGATCACACTTACGACTGTTCTTAAACTGCTGTCCAACAACGGGTGGGTTGATTTAATCGGCGGTTCCCTGCACGCACAGGTGGTGAAATTCGGGTTCGCTTCGTACGTATTCGTGGGTAGCCCGTTGGTGGACATGTACGCAAAGTCCGGTATGATACGAGAGGCCCAGCGTTTGTTCGATGAAATGCCTGAAAGAAACGTTGTTACGTATAACACGATGCTTTCGGGGCTCTTAAGCTGCAGGATGGTGGAAGAAGGATGGAGATTATTCGGTGCTATGAGCGATAAGGATTCGATTTCTTGGACCACGATGATCACCGGGCTGACTCAGAATTACATGAATCAAGAATCATTAGATTTGTTTAGGGAAATGAGGCTCAATGGAGTTGAAATGGATCAGTTCACATTCGGCAGCGCGTTGACCGCGTGTGGTGCTCTTTCTGCATGCACAGAAGGGAAGCAAATTCATTCGTACATCGTTAGGACATATTATTTCGATAATGTCTATGTCTCCAGTGCACTTTTGGACATGTACTGCAAGTGTAGAGAGATAAGAAACGCAGAGACTGTGTTTCGGAAGATGAGGCAGAGGAACATAGTTTCTTGGACAGCAATGTTAGTGGGCTACAGTCAAAACGGTCACAGCGAAGAAGCCATTAAATTGTATCATCAGATGCAGAAAAATGGCGTAAAACCCGACGAATTCACCTTAGGAAGCGTGATAAGCTCGTGTGCGAATCTTTGCAGCTTAGAGGAAGGGGCCCAATTTCACTGCCAAGCTCTTGTCTCCGGTTTAACATCCTTCATCACGGTTTCCAATGCAATAGTAACCCTCTATGGAAAATGTGGAAACACCGATGATTCTCGTAGATTATTCGAAGAAATTAATCCAAAGGACGAAGTTTCTTGGACGGCTCTGGCTTCGGGTTATGCCCAGTTCGGGAAAGCTGAGGAAACGATCAAACTGTTCGAAGAAATGCTTTCCCGTGGCCTGAGACCCGACGGGGTAACTTTCGTCGCCGTTCTCTGTGCTTGTAGCAGAGCGGGATTCGTCGAAAAGGGCCATAAATATTTCGAATCGATGACGAATATTTACGGTGTGAGGCCAATTCTTGATCACTACACGTGCATGATCGACATGTTCAGCAGAGCAGGAAAATTACAAGAAGCTAAGAACTTCATCCAAAAAATGCCCTTTCCACCCGATACAATCGGGTGGGCTACGTTGTTGAGCGCGTGCAGGAACCGTAAGAACGTGGAAATAGGAGAATGGTCCGCGAAATCCCTGTTAGAATTGGACCCGAAGAGCTCCGCGGGCCACGTGTTGCTCGCGAGCATCTACGCGTCTAAGGGGAAATGGGACGAGGTGGCTCGTGTAAGAAGGGAGATGAGGGTGAGGGGCGTGAGGAAAGATCCCGGGTACAGCTGGATAAAGTACAAGAACAAGGTGCACGTTTTTTCTGCTGATGATAAATCGGGGTTTTATGCTGAGAGGATCTACGAGGAATTGGAGAGGCTGGGGGAAAAAATGGCTGAGGAGGGTTATGTGGCTGATGTGGGCTCTGTTCTTCATGATGTTGAGGAATCGGAGAAGGTGAAGATGCTGAGTCACCATAGCGAGAGGCTTGCGATCGCATTCGGTTTGATTTTTGTACCCGAAAATATGCAGATTAGGGTTGCGAAGAATCTTCGGGTCTGCGATGATTGTCATCGGGCGACGAAGGTGATTTCGAAGGTGACGAGGAGGGAGATTCTTGTTAGGGATGCTGTGAGGTTTCATTTGTTTAAAGATGGAGAATGTTCCTGTGGAGACTTTTGGTGAAATGAAACATCTTTTCATTAGTCATTACAGGTACACTTTTAACTACGTAGTTGATTTATTATTTGCTCTTGAATGTGCAATAATAGGATCGATCAGGCATGTCTTAGTCTTGTGGCATTGAGAAAGAAGCCACATTTTATTAATTTATTTATTTATTTATTTAGTTGTCATGTAAAATGTAACGACATTATATTGCTTAATTAATTTTTTAGTTATGTATATTTGAGGGAGTGATATTTAAGTACACCTAAATTGAGGGTGACAATTTTGGAATAGCGAGAGCTTCGAAACTGAAGCAATTTGAGGATAGCTAATACCGAAAATCTAATTCTAGCCTGCAATTAACAAATGTGCACCACACTTAAAAATTAAATTGGGAGAAATTCTAAGTGGCGCCAAACGTGCTGATTTGGATAAAAAAAAAAAATCGTCGCTACGTAGGATTTTTCCTCAAAATTAAATGTCATGTGCACCACACGTGTTAATTTCGGACTGAAATAATGTTTGCAGCGTTAATCGTCCTTAAATTACTTCAATTCGTATGAGATGCTGACGATCGAAATTTTCACTACGCCATGTAGGATTTTTCTCAAATTAATTGTCGCGTGTGTTAATTCTGCATTGAAAATTATGTTTCCAGCGTTAAATGTCCTCGAATTACTTAAATTTCAAAATTTATTATCCTAAAATTGACATGATGAGCTTAAAACGCCACTTCTTATTAATCAATGTAATGAAGAATACCCCGTCACTGCTTAAAACTTAATACTCTGTCACTGCTATTAATCACTGTAATGAAGAATACATAACACGCACAAATAGTAGTTCAAAAATATCCAATTTATTATGTACATTAATGATTTTCTTTCTTTCTTTCTTTCTTATAACTCATAATCTACAAGAGAAGCTGCTGGATCTTCAGATAAAGAAAGAAAATAATTCTTTTTGCAACATAAAGTTGCCCCCAACCATTGTATAAAGAATGCGAATGAACGAGCTTTATTCTTTCTTGGTGATAAAAGAAATCCCTTTCTTTCTATATATATCTTCTCCCCATAGCCCTTCTATTAATTCAGCAAAAATACGACGAGGATTGGTTAACAAAGTTGGTCAGTTGAATACGAGCCAGAAAAAAAAGAAAAAGTTTATCTTAGGTACCTACCGCGTTTTTCCTCCGATGGATCAATTGAAGAAGTACGTAGATTCCAAAACTTCTCTTAGGTCGAAGTCTCCACGTTCAGGCAACGGAGGGAACTTCAGCTTCGGGAATGATGTCTGAAAATCTTCCAACAACTGTAGAGAAGATGGCCAAAAAAATAAAAAATAAAAATTCTTCTAGCAATTCATAAAAACCAAAAAAAAAAAAAATGTGCTGCAAAACTTACATTCTCCAAGATTGGTGCCTCGTAGAGCTCTACAAATTTTTCCCGGAGGTGTTTGTTCATTAGGTCCACATCGCACGCATGAGTCCAGTACGAATCGTGTACACCTGCAAAACGAGGGATTTTTTCCAGATGACAAAGAGAAAAATTAGCAAGTAGAATGAGAATTAATTAATTAATCACTAAATCACCTGCAAAATTTAGGCCAGACTCGGAGCAAGCAACAGCGGTCATCATCATGTGGGAACCGTCGAGCGAGTGCACGAAATTCGGAGGAAAAGCTGTTCTCTGACGCTTAGTCATCACCTTTTTTTGTAAATCATGAAATGATGATACCATTTATTACCTTTTCCTGATATTTCTTTTCTTTTTTTTATGTATGGTGATAGTTTTATTACATTATGGTGGGGAGACCAGTAAAATGATCGTTGAGGACTAGAATGAAAATATCGTAACGAAAATCATCTTACCTTGTCAGTTTCTCGTTGTAAGGTCAAAACCTGAAGAGAAGTCTTAATCTGCATTCAAATTAAAAAAAATTGAATGAACACTTGAAATATGATGTACTATCAGCAAATCCCAGAAAGAAAAAGAGAACAATATATTTTTTTTTTTCTTAAGAAAAATTACCATATGCCTTCCCAATTTGCGGTACGGCTGCACAACAGGGAGCCCGAGTGGTGTGGTCCAACGTACCGGATGGTTTTGGTTTGCGATAATCTGCATATATGGCATCTTTATATAAGATGAATCATTCAAGAATTACTAGGGAAAAAAAATAGGCTTAACTAGTCATGTATATTTAGGGGAGTGGCATTTAAGGCCACCTAAATTAAAAGGTTGCAATTTTAGAATAATAAGTTTCGAAGTTGAATCAATTTGCGGAGGATTAATGCTGGAAACCTAATTTTAGCCCGAAATTAACACAAGTGACCACACGTGATAACTAATGGAAACTCCTACATGACGTGGAAAAATTCGATCCAAATCAACATCTTCGATGAATTGAAGTAATTTAAGGACAATTAACGCCGAAAACATGATTTCAGCCCGGAATTAACACACATGAGGTGCATGTGACACAATTAATAAAGGGAAATATCCTACGTGGCATCGTGAAAAATTCGGTCCAAATCAGCAAGTCTGAAGCCACGTACTATTTACCCCTAATTAATTGTCACGTAAGGGAGTCAATTTCGAACTGAAATTAGGCTTCCAGCATTAACTATCCTCAAATTACTTCAATGTGGAAAACAATTGTCCTAAAATTGTCACCCCTTAACTTAGGTGTTCTTAAAATGTCACTCACTCAAATATACATGACTAAAAAAATCATTAACCCAAGAAATATAAGGTAACTACTTTTTTGTCTAAAACTTAATTGTGAGATTTGAACATACATATAAATATATATAACTTCGAAAGGTGTAGGGAAAAATGAAGGTAAACAAACCTTTGCACAATCTCCAAGCCAACTCATTATGCTTCTTGCAGCCTCAAACATTTCTCCTAAGGCAGTCAATGTAGTCTGTTGAAAGAATTAAACAGCAGAGTTCTAAACAGCAGAGTTCGAACTTGCATAGCAGGGAAATTAAAAAAACTATAAAATTTGAAAGCAAAAATCAACGTTAAGACTATCGAATCTCTCGAAAATGTACTCCGCAACAAGGAGAAAAGGTAGTCAAAACAGAGAAAAAAAAAAAAAAGAGGACTCACTTTTGCAGCATAACACGCTGCAGCAAACAACTCGTTATCATCTTCGATGCCACGTTCTTTCAACCTCCTCATGATTTGATCGCGTGCACCGATGTAAGTGACACCATACACCGACGTCATAACGGTTTGCTTAACTAATTTTCTATCAACCTGCATAAATGTGAAAATCGGTAGTTATTGAGCGATTTGAGAACCAAAAAATACGATCACAAAGAAAAAAAATTATAGGCCCAGCAAAAATTAGCGGAGAAAAAAGGGAAAAATAATTATGTGAGTCCAATGATGCATGAAAGAACATAAAATAAATAACCTGGTCAATTAAAAGCCTTGCACGCATCACATTTGGATCCGTAGCAGGGTCATTGGCAGCGTCCATCTTCATTATTTCGAGAACTCTGCATCATATTATAAGTGCACTAATAAATTTAGCCCAAAAGGATTAACAAAACAAGCAAAGAAATGTCTTTTCCTATTTTATAAATTATTATTTAATCTTTAACATGAGTCAAAAACCAGGAACTACTATGCTGATGAGAAAGAAAGATAAGTTAAAATTCATTGAAACAATAGTGGTTGGTCTCATTTTTTCCATAGCTTCTCAAGATATGCTGATTATTATTAAAAATTTAATAAATTCATACAATTAGCTAAGGTTATTCGCACGTCTTAGAGATAAGGTTGTTATTCGAATAACGTTACAAAGTAAGATAAAATAAACAACCTGTAAAAATAAACTAACTTACCTAGCAGCGATTCCAGAGTAAACATCAGCAGGCTTGTCACCAGCTGTCAGATTTACTGCAGCTGCTCCCAGCTGAAAAATACCATGCACGTAAGAAATCAAAACAAAGTAGGTCAAATAGAAATTAAAAAAATAAAAATAAAAAAGCAGCTCAAGATTTCATGCACGTTACAAGATAGCCTACTAAACAAATTTAGCTTAGGTAATAAAGCTTCTTATTGTTTCAGTAGGTGTTCTCATCTTATTTTATGACATCAGAAGTAGAAGACAAATATCTTTACCTTGTCCCTGCCAAGAGCAGCATAATGTTGCAAGCCATTGCACGAGCCATCCTTTAAAAAAAAAGAATCAAAAGCAAAGGATACTTAACAAGAGGAACGAGCAAAACAGAACTATCGCAGCTACTAACATAAATGGAAATCGATAATAAGAAAAGTCAACGATTCGTTACTTGATGAATAGGAATGTAAGAGATTGCAGACCCGGGACACGAACTCCTGAAAGCTTCAGCAAGATTCATGCAAGTAGCCAAGCATTGAAAAGGGTCCTCAGCTTTCAACCACCAACGTTTCCCTTCCAAAGGCTGATCAGCAGAGTCCAATATATCCTCCATGTGGCCCTCAGCAAACGCTACTCTACCTTCGTAAGACAACTTATCAACCCCGCCACCGAATAAATTCGCCAGGTGTATCTTCAGCCACCTCAGCCCCGAGGTGCCAAGTGGACGGCCCTCGGCGAATTCTAAGATTCCCCGACAAAGATCGGAGCCAAGGTGATTCAAATGAGGATGCATTGGATACGCGCGGCCTCTGAAATCTAAGTTATGAGGGTAGTAGAATCCGTCTTCGTCCTTCATTTTTCGTGCAACCTACTCTATGCAAGGAAAAGCTGTTACATGCAAGAAACGGAGACTGTAATAAGATGGCTTGTGAGTGACGAACTCCAAATTCTTACAGCGAGTTTGAGTTCCACGTCGCATCGAAGGGAATGTCTTTCGCTGTTTTCCTTTTTAACGGATTTCACTTTCCATTTCCACTTCTTCAGTTCCGTTTCGTCTTCTGTGTCCAGTTCTTGTGGGAGAGGGACCTGTACGGGTTTAGTGCAATGTATGGCTGTTAATTGAGAAACACCGGTCTCTGTTGGAAATAAAATATATAAATTTAAAATATGATGCAATCTCTTCAAGTTTAAGCTTTTAGGTGAAGTGATCAATCAACATGGTATCAGAGCTCAGACCCAAGGGGTCATGGGTACGAATCCCTATGACCACCCATTTAAAAAATTATACTTCTAGAAAAAAGAAATTAGCCTAGACGCGAGGGGGCGTGATGGAAATAAAATATAAAAATTTTTAAATATGATCCACTCCCTTCAAGTTCAAGCTTTTAGGTGCAGTAGTCATTCAACAACCTCTTAAAAAATGGTAAAAGATTGGAGCTTTTAAAGTAAATGTGACATACATCTTCACGGTCAACTAAGTCGGCAAGACGACCACCGCTAGCCCAGATTCTGTCTACGATGCTTAAAATTCTCTTATTCACCCTCCATTTGGTGTTGCCAAGGGAATTAAGTGCCTATACAGTAGAGGAAGAATTTATTAGCCTTTCATGCGAGACCATAACTTTGAATCCCAACATAAGAATATTAAGGAATAAGAGAACAAGAAACCAAAGTGAAGACCTTGAAAACAGGCTCCAGTTGCTGCTTTGAAGTTCTTTTAACGGCATCTCTTTGTTGTTTTGCTCCATGTGTACGCATAACGTACGAAGGCAAAAACAAATAAGCACCCCGATCATACCTACGAGAAAAATCTAAATATAAGATGCCCCTCTTTCATAAGAAAGAAAAGAAACGTCCCTAATCTTTAACGCTTAAATAGGAATGATTGAGCTACAAAAGGACCAAGATTATCATACCCTGTCCAGTTCAGAGGAGGAAGCAACATTGGCATATATGGAATAACCATATGTCTTGCCTGTATACACAGTAAGCGAAAATTATGTCCTCAAACATTCACAATAGAAAAATGATCCAACAAAGAACTAAATTTAATATATAAAAGGCATCAAACAGGGTATCTAAAAGAAAATTGCTGAAAGAAAAGGTGTACATACAGTTTTTTCCATGCCCTTACGTACTAGAGGGTCACATTCAATTACACCGTATCTCCTCGAGCCTTTCCTATACAAAAGAATTTGACAAGAAACACATCAATTGGCAAAACTTTGAAAAAAAAAATCAAGAATTGCAACCGAGGAAAAAAAATACGCGTTATATGTTTGTTTGTGTACTCACGGTGTGTCCACAGATTTTAGGGTGTGCACGAATGCTGGTCGAATATCGGGCGGCGTATCATCCAGCTGATCAACTGGAGGCTGTATGAAGGCTGTTTGGGTCAAAATCTGAATCAAACGGCAACCGACCTATAAAATCAAAGATCAATGTAAGAAATCAGAAGCCAAGAAACAAGTGTCGTTTTGCATTAAATTTGCATATCACGTGCTGGGAGAGAAAAATCGGGACTAAATGGGGATCACCTTGACTTGATTTTCAAGGCCCCATGGTTTCATATCATCTTGTTGCTTTACTATTTCCCTAACTTGGTGTAACTTTTGCTTCTTCATCAAAGCTTGAACCTTTTTCCTCAGCTTATCCCGCTCCTTACCCTCGAGATCGGGTTCTCCAGAAGTCCTATTCAATGCATTTTTCCTCTTAGAATTCTCCAAGAACCTATGTATCCTAGCCTGGCAATGATAAAGACATTGGTTCCCGAATTAGGCATCCATAGGAATATCAGGAGAAGATAAAAGGGACGATGCCTATTTCATTTGGTTAAAAAAACTACTGTCTCCTGACTTCAAATATTGAGTAAACCCAGAAAAGGTTGCATGGATTCTACCCCAGCATGATGCTACCAAGCAGGGAAATAAATCCCCATAAATCAAATGAATCCTAAAGTGCAGCAAAGTTATGAGTCCACATTATCAGACCAATAACAATCACTGTCAATGCTTTCTCAATAAATTCAAACACTCACTAATCTTACAGGAACTGCAGCCCACAGCAAAATGCACCAGTAATTCCCTCGATCGTGTAAGAGCATAGTTGAATAACAATATTAATTTTGTGGCTGTATCGCAACAAAGTTGTAGAAATGTAATAAAAACAAGACAAATGGCAACTAAAGTTCACAAAACCATGAAAGTATGTGCATGAACACTAGAATAACTATGTACTGCCAAACAACCTCGTTTTCAATAGCTTCACCGATATGGCTCGCAGCTTGAACAACTCTAGCACTACCATTCCATCCACCGCCACCGGTCATCAACAGCCCCATCAATTTATGCATTGTAATAACAGCCATCATCCCTGAAGGTAAGAGATCGATAAAAGGGGCATAAGCACCACGGTTTTTGCCTTCTTTACACAGTTCTTGTTCGGCTGCAATAGCATCTCGCAACGGCTCGAACCACCCCAAGAACAAAGACTTCACGTAAGGAAGATTGGGAGCCAATTTCTGCTGACACATATCCTCCAAAAGCTCCTGATACTCTCTGGCTGCTTCTTCCCAGGCTTCGGTCTCTGCTTTTATCTGTCTTCTTCTAAGGGCGTTGTATTTATTCAAGGTCATTCCTGCAACCAATTTTGGCTGCTTTCGCTCCGGGACGAAATCGGAACTTTTTGCCTCCATTTCTTTATTGAACTGCTCAATCAACTCGTGAATTTCATCAACCTCCTCTTCGGAGGTAGATAGCATAGCTTCAGCCACCGCCGCATAACCCCTTGTGGTACGAAAATTTTTCAAAGGGTCATCGTCAAAGATTGAATTTTTGAGACTTCCCACTTCAAAATTACGTCCAACGATTGAACACCGAGGCATACCCAACTCAGATGTACAACTGTGTAGACACCTTTGAGGTTCCAAAAACCTCAGCCTTTCGGTGAAAAGCGATTTTTCTGCAGATCCGGAGGTCGTGGAACAGCGGTGGGATTCTGATAGGGTCTTCAGCTTTCTTAGATTGGATTGCTTTGCTAAGCTTCTCCACATGTTCGATGAAATGCGGCTAACTTAGGAGACGGGGCGCAACGAAATACTGAGGACGAACTGAAATCTATGCGGAAGAAACGTCAAATTGCATCGAGATCGCAGCTCGTACGGTAATGAATTTAAATAAAATCCACGAAATGATTGTTGGTTGTGAAGAATGAGGAGAGGGGCTTTTGAGACTGCAGCCGCCTTAAACCCTGCTAAAAACCTACTTGTATGTGGTATGGTTTTGCTTTTCTCAGGTCGCTGTTTCCTTTTCCTAATAATTCATTTATTTTGCAGAAAATGAAAAACAAAATAAAAAAAATGGGTAAGATCCCTTGTAGTGTAGGCTTGGCAAATAGCGGTTTCGATTTTACCGAGATTGTGTTTACGGACCGAAAATCAATAATTTAATTAAAAATAAGTAATATAAATTAACCAACATCATATATATTATTATATATATTTAATTAAAAATAACAAATATGAAAGTTAGCAATATTTTTTATGCAATAAAAGCTTGCTCTCTCTTTAATACTCATTCTCCTTCTCCCTACAAACTAAAAAACCATAGTACTAAAACACTGTTCTCCCCACATTTACCATTCTTGATGAAGGATGTAGTGGAAATAATCTCTTTTTGTTTGCGTGTGAATTCATTTTCTTTTACGGGTTTCTCCCTTTGTGTGAGCTTTCGCATCCCCTCTCTTGTAGGAGTTGTTTTTTCCCCATTGAAAATGTCTCGAAAAAGATGAGATTTTGAATACGAAGACGAGAAAAGAAATGAAAGATATTACATATCTCAGTTTAATAATCATAGTTGTGGAGTGTTAGACTCGATTTCCAGAATTTTCTTTTAGTCTTACTTTTTTGGATGAAGCTTGATTTTTTCTCTCCAAAATAGAGCTTTCGCATACCGATTGTATTCAGAGGGATTTGCCTGACTATTTTCCTCTTGAATCTTTATTTTGACTTACTTAATTATCGTTTCGAAATAAATACATTCTACGAAACTAGACGTGTTCATTCGGTGACGGTTACGGTTCCTGGTTATGAACCGCCAGTTTACAGTTAATAAAAACATCTAACCGTAATCGAACCACGGTTACGATTTGGAACCGCCGTGCCGGTTACGGTTGCGGTTTGAAACCGCCGGTTTACAGTTCCAATTTTTTTTTTGAGTTTTTTAATAACTGAAATAAATTAAAGAAAATTGAATTTTTTACTAATATAAAAACTCCGAATTATAAATTTATAGAAAAGAAATACACCTTCAATATTTGAAAAAAAAAAAAAACAAACGCTACTTGAATTTAAAAAAATAAAAATTCTGACTTCTAGTAGTGTTCGACGCATACTCGTCGTATGCATCTTCTTATTCGTCCGTAATATTGATTTATGACCGTTGGAATTGATATAAAAATAAATTAAACATAACATATACCAGACAACTTTATGACAGTTGAAAAAAGACAAAACGAAAACCAATGATTGGTACTTTAATAAAGAAATAAATAAAATTATAAAATCCAAATTCAGTCTAACGTCAATTAAAGAAACATTAAATCTTAATCCAACTAATCTAATTATTATATGAACCGCGGTTCATAACCGCCGGTTATAACCTCCGATTTACGGTTAGGAAAATGAAAAACCATAACCGAAACTTCGTAAATAACGATCGGATTACGATTTAAACCATAACCGTTGATCGCGGTTAACCGAACCGTTGACCGCCAATTCGATTACGATTCTTCAAACCTTATAAACAACTTTATACGAAACTACCGCAGACATAAATAAAAACATAGGTTTAGAAGTCTCAATAATAAGTTCATCTCCTTTCAGTTATCTCATGGTTCTCGCAATTTAAATATATTGTTAATTAACTAAATGTGACATAATACTTGCTAGGGTCTCTGCAACAAAACAAGCCCCAAAACAAAACACAAATGAAGACTCATTTCGCCAACCTCACTGTGTCTCTATATCATCAACTTCAAACGAAAATGGAGAAAGCGAAAATTAAAGAGATTTTGTTCTCCAAAACCAAATTAAATATTCCAATAATCGCTTCCAAAGAAATTAAATTACTCGCTCCAAGGATCGGTTTCGGTCCTAACTTCAGAGGGCTCGATCACTTCTGCCTCGGAAACATCGGAAGAATTCTCAGCATCTTCTTCTTCATCATCATCATCGTCTAATCGGCCCCACCGACCCCCGAGAGCCATAGCCATCATCTCGTAGATCTTATTACCAAGCTCGGCTGGACTATCGGGCTAAGAACGAAATAAACCATATTGTATGTAATAACAGACAAATAGAAGGATTATCAAGAAAATCGAACAAAAAGATTATATCTTACTGTGAATCCACTAGAGATTAAGGCGGTGTCGTATAGCAGCTCAACAGCTCTGTTAGCATCCGTGCTCTCCGGTTCGTTCTTGCATGCCGCCTGCAAAATAAAAAAAAAAAAGAATATATTTTTTCTTCTTAAAAAAATATCCAATTAATCGAAAATGGATAATAATCCTATCGTACGTTGAGGTCCTTAACGATGGGGTGATCGGGATTTATCTCCAATATTCTCCGACCCCTCATGAATTCGAGGCTCGTGTTGTCCCCAAGCGTTTGGGCTCGCATTAACCTGTTATTTCATTTGGAGAAAATTGATCAATAAAACTATCATATTTAAATAAAATTTTTATTCGAAAAATTTAACCTGCTGAAATATATGTAAATATATACCTTTCCATGTTTGCCGACCATCCAAATTTACCAGAAACGAGCACGCAAGGAGACGAGGCCAAACGTTTCGAAACCTGAACCTTAGCTACTTTATCACCGAGCTGTTGTTTGATCCAATCACAGAGGAGATTATATTCTTGCTTTGTTTCCCTCTCTTTGACCTCATCATCATCATCTGTATATATTTTTTTCTTACAAATGTATCTATTTCTATGATAAAATAAATAAAGCCAATGCATAACCGGAAAATAATACCAAATTTCACCAACCTAATTCGAGATCCTCCTTGCTTATATCAACGAATTTCTTTTCCTTGTACGTCTGTAAGTTCTGTATAGCAACTTCATCGATTGGTTCGATGAGGTAAAGCACCTGCGAAGAAAATAAGACCCCACGAAAAGAACCTATAATTAAAAAATATATAATTAAAAAAAAAGGCACACATGCTGATAAGAGTATTGTACCTCGGTTCCTTTCTGGAGCAATTTCTCCAAGAAAGGAGCAGATTTTGCACTTCTTAAGCTATCTGTGGCCAGATAGTAAATAGCTTTCTGATTCTCGCCCATATTCTCGACATATTCGTCTAAGCTTATGGGCTCTTCTTCGCTCTTCGAAGAGAAGAACCTCAACAACGGAGTTATCCTCTTGTGGTTTCCAGTGTCTTCGATACATCCCAGCTTTAAGAACTTGCCGAAATTCTCCCAGAATTTTTTGTAATCCTAAAGTAACATAGAAAAGTTAGTGGTTTGTGATTTATTACATCCTAAATTTTATTTATTAAAATGGAGAAATTCATCAGTCTTATTCGGGCCAACCTCTTTATTCTCGCTTTCAGAAAGATCTTGAATCATGTCGAACGTCTTCCTCACGAGTCTCTTTCTCATTATCCTCACCTGTGATATAAAAACATGACACGGAGTCAGTGTTTGGTTATAAGCCCTCACATTAAGGCCCGAGATAAATTACTTACAATTAACCCAATAATATTTTATCTCACCCATTTAGTCATGTTATTTATAATCAAGCCAGTAATATTTTAGTGGGATTTCTATTAATCTAGAAGAAACCAAACAGAAGTAAATGGGTTATTATTTGTCTTATCTGGTCTAATCCATGACAACAAAAGGGCAAGAACGTCAAATACGAATCCCCAGTAGAATTTATGTTGCAAAAATTATAAGAGAGAAGAATTAATTGTCCTTACGATACGGCTCTCTTGAAGTATCTCCCTCGAGACATTGAGAGGAAGATCATCCGAGTCCACCACTCCCTTCACGAAGCTCAGGTATCTCGGAAACTAAGTAATAAATAAAATTAGCAATTTATTACATTAACCCAACAAAAAGATGGGAGTTTCATTTCAAGCAATGACCGAAAAACTTCAGAAAGTAAAAACGTTCTTACAAGTTCACCGTCGAAGTCATCTGAGATGAACACGCGCTTCACATACAACCGTATGTTTTTGGTCTTGGGGTTAATGACCTCTTCGTTGTTGAGAGGTGCCATCCCGGGAATGTAAAGGACACTTCGAAACTCAACCTCTCCCTGCAAGAGAACACGAGTTACTACAACTATAGAACGAGGGACTAAACACACTTTGGTTCTAACAGCGTTTACCTCTGTGGTAAAATGAGTGCAAGTAAGAGGATCCAAGAACTCATTGAACGTCTTCTTGTAGAAATCTTCGTATTGCTCCTTTTCAACTTCCTTTGGATTACGCATCTGTAGTAGAGAACGGAAGTTTCCGGGTGAACCTTGCGAGTCACTGAAAAAATGTCACACACGTAATCTGTACTAAAGCTTGAAAACTAACCCAGATAGGCTTTGTTTCGTTGGTTAGTTCCCAGTCCCAATACTTCTCCGTCTTGGTCTTTGTAGTTTTCTTCTTCTCTCCCTGGTAAGAAAAAGGCGAAAGAATCGAGTTCTGCATCGTATTTACTTCTTACAGCGAACTGGGAATTTATTTATAAGATGCTTTTTGAAGAGAAATTTACCTCTGGTGTTTCCTCGCCCTCTTTGGGCTCTTCCTCCTCTTCAACCTGAGAAACAATATATTTAATTTTGCAATGATCGAAACGGAGATTTGATCTCAATATGTTCTTGTAAATGACCAAGAAAATTCTAACCTCGACGGTTCTTGACTTCTCTTGCCACGTATAAATTGGGAACGAAACGAATTGCGAGTAGTTCTTCACCAAGCTCTGGATCTTGCTTGGTTCTGAGTACTCGTACTTATCATCTTCCTGTTGAGGAAAGAAAATGTGAATTAGTCGATCTTTAGACCAATAAAACAGGACCAGTAAAATAATATATTTAATATAATTAATTAACAAACATACCCTCAGAAAAAGGGTGATTTGCGTTCCTCGCTTCAACAATTTATCAGGATCGGTTTCCTCCTTAATCGAATATGAGCTGCTATCAGCTGCTGCTTCCCATATGTACTGCTTGTCCGATCTCGGGCTTTTCGTTGTTACAACAACCTGCAATGACAAGAAAGACAAGGAAAATGAAAAATTAGAGCCACCACAAAATCAGGAGAGAAAAAAAAAATGTTTTGGGACGTAAAAATCAAACCTTTTCAGCCACCAGAAATGCCGAGTAGAACCCAACACCGAATTGGCCAATCAAACTGTTATCAGCTCCAAGGTCCTTATTCTCCTACAACCACGAGAAATTATTACCAAGACTTCAAGAGAACAATCACAAGAATGCAGCTTAAAAAGAAAAACTTTTCTAACATAAGAAGGGTACCTTCAATGCCTTTAAAAACCTAGAAGTGCCACTCTGTGCAATAGTTCCCAAGCAGTCAATGAGCTCCTCTTTCGTCATTCCAATGCCCGAATCACTATAAAATAAGGGGATATAAAAATCAAATTTCATCAATTTTGGACACGCGTTAAATGATTCAGATAAATGATGGAATAGTTAGGACACGTACGATATGGTAATGATTCCATTTTCTGGATCGGGTTTGATACGAATCTCGAGATCACCAGCATCACCGAGCAATTCGGGTTCAGTCACGCTTAAGAATCTCAATTTATCGAGGGCGTCACTTGCATTACTGCAAAGATTAGATTAACACGTATATAAAAAAAATCATTAAATTACAGACATAGGCAAGCATCTACACTAACGTAAAAATTACGAATCGAACAAGCACTGTCTGAAAACTTCCATACCTCACGAGCTCCCGAAGAAACACTTCCTTGTGGCTGTACAAACTGTGAACTATTAAGTCCATTAATCTACTCACCTGAGATCAATTCAAGCATCAAGAATTAAGCACAAAAGCTTCAAACATTAATAACACGATTCTATTAGAAGATTAACCTTAAAAGAGTTCATATCCTTGTAATAGCTCAACCACAAATACAAACTTCATTATTAAAGAAAACACAGTCCCAAAACAAGTTATTGCTCAAATTGAAAGTTATGTCTGAATCCCCAAAACTAGAAGACACGGGATTCAATTAAAGCGAAAACCTTATCTTTAAAAAAAAAAGAACAGCTCACCAAGAGAAAGATTGAAACTTAGTAAAACTTAGCGAAACTAACCTCAGCCTGATACTCGTAGGTCTCGCCGCCGCTCTCCGCGGCCTCCTTCTCGGCCACGGCAGATGCTTCGCACCTCACCACCACCGTACCGCTCTCTCTCTTCTTCGAATTCCACTTCAACCCACTTCTCAAAAACCCGTTTTTTAACCCGTTTAGATGCACCGAACCACTTCTCAACAAGACCCTGTTTTTATTACCGCCGCAGGTCTTAGCAGAAACCGGTGTCGAACGTGGAATAGCCAAAGCCGAAGCTGAGGCCAAGCTCCGGCTCGCAACGGGTACCATCTCTGTTCAGTTACGGGCAAATTATTTTGCTGAGTATTTGAGTAATCTTTGGAGCGAAACTGGTGAGAGACGGATTTTCGTTTTAGGTGGTGTGGTTAGGTCTGGAGTTGGGGAGCTTGAGAGTTGTGATGGGAAGTTGGATAATATAGATTTTTATATCTTTAATTTTTATTAATTTTTTTCAGAATTTTCTTTGAAAAACCCCTCTTGCTAGGGTTTAAGGACGGCATAATCGACGAATCTAGAACTCGAAGACTGTAAGGTGAGGATGATGCCACGTCAGTTACTCCAAACTCCAATTATTGCACTCTTAAAATTTACTTCTTGTAATTTCTGTAGAATAAATATCTAAAGTATTTATAGACGTTCTTAAAAACTCGGCTAAAATATGTTTTACCCCACGTAATTATACTTGACATCGCAATCTCGGTAATGTCTAAAACATAGCACGATACGATACCCCTTGGTAAAAATAATAATGAGCGATTGATTAAATAAACAATGAGGAGTTTCTATGCAATTTGTAAACTATAAGAATTTTGGTGCATTTTGACTAAAGCACACATAGATTTAATGCATTTTAGCATAAAAACTCCTTTAACTGTGTCATTTATAGATAGACTTATTTATTTATTTATTTATTTTAATTTGAGTAATTTATTATTTAACCTTTTAATTTTTGATATATTATAATTATATCTTCACCAATTAATTTTTTTTGTTACAAGTTTACATTTATTTATTAAATATGTTTAACAAATATAATAATATATATATATTTATATATTAATGCATCGATTGTGCATAAAATTTTAGTACAATCAAACTCTCGGACTTGTAGACTTTTTTTTAGACCATCTCCAATCGAAAAACCCATTTTTAAACTCAAACTTATTCACAAACTCAAAATGCAGTAATTCTTCTCCAACCATTAAATTCATTCTCAAATTCAAAAGCTATTTACGTAATATTCTCTTCCACACAACTTTTACAAAATTTCATTATTGCCCTCATATTTTACAACTTTTCAAATCAGTGTTTTACTATAACATAAAAACAAAGCTCGTATGCAATTTTGTTAAGCTAAACACATCAGAAGATGGCGAAATTGAAAACACACGTATCAAGAAAACTTGCACGCTTGGAAAAATATAGCAGTCGTGAAAGTCATAAAAATCTACGCATAAACTTGTAATTTTTTATCACGAGAGAAAGGAATTCCTCGACTTACTGTAACCCAAATCTGTATATTCCATGTAATCGATCTTGTCATCATCTAGTTTTCATCCTTTTCGAGGGACTCTCACTCACTCCCTGCATCTTGCGAAAGTAATATTCGTATGCAATTTTAAACAAATAATAAAAGCCTTATATATATGTATAATTCCTTCTTCATTCGCATAAAGATAGCATCATCCAATGTATAGCAGTCATAAGCAAAAAAGCAAAAGGCAGCAGGATAAGACAAAACTTCGCATAAATCATATATTAGAGGCTACAACAAGCACGAGAAAATGACGAAACTAAGCAACTTTTAAAAATTGACTTGGAAAAGTAATTAACCTTTTAAAACTATTGCAAAACTAAACAACTTTTTAAATTTTAATTATTATTATTTTCATTTACACCACATAACTCTTTAATATTGTCATTTTCCACTATCTTTATTTCAAATAAACCAAATAATACTTATAACTATGTTTTAACCCCATTTGTTTTTAAATTGTTTACTACGCACAATAATATTAATTAATCACATATTCCTTGTTTATCAAAAGTTAACTTAATTAGATATTTAGTATTATTATTAATTTCGTAATTAAACAAATTAATTAATAAGAGAATAATCAAACGCACTAAACCTAAATTAGAGAATTCTCTACAAAGAACACAGTAAAAAAAACGAAAGCAATTGAGGTTTGTTCTCGACGTCTGGTGTGGCTTCACGACGTTCCATCGATTATTGTGAAGCAATTGAGTACTTTTTTTATTTTTATTTTAAGGATCGAGTTTCTTTTTTGGAAAAATTTTAATTTGTATTGATTCTGAAGTATCGATTTTCAATGTGCAGAAATTATGTCGAATCCTGTTATTGTGACGCTTTATTGGGGTGATAATTTGATCACGGCTGGCAATCACACGGTTTATGATCAAGCTTCCAAAGATAGTGGAGTATTTTCACATGATATTTCATTGGATGTGATGTTAACTCGGTTGCGAGAGATTAGTGAATTGAATAACAATTTATTGAAGACATATGTGCAGTATATGACAATAGATTATAGAAAGCGTGTTGCATCTTTTTTCCACGTCATAGATAGTGATGACATGCTTACTTACGTCTTTGATATGCAACGGACTGCAACTGGAATAAACATGTATATTGAATAAGTTTCTTGCGCAGAGATTCCAGGTGAATTTTTTATAGTGGTTTTATATTTTTTCTACATTCTTTAATCTTAACTTGTAACGTCTTTTTTATTATAGAAAATGGCCATTTCGAGTATGCAGGTACCATTGTAAAATATGACAATCTACCTTTAGAGAATGTTGGTTCTATGATGAATTATGTTTTTTGGGCTTTTGGTCCGTGTATTGAAGCATACAAGCATTGTCGGCCTGTTATTACAGTCGATGCTACACACTTGCACTCAAATTATGAGTGCAAGCTTCTAATTGCTATCGCTCTTGATGCGGGTGGTCATATTTTACCATTAACTTTTGCTTTTGTTGATGAGGAATCAAAATACTCTTGGCATTGGTTTCTTGATCTCCTTAGCACTCATATTATTCGGGGGCAACGAAAGACATGTTTGATATCCGATCGAAGTTCTGGCTTAATAGAAGCTCTACCATACGTCCCTGCATTCTCTGAACCAGAGGGCTACTACAAATTTTATATGCGGTATGTAATGTCAAATTTCATGGACAAATAGAAATTCTCTCTTGAAGACCATGGCGTGGTCAGCTGCATATGCAGAAGATGTAGGCAAGTTTGACAACATCATGGAGAACATTCGAAAAATAAATGAAGGGGCGTATCGATGATTGAAAAAGATTGATCCAACACGATGGGCTTTTGCTCATGATGGTGGTGCTAGGTATATTTTTCTTTCTTTTCATCTATGTTGATATATATATATATATATATATGTATATGCTAACATGATATTATAGGTATTGGTCAGCAACATCAAATTGGTCAGAGTTCATGAATAGTGTACTCAGAGGCGCTCGTCGGCTACCTCTCACGACTATTGCACAAGCTACTTTTTTGCGTTGTCTAGACTAGTTCCAAGAACATCGAAGGGAGATTGATCGCTTGAAACAAGAACGATATTTATGACCTGAAAGGTCCATCTTCAATATAGTCGTTGGGATAGAAAAGCTACAAAGCATACAGTCCGCCCATACAACACAATTGCTAGGACAGCGGCTGTTGTTGCACCAGGTAAACCAGGTCGTCGCCCTCGAGCTCACCATGTTAATCTCAAAGACCGTTCTTGTACGTGTGGAAAGTGGTTAGCGTACAAAATTCCATGCTCACATGCAATGCGGGTATGTAAGGACTACGTGTTGTTGTTTTTATTATTATTATTATTATTATTACTATTATTATTATTATTATTATTATCGTCAACATAATTAGTCTTATCATTGTTGCTATTATTATTATTATTATTATTATTATTTTACTTTCAATTCTATTTTTTTTTCCAGGTTTGCAAGTATTTTAAAGTTGATCCATGTGAATATGTCCAAGATGATTATGGAATTGCAATATTGGAGGCAACATATTCTTATCAGTTTGAATGTCCGTTAGAGGAATCACTTTGGAAGCCTCCTTTTCATCTAGTACACAATCCTTATTTACGGCCAGAGAGAAAAGTCGGGCGTAAGCGAACACGACGATACCTAAGTGAAATGGATCGAAAGTCTCGGAAGAAACACTCGAGGAAAAATAATGATGAGGAATTGTGACAACTTGTATATGATTGATATTTGTTAGATAATATTTGTTTGAATATTTTTATGGATGTTGACGAGCGTAGACTCTATTTCAGTGACTTTAGTGTACGTCAGTAAAGCAACATTTTATTCGTAACTATGTCGTTTTCTCGTATCTTATTCACAATTGCTTCACGGACACCGGAATCGTTTATTTCTAGCACTGGAATGAAGCAGCGTGTTGATAATTTGGTGGAGGATATGGATAAAAGAAAATATAAGGGAGCTTTGGTCATCGTGCTTAATAAACAATTTAAAAACAAATGGGGTTAAAATATAGTTATAAGTAATATTTGGTTTATTTGAAATAAAGATAGTGGAAAATGATAATATTAAAGAGTTATGTGGTGTAAATGAAAATAATAATAATTAAAATTTAAAAAGTTGTTTAGTTTTGCAATAGTTTTAAGAGGTTAATTAATTTTGCAATTCAATTTTTAAAAGTTGCTTAGTTTTGCCATTGTCTCGAAGAAGCACACCCGAGCAGACTAAGTTGGGAAGGAAGAAGTTCAAAAAGAAAGAAAAAGATCAATGAAAACATCATTCTATAACCAAAAGACAGAGACACAAGCAGCATTAAACGACACTTGAAGACCTGTTCGTAACGGCTCGGGTTGGAGTCGTCACTGCTGAAATGGCCCTCTTAGCCGCAACTGTAACAGCCGCTGTCGCCACCGCCACCTCATCCTTACCTCACACTGCCTCCGCTGCCTCCATATCCACCTCCGTCCGTAGCCTCTTGCCTTCACCACACTAAAAGCATCTACTTCTGTCAAGAAAACTCATCTACTTCCGACACCCACCACCGTCGCCATACCCAACCCCTACCACCACCTCCACCGTGACCGTCACCGCCTCCGTACCCACCTCATCCACCACCGTCGTCCCTGCCGCGATTGCGGCCTCCGTACCCACCACATGTGCTTCCCTGGACATTAGATCCCGTCGGGTCCCGTTTGATTTTTTAATTTTTATGAGTTCTTAAAAAAAAGGGTTTAAATGCAATTTTGGAAACAGAAAACGCATATTTTGGGATACATACACAAATTTAGGTTTAACCGATGAGAGAGAAATAAAAAAATGCATTTTAGGTTTTCTTTTTGGGTTCCATTGGAGTATTTTTACTCTATTTTTTGAGTTATCCAGTACGGGTGAAGATGGTCTTAGTATTGACAAATCAGTATACCACCACAGGCGATAAAAAATAAGCCTCACGTAACATTTTTTTAGAATGAAAATAATTTTCATTTCACTTTCAAACATCTATTATAAATAATCAGTCCAACCAACCTTCTACTCATCTATTATCCTGTGATATACAGTGAATTGATGACATTTGGTTGTCGTTTTCGCGTTCCGTCAAAGTTATATGATTCGTCTTTCGTGGTAAGAGGGCGAATGAAGAATCAATCTTTTACATTGACCTCATCACTAACTCCAACATAAATATTCATATTACGGCCGCCGATCAAAAATTCATGGATCCGCCCCTCCCAAAAGCCATCCACCTAGGAAATTCCTGGAAGATTTTTTTCTTTCGGGCACATTATATGATAACTATTTTGTGATTTAAAGGGTTATAAGATCAATGTGATTTACGTTCCGAGTTTTAATACTTCTCAAAGTAAAGTTATAACAAATATCACCATTTTGTAACATGATGATTTCTTGAGACACCCTTGACTTGGCTGGTTAACACGAGCTCTTAAAACTCGCGTTCTCATTAATT
Organism: Linderniella brevidens; assembly: GCA_004919715.1. Taxonomy (NCBI): domain Eukaryota; kingdom Viridiplantae; phylum Streptophyta; class Magnoliopsida; order Lamiales; family Linderniaceae; genus Linderniella; species Linderniella brevidens. The sequence continues at coordinate 3,366,016 of SWDC01000151.1, forward strand.
TAATTAGGGAAATTTCATATGATATCCTTATTTAACGCTTTTCCAGTTAATACCATAACGTTATTTTCGATTCCAGGTGCTACCATGAGGTATGACAAAAAATAGCCCCGTAAGCATAAAAGACCAAAATCGTGTTTTTTTTTTTTTTGCTGTAAAAACCGTTAGTTGCTGACGGAAATCTAGAAAATAGCGAAATGCCTTCAAAAATTTCATACTTAATTGACCATCTTATCAGATGGGAGCTTCCGACAAAATTGATCATATTTGGGTGAAGTACCGAAATGCCCCTCTTAAGTCTGAATTTTTTAGGGCATTTCGGTCTTTACAAGATTTCCGTAAGCAACTAACGGTTTTTACAGCAAAAAAAACCCGATTTTGGTCTTCTATGCTTACGGAACTATTTTTTGTTGTCATTGAAATCGAAAAATAACGTCAGGACACCAATTGGAAAAGCGTTAAACATAGGGGTACCATATGGAATATCCCATTTAATTAAATGTTTCTGTAACTTTGATGAAAAAAGCATAATCATATGCCGTTTCCAAGCAATGCGCATAACGCCCGCCCTCGCCGAAGTGGCCACCGCTATCCGTATTCGTTCGCAAAATCACCGAAGACGAACACATCGAACAAGTCGTGTCCCGAATCTTTGCTACCCACTTCGCAGCTTCCCAAACACCAACTCTTATGGCAAGAGGAAAAAAAAAAACAATAAGCTTCTTCAATTTTTTTTAGCAGATATTATTCTTCCTCAATTTTCGAAGGCAATGGAAGAAAGATTACCTAGAATCATTGAACGAGGCGGATACGAGCATCGAAGGGTAGCAAACTCCGGGAGAAATATTATCGTAGGGAGAATACGTACGAATGCATTCGAAGTAGGACGGCGTCTGAGGATCTCCGAATTCTTCGTAGTCCAAGGTTGTGAGAGGCAAAGCGGGATCCAATAGTGTGTTAAGAACATCAAGAAAAGGGACCTGGTGACAAAGAACGCCAAAAAAAGAAAAAAGATAAGTCGTGAAGAAAATAAAAGGTAATGAAATAAAAATTGGCCAATACCATTTTTGTCCCCTAATGTTTGGGGAATGGGAGCTCTTGGTCCCCCCATTTCTGAGATGCGACTTTCGGTCTTTGATGCCACCGATTTTGGGTCATTTTATGTCCTTAATTTAACTGTTAGTTTGGATGAAATTAGGGGCCGGTCAAGATCCCCATTTCTTCAGCACCCAAAATATGGGTTGGTCCGGCCCGGCCCGACCCATAATTCCGTCCAAACTAAATATTAAGGACCAAAACCAGCATTTCCCCAAATAAAAATGGTACTATTAAATAACAGAGTAGCCAACTTGGACCTTCAATATCGCAGCACGAAACAGCTTGGGACGTAGATTAATGGCTGCACCGACGAGGAGAGAGCCCGCACTAACACCAAGAGCACCGAGCCGATCTTTATGCACCAACTGTTCGTTGATCAAATAGTCACCGCATGACAAGAAATCGTCTATGGAGTTCGTCTTGTTCAATCCTCGGCCCCAACTGTGCCATGAAGGATCCGGTCCCGCACCTCCCCTGAGCCAGTGAAAAACAATATGCAATAAAAGCAGCAAAAGGATTAGTCCGTGGCTTCGATTTCTTAATTTGCATGTTGATTAAGGCCATCTCCAACTCACAACACAAAAATACAGTAAATTTAACTCTAAAGAAAATACAGTTGCTACCTTGTTTTTACTCAAACTCCAACCAATTAATTCTATTTTCTATGAGTAAAATATATTGCATACATATTCCTACTTATTATTACTGTGATTAATTTCTAAAGACAAAAGCAACATAACTTAAAATTTTTTAAATTAAACACATTTAAGATTAAATTTTCATTAACCTTCTAATATAATTTTAATTCAATAGTATTATAAATAAATAAATAATAATAAAAAAAGAACGTGAGCTTAGATAATACTGATTTATTGATATAACAATAAATAAGTTATTTAATTCAAATAAAATAAAAAAATAAAAAATATACCGCTAATTTTGTGTTGAAAATTATTGTTACTCCAAAAAAAGAGTTACTCTGTTCATTAACACAAAAAATAGCGTCGAATTTAGTGTTGGGTTTGGAAGACAATTTTACTAAACAAAAAAAATATAGTATCATTGGATGTGCTCTAATCTAATGGACGAAATATATGTGTGTGTGTGTTATTAGGTACAAACCTCACATCGGCAAACCCAAGCAACCACCCCCGGTCGAGTAAGCTCAGCCGATCCGAGCACCAGCTCTTATCCAGGCTCTCGCCATAGGCACCGTATCCGTGGAGGAGCCCGGGAGATTGGCCTCTTCGGTACGCACTTTTAGAGAAAAGGACGGTTAGAGGGATTTGTGCACCGTCGCGAGAAATTACTTCTTTCTCCTCGCACGCGTATTTCTCGGAAAAATCGTTCCATCCGCTACCGACGTTATTACCAGCTCCCGTTTCCTCTTCGCCTCTCGGGGAAATCATTCTATCTTGGGCAAGAATCGAGAAGTTCTTCCATGACGTGTCGTAGTCGACAGTGAGATCCGGCATCTGCAGACCCAATAAAACGCGAGTACCATGTTATGCATTTCTTGTCTCTGACGACGCGATAAAGATTAATGGAGCTTTATAATCTGAAAATCAATTACCACCGGTGAAGAGAGGACAACGCGGTACTTGGTGCTCGTGAAGTCGTGATTCGAACCGGGAGCAAATGTACACATGGTAGGGGGCAAAGGAAAATACCACGGATTGAGATCTCCGGTCTCCTTTTCGTTCTGTAGAGCACAAACCACCGAGGTTTATAAGCAAATTTTGAGAATTATACTTGACTGTGACAGTAATGTAAAGGCGGTCCCTTTAAAAAACATTTAGGCCAGCGGGTATAAAGATTCAGATGTGGAAAAGAAAAGGATAGGCGTAATGGTACACTAACATTGTTTTCCTTCTTTTCCACACAGAAATTCCGCGTACCAAACTGAGCCTTAAGATACCGAGGGAAATATTCATAGTACCTCGGGATCTAAATGAATAGGCATGTCTACGGAGCAAATTGAAGGTGAACCTCTTCTATTAAGAATGAGAACCAAGTGATCATCAAACATGTCCATATCCTCAAAGCAGGTATCTTCACCGGGCATGATTACACTCTGGAGAGAAATAAACGATTCATTAATGTTTTATGAAACAACTGTAGCTGTTCTAAACCGAACACGGAGACAAAAGTACCTGCAAATTAGAAGATTGAGCATCCTCGTCTCTGCATCGAGCTAAATAATAACCCGCACCAGGAAATTTCTTACTATTATTTATGGGTTCATTAGTTAAGACGTAGAAAAAGTCTCCATGATGTTCCAAGAAATATTGGACCCCAGATTTACGTTTGCAGAACCTTTGTAGCCCAGAATTCGGGCCAGCAGCATTTATCACGTAAACCTGCATTATATCAAGAAAGCCAAGAATCTTTACCAGAAGACACCACCACTAACGAGAGAGAGAGAGAGATGAGAGAACAGAAATGGATAAATTCCTTCCTCAGACGAAGTCCTCGAATTAGAATTGACAGTTACAAACTTGCCATCTTTTGTACTTGTAATATCGATGCAGAAGCGAGAATCATCTTCCGTGAGGATTAATTTTTCGTCATCTATAGAGCCCGATCCCAGTTTGGTGCACATTACCCTGAGATATATATACATACATATGTAAGAGATTTCAGATATCATTACAAAAAAAAAAAAAAAAGCAGAAAGAAGATGTTTATAAGTATACACCTGTAAGGTCTTTGGTTCTTATCGCATAATGTATAAAACAACGTAAGGCTGTCCCGTCCCCAAGCCAAACTAACAACACCCTCAGCACTCGGCAGCGTGAGAACGGTGTTATTTCGAAGGTCCTTGACACGAAGTTTAAATACTTCGTTCCCCGTCGTGTCAATAGTATATGCAAGGAAATTGTGGTCCGGTGATATTCTACATGTGCCCACATGTACGTATCCTGCAAGCAGCAATGGATTCTTCAGGAAAATGCATATCTTTTCAGGTTTCCGAAACTACATATAAAGAGGTCCTTTCACAAAAAGATGCTAAAACATTATACACATTTGGGGGGTTAAAATAGCTTGCCATTTTTCTCTGCAATCTCGTTCCAGTCGAGTAAAACTTGTTCTCCATCAGATGAGCCTTTGAAGGAATCCACTATGCTGTTTAACCATCTTTTGGTCTTGACGGCTGATTTCCTGAATAAGACCGGATACTCCTTACCCTCCGGTATACACTGGTAATAAAGCCTATTCAACATCGGAAGAAGAAGAAAGATAATTGGCATGAAACAATTGCGCAGAAAGGTAAGTCTTTGAAGCCAATTGACCAAACTAAAAGCAAGAAATTTTGCACTCACACACACAGAGAGAGAGAGAGAGAGAGAGAGAGAGAGAGAGAGTAAAGAGTGATAGGAAACGCACCAAGGCCCCCATCTCTCAGGAGGCGTAACGATCTTCTCGGGAATCCTCGAAACCATCTCGGTGTACAGAATTCCCTGCACTTCACGAGTGTCGCTCATGAACTTCTCAGCGTAGGCATTTTCCGCGTCGATGTAAGCCGTGAAATCAGGGTCTTTGACGTCCGACATCCAGCTGTAGGGATCCTGCCACGTCATACCGTTGGATGACGCGGCGAAAGGCACCTTCTTCGCCCGTGGTTTGACGGTTGGGAATTCGAAGTGCTCGTACGATTTTCTGCATCTCGTCGAGAAGAAGGAAACGAGGGGCAGTTTGGGAAATACGTGCGAAGTGAAGGATAAGATGGCCTTTTTGGGCGAGTATAATAGGTAGATAGCCATTAACGGAGGAGGAGATGGTGGTGGTGGAAAAACAACGGTCGGCGGCGGCGGCGTTGAGAAGAACGATGACTGTCAGTGGCATAAGTGGAGTTATTTGAAAGAATTGGGGTTATTGTGGGAAATGCTAATGAGTCGAAAATAAAGTAATGATATGTGGGAAACCATGTAATGATAAGAACACCTCTGAGTCTGGGGTTGATTCTATTTAGAGCTGAAAGTTTGTTGCCGCCGTCCAGAAAAAAATCGGGTTTGTCTTAAATTTAGGAGTCCGAAAAGTGATCGGGCCGTTTGGCCCGCCCATCATGGCCCGATGGGTCAGTGGGCCGCGGCCAGAAAGCCCGATGGGCCATTTGGCCCGCTTTTTTATTTTTTATATTCATTTATTTTTATGTTTAATATTTATAAAATTGAATTTTATAGAGAAAAAAAATATTTTTATATACAATCTTTTCAAAATTATGCACATATATTATTTTATATAATATTAGGTAAGAATTATATTTTATAATGAATAACTAAAATAGTTTTTAAAATTTAAAATTAATAAATAAATAAAAATTGGGTCGAATGGGCTAGTGCCAGGCTGGCCCAGTCTATATATAAATGGGCTTGGGCCTAGATTCTACTCATCCCATTAATTATCTCTTAAAGTTAGCAAAAATTAATCACTTTGGGTATAACGTTTTTTTAATGTTAGGCATTTAAGTAACTTCTTTTGAAGAAAAACATAATATTATTACTCAGAAATATCACAAGACATTTAAATAATAGAACATCTCTTTCCATGTAATTAATCAATTGAAATGTCTAACCATATAACAGAACAACATCTCTTTCCATATAATTTGATTGATTTATTGTTATTTCCTTATTTATATACGTCTATAGTATAGTTTAATAGTAAAAAATATAATTTAATTCTTTACTAACTGAAATATTACTATTAGACAATTTAAATATTAATATTTTTCAGATTTAAACTTGAGAATTAATATTAACTAGGTTGGATTGCCGCACGCTGTGCGGCTGCGAGACTATGTTAGCCCGAGAATGGAGTAATTAACCAAAATATATTTACACGCACATATTTACAATATCAGAGTTCATGCATTCTCCAAAATAACCTGCTAATGTTTGTTATACAAAATGTAGCGCATCTGCTGTAGTTGACGATGATTCGGATTTTCTCTTACCACCGGTTAAGGGAAAGTTCTTTTGTTGATGTTTGGCTTCTCTGAGAATAGCTATAACCCCGGAGGTGATAAAAAGATTGAGTATCTTTGAACTTCTCGTTCGCTGATGTCACATCAAACTTGTTTCCCTGTAAAAAGAGATTGAAAATTATTTCTGAAGCTAATATTTGGATACATTTGAATAGAAGAAACTGTACGTTTTCTTCAGCTTTGACCATCTTTACTGCCGATATTCCGATCAGACAACTCTACGTCGAAGCGTAACCTACGCATAGAAATGTTTTGTTGTCTGTAAAAATACGGATGTGAAAATGTAATGCAAGCAAAAAAGATAAGGGTGCTTTTGAAGTGGTGCACAACATGAATAATACACTTAGCTTTCAGGATTTCATTTTCTGGAATAACTATTACTGCAGTATTAAGTAGACAACATTTTGCACATAACATATAAAACCACAGAGAAAAGTTTATGGTAACAGTAGATATGTATCAAATAAAGACAAAGAGAACCGTTGTATTAAGGCGAGCTATTGGCGATAGGAAGGGAGGGCAAGCGAAAACGTATCTCTACCTACATGAAAACTTTTATTATGGCCTTTTTTATCTGTTTTGGTAGGAAAAAAAACTTTGGAGACACAAAATGTGTAAAAAAAGCTGCACTAAGAAAACAAATTAGCATTTTGCTGTTCATGAATTCATTTAATAATCAAGTGTTGCAACATAATAGACAATTAAATGGAAGTCGATAGTGTTTTTAAACATATATAACTTACAAGGGTTTTGGGCTTGAGAAAGTCCGGCTGCAGTGAAGGAATGGAAATTCAGTTCCGTATGTTTGCTCCAGAAGGTTTTTTAGACATGCCATGAAATATCTTACTTGGTCATGATTTGGCTGATTTTCCTAATTTGTGAGTCGATTGGTGGTTGGACGATTTGATTTTCCTTTTGTAGAGTTCTTTGGGGATTATATCAGCAACGTACTGTGTCTCGGCTTTTAACCTGAAATATTATACATAAAAATTAATGCACATATATATTTTGTTAGTAAGAGGAATATAAATGAAATTAGTTTAGTGGATATAACGAGGTATACCTGGAAACATAGTTACGGAGAGTCTCATGCACAGTATTATGGGCCTGTTGTGCACACTCTCGGTCAACTTCGGTGACTCAGTCTGAAGAAAGTCTTCCCATAAAGTTAGAATATTTGGCATGCACCTGTACCAAAGTATATTATAATTAATAAGAATTTAACGTTGCTTGAATACTTAAATATATGAATGTGCTACTCGCTCTTCGTTAACGACGACGAACTCTTGCAATGTTTTCCCAGCTTTTGTGGAACGTCGGGGGAACACGTGGATCACCGCACATAATATGTCTGAAGTATATGGAAAAAAATGTAGTAACATGTAAAAAATTGTTATTTCAAATTATCACAGAATATATTTTAGCATTTTTTAATAATTAAAAGAGGATGATAGTGACGTGTATGAGTTGTTTTGTGTGGTTGAACATGGTGCTGTGTCAAGTGTAAATAATCCTACCTCATATCTATATCATTCTACTTAAACACACATATACAAATGAGTTGTTACTAAGATATTATTAGTGTTAAAGTGTGTGTTTGGAAGCACTTATGAAATGGACTTCTAATCTAAAAGTCCATTTTGAAAAGTAAAATACCTTTGGTAAAAATTTTGAGATGGACTTTTAAAATAAGTTGCTTTTCAAGAAGTCCATCTGAGAGAAGCAACTTTTAATGACTTTTCAGAATTATTTCCTGCAACTTTTGCAAAAGTCCATTCCCACCAAACACTTTAAAAAAATAAATTTACATTTATAAAAGCTATATTTCCAAAAAGTCCATTTACCAAACGTGCTTTTGAATCAAAAGTGGAACCAAACTAGATTGACATGCGATTGTTAACAATGTCTGTGAATTCAGAGAACCGCGTAAACGGAGTTAGCTCATACAGATTTTTCAATGGCAGTTCGTGCTCCTTGGCGGTGGTAGCGATGTAAGAGGTCCTTAATAATATCATTTGATATTCTTGGCGGACCAGAGGTGCGCCTGTTTCTGTAATTCTACATCAGTTTATTGAGTTATTTATGGCACAGGATTTCATGGAGTATGTGAGGTGATAAGTACGACCGATTAGTCCACCAATAGTATAATTATATATTTGTAATTATTTTTATTTATATTTTAGGACCTCTTACCAGATGGAAACAGGCTTACAAGAGGTCAACTGCCTCTTTTAGATATGTAATAGAAATATATTGATCATATTATACATTTCTTTCCGTTAATATTTTCAGCTCTGCTATAAATCTGGCAAAATTTGGCTTAATATTCAACCAAACTTGATTAAAAAATATATTAATAAATAGTAATAACAGAAAATCTACAAATTAATGGTTGATGAATTCAATGTAAAAATAAATTGATTTTTTTTATTGTTTAATGCATCCCAATTTTTTTTATACCCCTAAGGGAGTGTAAATAGTAGTACCCTTAATTAGGTGTATGATGTTCCAAAAAAGAATAGTCGACTATTTTTTGTCAAATAAGCTAGGGTTTGCAATTTAAAGAACTCAATGCTTCGGAAACCACAACCACAATTTTGTCCGCAACTTGGACGCGGTCCATACATGCCAAATAGTTTGGGAATATGTTATACACAGCTTCACGGTGTAAAACATACGTGTCTGTTTCAGGGGACTCAAGTCTCAATTTAAGGGCACTAACATTGAAAATTGGAGAGCAATTTAAGGACATTTTGTATCTTTAAATTGCTCAAAATTTGAAAGTTTGTCCCTGAATTGCATTCCTAAGACAATCTTCAACCGAAGAACGCATTCTCAAACTCAAAATTCACACCACCTCTTACAACTTTCAATATTACCCATATATTTTACAGATTTCAAACCAATCTTTTAATTATATATGTATATATATCTATATTAGATATAAATAATTTTTTTATATTTTATTAGAATTGTTATAACATAAATTAACTTTCGAATAAAAAAATACATTCAAGTTAAACTACATTTACTAATAATCAAATTAAATTATATATTACTATAATTTCTACAAAAAATCCATTGCCACGTCATGTCATGTCCAATTTGTTTTCCGTACTCCATCTCTCAGATTCCATTTTTGAAGAGTACGGTAGCATTTACTTATGTTTTTATAAGAACATGTCTGCGGTATTCTGAAACTCAAATTCATTCTCAAACTCAAAATGCAGTAATTATTTTCCAACCAAAAAACTCATTCTCATACTCAAATTCATATTATCTTTTACAACTTTTCAATATTACCAACATATTTTACATTTTTTCAAAACAGTATCAATATTATATTTCATTTAAAAAAATTACTTATATTTTTAGTAATAATTCTATTTTAAAATTAATTATAACATATAATTAACTTAAATTGTTACATTTAGTAAGTCTCATTTTAAATTAAAAACTATATTTTACTATTAATATAAATTATTACATTTATTAGTTGTCTCATTATTAAATTATAAATTATATTTTACTATTAATAGAAGTAGCTTGTTACATCGCAAAAAACACATCTATATTTTACTATTAACACAAGTTGCTTTTTAGCCTCTCTCATTTTATAGGGTATTTTAATAATAAGTAAATAAAAAGCTGTGAATGTAATTTCTAAAAATAGTAACGTATAAAATGAGTTCAAACGCATATATGCGTAAAGGTGGAGAGAGAAATGAAAAAACCCATTTTGGGTTTGAGTTTTTGAGTACCATTGGAGTAATTTTACCCCAATTTTTTGAATTTTGCTGAATGGTTGGAGATGGTCTAAAGTCAATAATTGGGAGAAAACTGTTCCAAACAGCTTTATTGAATAAATAAAAGTATCATTGTGCAAATTATGAATTTGAAACGCATTTTATGGTTAATGACGCATATTTGCGTTTTTATGGAAAGAGAAATACCAAAACCCACGAGTTTGCAGTACAGTTGGATTAAATTAAGCTCATTTTTTTTAAAGATTTTTCAGCTCGATTGGAGATGGTCTAAGTTGGACGGAAGGGATGTAGGGTGTACCCAAAACCTGCCAAATGAGAAGTTTCATTTCCATCCTCTGATGTTCAATCACACCCCAAAATTCTTACACTAAATGGTACGTTGAAGAAGACCAAAGCCTTAACTAGGATAGGATAATCAAACCAGCACCACCATCACGTATGTAGGTATTATGTATATTATTCACTAATAATAAATAAATAAATAAACTGTAAATAATAGAGAATGATCAAAATCTGCAGCAAAGAAGGCCCGATCTCCAGCCCTTGTGCTTCCGAAAACGCGCCACCCCATCAGCCTTCTTCGCCATCCTCGCCGGGCTACTATTCCACTCCGATTGCAATCTTAAATAATGTATATTATATATATATAATATATATATATATATATATAGAGAGAGAGAGAGAGAGAGAGACGGCATTAACATAAAAAGACAAATCAATAAAGGGCATGAATATGTTCATGTTCTTACACTGGAAAAGCAAAGGACCGTCCACTGGTGGTACTAGCATCGGACCGATGAGAGATGCTGCCCGAATACGGCACTACGGGCCCGGAGAAGCCCGCGATGCTCCCTCCCGAGAAACTAGCCTCTCCTCCGTCGTACCGAAACGGGCCGCTCCTGCTGCTTCTCTCGACCGTGTTCCCCCCGGGCCCCGCTTGTCCGGCTTCAGACAAGTCATCAGGTGTCCCTACTAATAATAATACATCATCCGTTGCTTTCTCGAAATTGAAACTGATGCTTTCGGTTTCCACTTTCCTGTTATATACCCCGTTGCCCTCTTCATCGGGACGTGTTAGGGACTCCTTGGTAGAAACTTTTTCGACCGTAGGCATCTGCTGCCCAAGAAATAAATAATGCACATAACACAGTGCATTCAGTTTTCGTATATTAAAAAAAAAAAAAGCAAGCCCGATCCTACGTTGTCGGTGTTTTCATCTGAGATAGAGATATCCTCCGTATTATTGCAACCTATTGAGGGATGGCATTGCTGTTCTTCTTCTTCATCGTTTGCAGCGATTTCCGTTACGGCCACGAAATCGCGTTCTAACACGTTCGTGGAGTATCCTTTTTGATCCTCTTTGCTTTGTGCGCTGAGAGGGGCGTTTTCGTCCAAGACCTTAGGATCCCGTGATGGCTCGTCTCCTCCGCCTTTGGCTGCTGCGATCTCGTTTTCTGTCATGGTTTTATGTTTCCTGAAAGAAAAACTCATATTAAGAAACCCCGAACACTACATATTAAGGAAGCATTTTTCGACAATTACCGAAAACCCGAGATGAAGCAGAATAGCAAAATAGATAACCACCAAAGCAAAGGCAAAGCTGAAAAGAGAATGAAGGTATCTGCAGCTAAAAAATTTATTCAGGGAGATCACAAGAAACTGCAAAGGGAAAAGAAAAATGACTCTTTTGCTTTTGTCTTTGGATATCTTTCTTTTTTTTTTTTTTTAAATATTTTATCATTGATCAGTATGATAAATAAAGCTTTGGAATCTTCTTCCTGTTGTCCAAAGCTGAAGAAGAGGACAAAGAAAAAGTCGCCATTTTTCAGACATTCCAACAGAAATTTGATCATTGAACATTACATGTGTATTTTATTTCAACTTGTAAACAAAATCAATTTCCCACCAAGTCATTTCACTCGTTTTCTATTACAACGAACCGTCTCTTTTGACTCAGATCTACTAAACCCACCTCTCGCATCATCATGCAAAATAAGCAAAAATCTCATCTTTCTAAATTACCCAAAATCTTAAAAATCTCGATGCAAAATATCCATGAAAATCGTAAAAGACTCGGTTTTTCTTTGATCCCTTTAAAATCTCATCATCATCAAAGAAAAGAGAAGGTCAGAAGAACCCCAATTGAACACAGAAAAACAGAGAGAGAGACTAAAGAAGCAAGCAATAATAAATCTCCTTCATCACACCTGTTTAATCAGTTCAAAGAGAACCCAGAAAAGAAAGCAAAGGAGCTGCCTTTGTAATCATAACGGCATCAAACAACCCAACACATTATATATAGGAATACATACAACCTTTCATTATATTTATGTAAAAAAGATCAAGAAAAGAAAGGTTATTAAGGGATAGACCTTTTGTGTCAAATGTTTTTTTTGGTTCTTCAAGAGATATGTGAGGGCTGATTTTATATAATCGAACATAGAAATCGCTCTGCCAACAGAATCTCAGCCGGCTAAACAAACCTCACTGCATCAAGTTGATTATTTACTTCTGTATTTTTTAAGGATATGGATGTAGAAAATTTAATCCGTACCTATTGAAATAGCTTTTTTTTTTTTTTTTTTTTTTTTTTTTTTTAAATTCCCTTTCAATATACCAGAAAGTTTCAACGTACTCTAAAATATACTCGAATTATTTCTTCCTGTTAGGTACCCATCTGGAAAAAAATTGCGTGTTTGGTACCTAAAAAACATTAAAAAGACAAAAAAATCTTTCTTTATACATAAATATTATTTCAATTATCTCCCGTTTTATATCAATTCAAATTTATGAATATTATACCAACTGTTATCAATTTTATACCAATTGTTATCACTATTATACCAATTGTTCTCATTATTATACAAATATATTCAATTATTATACTAACCGTTATCACTGTTATACCAAAAATAATGTTTTTTGCGTATTATATGAAAGTGATTTTTGCGTATTATACCACAAAACACGATTATTATACCAACAAAACCGCTTATTATACCAATAAAATTGATTATTCTATCAATAAATTCGAATGTATACCACACAATTCAGATATTATAATAACATTACTTTTGGTATTACAGTGATAACATTTGGTATAATAATGGGAACATTTGGTATAATAGTGATATTATACTCTTAAATTTGACTTGGTATAACAGTGATAACAATTGGTATAATAATTGAATATATTGGTATAATAATGAGACCAGTTGGTATAATAGTGATATAATACTCTTAAATTTGACTTGGTATAGCAGTGATAACAGTTGATATAATAATTGAATATATTGGTATAATAACGAGACCGGTTGGTATAACTGAATCTGTAAAGAAGGGTTATTTTCATCTTTTCAATGTTTGGTGGTATTAATACACAATTTTTTGCAAATGGGTACTGAAAAAAAAAAAATACTTGAAGCCGTCTAATCAGTAAGTTGAAACTTCGGAGAATTTATATTTTTTTTAGAGAGAGAGAGTTTTTATTGCCAAATGCCCTGTACTAACTTGCCATAATCTTAACGTCACTACTTTTTATTTATGTCAATGTCGATACATCAAAGAAAAGCAAGGCAGAGGGTGCCACCAATCATGCCACGTGTACTTATTTCTTATTCAAAGTCAACGCTCTCTCGATTTTATGGGTTTGAATTTAATACGTGTGTTCTAACACAAAATCAACTGTTGTTGATTCATCTTACACTAATCCTTCTTTAAGATATACGTTAACTATAGATTAATTCGCAGTTAATGTGGTCCAACGAATCAGTGAGGTATTTGTGGGGTGTATGTTCCCGTTGTGATTGTGTTTGACAAAATACATTATTACTATTATTTCTTTTTAATTTTTTGTTGGGTCGTTGATAGGAATACAAACGAATCGAATCGAGTCGAATATCATGATATTCTATTCATATTCTATTATTAAATTTTGAATTCGAATACTAAAAATCGATTTGGATTCGATTTGATTACGACAATCGAATATCGAATCTCATATTCGAATATTCTAATTCAAATTTATATTTTATTTTTAAAGTTTTTTATTTAATAAAAATAAAAATAATATTATATTTAAAATATATATTGAATTATAGTATCTTATATTTAAATATTTATTGAACTATAATATGTTTTATTTAATGTATATATTGAATTATAATATATTGCATTTAAATATATATTGAACAATAATAGTTTATATTTAAATTTTACGAATCTAATCGAATATTGCGATATTTGTGTTCGTATCTAAAATTATTCGAATAGAATATTGCGATAATTGTATTCGTATTCTAAAAATATTCGAATCGGAAAAAATATTCTTATTCGGATTTGATATTCTAATATTTCGAATTCGAATATTAATTTTCAAATCGAATCTCGAATCGAATAAAAAAAATTTGATTTATTTGCAATCCTTGTCATTGATGTTCATTTTTTTCTTTTTAATTTTACCGAATACAGTGTCGTCTTGCGTCTTTATCTAATTGGGAATATTTAAATAATCAATTAATTAAAACTTTAAGATTTTATTTAATTTTCTATCATTTACACAATCTATATTGGTAAACAATTGGGTAGGAAAGCGCCGGTGGTTTTGAATGCCTTGGCGGTGGTGATGGTGGGAGGGCATTGTGTAGACGAAAGGGCAAAAAAAAACTAGATCATATTTTTTTTAATTAAAAAAAGATTAAATTTTAATTGTATTTATTTAAACCTAATATCATCTATACCCATCTATCAAACATATCAGACATTATTACTTAATCCTATCAACCAAATATATAAAAAAAAACTCATACCCTCCATTATATAAACTTAACTAAAACTAATACCATCTAAACTCATCCCTCTAACCAAACTCACTCTAATAATTGTTGGTGTGCTATCTCAAAAAATAATTCTTTTTGAAGTGTTAGAAACAGAGCAATTTTGTTACATGATCTCGTGATGTACGTCTCACTATAAATGATTCCATTTAATCTCCTTTCTGTAAGACATTGTTTATGAATAATGCATACGCGATATCTTAGTGATTATACACAGACTTGACGTTTTTCATTAGCTACGTTTTACTAGTATTCTTCGGACCCGAAGGACATCGTTCACCACCGAAATTTTGCCGCACCTACGCCGTTGCTGTCTTTGTTTGTTTTTGTAATATGCTTTGAAGTATAGGTTGTTTCCTACGAGGTCGATGTACATGAGATTTGGTTTGCCTATTTTATTTATTCAACGTTAGTATCGTTGATGGCATGGCTAGATATTGAATTTTAACTAATTCCGTATGAGTAACATTTAATGTTTTGCCGGCCATTCTCATCCTATATTCGATGAATTATTTTGGTCATAATTTATTGCTATAATTTTCGATTTAAAATTAAATGAGATACTATGCTATCGATTTAAATAAAATTATAAGATATAATTACAAATTTAATCAGATATATATAATAATAACTATGCCATATTTGATGTTATAATTACTTGGCATTTTTAATATTATCTTGAATGTGCAAGGCATATTGAAACTCTTGGGCGGACATGAGAATGAGAGAAAAGGACATTATCCTTGCATGTATTATTGCCGACCAAATGTCAAGATATTGTCCAACACTTGCCAAACCATAAATTATTTTAAATGTATATATATATATATATATATATATATATATATATATATTTTGCGCTTTTCGATTCATCCAAAAATGCTCGACACATAAACAAAAAGTAATATTTGTGTCACAAGCATGCCTTGTTTTCAATTCTCATTGTTGGCTGCTTCCGGCTATTCGTGGACAAAGCCTAGGGTTCTAACCCTATGTTACTTTATTAATTTATTTATTTTTTCGGTCACAAACGAATCCACGCAACAAGCGCGATCGTAGTTCTCATATTCTGATTAAGTCCAATCTAAAACGAATTTGAATCTACTTTTTTCTATGGTCGACCACAGCTTCTAGCATGATTAATCCTCTATTGTTCATGTTATATATATAAAGCCTCACAAACATCGTCAATCACATAATTTGAACCCGTGATCAAGAGGGTTTATATCCACCATCTCAACAACCAGTTGGGGCTTCTAGCCCTATCCCTTTTTGTTTTAAATGGTTTAACTCTTTTTTATATGGTAAGTTAATAAGATATGTTTAAATTTATATAAATTGATAAAATATACATTTTGGTGATCATAAGTCACGACTCCTCACAAAACCATATGACCAATTTTAGACATATTGTACGAGCTTTGTGGTTTACGACCCACATGAAAATGTGATTTTACCACCGAAACAATTCGTCGCTACCATATGTAGCAAGCGTATTCAATACATCAATCTGACTCGGGGTGTGTGCCGCAAGTCCATAACCGATCGAACAGAGATACTCCGCGATATCAAAATAGTAAAAAAAAAAGTCACAACATCATAGGTAATGTAATGATTCACAAAAATAGATATTTTATTAATTTTGTTATACTTAAACATGTTTTATTAATTAACATGTCAAAATCGCTTAACATGATTTTTTTTAAAAGAAACCCATGTTACCATCCATCCTGTTTAGATTTCTTCTCGACCATTTTCCTACTTATTTAATTTGTATTGAAATTATTCGGTAATATCTCAATGTAATGTTGCTTAAAGAATTAGTCTTTATGTTGAATGACAAATATAATCAATTGTAATAACAGAAAAATTAGTTCGTGTGTGGATTATACTTTGATTGCAAATGAATATAATTAAATTTCGTTTTGAAACTTTTCATTTAGATGCGTTTGATTCGTATATTTGAACGAAATCGCATGATACCAAATGAGTGACACAAATTTTCGGGTCCTATGTTTACAAAGTTAGTTACCAAATTAGTGACCCAAAATTGAAAAAATGTATACTTAGTGATCCAAAATCAAAAAATATATACTTACTGACCTAAAATTAAAAACATGACCAAAAATTGTTTTGACATGTGGTGACATATTTTTGCAATTATCAAATATATTGACCCCGAAACAAAAACATGAAAACTTAGTGACCTAATCTTATAATTTTTCGCTCCAAAATTGGTTGGAATCTTCATTTTCTTATTTAATGGATCCACCTTATTAACATAAAAACTCGTTGGTTTTCTTCTATGAGAGGTGTAGAATTGGTATTTATTTAATGTTTACTTTACTTATTAGTAAGGGGTAAAAATAGAAAAATTACGGGGTACCAATAGAATTAGCCTTAAATTTATCCATTTGGTTATGATGAATAGCTTTTTTTTGTTTTTTTTTTTCCTGTTGCCCGCCAGGGTTTTTATGATGAATAGTGTTTTTAATTTAGCGCTTAGTAGTACATTGTTTTCAAGCGTCAGAATAGATAGACTTCGGTCAATACTGACATTACATATATCAAATTGAGCCCCGTTATATCAAATTGAGCCCCCTTAAGGTGTTTGGAGAAGAGGTCTCTGGTTCGAATCTATCTATCTATCAAATATTTTGAATGAATCTATCACACACGAGCAAATTTTTTAGTGTGGATTGTTTGGTTGGCGTAGTTTGAAGGCTAGTGTCCAGCACTTAGTTTTTTTACTTGGTCCAAAGGTCAGGTCTGTTCTTTTCCAGTGTTCATATTTTACATCGACCCACACACCACACGAAGTGTTAATTCGAACTTGTAGTAATACATGTCAATCAACACTTAAACAGTACTATTTGATAGGAGTGCGGTCCCGTAAAAGATATGGAAATAGCTAAGGTAAAAATAAACCAGAAATATTGTCCCTAATGTTGAACCAACATTAGGATCAGAAAGCTTTAGCACAGCGGAAAGTTTCAAAACTTAGCAGTTAAAAACGACGGAGACAGTTTAAAATATGCAGCAAGTTAAATAACTTGTTACACGCCTTCAGGGCAAAATTTCACTACAAAGAATGGATTACAAAAAGTAGAACTATCGAAAGATAGTAAAAACAATCTAGGAAAGAATCTAACGACTCTTCTAATCTTAACACAAATACCTACGATCTATGCAAAGGTAAAACACTAGGTAAACAACTGTTAGACGAATATATGGTAGAGTTCTCTCTTTTCGTTTTCTTCTCTTTCGTCGCTCGTCGTTCGTTGTCGGCATCGGAGTCTTCTATTTATACTCTTCATACCTTTGACTCCAGTCCTCCTCACGTTCTCCATGACTTCATGTCTGAGATAATGCTTCGACTTATTCAGCCACGAGCTCCACTTCTCCTATTTTTAGTAAGCACATTGTAGCGGTTGAATAAGCATAGTATCCACTCCACTCCACTCTTGTTTGAACAAATCCATCTCGTAGGTAACTCTGCACACATTTAAATAATTCCGCAATAATAGGGAAAACGGTTTTTGGGTTTAAAAGATAAAATTAAGATTAGACCAAATCCGAGTCAATCGATGTTGACTCAAATATTGAGTTCACATTATTCAATGTCAACAATGTCAAACATTAACAGTACTCAACAAACAAAAGGCACTCAACTTTCATAAAAGCGACTCGTAACCATAAAAAAGAAGAAACAAAACGTTACTATTTCAAACTTCACCCGCATCTTATATATACTACCGTGCTCGATTCATGAACGTACAAACCTTAAAGAAAGAAAAAATAAGGAAAAAAGGATAAAAGAAAAAAGAAAAACAATGGCATTGGCATCATATGATGAAACGTCACTTACTTTAAACATTAACCCTCCAAAGTACCTAGAAGACAACCGAAACCAAGAATGCAAGAACTTGATCCCGACTCTACCCAAACACAAGGGGTGGCTCTCTTCTCCGCTATATCATTACCAGGGCTTTTGGTGCCCTCCTCGATACATTCAAAGTGTCGTCTCCTGTCAGAAAAATTTTCATGTTCAAGAATCCGATATCTTCCTCATCACACCTCCTAAATCAGGCACAACATGGTTGAAAGCGTTGATCTTCGCCACAGTGAACCGAAACAACTTTCCCGTAACGTCCACAGACCACCCCTTGAAGACAAACAATCCCCACGATCTCATACCGTTTCTTGAGATCAAGCTCTACAAAGACAGCGAAAACCCTAATCTCAGCTCCTTTGCTTCCCCGAGGATCTTCGCCACTCACATACCTTACGAGTCTCTCCCCGAACCCGTGAAGCAAAGCCCCACGTGCAAGATTGTGTATCTTTGCAGGGATCCAAAGGATGTATTCGTCTCACTTTGGCACTTTGTGAACAGATTGCAGCTGCAGCCTCAAGAATCGGAGAAAAACCCGATCAAAGAGGTCTTTGGATTTTTCTGTAATGGGGTCAGCTTGTTCGGACCGCTATGGGATCACATCTTAGGATATTGGAACAGAAGCAATAGGGTAAAAATTGACGGGCCCGAAGTGCTTTTCCTGAAGTACGAGGATGTTAAAGGGCAGCCCGGTGACTGTCTCCGGCGGGTTGCGAATTTCCTGAAATGCCCTTTCTCTGATGAAGAAGAGAGATCTGGTTTGGTGGATAAGATCGTCACTATGTGCGGCTTTGATAATCTGAGCAGCTTTGAAACTAATAGAAACGGTAAGTTACCGTCTGGTGAGGCAAAATATGCGTTCTTTCGACGTGGTATTGAAATCTTGCGTGCGATTCAAGCGGAAGGGAGAGAATTGAAAAGGATCGAAGAATTCTATATTTCACATAAAATGCGTTAACTGTACAAAAACGTTTTATATACAGCTGTAAACTAATTAAAATTACAAAAATGCCCCTGAGCCAAAATAACTAAAAACAACAGAAATCATCGAGCTCAGTGCACTTGAAATGGTTTTCTTCTTGACCTGTATTCCTTCAGCCCCCCCTCAAGATGAGCATGGGTGAGCCACAGACTCATCTTGGACAACAACGAATGAAAACCAGCAGGGTGAAGTGATTTCGTGAAAAGATCAGCCAAGTTAGAAACAGATGAAATATGATGCGGCAACACAAATCCTTTCTTGAAACAATCACGCACCACATGACAATCGATCTCTATGTGTTTAGTGCGTTCGTGGAAAACCGGGTTTGAGGTTATATAAATGGCAGCTTTGTTGTCACAATGAAGAGGTATTGGTAAAGCTATACTAACCTACAACCCGGTAAGAATGTAGGACAACCATCGAAGTTCTCGCACCGTATATGCCATGGATCTATACTCCGATTCTGCTGTTGAACATGAGATTGTCGATTGCTTTTTTGTTTTCCAGGAGATCAAACTATCTCCAAGAAAAACACAGTACCCCGTGAGTGAGTGACGCGTAGATTTACAAGCACCCCAATCCGCATCACTATAAGCTTGCAAATCCATAACAAGGGAACTTGAATAAAAGAGGCCATTTGAACAAGTATGCTTGAGGTATCACAGCAGATGTTGCACAGCTTGCCAATGAGATAGGCGTGGAGCATGCACGAATTGACTTAACTGTTGCACGACATATGTTAGATCAGGTCTAGTATAATTCAAGTAAAGCAATCGACCAATTAATCTTCGATAGTTCATAGGATCCTCCAAAAGCTGGGTAGAGTCTTTGTCTGCTGAAGTAAATGTGTGACCACCAGGAAGAGGTGTTGATGCAGGTGTACTGTCCAACATTTGTGTGTCACGAAGTATATCAGTGGCATACTTCCTCTGGTTAATGTAAAGGCCTTCCTCAGATCTTGCAATCTCCATGCCAAGGAAGAATTTGACATGTCCTAAGTCCTTGATGGTGAAGGCTTGATCCAAGAAGTTCTTGACTTCTTGCAACTTATCTTCAGCTGCACCTGTCAGCAAAACATCATCTACGTACGCCAGCAAAAAGACTTGATAATTAGCCCTCATAAGTGTGAACAAACAATGATCATGTGAGGACTGCAAAAAACCAAAATGTAAGAGCTTTGAAGTGAACTCCACATTCTATTGTCTCGAAGCTTGCTTCATGCCATACAAAGATCTCTTTAATTTGCAAACTTTAGAAGCTTCTGCTCTCTGGTAACCCGGGGGAAGATGCATATAAACATCTTCATCAAGATGGCCATGGAGAAATGCATTATTGACATCAAGTTGATGTAAGGCCCATTTTCTTTTGGCTGCAATAGCTAGAATGACTCTCACTGTCACAATTTTAGCCACAGGGGAGAATACTTCATAGTAATCCTCACCCTCTCTTTGATTGAAGCCCTTGGTCACAAGCCTTGCTTTATACTTGTTAACCGAGCCATCAGCATTACATTTCACTCGGTATACCCATTTGCATCCTATCACTTTCTTATCTTTGGGTAGATTTGCAATATCCCATGTACCATTATCTTCAAGAGCTTGCAGCTCTTGTTGCATGGCTTCAACCCATCTATGATCTGTTCTAGCATGATTATAGGTTTCAAGTTCATGAAAAGTAGACAAATTAGCCATAAAATGCACATATGCAGGAGAAAATGAATGGTTCTGGTTTGAAAGGGAAGAAGCAGGGGCAGTCTTGAGTGCAATTGTTAATGCATACAAAATCTTTCATCCATTTTGTGGATTTTTTGGCCTGTAACTGTGTCTTGAAGTAGAATCAGTGGGTATAGAAATGGGTACGTTGGGTTCTGGCATAATTTCATTTGGGATAGGCTGAGGTGAAGGTGCCACTTCTTGATGACTATGCAGGTTATTACTAGGAAATACTTGAGAAGAGGCAGGGGTTAATAGATCATCATCAAAAGGATCACCAAGCAAAACATTTGGTAGGACAGTTTCTGTTTGATCAAGATTTATGGAAGGAAAAATGGTTTCATGAAATTGAACATCTCGAGAGATGATAATCCTGTTTAAGGATGGACAGTAAATCTTAAAACCTTTCTGTCCTGCAGGATAGCCAACAAACAGACCCTGTAAGGATCTGGGATCAAGTTTATCTTTGGTAGGACAAGTGTTGACAGCAAAAGCTAGACAGCCAAAGCTTCTGAAATATTTATAATCAGCCGGTTTCTGCTGCAATATTTTAAAAGGACTCTTCCATTGAAGGATTTTAGAGGGTAATCTATTGATGATGTGAACAGCTGTAAGGATTGATTCACCCCAAAAAATTTTGGGCAGTTTGGATTGGAAAAGAAGGGCTCGGGCTACTTGAAGAATATGTTTGTGTTTTCTCTCCGCAACTCCATTTTGCTGCGGAGTATAAGGACATGTTTTTTGGTGAATGATTCCTTTATTGGATAGAGTTTCCTGGAAAGAAGCACCAAGAAACTCTGAACCATTGTCTGATCGGATCATTTTGACTTGGGTATTATATTGGTTTTGAATATATGCAAAGAACTTTGTAAGAATATCAGGGGTTTGGGATTTATACTTCATCAAGAAAATCCATGTAAACCTGCTATAGTCATCGACGATGGTCAAAAAATAGTGACACTTTGAAAGGCTAGGCTGTTTAAAAGGTCCCCAAATATCCATATGAAGAAGGTGAAAACAGTTAGGGGAGTGTATTTGGCTTTTGGGAAAAGGAAATCTGTGTTGTTTGGATAAGGGACAAATATCACAATCTGTAATATCAGTAATATTCTTTTCATTGATGACAAAATCATGTAAGTGTTTCATGACATCAAGAGAAGGATGACCAAGTCTAACATGCCATTTATTAACAGGAAAAACAGCAAGAGCATGCTTGTCATCACTTTTATGGTCTCTGATTTTGAATGATAAAAGATTTGATGCATATAGTTGATGAGCACTCAAGACAGTCTCTTCTGAAAATGATGATTTATCAAGTATGTATAGGTCTTTGTAGAGTTTACCTGCTGCTAGAATCTTGTTATTCTGCAACTCAAGCAGCAAGCAGCAATTAGAAAAGAATTTGAAGTATATGTTAGAATCTTTTGACAATTTTCTAACAGAAAGAAGGTTGTATCGAAAGCTGGGTATATATAGACAATCATGGAGGATGATAGTGTCTGAAAGGGTTGCATTTCCTGTATGGGAGACAGCTCTAATGCGCCATCAGGTAAGCACACTGGTATATATGAGTTTACTGGTTTTGGGTAAGAAATCAGGTTAAGATTATTGCACATATGAGCTGTGGCACCTGTATCTACTAACCATGCCCCATTACCTATTATATCATAAGAACTAGAATTGAACTTAGGAAAGGTAGAGCTACCTGCAAAGTCCTCAAGGTGAGCAAAATTCACAGACACCTGATCATGTGCAGCAACGGGCATCTTGCCTTTTATCATCTTTGCTAGCTCCCTCTTCATAACTTCCATCATATGTGCGTAAACATTTGAGGTTTGCTGCTCACTGCCGGTGTCAAATTGCTCGGCTTTTACAGAATTTGCCTTGAAACCACTCTGATTTCCCTTTTGAGGATGGTTGATCTGATCCCTTCTTGTAGAATTAAAACCCTCTGGAAATCCATTCAGTTTATAACATTCATTTCTGATATGTCCTGCTTTCTTACAGTACGTGCACTCTGGGAAACCATTGAGCCTATAGTATTCCTCCTTAACATGTCCATTCTTCTTGCAATAGTTGCAGAACAATTGACTTTTGTCCTCCTTTACTGCATTCTTGAAGCTACTAATCTTCTTAGGAATGAAACTCTTAACAACCATTGCTGCATTCTCTTCAGAATTTGCCATGCTTATGGACACCTCTCTATGCTTTTCAGCCTTAGCAATCATAGCATAAACCTTGTTCACCGGCGGCAGTTTATCAAGAAATAATACCTGACTTCTTTCTGCCTCAAATGCATCATTTAATCCCATCAGAAATTGCATCGATTTGTCCTCCATTTCCCTCTCTTCAATCATGACTTTAACTGCTGCAGAAGCTTCAATCGCAGGCCTCAACTGCTCAAGTTGATCCCAGAGATTCCGAATTTTGTTGTAATAATCCACAACATTCATTGTACTCTGCTTAAGAAAAGCTATCTCACGTGTTGATGTTGAGTATTCAACATTAGCAATGTTGGGTCAACATTCTGGTCAACATTTGTTGACAGAGAATGTTACCTTCCTCAATTTTATCTTTCATACCCAAAACGTGTTTAAACTGTGACTATGCTATTTTTAGTATTTTGCAGGAGCAGGAATGAGTCAAATACGTGTGGATAAGATGGAGCTAAATCGGAAATGGATTTGAGCCGATATTCATGGAGATATTCAAGGAAGGTGATCAAATCTATTTTGGGAGAGGATACTCACGAAAAGATAGGAAGATTTGAGCACGAGATAAAGACCAAGTTCGTGGAGATATTCAAGGAAGGTGACCGAGTCTTTTGGGAAGTTGTTAGAGTCGAAGACCTATATAAAGAGACTTCCCATGATCGTTCAAGTTACGGCTTTTAGAGAAAAAGAGAACGCTTCCATAGAGAGAGAGCTTATTTGTGATTTTCGTGATTGAGAGATTTGTGAACTTACTTTACACGAGAGTCTTTTCAAAAGTCTTAGGACTTTGTAGTTTTCAGGATTGTTTAGATCCGTAGTTTAGACTATCTTCGGGTAGTTGTTTTTGCCATCCATTGCTGTTAGTGGAATTTCGCCTTGAGGCACCAGCAAGTTTATTTGAACTTGCTGCACAGAAAAATTCTCATCTCGTGTCTTTTAGTTTTCGCCACTAAAATTTATTTATTCCGCTGTGCGTTTAAATGTTGGGCTGAGTGTTGACCCAACATCTCACCCAACATTTAGTTACTGTTCAAATTTTTTACATCCATTTCACGCGGGGCCGACTTCAAAGTGGTATCAGAGCCTACGCTTGACGTTACTAAGCGCAAAGATTCATCTACAATGGATGTTACGAGTTCAAATTACATCGGCAAAGTCCCTGTGTTAGACGGCTCCAACTATGCTTACTGGAAGGTTCGTGTTCGCCAATGCATCAAATCCATAGATGTACGAGCGTGGGAGGCCATTCTCCATGGATACTCTCCACCTCGATCTCCTCCAGACGCTGATGGAGAAATCTTCGACAAACCAGTCGAGGAATGGACGATACAGAAACGAAACGAAGCAGAGTTCAATGACAAAGCACTCAACGCCATCTTCTCGTCCGTGGATATCTTCATGTTCAAGATCATTCAGAATTGCACAACGGCAAAGAATGCGTGGGATCTTCTACAGAGGTATTGCGAAGGCGATGCGAGTGTGAGGGAAACCAAACTACGATACCTCCTAAATCAGTTTGAAAACCGCAGAATGAAGGAAGACGAGGACATTACCACATACTTCGGCAAGCTATTGACAATTTCGAGCGAATGTGCTAGTCTCGAAGATCCAATCGCTAACAAGGTACTAGTTTCTAAAGCTTTAAGCACGCTAACTGAAAAGTTTAATGTGAAGGTAGCGGCCGTCGAGGAGGCAAATAATCTTGGCACGATGGAAATCAACACCTTGATGAACATCATGAAGAACTACGAGACCAATCTCGAAGTACAAAAGAGGGCATCTCGCGGCAAAAGCATTGCTCTAGTCAGTCAGCCATCCAAGGTTTCAGATGAGGTTGATCCTGACAATGAGGACGATATGGCTATGTTCGTAAAGAAATTTGCGAAGTTTATCAAGAAAACGAATGTTGAGCAAAATGTTGGCCCAACATTCAGAAAAGGCCAGAATGTCAAAGCTGAACCTTCTTCTGCTCCTCCATTCACCAAACGCAAACCTGATGGAAAGAAGAAGAACATCAACTATGAATCTGTGAGATGCTATGAATGTCAAGGATGGGGTCATTTCGCCAACGAATGTGCCAACGCACTTCGCAAGCATGGGAAAGAGCTTTGGATTGATCTCTCCGATGATGAAGATGAGGAACCATGCCCAAAGGAATCCAAGCAATCTTCAGTAACCATTCAGTCCTTTTCGGACAACGAAGAAGATAAAGATCATCAAATAGGCTTCACTGTGGTAACTAATGTTGAGCCAACATTTGACTCAACATCTGAAAAACAAATTATTTTTGATTATGATGACTCAAACTGTTTTGATGGGTATTTAAGTTCTGATGATGCAGAATTAGAAACTGAAGTTCTTGAAGAAATTCAGACAAATGATGCCTTCAATCTACTGTCGGCAAAATATGAAAAAGAGAAAGCGAAAAACTTGGAACTCAAAGCTATCATGAAAGTGCAGTCCGAGGTGAATGAGAAGAGTGAAAAGGTGATCGAAAGCCTACTTGAAGGGATGAACAAATTGGAAGCCGTACTGACACGAAAAGATAAAGAAATCGACAAGCTTCAGAAAAGAGTTGACGATGCGGACAAAACTTTCTCAAAAATGAACAAGGGTAAAGCTACACTTGATGAGGTATTATCTTTAGGTATTTTTGATAAGCAGGGTTTAGGATTTAAATCTCAGCCCACAACTGATTTTATTCATGATAGACCTAAGATTGTCTTTGTTAAGGAAGGTGCCGAGCATGGAGACTATGAAAGTAGTAAAACTTTGGTGCTTAAGAAGAGTACAAAGATTTCTGTCCATAAGTCTAAGGATAAACCATATCAATGTACTTATTGCATGCAGCCAGGTCATATTAAGCCATACTGCTGGAAATTGAAGAGGGAGATTTCTGCAAAGAAATCAATGTTGGCTGAAATGTCATCCAACATTTCGCTCAACATTGAGAAATCAGTGTTGAAAGGAGTGTTTGGAGTGAGTTCAGCTGGCACTTCTTCAAGTTCTGGTGAAACAAAAGCTGCTGTGTCTATTAAGAAAGTTTGGGTGAAGAAATCTGTTCATAAATGCCATGTAGTTTATACCTCTTTGTGTGGCGACCCTACTTCCTAATTAAGTTAATTGGCGGATTTCCCCGCAACAGAACACGCGGAAGACCCGATAAAATTTTTATTTAAACAACCTACATAGTATTATATCGGGTTTACAAAAATATCTACTATTAATACTTTGGGCCGAAGCCCCAAAATTTCAAACCCAATATCAAACACTATGCCACTCCACAGGTCGCGTCCCATATACTGCGCCACCCTCAAAAGTCCGTGGAGTCACCGCCGCCAGCTCGCCATGAATCTCAACCCTGACACTAGTCAGTGTCGGGTTCATTCTTACCTACAAACAAAAATAGGATAGAACCCTGAGCTATTGCCCAGTAGGTGATTACATAACATGCAATACGTGCGTGCACTCCACCCAATCCCGGTTCCTCACAATATAATATAATGCACACTCGACAAATCTCATCTATCAATTCTCAATTCTCAACAGGGCCCTAGGTCAGACTCGGCACCCACGCGCGCAATGGCAAAGTACACCATCAACCATGCGGTAGCCCACACCGGCCGCGCCGGGTCGCTCCTTCCGCACACAATCTCAACCCGACGGCTTTTTCCCCGAATGTTATACCACAAGTTCGGGTAGACAGGAATCTCACATCTGTCTGCCGTCCCTGAGCCAAATAATATCCGGTGGTTTACACCTCGGGTGGCTCAATCCCGAGTAGATGGGTGTCGCAAACCCCCTCTCCCACCAAGTGCATAATCGAGTCTGAACCTGACTGCCAAAATCGGCAACTCTACCCTTCTCACATTCGACACAATATCGTGTCACCGTATCATTACGGTACCTTCACCTCTCTTATGCATGTCGTGAAATGCATATCACATTCGTCACATATATCACGTATTATTTCTTACAAATAATACCCCAAAATACTCTCGTATCTTAAAATAAGGGTTGACCCGAAAATTCTAGTCAAAGTATGAATATACTTTGATTTAAAGATAAAATGAACTTAAAATAATTTTATTTGAATATTTGGGCCTAATTTAAGACAAAAGTCCAAAAATAATTAGACTGGTCGAATCGTGAAGTTCGGTCAACTTCAGACTTTTTTTAAAAGCATATGGTCAACCCGACATTTGGAGTCAAAATTCGGGACTCTTCACAGTGTTAGCGGTATTGCCCGAATTTGGATTTCGCGCGTCATTTGATCGAATTTGCGAAGTCTGATTTAGTTCGCGTGTCACCCGAAATTCACTCACAGGAATCACCCCGCGAAATTCAAGTTGACCCGCGAAACTTTAGTCCGACCCGCTACTTCTCTCACAGGAATCACCCTGTGGTCGACCCGCGAAATTAATTCTGACCCGCGAAAAACCCATTTACTCACACAATAAAATCCATTTGAGTCCGCGAAGAACTTTTCGCGACCCGAATATAATTCGCGAACTAAACTTCGGCGAACTATCGAAAATCTGCCCGAATTTCAACCTTTCAAATTTGGCGAAATTTAAAATTTGGCCCGCGACCTTCTTTTCTCACTCACATCTTTACAAATCTTTCGGCCCGCGAATTTTATCGCAGCCCGCGATTTTCTTTCCTCTCTCACACTTCACGAACCTTTTTGGCCCGCGAATTCTTTTCAACCCGCGAATTTCTCATGAGCTGAAACTTTCTTCATCTCATCGAAATTCATATTTTCCAGAACTTCATCACATGAATCCGTTCCAGATTTCACATAAACATGTAAGAATTCACAGAACTCATATATTGAGCTCAAACTTAACATCTCAACACAGCAAATACAACACATAATCATTCAAAGCTCCCGAAATTCATGAATTCGGATGACCTTTCATCCAAATTCGTTAAACTAAATAAATCAAACTTAAAAACAGTTTGTAGGGGTTAAAAACCACCTACCTCACTTCCAAGTTAGCCGAAATTGCTTAGTTCTTCTCTGCTTTTCTTCGTTTGTTTTCTTTCGTTTGATATTTTCGTTTGTCCTTATCACCTTTTGAGATAAACCTTTAAAAGGAAAGTTACGTTTCCTTTCTCTTAAGGAAATCTCTTATTGGGCCTACTTTAAATTAATTTGGGCCCATATCTATTTATTTTACTCAAAGAGTATTTTTCTTATTTTCGGTCCAATTTCCCGAAAATTCGCTTTGTCCGAAAATTAACTTCATAATTTTCCGAAAATTACAGAATAATTTTCACGCTAATTGCGCATTATTCCCGTATTAATTTACGGGTATTACATCCTCCCCCCCTAAAAGAAATTTCGTCCCCGAAATTTAAGTTGTCTGAAACAACTCAGGGTATTTCTCTCTCATTTCGTCTTCTCGCTCCCAAGTGGCTTCTTCCAATATCTGGTTTCGCCATAAGACCTTCACGAGGGGAATATTCTTATTTCGTAATTGCTTCACCTCATACATTAGAATCTCTACCGGCTTTTCTTCGTAACTCAAGTCCGGCTTCAATTGTTGGTGAAGTCTTTTGTCTCTTAGCACATGATACGGGTCCAACACATACTTTCGCAGTGTAGACACGTGGAATACGTCATGGACTTGTGCTAACGACGTCGGTAATTCTAGCTGATATGCTACTTCACCGACTCTTTTCAAAATTTTGAAAGGTCCTATATATCTCGGACTCAACTTTCCTTTTTGTCCGAACCGTTTGACACCCTTCATAGGTGATACTTTCAAAAATACTTTATCACCTTCTTCAAATTCTAACGACCTTCGCCTCTTGTCTGCATAACTCTTCTGGCGACTTTGGGCCGTTTGCATTTTCTCCCGAATTTTCTTAACAACTTCAGTCATTTCGCGTACCATCTCGGGACCTAATAGCGCCTTCTCGCCGATTTCATCCCAATGAACTGGGGATCGACATTTACGTCCGTATAAGGCTTCGTAAGGCGCCATTCCGATCGTTGCTTGATAGCTGTTGTTATATGAAAATTCTATTAACGGGAGATATTTACTCCAACTCCCTTGAAAATCCAAGACACATGCTCTAACATGTCTTCGAGTGTCTGGATCGTCCTTTCCGATTGTCCGTCAGTCTGGGGATGATAAGCTGAACTAAATGATAATTTAGTTCCCAGAGCTTTCTGTAAGCTTTTCCAGAACTGGGACAGAAATCTTGAATCTCGATCTGATATGATCGATATCGGAATTCCATGGAGTCTCACTATCTCTTGAATGTAGAGTTCAGCGAACTTCTCCATGGGATAGGTCGGTGAATAGGCAAGAAATGGGCGGACTTAGTCAGTCTGTCAACAATCACCCAAATTGCATCATAACCTTTCACCGTTCTTGGCAACCCGACGACAAAATCCATTGTTATATGGTCCCACTTCCACTCGGGAATCGTCAAAGGTTGTAACATTCCTGCCGGTCTTTGATGTTCTGCTTTGATCTGCTGACAATTCAGGCATCTATGTACAAATGCAGCAACATCCTTTTTCATTCCCGGCCACCAATAATTTAGTCGCAAATCACGATACATTTTCGTTGCACCGGGATGCACCGAATATATTGTCGTATGTGCCTCCGTCATTAAAGTTCGACGAATCTCTTCATCTTCCGGCACATATAAGCGACTTTTAAATCGTAAACTCCCGTCTTCTCGGAATTCAAATTCCGATGAGACTTCTTTATCTTGTTCTCTTTGTTTCTTCAAGTACAACTCATCTTTCTTTTGTACTTCAATGATTCGGTCTAATAGTGTTGGCTTAAGTGTAACACTGCCAACTTTTCTTCAATCTCTCCGAAATTGATTACTTCAACTCCGAATTGGCGTAATTCAGTGTTTACAGTTTTGCGGCTCAATGCATCTGCGACTACGTTCGCTTTTCCTGGATGATAATTTATCACACAGTCGTAGTCTTTGACTAACTCGAGCCATCTTCTTTGCCTCATATTTAACTCCTTCTGGGTGAAGAAGTACTTCAAACTCTTGTGATCCGTGAAGATCTCGCATCTTTCTCCGTAAAGATAGTGTCGCCATGTTTTAAGAGCAAACACTACGGCTGCGAGTTCGAGATCATGAGTGGGGTAATTTTTCTCATATGGCTTTAATTGTCGGGAGGCATAAGCGATCACCTTCCCGTTTTGCATTAAAACACACCCCAACCCATATTTAGAGGCATCACTATAAACAGAAAAATTTCCAGTACCCGAAGGTATTGCTAACACTGGAGCAGTTGTTAGCCTTTTCTTTAATTCCTGGAAACTTTGCTCACATTCATCCGTCCATTTGAACGGAACATTTTTCTTTGTCAAATTGGTGAGCGTCGAGGCGATGCTGGAAAAGTCCTTAATGAACTTTCGATAATACCCAGCTAGCCCGAGAAAACTTCTTATCTCCGTGGGAGTGGTTGGTCTTGGCCAATTTTCTATAGCTTCTATCTTGCTGGGATCTACTGAAATTCCGCTTCCCGAAATAACATGCCCCAGAAAGATTACTCGATCCAACCAAAATTCGCACTTTTTAAATTTGGCAAATAATTGTTTCTCCCGAAGAATTCCTAGGACCGCTCTCAAATGTTCCTCATGTTCTTCTTTTGTCTTGGAATAAATGAGAATATCGTCGATAAAGACGATAACACATCGGTCCAGCAATTTTTTGAATACTCGGTTCATCAAATCCATGAAGGCTGCCGGAGCATTCGTAAATCCGAAAGGCATGACCAAAAATTCATAGTGGCCGTACCTCGTACTGAATGCGGTTTTTGGAATGTCCGCTTCCCGGATCTTCAGCTGATGATAACCGGAGCGCAGGTCGATCTTAGAAAATACTGTTGCTCCTTGGAGTTGATCGAATAAATCGTCAATCCTTGGCAATGGGTATTTATTCTTAATCGTGATCTTGTTGAGTTCACGATAATCGATACACATTCTCATCGACCCGTCCTTTTTCTTCACAAATAAAACCGGGGCTCCCCATGGTGAGAAACTGGGTTGAATAAAACCCTTCTGCAACAAATCTTCCAATTGCTCCTTCAATTCTCGTAATTCGTTCGGTGCTAACCGGTACGGGGATTTAGAGATCGGGGCAGCTCCAGGTACAAGATCGATTGCAAATTTAATCTCCCGATCTGGGGGTAATCCCGGAAGATCCTCGGGAAATACATCGGAATATTCGTTCACTATCGGAACCTCCTCAAGTTTAAGCTGGGAAGATTCCTCAGCATTCACCGCAAAAACTAGGAACGATTCGCAACCCGTATTTACGAGTCGCTGAGCTTTTAAAGCAGAAATCCGAGGGATTGAGTTTCTATTTTTCTTCCCGAAAATTCAAACTCCTCTCCCTCTGGCGATCGAAACCTAACTACCCTTTTTGAACAATCAATAATGGCTCCGTATTTCGAAAGCCAATCCATCCCGAATATAATATCGTAATCATTCATCGGGATTACTATTAGGTTCACATCTAACTCTCTACCCTCAATTCTTACGGGACATTTCTCAACCACCAAATTTGATCGAGTTGGATCCCCATGTGGTAAAGATACCACGAAATCACATAATGAACGGGAGGGATAGATTCCTGCCCTGGCCACAAAGTTAGCCGATACAAACGAATGTGTGGCTCCCGAGTCAATCAAGATCGAAGAGGGCACGTGAAATATACTCAACGTACCCGTAACTACATTCGGGTTTGCCTCCGCCTCCTCATTAGTCAGAGTAAAAACTCTTGCAGGCACAGGTGGAGGTCGAATGAGGTTACGCGGTTGAGTCTGCACTGGAGGCTGACCTCTCGGGCAATTCCGTGCGATGTGTCCGGCCTCACCGCACCGGAAACATTGCAGAGTCTGCACCGGTCGTGGTCCGTAGCATATGCCAAAGTGATTTCGTCCACACTGTTGGCATTGGGGCGCTGGTACCGGGGGTCGGTTGGGAACATTGGCCGGTCTCTGATAAGCATTCGGGCGCCACATCTGTTGACTCGGTCGATTTCCTTTATTCTTCGGGTCCTTGCCGAAGAATTGTCGCTTTTGGCCGCTTCCTCCTTGCTGTTGCTGACTCTCTCTTTTCCTACTTGCCTCTTGGGCTTCCCTTACTACTCCTTCCGCTTGTTCTGCGATCAACGCTCGCTCCATCGCCTGACGGAACTCTAATTGGCGTACTCCCGCCACACTTAAATCTCGATAAAATTCGGGCTTCAGCCCTCGAAGAAATCTCGTCACCTTTAGAGTATTGGTTGCCACGAGATGAGGTGCAAAACGAGATAATTCTTCAAATTTGCGGATGTATTCCGCAACTGGCATTCGCCCTTGTTTCAGGTTCATGAATTCATACATTCACTGCTCCTGATCGTGAGCAGTGAAGTACTTATCATAAAACAGTTCCCTGAAGCGTTCCCATGTCATCGTCGCCGGATCTTCTAACACCTTTATGGTGTTCCACCAGAAACGCGCGCTTCCCCGAAATAGGGAAACGGCACACAACACCTTCTCATTGTTCGGCACACGACTGTATATGAATAAGTCTTCTATTGTGTCGATCCAGTCCTCAGCTGCCGCAGGATTAGTAGCTTCGGCGAAAACTGGTGGATTTAACTTACGAAATCGCTCCCCTATGATCTCTACGCGATCAGGCTGTGGGGATGGACGGTGCTCAGATGAGCTCTGGTGATTTATCAAATCATGAATTTGGTCTGACTGTCTTTGGATAAGTTCAGTCAGCCTATTTATCGTGTCATGCTCACGAGTCGGGGGTGGGGATTCAGATTCGCCCCTCCGACTGGACTCTCCAACGAACACGTTCCTCGGTCTTCCTCTTGGCATTTTCCAAATACTAGATAATTCATGTAACAAATATACATGAGATCACATAATCATATCAAAGTATTACACTTAACTTACAGGCGAGGCTGGTTCTCCCGGCTTTTGAGTGGCAGTACATGGACAGTCTTCAGAATCTAAAGCCTAAGCTCTGATACCACTTGTGGCGACCCTACTTCCTAATTAAGTTAATTGGCGGATTTCCCCGCAACAGAACACGCGGAAGACCCGATAAAATTTTTATTTAAACAACCTACATAGTATTATATCGGGTTTACAAAAATATCTACTATTAATACTTTGGGCCGAAGCCCCAAAATTTCAAACCCAATATCAAACACTATGCCACTCCACAGGTCGCGTCCCATGTACTGCGCCACCCTCAAAAGTCCGTGGAGTCACCGCCGCCAGCTCGCCATGAATCTCAACCCTGACACTAGTCAGTGTCGGGTTCATTCTTACCTACAAACAAAAATAGGATAGAACCCTGAGCTATTGCCCAGTAGGTGATTACATAACATGCAATACGTGCGTGCACTCCACCCAATCCCGGTTCCTCACAATATAATATAATGCACACTCGACAAATCTCATCTATCAATTCTCAATTCTCAACAGGGCCCTAGGTCAGACTCGGCACCCACGCGCGCAATGGCAAAGTACACCATCAACCATGCGGTAGCCCACACCGGTCGCGCCGGGTCGCTCCTTCCGCACACAATCTCAACCCGACGGCTTTTTCCCCGAATGTTATACCACAAGTTCGGGTAGACAGGAATCTCACATCTGTCTGCCGTCCCTGAGCCAAATAATATCCGGTGGTTTACACCTCGGGTGGCTCAATCCCGAGTAGATGGGTGTCGCAAACCCCCTCTCCCACCAAGTGCATAATCGAGTCTGAACCTGACTGCCAAAATCGGCAACTCTACCCTTCTCACATTCGACACAATATCGTGTCACCGTATCATTACGGTACCTTCACCTCTCTTATGCATGTCGTGAAATGCATATCACATTCGTCACATATATCACGTATTATTTCTTACAAATAATACCCCAAAATACTCTCGTATCTTAAAATAAGGGTTGACCCGAAAATTCTAGTCAAAGTATGAATATACTTTGATTTAAAGATAAAATGAACTTAAAATAATTTTATTTGAATATTTGGGCCTAATTTAAGACAAAAGTCCAAAAATAATTAGACTGGTCGAATCGTGAAGTTCGGTCAACTTCAGACTTTTTTAAAAGCATATGGTCAACCCGACATTTGGAGTCAAAATTCGGGACTCTTCACAGTGTTAGCGGTATTGCCCGAATTTGGATTTCGCGCGTCATTTGATCGAATTTGCGAAGTCTGATTTAGTTCGCGTGTCACCCGAAATTCACTCACAGGAATCACCCCGCGAAATTCAAGTTGACCCGCGAAACTTTAGTCCGATCCGCTACTTCTCTCACAGGAATCACCCTGTGGTCGACCCGCGAAATTAATTCTGACCCGCGAAAAACTCATTTACTCACACAATAAAATCCATTTGAGTCCGCGAAGAACTTTTCGCGACCCGAATATAATTCGCGAACTAAACTTCGGCGAACTATCGAAAATCTGCCCGAATTTCAACCTTTCAAATTTGGCGAAATTTAAAATTTGGCCCGCGACCTTCTTTTCTCACTCACATCTTTACAAATCTTTCGGCCCGCGAATTTTATCGCAGCCCGCGATTTTCTTTCCTCTCTCACACTTCACGAACCTTTTTGGCCCGCGAATTCTTTTCAACCCGCGAATTTCTCATGAGCTGAAACTTTCTTCATCTCATCGAAATTCATATTTTCCAGAACTTCATCACATGAATCCGTTCCAGATTTCACATAAACATGTAAGAATTCACAGAACTCATATATTGAGCTCAAACTTAACATCTCAACACAGCAAATACAACACATAATCATTCAAAGCTCCCGAAATTCATGAATTCGGATGACCTTTCATCCAAATTCGTTAAACTAAATAAATCAAACTTAAAAACAGTTTGTAGGGGTTAAAAACCACCTACCTCACTTCCAAGTTAGCCGAAATTGCTTAGTTCTTCTCTGCTTTTCTTCGTTTGTTTTCTTTCGTTTGATATTTTCGTTTGTCCTTATCACCTTTTGAGATAAACCTTTAAAAGGAAAGTTACGTTTCCTTTCTCTTAAGGAAATCTCTTATTGGGCCTACTTTAAATTAATTTGGGCCCATATCTATTTATTTTACTCAAAGAGTATTTTTCTTATTTTCGGTCCAATTTCCCGAAAATTCGCTTTGTCCGAAAATTAACTTCATAATTTTCCGAAAATTACAGAATAATTTTCACGCTAATTGCGCATTATTCCCGTATTAATTTTACGGGTATTACACTTTGCGAGCTAACGTGACAGGTGCTTGGTACTTCGATAGCGGGTGTTCCCGACATATGACAGGTACCAAAGAATATCTATGTGATTACGTGACTTTAAAGAATGGATCTGTGACGTTCGGAGGAGGTGCTAAAGGACGAATTCTAGGTCAAGGCAGATTGAACGTGCCCGATTTTCCAAAGCTTAGCAATGTTCTTCATGTTGACGGTCTCGTGGCTAATCTGATCAGTATAAGTCAGCTTTGCGACGATAACCTTGAGGTAAGATTTAATAAGGAATGTTGTGAAGTTTTTAATAGCCATTCTGTTCGAGTAATGGCAGGAAAAAGATCGAGCGACAACTGTTATTTAGTCGAAGACAA
This sequence comes from Linderniella brevidens, assembly GCA_004919715.1. Classification (NCBI taxonomy): domain Eukaryota; kingdom Viridiplantae; phylum Streptophyta; class Magnoliopsida; order Lamiales; family Linderniaceae; genus Linderniella; species Linderniella brevidens. The sequence goes on from SWDC01000151.1 coordinate 3,402,113, forward strand.
ATCCGGTGTGAAGGACGTGTGCCAACTCTCAAAAGCCCAGGACGATGCGGTACTTTGGCATTTCAAATTAGGCCATGTCAACTACAGAACTTTGGAACAACTTATCAACCACGATGCAATCAGAGGCATTCCTAAATTGAAGGAGTTTGGTAAGGTTGTATGTGAGTCATGACTTAGGGGTAAGCAAGTGCATGTTAGTTATAATGTTGACCAACATTCTGCCCAACATTTTAAAACTGCTCACTGTTTTCAACTTATGCACATGGATTTGATGGGTCTAATGGAAGTAGACAGTATTGGTGGTAAGAAATATGCATATGTGCTCGTCGATGATTACTCTAGATATGCATGGATATTTTTTCTTCGCGAAAAATCTGAATCATTTGATTACTTCAAAACTTTTTGTGCTATTGTGAAGAATAATTTCAGTGCTACTATCTTTCGTATTAGGTCTGATCATGGTAGAGAATTTGAGAATCAATATTTTAATGAATTTTGTGATAAGAAAGGTATCATCCATGAATTTTCATCTCCTAAGACGCCCCAACAAAATGGGGTGGCCGAAAGGAAGCATAGGACTTTACAAGAAATGGCTCGTGTGATGTTACATTCTAGGAATATTTCTAAGCATTTTTGGGCTGAAGCATTGCATACCGCATGTCATATTTCGAATCGTGTGTTCTTTAGACATGGTACTAAGAAAACATCTTATGAGTTGTTGAATGGGAGAAAGCCTACGGTTAAGTATTTTCATGTTTTTGGGTGCTACTGTTACATGTTGAATGATCGTGAGTACTTGAGCAAGTTTGATTCGAAAAGTGATAAGTGTATTTTCCTTGGGTACTCGTCTAATAGTCGCGCTTATCGAGTCTATAACTTGCGCTTGAAATCAGTCCAGGAGTCTGTGAATATTGTGTTTGATGATGCTACTGATCTTAGCAAAATGTCTCCACAAGTTGATATTTCAGACGTTATACAAGCTGTTGATGAAGCAGAGGAGAATGTTGTGGACGATGTTGAGCCAACATCTGACCCAACATCTGTGCCAGAACAGAACACTGAGGCTGGACCCAGCGAAATCCGTAGAGACCCTCCAGCTAAGATTCAAAAGGATCATCCCACAGACCTTATCATTGGAAATGTGAACGAAGAAAGGAAAACCAGAGACAAACCGCGCAAGGATTACAAGTCTATGGTAAGGAACGTATGCTTGAGTTCGGTATACGCTGAGGTACGTTTTATTTGTTTTGTTTCTAAGATAGAACCTAAGAATGTCCTTGAAGCTCTCAAGGATAATTTCTGGATAAATGCAATGCAAGAGGAACTCTTGCAGTTTGAGAAAAACCAAGTTTGAACTTTAGTACCACGGCCGAAAGACATTAATGTCATAGGCACGAAATGGATCTTTCAGAACAAATCAGATGAACTTGGTAAAGTTGTTAGGAACAAAGCACGTTTAGTAGCTCAGGGTTATACACAAGTCGAGGGCATAGATTTTGATGAGACTTTTGCTCCTGTGGCTAGGTTAGAATCTATTAGGTTGTTGCTAGCGATTGCATGTTGGCTTAACATTACATTACACCAAATGGATGTTAAGGGCGCATTCTTAAATGGGTACATTGATAAAGAAATATATGTCGAACAACCTAAGGGATTTGAGAATCCACATTTTCCTAACCATGTTTATAAGTTGCAGAAAGCTCTCTATGGATTGAAGCAAGCACCTCGAGCTTGGTATGGTAGGTTAGCTACATTTTTACTTGAATTTGGGTTCGTACGAGGTGAGGCAGATCGCACTCTTTTGTAAAAAGGGTCGGTTCTGATATTTTGATAGCCCAAGTTTATGTTGATGATATTGTTTTTTGCTCAAGCTCACAATCAATGCTAGATCAGTTTGTACATGCCATGAACTCTACTTTTGAAATGAGCATGATTGGGGAACTAACTTTTTTCCTAGGCTTACAGATTAAGCAAAGCAGCGAAGGCATTTTTATGTTTCAGGAGAAGTACGCGAAGAACACAGTCAAGAAGTTCGGGTTGGACACGGCTAAGGTAATGAAAACTCCTATGGGATCTACGCAAAAGGTAAGTAAAGACAATGTTGGACAAAATGTTGACCCAACATTGTATCGATCTATGATAGGCAGTTTGTTGTACCTTTCCGCGAGTAGACCTGACATAATGTATAGCGTATGTGTGTGTGCTAGATATCAATCTGAGCCTAAGGTTTCCCATCTAAATGCCGTCAAACGTATTCTTCGTTATGTGAGTGGAACGTGTGGCCTAGGATTATGGTTCTCGAAAGATACTAATATGAATCTTGTAGGCTACAGCGATGCTGATTGGGCAGGTGACGAGGATGATCGCAAGAGCACAAGTGGCGGCTGTTTCTTCTTAGGTAACAATTTAGTAGCATGGCATAGTAAGAAGCAAAATTGTGTGTCTTTATCTACTGCTGAGTCTGAGTATGTTGCGGCGGGTAATTGCTGTACGCAATTGATGTGGTTAAATAGCATGTTATGTGACTATGGGTTAGAGTGCAAGTCAGTCCTCATGTATTGTGATAACCTTAGTGCCATCAACATATCTAAGAACCCTATTCAGCATTCACGTACGAAGCATATAGATATAAGACATCATTTTCTGAGAGATATGGTAGAGAAAGAGTTAATTCACATTGAGCATATTGACACGAAGCATCAGTTAGCAGACATATTCACGAAAGCATTGGATTCTGAAAGGTTTTCGGACCTGAAGAAATCCATAGGTTTGCACATGTTAGTCTGAATGTTGGTCCAACATTTGGATCAACATAGCATATGTCAAATTTGATAGTTACTGTTCTGATATTTGATTTAGCTTTCTGCTCTGTTTTCCGGTGAAATGACTCGATCCTACTTGACTGTTTTCTGAAATGACTCAATTGCTTACGAATATGCCTGCTCATAAATATTTTTTGGATCTTGGTAATAAGTTCCCTAGGTACACGGCATTCGCGGTGACGATGTACTCTTTGTGACAAAAAGCCAATCCTTTACGCGTATAAGCCTGCTCATAAGCCCTTAGTAAGATATAGGTATTTGGTAAAAAGTTTCCGTAGGTACACGGTATTCGCTGTGACGATGTACTCTATGCGACAAAAAGCTAAACCTTGATGCTTGGGGTATAAGGGCAGTGCAAAATCAATATAAAAAAAAAAAGAATGAGCAGAAAATGAAAGAGAACAAGTTTGAGAGGGTCGAGCAGAAAAGTCTAGGACTATGGAGTTAGAATGTTGAGTCAAATGTTGGGTCAACATGTGTGACTGTCAGTTTGATCATGCTATATTTTTGTGTTTTTAATTATTTGCACATCTTATTTGGTCTGCATTTAGTAGAGTCCTATGTCTGGTTTAGATATCTCTCAAAATTGCATTAGAATTCCTTGAAGAACAGCTCGTTACGCGTGACTCAAGTGATCCTCATTGTCGCCTAAATCGGTTAGTATTACTTGATCCTATATTGATTTTTGACTTGGTATTTTCTTTTCCAGAACCATAATTTGATAAGCTCCTACGTTTTGCACTTTCAATTTATGAGTTTACTATATTTAGGATCACACGTAATCAAGCTTTGAACTCGAACAAGCAAGATCTTACTAACGGTCGTACAAATTTGATGCCTCCAACGGCAATTTTTTTAAAATTTACTGAGTAAAATTTTTTACCGTTGGAACAATATGTATATATGTCGTGGCTTGCTTGATCAAACCTATCAATTCACAAACCCTACTTGGTCGATTCGAAGTATTCATTGTTTTCCAGATCTTCCAAAACTTGCATCTCTGTTTTTCGAATTCTGTCCATCTTTTCAATCTTGATTTTCCTTATTTCACTGATAATATGTCGAACTCTTCTTCTCAATCGAATGTTGATCCAACATTCGTATCTAACATTGAGTCTCAAGAAGTCACATCAGGTTCAAGAGAAATCGTTATCTACACTGGACCTTTTCAACCGCTTCGATTCACACAGGCTGCTCCCCAGAACTCTGATACTCCAAGATTTCAGATGGCGGAACCAGCAGCTTCGAAGATTGAGAAAGAATCTTCTGGTTCATTGTGCGTTCAAAGTGAAGATGACGATGATGTACCTCTCAGAGCTCTGTTCCAGTCTCCCAGAGAAAGAAAAGGTCGAAGTGATGATGCCCCTCCGATGACCTCAAGAACGATCCAAGAAGAGGCGACTTCAACTCCAAACCAAGAAACTCAAACCCTGGTAACGCAAAAGAAACAAAGAAAACCTGCTGCTGAAACCAAGAATCCTGCTATCAAGAAACGTCGAAGCAACCGTATTCGACGCTCCCTGAATCCCACTTCCAATGCTGATGCCCCGATTGACTTGTCCAGTGACAAGAGTGCCGACTCCACCACTTTAGACAGCCTCGATTCTGAAAGCTCTGACCAAGAATTCACCACTTTAGGGGGAGAAACTTCATCCTCTGTGCCCGAGTCTCTCACCTCCTCTGACGGTTCCAAGGAAGAAGAAGACAACGAGTCTACCTTGGCCGAGATTTTGGAGACTTTGAAGAAAAGATTACGCGAGAAAGCTGGAAAGAGACCAATTGGAAGCGATACCAGGTCTTCCAAGCGAAGGCGTACTGAAGAATCATCGCAACCTCACACCAGCCAGGGTCCTCTTTATACAGCCCAAACAAATGTTGGACAAGATCTTGGCCCAACATTTGATGATCCACTGCCCAACCGAAAGTTCTACCGCACAACCAATGAAGAACTGTGGACTTCTCTGAGTCATAGACTCATACGGGTAGAGAGGGTTGTAGATGTGGCGAGCTTCAGGAAGTATGGCGTTATGCAATTTCTGGAGTCTCGACATCTCGGGCAAATGGTGAGGAATTTAGGGACGTACTGTGACTCAGTCGTCCGCGAGGTATACGCTAATCTTTTCTCAAATGTGGCTGATGTGAACTCTAGAATGTATGGGAAAGTTTTTGTGAGGGGGAGGTTATATGATATTTCATCTCAAGCGATTAATCGCTTTTTGGGTACACCTGAGGTAGAAATGGGGTATGAGGTTGATAATGATGAGGTAGTGCGTTTCATTACGGCGGGGAGAGTGAGTGTTTGGTCGGGGAATTGTGCATGTAGTCTGTTGACATCATTGTACTCTGTGCTATTCAAGATTGGAGTGTGTAGTTGGTTGCCTACTCTAAACGAGACAAGGGTGACTGAGGGCATGGCTCGTTTGCTATATGCTCTTGGTCACAACTTGCCTCTGAACTGGGGAGAGTTGATTCTTAATCATATGTCGAACCAAGCGGAGAAAGTAGGGAAAGGAATTCTTCCATATCCCTCTATCATCTACGGAGTTCTGGTTCAAGATAGGTTTCAACCAACAAGGAGAGACAATGTTGTCACCCAAAGACTTCCCTATGCGATTCAATCAAGTCATCTCTCGGGTCCAGACAGACTGGTCGATCTTCCTCTGCAAATGCCAGAACTACTCAGGCCAAATGTTGATCAGGATGTTGGGTCAACATCTGCATTGGAGTTAGCTATTAAAGGCCTCAATGAGTCCATCGCAGTTTTGGTGGCTCAAAGGGATGAATTGCAAAGGCTTCTTTCTTCCCAAAAAGGGGGAGATAGGGCAGAGGAGGCAGAAGGAGCTAGCGGTACAGAAAAACCTGGACCAAGCGGACTTGGAGGAACTGTGGAGGCCAAAGAGTTAGGGGGAGATCAAGAAGGAGAGCGAGATCAAGATGAGGAAGGAGTTGGAGCTGAAGAAGAAATGGCAGAGGAGGCAGATGACTCAATTGATAGTCTACAATTTTAGACTTCGGTCTAAAGTGTTTTGCATGCGTATCTTTGTGTGCGTTTATTGATTTATGCCTTGCATGCTTGCCTGCCTATCTGTCTGCGTTTATGTGCTCTAGAGTAGTTCATCTTGTATTTGCAGATGTTTAATCATAAGACCTCTTATTGTCATATACTAATTCTTGACTATTCCTCTTATGTTTACTCTAACCATATTTTGTGTTTTGTGGTTGAGTAGATTTTTGCGTTAAAGGGGAGTAGTAGATTCTTGCCTTGAGGGGGAGTTCCACCAACTCTAACGCCTGCTGTGGTTTTGGGAAGAAAGATAAAAAGGGGGAGATTGTTGATGTTGAGTATTCAACATTAGCAATGTTGGGTCAACATTCTGGTCAACATTTGTTGACAGAGAATGTTACCTTCCTCAATTTTATCTTTCATACCCAAAACGTGTTTAAACTGTGACTATGCTATTTTTAGTATTTTGCAGGAGCAGGAATGAGTCAAATACGTGTGGATAAGATGGAGCTAAATCGGAAATGGATTTGAGCCGATATTCATGGAGATATTCAAGGAAGGTGATCAAATCTATTTTGGGAGAGGATACTCACGAAAAGATAGGAAGATTTGAGCACGAGATAAAGACCAAGTTCGTGGAGATATTCAAGGAAGGTGACCGAGTCTTTTGGGAAGTTGTTAGAGTCGAAGACCTATATAAAGAGACTTCCCATGATCGTTCAAGTTACGGCTTTTAGAGAAAAAGAGAACGCTTCCATAGAGAGAGAGCTTATTTGTGATTTTCGTGATTGAGAGATTTGTGAACTTACTTTACACGAGAGTCTTTTCAAAAGTCTTAGGACTTTGTAGTTTTCAGGATTGTTTAGATCCGTAGTTTAGACTATCTTCGGGTAGTTGTTTTTGCCATCCATTGCTGTTAGTGGAATTTCGCCTTGAGGCACGCAGCAAGTTTATTTGAACTTGCTGCACAGAAAAATTCTCATCTCGTGTCTTTTAGTTTTCGCCACTAAAATTTATTTATTCCGCTGTGCGTTTAAATGTTGGGCTGAGTGTTGACCCAACATCTCACCCAACATTTAGTTACTGTTCAAATTTTTTACATCCATTTCACGCGGGGCCGACTTCATCACGCTTTATCTCATATATAGCAGATATGTTGGAGGTACCATATCTCTCATCTATTTCATCCCAGAGGCCTTTAGCATCATGTATAAACATGAAGCTATTAACAAGATCCTTTGATATTGAGCTCTTAATCCAACCGGTTACCATGCTATTCACTTTCCTCCATTTTCTATAATCGGCTGAATTAACAGCAGGTTTCAAGTATTTACCATTTATAAATCCAGTCTTCATCTTAGCTTCGAGCGCTTCTAACATCGAACTTTTCCAGATTAAGTAGTTCGTAGAAGTTAAAGGCATTGAAACAATCATCATACCAGGGTTATCGGACCCGTGCAAGAAGTAATCTTCATCCAATTCAGTCGAAGCAGTGGTGTGAGCTTGATTCTCTCCACTGACAGCGTTGCTCGAACTCATGATTCGAAATTTGCTTGAAATTGACTTGAAACTTTGACTTGAATTGTCGATTTGATTCGATGAGAGGCTAATTAATCATGATTCCATGTTCTGATACCATGAAATCTTGCGTGCGATTCAAGCGGAAGGGAGAGAATTGAAAAGGATCGAAGAATTCTATATTTCACATAGAATGCGTTAACTGTACAAAAACGTTTTATATACATCTGTAAACTAATTAAAATTACAAAAATGCCCCTGAGCCAAAATGACTAAAAACAACAGAAATCATCGAGCTCAATGCACTTGAAATGGTTTTCTTCTTGACCTGCATTCCTTCAGGTATGGTAGGAGATTGGAAGAATTACCTTAGTCTGGGTGAAAGAATCGATCGGATTACTGAGGAGAAGTTCAGAGGCTCGGGGTTTGATATTTTAAGCAATTAATTGTTTTAATATATATTTTAACGACAATAAGATGGTTTCAAGAAAGTAAGGAAGTAAGGAAGTATTTTGACTTATTTTGTGTACGCGCAATCAACTAAAAAGGAAGTAAGGAAGGTTTACTCATATCTGAAATCAATTCACCATCAACAAAATCCTCCCTTGTTGGATCGTGAAAGTAGCATTAAAATTCGAACCACGTTAATAAAATCAATGTTCACCATCATCAATAAGAAAATTATACTTTTGGACTTGGAATAATAAGCACCAATTTAGATCTAACATCGATGGTTCTTCATTGTCAGAAAGGGTCTGGACCCCACATCGATCCGCGGGACCCGCTGTGGAATTTACCCTCGGAAATGCTTATAACAATCGGGATACGTGGAACCCACGAGGTCGGTTGGGACTCACTCAAGAAATACCACGGTAAAAAAATTACCGTATGACAAGGACACTAAAATTTTTACGCGGAAACCATCTGTTAACGAAGAGGGAAAAAACCATGACTGAGTTGTCAAAACTTTCACTATAGTAAGAAATTACAATAATCAATTTCTTACTATCTCATAATTTTACCACATGTATTTTACAATACACCTCTCTGTCGATGTGGAACCCTATCAGTTTCTACCTGAACTGATAGCCTATCAGCTCACGTGGGTCGATAACCTCACAACTTCATTCTCTCTCGGAACTACATCGCTCTGTAATTCTCAAATGAGTTTGTGCTGAAAATGATGAAGATTTTCGAGGCTATTTATATAAGTCTTCAGCTCTTCTAGATTGCTCAAAATCGATGGACAGAAATCTATCGCGTCACCAATCAATACGAGCCGTTGAATCTTTTTATTTTCTATTAAATTTATAAAAAAATAATATAATATTATCTTATTATATCTTGTATTAAATGGTTGTCTGCTTTGTTTTCGTCGGTATAGGATTGATCCAACAATTCTCCACCTCCAGTTTCATTTACCGCCAACAAAAACGATCTTCACATTTTTCACTACCATGCTCACCATAAAATCATGTCCCTTGGAATAACTTCCAAGATACCCATTGGAATCATCTCCAAGCATATTTTTGATCCATGTCGGAATAACATTACTCAAATCTATGGTGCAACTTCCAATTTCGGCTTTCCTGAAAGTTCCTCAGCCCTCGATATGAATTTTTTCACCAAATTTTATGTCCTTCAATTCCCGACTTCATTAATATCTCATTGACACGCACTCACAACAAGTCAAAATTGATCATCCGGTCAAACGTTATCCCATCCGAACATCATCATGGAGTGAGAAGAATTTCACTCTGCGTACAAGCTCCTCCTCGTCACTAGCTCCACCGCATCGAGCATTCCTCTAAAGATATTCATCTTATACCGCCATTTCTTGTTAATGGATCACGCCGTCAAAATCATCAGTGCCACGAAGACTTTCGACACAAGACACCAGCTCGTTGAACCTCGGAAACATGTCCTCCAGATTCCAATTGTTAGGGAATTTCGGCCTCCCTCCAAAATTCCCGCCCATAATCTACCTCCACTGGTTGGAAAGGGTGCGGGCCCAACATCGGTTCGTGAGGCCCGCAGCGGAATTACATTGGCCCACTTGGGCGATAGCCTCACAACCTCACTCTCTCCCGGAACTACATCGCTCTGTAATTCTCAAATAAATTTGTGATGACAATGGTGAAGATCTCCGAGGCTATTTAGAAGTCTCTAGCTCTTCTGGACTGCTCAAAATCGGTGGACACAGGAATCCGTCGCATCACCAATCAATACGAACCGTTGAATCTTCTACTATATATAAAATAATTTTATAATATACTATTATATTATTATCTTATTATATCTTGTATTAAATGGCCTGTCTGTTGTCCCTCAATGCATTTTTGAGAGCTAAAATTATCATCTGAAAGGTGTATTGCCCTCTTCCTAACAATGCAACTGGTTCAGTTTCAGTAGACACGAGAAGGAAAAATGTGAAAGGGAAAAGACAGTTTATGGTTTTCAAGTAAAAGGTTAAGCAGTAATCTAGGGTTTTGGAGAAGAAGGTATATGAAAAAAAGAATGATATATCTATAATGTTCGTGGAAAAGATGGACGAAAACAATGTTAGTATATTCACCAATGATACGTTACGCTTCGAGTTTCATATCATACACCTATTATTTTCTCTTCAACTCCATTTTGTCTTCCACGTTATAAGTTTTGTAGCATATGCAGCCTTAAAATTCAAAACATCTATTGTCGTTTTCATTCATCAGGTAGTGAAATCCGAAATTGTTAGAATATAATTAAAAGCAGACAACTCAATGTGGAATTGCTTTTCTTTTCGTGGATATGAGCTGTATATTGGCCGCTTTTAATAATTGTATCTTTTTCATAAATCATGTCGCCTTAGTACACTTTTATGTATGGTTTTTATTGACGTGCCAGTTTCATCGTTTTTTTAAAATATTGATAGCATGATAACATACAAGTATACAAGGTGACAAACCCTAATCTGTAAAAGAGAACTAAATGATTCTATCTAACAAAACTCTAATATTATTATGAAATTATTATAAATAATATGTGGATGTTTTTAATGTTGTAAAAGTTAGTTGATTGTTGATGAGATGAGATAAGATAAGATAAGATGTATTTAATGTTGTAAATGTTAGATGAAATAGTAGAAATTTTTCTACTATAAATAGACCGATGTATTTGTATTGAATCATATCGAAAACATTATTATCTCTCTACAATCCCGTGTTTATATTTCTGTTCTTGTCCAATTATAATAGTTTTATAACACGTTATCAGCACGAGCGCTCTCCGGCAACGATCAACCTCCGGACAAAATCGAGGTATGGTAATTTTATTTTGTGTACGGTGAGTTTATTTATAACACTCGTACACTTATGTAACGAACAGTTTAAATTATATAAATATAACATATATACCACTAAAACGCCTTAGCCCGAGTGGTTTCGTGGAATATCGTCACTACAAGTGATGTGAGGTCCAGATTTCGAAATCCAGTGGTGGCGAGTGGAATTTTATTTTTGGCGAGATTTTGAAAAGAATAATTTGAATAATATTATTTATTTTATTGATATCTCAAGTATATATCATATATATTTTGAATTAATTTTTGACTATACGGATTAATGAATTTTATTACCACTTGGAGAAATTAAATTTATACTTCTCTGATTAGTATGATTTTCTTATTATAGAATCATGTCGTTTTATACAAAGATGAATCTTGCGCTTCTTACTTTATTTACCGTGATGCTTATCGGGTGGTGGATAATATTTTTACAGTTGTTTCCAAAATATAGTTATTAATTGTAATATTTTTCATTATTATGATTACCGAAATATATTTTATATTTAGAAGAATGTTGCTATATACGATGATTGATCTCATGATTCTTACTCTACTCACGGCGATAATTATCTATATGTGGATTATGTTTTTACCAAGATTTTACGAGAGTGGTTAATTACGATATTTTTTATTGTTCTAATATATGTTTACTATGAAATATATTTTGTGATAGAAAGATGTCGCTCTACCTGATGATTGATCTTTTGACTACTATTATTTTTACGATGGCACTCCTCGGGATGTGGACTTTATTTTTCGTAAGGATTTTTACAAAAGAAGATACAAAAGAGGATTAATTGTAATTCTTTAAAGTATTTTTTTTTTGCGATAAACTTGTATTGATAGTTATATTGGAAATATTAATGTTATTCACATCATATATTTGTTTTTATACTTTATGATTTGAATATTAAAACGTCTTTTGTATTTTATGATAGTATGACGAATTTGCAAATCCTCGAGTTTGTTGCCCTTGACATATCAGGGAAGAATTATTTATCTTGGCAACTAGACGCAGAAATTCATCTAAAAGCAAAAGGTTTGAGTGACACTATTGTCGACCCAAAAACCTCAACGGGTGCAGGTGACGCCACTGATACGGTAAAAACCACAAGCGCTCAGGATAAGGCAAGAGCTTTGATAGTTCTTCACCACCACATTCATGCTGATCTGAGGGATGAATACTTGAATGAACAAGATCCCACTGAATTGTGGAAAAATCTGAAAGATCGATTTGACCACTTGGCAATTGTTATCCTCCTAAAGGCAAGGTATGAATGGATGCATTTAAGATTACAGGATTTTAAATCCGTAACTGAATATAACTCGGCTGTTCATAAGATGACTGCCACACTGAAATTGTGTGGAGAAACAGTCACTGAAGACAGTATGCTGGAGAAAACATTCAACACATTTCATCCATCAAATATGATATTGCAACAACAATATAGGGAGAGGAGATTTCAAAAGCATTCAGAGTTAATCTCTTGTTTATTGTTGGCTGAACAAAACAATGAATTATTGATGAAAAACCACGAATCCCGACCGATTGGTTCTACTGCAATCCCTGAAGCGAATGCAGTCAAAGGTAATAATGATAATAGTCGAAGCAATGATCGTAGACGTGGTCGTGATGGACATCGCGGTCGTGGACGTGGCCGTGGTCAATGTCGTGGACATGGCCGAGGAAATTACGGTGGTGGTTATCAGCATTTCCGTGGTGGTTATCATAGCAATCGTGGCGGTCATCAGAATTTTCCCCAGAAGAGGAAAAATTACGAGAATAATGATGAGAAGAGGCACATTAAACAAAAGAGCAACGATGAGCAATGCTATCGTTGCGGTGGTTCGGGCCATTGGTCACGTAACTGTCGCACGCCCAAATATTTGGTTGAATTATATCAACAAAGTAAGGGTAAAGAAAAGAGAATTGAAACGAATTTTGTTCAAAGTGATTTGGCATCTGCTTCTGGGACAAAAGATGAAAATACACATTTCGAAACTGCGAATTTCTAGTTTTTCCTGAAGAAAACCAATCTATTATGTATTATTATCGTGTGCTTTATTATTATGGGTATTGTATGCTTTATTATTGGGTGATTTATTATGTATCGTTTGGAGTGTTTTATTAAGTTATGTTTTCTTGTGATATATTTGTTTATTTTAATAATGATTATTATGTGTTTGTTTATAAAGGAATTTCTCTGATGGAAACAAACATGTGCAATGGAGAATTATATCTTGCAGACTGCGCAACGACTCATACGATTCTGAAGAATAAGAAATATTTCGATCATCTTCAAATGAAAGAAACAAGTGTTATTACAATATCGGGTAGCACAAATATAATTGAAGGCTCCGGAAGAGCCAACATTTTACCACCCAGAGGAACAAGGCTGATAATTGAAAACGCCTTATATTCTCCTAAGTCTCAAAGAAATTTATTGAGCTTTAAAGCTATTCGACATAATCAATATCATGTTGAGACTGCAAAAAAAAACAGATGTTGAATATTTGTACATTACAAAAGGGGGTTTCTAATGATAAAAGAATTATGGAAACATTACCTTCCTTTGACTCTGGGTTGTATTACACATACCTTAGAACGATCGAATCGTATGCTACCGTAAACCAGAAGTTTACTAATGACAGTACATTTAATGTTTGGCATGCCGGTTGGGCCATCCCGGTGCAATTATGATTCGTCATACTATCACGTGGGCATTTAATGAAGAACCAGAGGATTCTTCAAAGTAATGAATTATCATGTGTCGCCTGCTCTAAAGGGAAGTTAATTATTCGGCCATCACCAGCGAAAATAAAGAATGAATCCATAACATTTTTGGAGCGTATACATGGTGATATTTGCGGACCGATACATCCATCATGTGGACCATTTAGGTATTTCATGGTATTAATTGATGCATCGACTAGATGGTCTCATGTATGTTTGTTATCAACACGCAACATGGTGTTTGCGAGATTGCTTGCACAAATGATCCGACTAAGAGCACATTTTCCAGATTATCCGATAAAGAAAATACGCCTTGATAATGCTGTTGAATTTACTTCCAAGGCATTTAATGATTATTGTATGTCGATCGGAATTGATGTTGAGCATCCCGTGCCACATGTTCATACGCAAAACGGTCTAGCAGAATCGTTGATTAAGCGCTTGCAATAAATTGCAAGACCATTATTGATGAAGTCAAATCTTCCCTCGTCTTGCTGGGGACATCTATATTGCATGCAGCAATACTGATCCGCATCAGGCCAACAAGTTATAATGATGTCTTCCCATTACAAATGGTTCATGGTCAGGAACCAGATATTTCCCATATAAGAATTTTTGAATGTGCAGTATATGTTCCAGTTGCTCCACCACAACGAACAAAGATGTGACCTCAAAGAAGGTTGGGAATATATGTCGAATATAAATCTCCAACGATAATAAAGTATTTGGAACCTCTAACTGGAGGTTTATTTACGGCCATATTTGCCGACTGTCATTTTGATGAATTGAATTTTCCGACATTAGGGGGAGAAAAGAAACAGCTTGAGAGAAATGTTAGTTGGAATGAATTATCGCTAAATCATTATGATCCTCGAACTAAAGAATGTGAATTATAAGTTCAAAAGATAATTCATTTACAGAGTTTAGCTAATCAACTGCCAGAAAGCTTTACTGACCTTAAAAGAGTGACAAGGTCACATATACCAGCTGTTAATGCTCCTGCAAAAATTAATGTTCCTGCAGAACATATTATCGAGCCTAAGCCACAGCTAAAGCGTCGTAGGCCCTCGGGTTCCAAAGATAAAAACCCTCGAAAAGAAGCAAATAATAATAAGAATGGTCCAGAGGATTTATCGACTAGAGAAGAGTCGATGGGCAATGAGAATGAAACTCATGTACCTGAACGTTCAGAAAATAATGATAATGAAGAGATCTCGATAAACTATGCCCAAAATGAAATTAGATGGAACCGAGATGAAGTCAACGTTGACGATAAATTCTCATTTAACGTAGCGCTACATGAAATGAATGAGATTAATGAGAATGAGGATCATGAACCAAAGTCTGTACAAGAATGCAGACAAAGAAATGATTGGCCAAAATGGAAAGATGCAATCGAGGCCGAATTGAAATCACTTGAGAAACGAAAAGTCTTTGGACCTGTAGTCCGTATACCAGAAAATGTAAAGCCGGTTGGATATAAATGGGTTTTCATTAGAAAGAGGAATGAAAACGGCGAAATTGTAAGATACAAAGCACGGCTTGTTGCACAAGGTTTTTCGCAACGACCAGGTATTGATTACGAGGAGACGTATTCTCATATGGTGGATGCAACTACTTTCGTTACATAGTGAGTCTGGCAGTAAGAGAAGGTCTCGATATGCGTCTTATGGATGTTGTCACTGCTTATCTATATGGAACACATGACAGTGACATATATATGAAGCTTCCCGAGGGATTTCAGTTGCCTAAAAATTCAGGGCCCAGAAACGAGTACTCAGTTAAGTTGAATAAATCATTTTATGGATTAAAGCAATCTGGGCGAATGTGGTATAATCGCCTAAGTGAATTTTTAGTAAAAGAAGGGTATCAGAATGATCAAACTTGTCCCTGCATATTCCTTTGAAGATGTAAAAATGAGTTTGTCATTATAGCAGTCTATGTTGATGATATCAATATAATTGGAACTCCTGAAGAGTTGACCAAAGTTGTTAATTGTTTGAAAAGGGAGTTTGAAGTGAAAGATCTCGGAAAAATAAAATTTTGTCTTGGACTTCAAATTGAATATTTGAAAAGTGGAATATTTGTACATCAAGAGACTTATACGAAAAAAGTATTGAAAAGATTTTACATGGATGAATCTCATCCACTGGATACTCCAATGATTGTTAGATCTTTAGACGTAAATAAATATCCCTTCAGACCACGCGAAAATGATGAAGAGCTACTTGGTCCTGAAGTACCATATCTTAGTGCTATTGGAGCACTAATGTATCTTACGAGTCATACGTGACCTGATATAGTGTTCGCTGTAAACTTATTGGCAAGATATAGTTCTTCGCCGACTCGTAGACATTGGAATGGAGTTAAAAGGATTTTTCGATACCTTAAAGGAACATCTGATATGGGAATGTTCTATTCTAATGGTCGAAAGCAAATTTAGTTGGGTATGCAGGTGCTGGCTATTTGTCTGACCCACATGATGCTCGATCGCAAACAGGTTATCTATTTACATATGGTGGAACCGCTATTTCATGGCGGTCAGTGAAACAAACTTTAACAGCTACTTCATCTAACCATGCGGAAATTCTCGCTATTCACGAAGCTAGCCGAGAATGTGTTTGGTTGCGATCGATAATTGAGCATATCCAACAGACTTGTGGGTTGCTATCTAAGAAATTACTTCCAACGATCTTATATGAAGATAATGTGGCATGTATTGCCCAATTAAAGGAAGAATATATTAAAGGGGATAGAACAAAGCATATTTCACCGAAATTTTTCTTCATCCATGATTTGGAGAAAAATGGTGATATTGATGTACAACAAGTGCAACCAAGTGAAAATCTTGCAGATTTATTTACGAAAGCACTTCCCCCAATTAGTTTCAGGAAATTGGTATATTCAATTGGAGTTCGAAGACTCCGAGATTTATAATGATGTTATCATCAGAGGGAGAAAATACGCGTTGCACTCTTTTTTCCTTCACTGTGGTTTTTCCCATGTGGTTTTCCCAGTAAGGTTTTTAATGAGGCAACAAATGAAAGCGTATCAAAAGGAATTATGTACTCTTTTTCCTTCACTAGGTCTTTATCCCATTGGGTTTTTCCAAGTAAGGTTATAACGAGGCAAATTCTTTGAAAAACATCCAATGGGGAGTATTATGAAATTATTATAAATAATATGTGGATGTTTTTAATGTTGTAAAAGTTAGTTGATTGTTGATGAGATGAGATAAGATAAGATAAGATGTATTTAATGTTGTAAATATTAGATGAAATAGTAGAAATTTTTCTACTACAAATAGACCGATGTATTTGTATTGAATCATCGAAAACATTATTATCTCTCTACAATCCCGTGTTTATATTTCTGTTCTTGTCCAATTATAATAGTTTTATAACAAATATATTATATTATTGTTCTAAGCATCATCATATATTATAGTTTGTTTGGCTTTTTCTTTTACCCAAAACGATAACTTTTACAACAAGAACAACTTTACAGTTGTTAAACAATCTAAGACCGTCCCTCTGGAAACAGTGGTACAATCCGCAGGAAAGAAATCTCTCTAATATCGAGAGATGCAACAACAAACTACTAAAAACCAAAAGAAAAAAAAATCGAAAGAAAGCTACTTTTCAAAGTAACAACAACAAGAATTAAACAACCTATTACATATTGAGCCTAAAACTCTATATTTGTATCTATTAAACTTATAGGACTATGCACTTTCCTTCGTCTTCAACTTTTTTTTTACTGTCCCGAGGTATCCCCACTCGACATATCTATGGGCTAGCCCCTAAAATACCGGCGTAAGCTTGCGCCACACAGACCTGGCGGAGGCTTAATTGCGTCACACACTCCAGAGGTGGAACTAATCCCCGGGGCCAGATGGATACGTCTCAAACCCACCTGAAAACGATAGTCATTGGCCCTAAGACCCATGGGGGCTATTCAAGGAATTATGAGTGGGAAATTCGATCCCACGACCTCCTTTAACCCCAAGACCTTAAGACCTCCTCCTTGACCACTAGACCAAGGCCTCATTGGTCCTTCATCTTCAATTTAAAAGTTCCTTATATTCGGAAAGGGAATCTACACGATGGTGGAAGACAATTCCTACAAAAAGAGATAAAGAAACCCCAAGAATGGAGAAACGGGACAAAAAAAAACAGAAGAGAAAATTAACAGAAAATAAAATGAAGTGGTTTCCTCGCCCATCCTTAGCTAAGGATGGGGGAGACAGAGATGCAAGTTTACGTTTAGGGTTATTTTAGAGGATGAGAGGAGAATTTTTTCGAGAGGGAAAGGATAACTTTATCTACCATTAGATATCTGGACTTGTTAGTTCTCAATTTGTGCCTTATGATTCTATAATGTCATTGATGTGATTTTGTTTTCGGTTAAAGTTATAACCAAAAAATGCCGTCGTATTCCACACACTATGAATAAGTGCAGTTATTGCGGGCTGTGGATCAAGACTTCTAGTGGAACTAATAATCTTGGTTTGTTTCACGTCCATGCAAAATATGACAGTTAAGGAGCTAATTTCCAGGCCCGTACCTTCTATGAGGCTAACGAGGTGGTCGCCTCGGGCCTAGAGTTGGGAGGAGGGCCAAGGTTTTTTACACACATATATATATATATATATGGAAAAATTATTTTATTTTTTTATTTCCACTAGTTTATAATTTAAACTAAAAATAAATAAAACATAATCCAAAAATGCAGGAAAAGTACATGGGCTTAAAGTAAGCCCAAATTTTACTTTTTATCGAATGTCCAACTCAAATAGTACTTTTATCTATTCCATTATATTAAGTGCGAGGCCTTCCTAAAAACCGCTAGCTTCTAATTCTAATTTAGTCTGTCAATTAAAGATTTAAGATTTTTTTAAAACAACAATAGATATAAACGTTCGCTTTTTTGTTACTAAAAAATAAATAAAAAATACCACTAACACATGGGCCACGATGAAATCATCTAAAAAACTGTCATGTAATTAGTTGTGTATACTTAAAAAAATAATAATAATAAACCACGTTCGACTATGGTTATTAAAAAACTTCCACGACCAGCTATGAGATTTTTTGAGCAGTTGACATTCAATGTCAGTGTCACTTATAAGTTATAATCGCCTAGAAGATTAACTGATGAAAAATCTAAATACGAGATAGTAGCATCTTCAACTTCCTCTTCACAGTCCCTTCGATTTTATGAGCACTTATCCACCGAGGCACGACGTCGAGTGTTGCGAGAAGTGAAAATGGAAGCTATTCAGTTTTCGAGTAAGTATTTCGACGATACCTACGAGTATGTGTGCTTTATTTCACTTTTTTTTAAAATCTATTGAAAATGAGAGCTGCTTTTGAAGTTTGCTTTACAGGCATGTGGTTTTATAGCCAGATGTGGCTAAGCTATTGCCTAGAATCGACTTTTTTCGGGGTAATTACTTAGTTTATAGATATTTTTTGCTGATTATCCGTTGAGAGATTGATGTTACGGTTATTTTCACCTTCAATTATGTAAGAAACTTTGAAAGTTTTTTATAATCTGTTTTTCAATTGTCGAGTCAGATGGTCTTATTTTGTTGGCACACACGTTGGGTGTGCACGTATTACTAATATCTATACTATCTTTATGACCTATACTATTTTATTAGAGCTCAAGGCTTCTGCCAACTCAATTAATTTGGTTTATTAATAGACGAATCACATATTTTCTCTACAATTAATAATTAGTAAAAACATAAAAATATTAGTTACCCACGTTCATCATATGTCTGTTTCGTAAAACGCGAGCAGATCAAAAGAACGTCCATTATAAGTTGCCTATCATTTTTATTTTGTTCCTTCTGAGTGGTCATTGATTTCATCAATTATTTGTTTAAAAAAATTCCAACCCACTATCTAAAAAATCGTCACACGACCTACAATTCAAAAACTGATATGCACAGTTATTTGGTCTAACAAATACAACCCACGATGTGATTGATAATTGCTCAAAAATATTTGCCCACTTTTCTTCCAACTTCTCATTTCCCAGAGACGTGAAATTTCCTGACCGTCTCATCGCAACTGGGAGAAGGCACTGAATGAAGTGGAAAAAATAAATGGTAATTAAATTTCTCGCCCTGATTGGTATAGTTCAACATTTGATCCTCGCTAAAGATCCATATATATGCATCTGCAGGTTCTTTTTTTGCTGATAATTGACAAATCGAACGATAAGTTGGTGACAAACATAAATGTAGCAGACCCATCAAATGTGTGCATACATTTTTTGCTTCAATCTATATGTCATGTGTATTCAATATTATATAGGATCAATCAATCGAAATTGATTTCATCATATTCTTACGTATACATTTAGGTGTAAAGCGACAACAATGAGCCATCACCACCTCCTCCACCTCGCTGCTTCAACCATCAACCCCATGGCCAAGGTTGTTTAGTTTTAAACGACTGTATGATGATTATGTTCTCAATCCTTGGATTAAAAAAATAAATTTGGATGAAGACAAAAAGGCGTTGTATGTAATAGTATACTTCTGACAATTTTTACATTTTATTGGTTAGCAAACATGAGATTTTGGTATGCAGTGCCTGCATGCCTTCACCCAATTTTAATTTTTATTCCAAGTATTAGTTCCAGACACATCGGTTGAGTGCATGGGTGACTATATTTATTAATAAAAGGGACGCACTTTTCTATGCAATCGAAATCAATATTTTGTCATAGGGTTTCTCAAAGATTTTGGGTCCAAATTTTCAACCGAGACTTCCCTTAGGTACATCGATTATTCGTGTGGTTTGCTGATGCAACTCTTGTTTTTTTTTTCGAACCTATTTTTCTGTAATCGTGGGAGTGATGTTCTATATTAAAAAAATTCTACTAGGTTATATTGTTTTGCAATTCTGAATTTTTCACTTTATGTAATTTAGTATATAATTCTTTGTTTTGACTTTGTATATTAATTGTGTTGTTTGACGAGCTTTTACCTTTTTCTTTTTTCATTGTTAGGTACAAGAAACTAAAATAAAAATCGTACATTGGAGAAAAATGAAGCGGCGAAAGCATCGACTCAAAGACTGGAAGTAGCACGTTGAAAAAAGATAGAAACGGCACGGACAAAAATACTTAAGGAGTACTCACTAACTATTCAGCAATCAAAATCCAAGACAGATGCAACCCATCAACAACTAAAGCGAAAAAAGAAAAAGAAAAGGAAAAACCTTGTAATGATAGGAATTCTTTTACTATAAATGCATCGTGAATGTACATACACAACCCATAAGAAAAGAAAAACACCACCATGGCATCCGACGAGACAAAAACCTCAAAGCCTCCAAAGTACCTAGAAGAAAATCTAAACGAAGAGTGTAAGAACATGATACTCACTCTACCCAAAAACAACGCATGGCTCGCTTCTCATCTGTACCAATACCAGGGTTTTTGGTACCCTCCTCGACACCTCCAAGGGGTCGTTACATGTCAGAAGAATTTCGAAGCTCAAGAATCTGACATTTTTCTCGCCACAACCCCTAAATCAGGAGCAACATGGTTGAAAGCGTTGATCTTCGCCACAGTGAACCGAAACAAATTCCCTATAACATCCACAAGCCACCCTTTAACCACGAACAATCCTCACGATCTCATACCACTGCTCGAGACCAAATTCTACGCAGACAATGAAAACCCTAATCTTTTTTCGTCGTTTGCTTCGTCTCAGAGGATCTTCCACACCCACATGCCTTATCAATCTCTCCCCGAGCCCGTGAAGCAAAGCCCCAAGTGCAAGATTGTGTATTTGTGTAGGGATCCAAAGGACATCTTCGTCTCGCTTTGGCACTTTATGAATAAATTGAAGCCTCGGGAATCGGAGAAGCACGAGATCGAAGGAGCCCTCGACATGTTCTGCAAAGGGGTTAGCGGGTACGGACCGTTATGGGACCACATCCTAGGATATTGGGACAACAAAAGCAAGGCCATTAACGATGGGCCTCAAGTGCTCTTCTTGAGGTACGAGGACATGAAGGCACAAACCCGTGACTGTCTATGGCGTGTTGCGAATTTCCTGAACTGCCCTTTCTCCGACGATGAAGAAGGATCGGGTTTGGTGGAAGAGATCATCAAGATGAGTAGCTTTGATAATTTGAGCAGCTTTCAGACGAACAAGAGCGGTAAGTTATGGTCTGGTGTAGAAAACAGTGCCTTCTTTCGGCGTGGTGTGGTTGGAGATTGGAAGAATTATCTGAGTCTTGAAATGGGTGAAAGAGTGGATCGGATTACTGAGGAGAAGTTCAGAGGCTCTGGATTGGTATTTTAAGCATTTATTATTATCTTAAATGGTCATAATAAATGGCGCGTGTGTGTACATCACATGAATTAACTGAGCTTGCTTTTACTTTTGTTTCTTGTTTTGGGTTGAAATTTGTTCAATGCGAATGTGATGGCCATTTTCTCGTATTGGTGTTTCTATATATTACATTGTGCGATATAACGCTATCTTCTCACCGTAGTAGAAATTAGAATGTTGATGCTAGTGAAACACCCATGATCATTTGAACCTAAATACGTCGGCAATGTGCACGTGCCGCTGTTACAAGTAATTAAAAAGTACCATATTTGGCATGAGAGGAACACAGCGTGACCAGACTCAGAGGATCTTAGAGTTTATAGTGTCTGATGTACTTGAGATACTGCGCTAGCGTTTGCTTTCTGTTTCACCACGGTTTTGTTTACAGCTTCACGCATTGCGTCGGACGTGGTGGATTGCTTGGCTGTGGGGATCTTAGATGATTATATTTTGATTATGTTTTTAATGATTTTGTTTATGATTGATTCCAGTAGCATGTTACTGGTTGGTGCGGCATGATTTTCATGAGCGCTTTGCTTTACATTTCTTTATATCTATATTAGTGAATTTTCCAAAAAAAAAAGTAATTAAAAGTATTCAAACCTAGCCTAGGGGAAGTACTTAATTTTTAATACAAACAATTAAACAGGCCCTATAAGTAAACATAAAAGTCCAGAAAAAGACTGAAGATGAGATGGCCCTAAGATAAAAGAACTGATTAGCAGAAACAAAAAAGCCCTTTTCGAAAAAAAAAAAGGAAATCAAAAGGACCCAAATTAGTATTTAATTTAGGCATAATTAGGTTTCAGGCCCCAATAGCATAGTTTCGTTAGGTTTTGAGGCCCCATATAGTATTAAATTAAAGAAAATGACACATATTAAGTTTGTCTTAGAGAGAATGACCTATTCGCGATAAAAAGACTCATTCACCCTCCAATGTTGCGAAATTTACAATTGTATGCCATCGTCTTTTACAAACGATCGAAGCAAAATTTCAAGCTCAACTACGACTCAATCTCGACATTAAGGACCATGCAAGGTTAAATCGGCATCAATTTATCATGGGTCTTAATAGTAAACTAATATTATTGAAGTTTATAATGAAACAATGCTTCTAACCCAACTCGAAAATTTCGTTGAATAACGGATGGAACCTCGACTTAATGGCCGAATAAGGTAAAATCAATTCAATTTGATCATGGGTCTTAACAATCTATGAGAATTATTGATGTAAATAATGGAATAACGATATATTTTGACACGAAATAAAATTGAAACGTTTATGAATTAACACACTTGTTGGGTAACACTTCTTGTTTTCTGGGTAACACTTGTTTTCCATGTAACTCTTTCTACTATAACGCATATCTTGTAGTTTACAACAAATGTTGGCGCCAAAATAACACATAAACCAGCAAGTAACGATTCATTTCCTGTAAATAACACATGTTGTGAAGAAGCAAGGAGCCAAGAGATATAGACGAAATTCATCTACAACACCAAAACCGCTGAAACTGCTGGAACCTCTTATGTTATTAATCGAATAAGGTTAAATCGACTTCAATTTCTCATGGGTCTTCATAATCAACGAAAATATCTAAAGTTTATAATGGAATAATGCTTCAAACCCAATTCGAAAATCTCGTTGAAAATTGGGTAAACTCTAGACTTTAATGGACGAATAAGGTGGATTAATCAACGAGAATTATTGAAGTTAATAATGAGATAACAAAGAATTTTGATGCGACACATGATTGAATCGTTTGTCAATTAACACGATTTGTTGGGTAACACTTTCTACAACGAATGTAACCATGTCCTTGTAACGCATAACAAATGTTGTCATAAAAATAACACATCAATAAACAATGATAACGACTCATTTCTTCTCAATAACAGATCTTGTACACAAGCAAGAGGCTACGGAGAATAGATCAAAAACCGCCGATAACAACAAAAAACGTTGAGAACCTCTGAAATCTCGATGTTACTGACAGAATTAGGTTAAATCGATCTTAATTTTTCATGGGCTTAATAAATAAGGAAAATTACTAAAGTTTATAATGAAATAAGTGTTAAACCCAACTCGAAAAACTTGCGAAAACTTGTGAAATCTCGACTTTAATGATCGAATAAGGTGAGATCGACTTAATTTTATCGTGTGTCTTAAGAGAGAATTATTGATGTTAATCATATAATAATTCATAAATTGGCTTTCCCCGAAAATAAAACGGTTTTTTGAGCTAGATAACACTTTCTGTAACAATTATGACACATGTACATGCAACATAAAACGCTTCAGAAGAACATTTTAGAAGGTTCTGTACTGTCAGAGAATATTAACAGGATAATCGCAGAATATTACCACATCACCTGCAAATAATATCACATGTCTGATAAAACATAACAATATGAACCCAGTTTATAACACATTTGTAGATACGGGTACTGCATAATAATTTCTCAGTACCACATTACTAATTCGATTAATTTCGTTCATAAATGCACTTTTTTCGAATGTATAAGATTGGCATTCATGGAAATGGATGATATGATGAAGTTAAACCACCAAATTCATTTAAAAGACACGGTTTGCGAATGTTGATGTAGAAAGTAGAATGTTGGAGTTATTAGTCATGTAAGCACATGGTCTTTCATTCCAAAACATGAACTATATTTATCTCAATAAACATAACATTATGAATTTCATCACGAACGTGTTCAAAGTTCTACATAAATCATGAGTAACATTTTATAGACCACATACCCTAAATTTTAAGCTCCGAACCCTAAACCCTAGGCCCCAACCCTAAACCCTAAACCCGAAATCCAAAATTTTTTTATTGTTGTATCCTATAAATCATAAGTTGTACATCATATTACTAAATTTTTGTGTCGCAAATCCTTAATCTTAACCCAGAACCCCAAACCCTAAACCTAAAAACTGAACCTAGAAATCCTAGCACGTAAACTGCAATTTGTAACAGATCATCCATTTCGTATAGCACTTAAACGCTTACTGATAACACGTAATCCCTTACTAGTACCATTTTATGTATTTCAAGAGAATCTAGGATTCCGCCAATTATCAACTCGATTTCAAAATCCCCCCACACCACATATAAATCGCAAACCCCAAATACTCAAATTTAGAAATCACGAATAACATATATTATGATGCAAAAGAGAGAGTAACCTATGTTTGCCAACAAATGACCATATGTTTACATGACTAATAACCTCAAAATTTGAGTAATAACATTAACATTAGAAGATTGTGTCTTTTAAAAAAATATGTTGGTTTAACATCATCAAATCTTATATTTCATGAATAACAATCGTATACATCCATAAAACACACATTTATGAACGAAATTAATCAAATTATTGTTGTGGTACTGGAACCTATTATGTGGTACAAGTATTTACATAATCGTTAAAAACTGAGTTGATATTGTTATTTACAATCAGACATGTGGTATTTTTTGTAGGTAATCCGGTAAAATTCTTTGGCAATCCAGAACATTCTAGAATATTCTTAATAAAGTGTTTTTCTTGCATTGACATGTGTTATGTATATTGTCAAAAGTGTTACTCCGATCGGAAATGTTTAAGGCTCATTATATTTGTCAATAATTCTCATTGATATTTAAGGCTCATGATAAAACTGAGTTAATTTAACTTTATTCAACCATTAATTTTAAGTTTCGCCCGTTTTCTCAACGGCATTTCAGAATTGGGTTAAGTGCATTGTTCCATTATAAACTTCATTAGTCTTACTTGATTATCAAGTACCAAATTGAGGTGGATTCAACATTATTCACCCACTAACGTCGGAGATGTCAACGGTTTCAACGTTTTTTTGGTGTTGCGGGCCATTTTCGATCTATTCTTCTTGACCCCTTACATATTACCCTGGAACTGTTACCCAAAATGTATGATTTGTTACCCAGAATGCAAGAAGTGTTACTCAGAATATATGAATTGTTACTACCAAAATGCAAGAAGTGCTACCCACAATAATCGTAACACATGTATCACTATGATGAAAACAAATGTAACACGTGTTCTTCTAAAAATACCTTTAGTTGTTTGTTGATGACAAATGCATCGAAATAATACCAGTTAAAGAAGAGTGCTTTACTCAAATTTATTCTGGCGATTTTCATTTCAGTTCCGTTAACCTCAAACTACGAACGATTGAGCCAACACGGTGGGATGACCTAATGTCCAGCACATGGGTGTCTACAATTTGTACCTATTATCCGCAATGCCGGCCAAAAAATATGATTCGATGCAAAAATGATTTTTCTTATTTCCGTCGATAATTCGAAATACTTCGCACGACGATATTGTATTTGCGGATGTAAAGATCAGAATCAGACTTCGATGACACATCCTACTTCGTTTGGTAAGCAGGGTTGGATGAATGGGATGTCGGGCGAACGACGAGAAATTTCGGCCATGGGAACTATGGTTCTGTTGATACCACTTATAATTATCTGGATAACATATTAATTGACAACTTGTAACATGTTAGTTATCAACGATATCATTATGTTGTTAGTTAATAACAGAAAGCATGCGTTCAATACCGCTACTTAAAACATTTTTGTAAGTGTATTTTGGTCAAATCGACTTTTAGGTCCTTAACTATAAAATTCTAGCGAATTGGATACTTAACAATCTTTTTTTCACTGACATGGTCTGAACTTTTTTATGAAACTATAATGGGTCGGAATCGAAATTGTCCCTTTAATTTATCAATGTAGCCCTGCCCCTTACCTTCCTCCCTGAGACAGCACTAATATTTCCAGCGGGGGCCTCTGCTGCTGCCGTATAGAAAAAGCCCTAAAATTAGTGACAGTGCCTTCGTGTCATGTTCCCACTGCATTTTCATTTTCTCATTTTAATCTTTTTTCATGAAATTGAAGTAGTCAATTAATAATATATGAAGCTAATTGCCATAATTGGAAACATCTTCAAAAAATTTAATAGCGGTAACAGTCCGATATATTTTTTACCTTACGTAGTTAAGTAATACGCTATTTCTTATGAACTCAAATTCCTATTGCAATTACTAATCAAATTTTGACAATTACATGTTTATGATGTACTATGCTTTAGTTAATAATTACTATCAAAAGAAAGCCGAAAGTCCAATAAAAACCCAATGTTTATGTGTAACATTGTATATAATTCTTTTTCCTTTGATTATATAGTTATTTTTCAAAATTGGATATGTAAATAGATTAGAAGTTACGGTTATTCCTTTTTTTAGTTGTCTGTTTGCTCGTAAAAATGGTTTATTTGCATACTGTCATATATTATATTTTTAATATTACTGGTGGCTTGCTCGAAATACTCATGTTATATACTTCGCTATTTATGTTACGCAATATCAGAGTTAAAACGCGATGCACTTTGCAATACCCATTTTAAAACGTTGGTTTAAACACGCATAAATATTACACCATTTTAATATCATTATAGCGATTGTTTAAACACAATGTCTTCAACTCCAAAACTCCAAAAATCGAGTCTAAAACCTATTACACTTTTTATTTTTTTTCCCGTCTTCAACCTCAAATCTTATCTTATTCAGGAAGAACACTCAACTCACACGTGTGGAGAGAGAACTCCTATAAGAGGAAACATAAGCTCCCAAATTAGGAGACTCGAGACCGAGAAAGCCAAAAAGACGAGAGAGAAAAACAAATTAGAGAAAGGAAATGAAGAAAAACAAGGA
This sequence comes from Linderniella brevidens, assembly GCA_004919715.1. Lineage (NCBI taxonomy): Eukaryota > Viridiplantae > Streptophyta > Magnoliopsida > Lamiales > Linderniaceae > Linderniella > Linderniella brevidens. Next base: position 3,429,627 of record SWDC01000151.1, read on the forward strand.
CAAAGATCAATTTCAATTGGTGTGCTCAAAATAATAGTATCAAAATTGGTGTAATAAGATAACTAATTCACTGCATATAAATTCGGTCAGGACCATCCATCACTTAACCGACAAAATTCAGGCCCATTATAGCCATGCTCGTGCCGGAAGGCCCATACATATTATATAACAAATTATAATAAATACAAATACCACGCATACTTACAAATTAAATAATATATCCTATAGTTTACTGCGTGCCATGGCGGTAGATAGACACACAGCACCTACTTATAAACCAACAAATCTTACTAGGTAACAAAAATATAGGATTCTCTGTCCCACTTATTATAGCAATAATTTTTATGTCTTTCTTCCTACTATTATTTCTTCGGCAAAGCAAGAAGCATCATTTATATAAATGGGCTGAAAATAGAATATTATATTAACCGTTGATTGATTAACAATAGCAGTAAGACTTAAAATTATATTATAATTTCTACGTTTATTAATATAATTTAGCGTAAATAGTATTTGATGCATGCACCCCCATCGTTTATCGGAGGAGGAAAAAAAACAAATAACTATATTCGTCGAATATTTTCTAGTAAGAAAATTTGCTATTTTGCTCCGTAAGTTTGATTTTGCCCATAAAACAGTGAGTTTATCACCGAAAACGATATAATAATGTAAGGAGAAATCATAGAATCCGAATCAGAATCTCTGGAATATCATAATAAAATAGTGCAGAGTCCTAATAGTACCAAATACCAGTTAAGTCATACAGTTTCACTGTAAAGAATCAAGAGTCATGTAATTAAAATAATGTAACTAATGTTACAAATTTGGATGCGTGGTATTGAAGATAAAAGTCAAGTGGAAGTATATTGACTATTTTTATATTATTTATGCAATATCGAATCTTAGTCCTCTAAATATTTTGACAATTTTACCAGGAAAAAGAATATGAATTTCACAATTTATGTTCATTGCAGAGTTAGTTTGCATACGTACAGTTTGCATACGTACAAATGATATTTAAATCCCATTTAAAAAAAAAAAGGAATGTTAATTCTCCATATCGTGAGAATTGACTAGACCATGCATTCATTCATTCATTCACGAGAGCTTTGTGCTAATTGTACATCTTTTTTGCTACTTTTGGTGAATTTAAGCTTGCAAGCAAGAAATATGGAATATATTGGCTGCAAGCTCTTTTATATTTGACTTAAAAGATATATATATATATATTAATGAAATATCATAAATATGTTGGGGTGTCACACCCAACATGCGGCATGAATGATGTGTAACTGGCCCTTACAACGATTCTTGCCGAGTGATGCTCTGCAGACGTATTTCGATTGCTCGATTGACGGTACGTTATCCGAGTTAGAGGCTCGTGTCCAAAGTATTCCTCACTTTAATAATAGTGAGATGGTGTCTCATTTGTTGAAAATGGTGGTATAAATTAAAATTATTATCTTTGAAGGGGAACTTCATTAGGGGATACTCATTGGGATGTGAAACTCATTTTCACATCGAGAAGTGTTTATGACCAGCATATAAACTTAGTGGAAAGCTCTTTATTTCGTCAATTGATTTGTAGAATGGAACTCCATTTGGACTTGTACGTCTGAGTTTCTAGGTATCGTATCGACCAAATGAATTTTATTTTCCGACGAACTCTAAGAATATATAAATAATATTATTTTACTTTGCGAGTTGAATACTCATTGTTTGCTTGCATCTCCCATTAGGACCACAATAACATTCATTGATACTTCATAATCTGTCATCTTGCCTTTTCGGATGTTCCTTGGTCCCCCAATTTCATGCAATAATAATCATATATAATATCACAAAATTAATTGTTTTGCCAAAAAAAAAGAAGGCTAAAATTATGAATTTTACGCAGGGGTGTCCCTTCTAATTTATGAAGAGCCGTGCTTGGTTATATAAAAAAAATAAAAACAAAAAGGTATATCATGTGTGAGCCCGGCCCATACTTGGCCCATTACTGAAAGCATTATAATATTAATATAATAATGTTACTTCTGCTAGCGAACAGTGTATCACGTGCGTCGGTGTGATTTCCAAAACCAGAAAATCCGTTTTATTTTATCATTAAATATTCATAGTCAGAGTTTGATGCTTTTTTCAAAAATAACTAACGTAATAAATATGAGTAGCCAGTGTCATTTGGTGGGTGGGGTTTTGTCTTTTTGACTGGTGGCAGTGACTACGGTTGAGGTTTGACCTGTGTCGTAGTGTGCTTAACTGAAAAATCAAATGCAAAATCAAATGCGATGTTTTTTTTTGTAATTTTTTTAAGTGTAGAATACCCTTTTTTTAATACATATAAAGTAGTTTATATTCCAAACGATTTCGAATTATTAAAATATCGTTAAGTACGATAGCGAATAGAGAATTTAGTATTAGCTGCCATATTTTCTGCGAAGGCTTAAGCTTTGTTTCAATTTTTGTCTTTTTCTTTTTCAATTATCTCCAACAAATTTTGCGAGTCTATATTATGTATAGGTTCTTTGACCTAAGGTGTCTATTGCATTGGTTTAACAAAAGGCATCCTTCATCTGTACTAAAAAATAAGTAAGAGTCCGTTGGGACTATTGTTGTATTTAATTGAAATTCGTGATTTCATATTATAAATTTTAAAATTATAATTTCAAATCCAAATTTATCGTTTTGCAAATGTTAGAATTTCGGAATCCGGATTTCAAAATGAAGCTCGAGCTCAAGCTCCAACTCATGAAGCTCGTCGAGTCGACCTCGAATTTTTATTTAAAATTAAAATGTACAAAAATAAAATAAAAAACTAACAAAATAAAATAAGCTCGTGAGTCGGCTCGCGAGCTTTCGATCATCGTTCGTCGAGCTTAAGTCAAGCTATTTTCAAACCAACTCGACGTCCTACGTCGAGCTCGAACCGCCTCGTCGAGCTCGCGAGCCGGCTCGACTCGTCGTCCATCGAGCTCGAGCCGCTTCATCGAGCACACGAGTCGGCTAGACTCATCGTTCACTCATAATTGTTATTATTATTATTATTATTATTATTTACGATAATCATTACGGCATGTTTTTGGATTTCGAAATCGGACCATTTGTGGTCGAATTTAAAATTCATCAAACAACAAAGGATATGAATTCTCCTCGGATTTGGATTTAAAATCCGAACGGTTGTCAAACGGGTGATTTGGATGAAATTCGGATTTCAAATCGAAATCCACGAATCCAAACGGAGAATAACGTAATTCTAATTATCAAAGTGGACAAAAAATAATAAATAATAAATTTCCCGCCGATTCATTTCCATCGTATTTGAACGCATAGCTAAAAATTCAATATATTTTAAATAAGTTCGTGTCATACATTCATTCAATTTAATGACCCCCATTTTGCAATTTGATAGGTAATGTATTGTCTTATATCATGAAGCATTTGGGGAGACTTATTTAGAGGTACGGCTGCTTACGGTTCGAGTTGTGAAAAATTGGTGGAAGCGTAAACTAAAATCATCTACAATGTAAAAATCATCTCGAATGGGTACTAAAACACAAAAATAGAGAATATTTGTAACTCTATTTTAACGCTATTCTTGTGTAAACTATATTTTCAGCGTGATAATATTTCTCAAAACTAAAATATAGTTATATATTTTTTTTTTCTTTCTTATTTAAAACTTATTTTAATTAACAATAATAAACTAAACTTACATAGACGTTATTTTCTTATTTATTTATATTTATTGTTTAATTTAATAAAATCAAAATTAAACTAAGATGTTGATTACAATTTACTTTGTTTCTTAAATATTAATTATTATTAAATATTGGATTTATAATAATCTGGGTTATATTAAATTTAGCTTAAGAGGTAGCTTCATTATTACCATTGTCGGTATTACATAGAAAAAGATTCAGGCCACATGTACATGCAATACTTTCATTAACTATGAATGTTAACATGTCCATAATACCATTACTATGTTTAAAATATAAAAATAAAATATTATTTATTTTTTAAAATATAAATAATAATTAATGTTTTTAGGCATAATTTAAATTTAAATTGTATTGTATTTTTATAAATTAATTATAATAACAATAAGTATGAATAACATATTTTAAATCGTAGGGTTTGCTTTTGTCCAATTTTTTACTCAAGAAATACTGAAGTAAATTAAAAAACATAAATGTATGAACCGTCCATTTCGAACTATTATAATATCAACGATCATGTTGGCCTTTCTTTTAATATTCATTTATTCGTATGAGATGTTCATATAAAAACTGTCAATTGTTACTAGTACCCTTGCACATTCTATGCGTATGCAACGAAACTTAAGTAACTAAAAATAAAATCAACGAAACTTCTTCGTGACGCTGAATTGACGGCGGTGGTGTGTGATAAGCCCACATTTGACAAATTAATCTCAGGAAATTAGAGTCGATATCGAATGCCGAAGCTACGAATTTGTGAAAAGTTTTTTACCTTTTCAGCCTGAGCCCTGGTGAGTGTTTGTTATCCGATTTCATCGGTCAGCAACGAAAATCCTCCCCTTGTGACATAAATAAAAAAAATTAGTTTGACATGAAGTGACATGAAACTGCATATAAGATTAAGACTCGATGATCACCTATATAAATATCATGTATATTAGGCAAAAAACATTACACAATACCACATGATCATGTCAAACACCGTACTAACATGACCATATAACACTACTGATATTGGAATGAAAACAAAACAAACCTCGTAAAAATATACTAAAAGACATGCCAAAATTAAATATCCCAAACGAAACGAAGCGCCTTAATTGATGGCGAACCAATATTTTCCTTAAATAGATGCGTTTACCTTGAGATTGTTATGCAAGTTTTTTTTTCAATAAACATTTTGTATGACGTGTGGAAGCTTTTTTAATACAATTAAGTTTGAGATTGTTTCATAAACATACAGTTATTAATTGTCGTGGAAGTTTTTTTTTTAAACTTTAGTAGATCGTGGTTTATTAGTAATTTTAATTAAATAAAAAATTAATTGTTTGTTAAAACAGATATTTACACCGTAGACTGACGTGAAAGATGATCGTGGGTGGTTTTGGTTTTGTGCTTTAATCATTGGTGTTTTTTTAGCAATTCAAAATTTTCGTTTGTTAGGTTAAATTCTTTTGTTTTTCTAAAAAAAATAATAATCGAACACATCAAACAAAATTGATCGTGTGAAGAACATGGGATATTTTAGTTTTTTATTTTTAATAATTATTAATTTGCTAAAAAATCTGATTGGTTAATTGACAGACCAATTCAATTGAAATCAGACAGTTTTTAACAGGCCCTCGCAATTAATATAAGAGTATAGATGTTAATTTGCTTCAAATTTTTGTAAAATTAATTTAAATTTAGAAAACTACCACCTTATCATTATTTTTTTCATCCATCCTCTAATAATTTTTTTTCTTTTTAAACACTTAATGGTATAAAATTAAACTTAAATTAAAGGTTTATTATTAAATATTTTAAATTTAAGATAACTCTCTAAGGATAAAATAATACTTTCTATTCTATATATAAGGCTCACGGTGACTACTCAATATAATTTGGTATGTCATCTATAATTGCTATTTTACCCCTATTTTTTATCATTTCAATTATATCCTTGAAATAAATTTTTTGTATACTTAAAACTAAAAACAATTAAATTGAGACTGTAAGCACAAAAGTCTGCAGAATTACTAGTAGATATAAACGGGTTCAGTTACATTGCAATTTTTGAACAATATGAACACATCTAGATGTATTGAAATTATAACGTATTATTTTTTACGATAATTTCATTCCACAGAAATCAATAGGACAAAATATTACAATAAGACTAATAAACAAACTACTAAAAATTATGAAGGAAAACAGAAGAAAGATAAACTAGTTATCTCCAATTGTAATCATTCCTTCAAATTAGTATCATCGATTGATCAATTGCTTGAATGACAGTGCTATCACGATGTCTATATCTCAAATATATCAGGTAAGACTTGAAAAGATTTATTCGAGAAATACTCATACGAGAGAAGATAACTCTCATACGAGACAAGGATAACTCTCATACGAGAGAAAATTAACACCTATACGAGAGAAAATTAAACAAAATCAAACACATAAAATCTGAGAAATCAAAGAAAACACATGTTGGATGCTCCAATCCAACCCGCAAGTGACCATGGTATTGAAATCATACGTCACACATAACCATGTCAAATGGATTTGACCCTCTGTTTAAATTATATGTCACAACTAACGTTAGTTCGGGTCGAAATGAAACCAATTCCGAAAAAATAAAATAAAAAATGAAAGCAATTACTTTTTCCATTGAGGCGGAATATTTTTTAGCATGAATGAGAAATTATTCGTCGCACATTATCAAATCATAACTATCATCAGTTCGTTTTGAATGAAACCTTCTAATTATAATCTTAAGTATTTTATTAAAGATGACACGTACGAAAAATATCGAAAAATAATGGAATCAGAAGTGGATACCGAATCGACTTAGCACATAGTTTTTTTAGTACTTTGTAATGAGAAAAAAATATTACATTAATATTCATATCACCAACCAATTTTGTGAGTTATACATTTTTCTATATTTTTTCTCTAAGGAAAAATAAAATGGAAGACAGAGAGAGTGTTTCATGGCTTTCGTGTTTTAATCCATTTTGAGCTTATGCAACTTTTCATGTCTCATTGTACGCATCGCCATGTGTTGTGCTCTTCATATTCATATTGCATTTTAAACCAAGTCAACGATGACATTTATTTCTTCTACTAAATTAAATAATAGATAGATTCATGTATATATATATATATATATATTCGTTTCATGTATATATATAGATAGATGAATTTTATGGTTATAGCACCTCAGACGTGACATTGATTCGTGATACGTCAACATGCCACATCGATGTCACGTCGACATGCATCATCAACGTATCACTATTATTGCATCACGTGACAGACGAGTCACAAATCAATGACACATATGAGTATGAGGTGGTCACATAAGCTAATTATTACTAACTAAAATATAAGTATATCATAGAAATTTGATGTGGGGGTGGGGTGGGGGTGGCAAATTAAATAGAGCATCATGTGACCTGCCATAGACAAGAAACCAGCATTTCTTTGACCATAAATCATAATATGTATTATGAATTATATATTATATAGAATGATGATTATGTAAAGATTATAATTATGTCAAGAATGAATGTTTAGAAAATTAGATAGTCCATTAAATTAATATCTCTATTATTTATTAAGTGGTTTGTTAAATTGTGTTATGTAAAGTCATATAGAAAAATATTGAATAAGAATTGTTATGTCTCTGATATTTGTATAATCAGTATTGATATAATACATAGTATATTTATATTAATTTTATAACAATGTGTATATTATTATATGTATTTCTTTGACTACTGTTTTTGCTTATAGAAATAACATGACACTTGCGAATTTAAAGACTATACAAGAGATATATTGGTGATAAGATCTCAGTAAGATCTATTCCATTTTTATCATATTTAGAATTTTATAGTTATATTTATTTCAATAAATGACATACGATTTTATCATAAAGAGCTCGTCTGGAACCGGAAATTTCTTTTTTAGAAAAAAGTAGTGTTTGAGATAAGATTAAAATAATTGATAAGATTTTACTATGACCCATTCTATTCGATCGACATGAAATGGTAAACTAGACGGCGTTAATATAAATTACCAAGCCGCGACGTTAAAAACCGTTAACTCAGACGGCGTTTGGTCTTGTACTTGTACCTCCCTAAACCGTGGAAATAATTTAATAACTAACTCAACACAAAGCACGTGAGAACGGGAGAGGTAATTAACTGTTTAAAGAAAAACAAAAAAAGAAAAGAAAATTCAGAACCCGGCGCATTCTAGCAGCCGCACATGTCTGTTCCCCAGAACACAAGGGGCCCACAGCTAACGTACGCCGTCCACGTACTTATTTAAGTCTCCAGAATAAAATCAAAAAACGGCCTACTCTCTCTCACGTTTGTCTCCGTTAAACATTAATTTACTCTAAAAAAAATTAATCCGCTCGAAATTACTGAAATCATCAATCCTTTTTTCCGTAAAGGCGAAAAACAATAAATAAATCAATTAAATAAATAAAAAAAAACCTAGGAAAAAGGCGTTAAAGTTCCCAGGTTTGCTGTATAAATGGCACAGGCAACATCACTTACCAAGACAAGATACAACACATGACCTTTCACAGAATTGTTGCTGGGTTGAGATTTTACATATTAGGTGGCTGCGATCGAACGGTCAAGATTTAATTCGTTCCTTCGATTTTCGTCTCGATCTTTTTTTTTTTTTACCGAATATTTGGCCGCGCGATTCTCTTCTGTTATATCGGAAAGAAGAATCGGTAGAAATCTTCGCGTGCGTACCTCTCTCTCTACAGCGAAAGAAGAAGGCGAATTAATAATGGGTATGTATAATTATTCTTTTCATTTTTTTTTTCGCGTAGTTGATTTTCTCGGTGAGTAATCGCTGCACCCTTTTGCGTTCTCACGTGCTGTGTGTGTGTGTTGAACATGGAATTTCTTTTAAAAGTAATTTTCTTTTTATTTTTTTTTATTTTTTGCTGTTTCCAGCCTGTGTTTTCCCCTGCAAAGATCAACGTGCTTGATTGTTTTCCCCCTACAGAGCTTCACGTCTTGTGCCTGTCGGTTTTCTTTTGGTGTGAATATCCGTTGTATGTATCTCTCTCTCTCTGTACTGTGTGTGTGTGTGTGTGTGTTAATTGAATCTTCGTGTTGAAAATTGTTGGTGCTGTGCTGGCACTGGAAATGGAAGCACGAAGCCCCACCAAAGCACCCCACACAAGATACAAATTGTGGGGAAACAAAAAAAAAAAAAATTAAAATCAAAAGCCTTCGTTCTTAAATGGGGCTGACTTTTCGTGCTACTTTAAAGATCATACTATGATTTGTTGTTTTTTATACTACTCCTTTGCCAACCTTTTCAATTGATTGTTTCACACTCTTTCTTTGATTTTGATTTCCTGCCTCACTAGGACGGTTCTAAACTTTTTTTCTTTCCATTTTCTCCTACTAGAAAATCATGGGAAAGAAATAATTCTTCGAACTTTTTTTTTTATTTGTTTCTTGTTCAGAGGCTTCCGTGAGCTATTCGGAGAACATGGATGATGAGTATGAGAAGCTTATCAGGAGGATGCATCCTCCGAGGTATGTAAATATGCTTTTCTCTGTTTTGTAATTAGAAAAATGAATTCAACTCACTGAGATTTTCAATTTCTGAATCTTTTCAGAGTTGTGATTGATAACGATTCTTGCAAAACAGCAACCGTGATTCAGGTAAAATCTCTGTAACTATATCCTTTTATTGCACATATTGAGAAAAAAATGACCACTTTTTTTTTTTTTTTTTTTCTGGGGCTATTTTCTTGTTTTTTTAAAAATGTGCAGGTGGATAGTGCTAACAAGTATGGGATTCTTCTAGAAGTGGTCCAAATTCTTACGGACCTCAACCTCGTGGTCACCAAGGCTTACATCTGCTCCGATGGAGGATGGTTCATGGATGGTAATAATAATAATAATAACAATCAAAATAATAATAATAAGAACCTTCAATTTACATATTCAAATCTTCATTTCATACTTAAATCGCCCCTCCTCCAGTTTTCAACGTCACCGACCGCGACGGAAACAAGGTGACCGATGAAGGGGACCTCGATTACATCCGTAAGGCAAGTTTTACTCAAAATCATTACCCGTAAATAAAAAAATCATTACACGAAAAACATGCAATAAAAATCGAACAATACGGTTCTTCCATTCCTCAGTCCCTTGGCCCGGATTCCTGCTTCGCATCCTCGGTGATGAGATCCGTGGGCGTGAAGTCGTCAGCGGACCACACGATGATCGAGCTGATAGGCAACGACCGTCCCGGGCTCCTCTCCGAGGTGAGCGCGGTCCTCACGAGCCTCAAGTGCAACGTGGTGAGCGCGGAGGTGTGGACCCACAACACGCGGGCTGCCGCCGTGATGCAGGTGACCGACGAGGAGACTCGGGCCGCGGTGGCCGACCCCGAGAAGCTGACCGTGGTCAAGAGGCTGCTGTGCAACGTGCTGAGGGGGAGCAACGAAACCCGGGAGGCGAAGACCATCGTGTCTTGCGGGGCCACGCACAGGGAGAGGAGGCTCCACCAGATGATGTTCGATGATAGGGATTACGAGAGGATGAACGACAGTGACGGCGATAAGGAGCGGCCGGACGTGAATGTGGTCAACTGGCACGACAGGGATTACTCGGTGGTTACGATTCGGTGTAAGGATAGGCCGAAGCTCTTGTTCGATGTCGTGTGTACTTTGACTGATATGCAGTATGTGGTCTTTCATGGGAATGTCGATGCTGAGAGCCCCGAAGCCTATCAGGTACACACACAAACACATATAAATGTGTTTTTCCGCAATGTTTACCTGTGATGAACCAATTTAGTCCTCGATATTGTCGATTTTGGACCAATTTGGTCCTTCCGTCGCGATAAACGTCAATTTAAACGGAAAAGTCACACTGTGCCCCACATGCGTGGCTTCCTTCTCCCTAAAAAACTTGAGGGAGGAAACCCAGAAGACATTTTACCTTGTAAACCAATTTAGTTCCCGATGTTTGGGTACTGAACAGCACGTGCGGGAAACGTTCTACTTTTTCCTTTTAAATTGACGTTAATCGTGACCGAAGGACCAAATTGGTCAAAAATCGACAACCTCGGTGACTAAATTGGTCCACAGAGTAAACATTGAGGACCCATTCAGGGTTTTCTCCCTCCTTTTGTTCGATGGAAATTTTGATTCGTGTTTTGTATCTATATTAAAGGAATATTGCATAAGGCACATCGACGGGTCCCCGGTGAAATCGGATGCGGAGAGGCAAAGGGTCATACAGTGTCTCGAAGCCGCAATACAGAGGAGAGTCTCTGAGGTATTTAAGCACACAGTGTTAAAAATCAGGTTCTCAGTTCACTAAAAGATTGATAAATTTCTTACAAAGATTTCTTTATTAAAACTAGGGCTTGAAGCTCGAGCTGTGTACTACCGATAGGGTCGGGCTCTTATCCGACGTGACGAGGATTTTCCGCGAGAACAGCTTGACGGTGACGCGGGCTGAGGTGTCGACGAGATCGGGGAAAGCCCTCAACACGTTCTACGTGAGGGACTCCTCTGGATATCCCGTGGACCCCAAGATATTGGACTCTATTCGTGAGACTATAGGCCAAAAGATACTCAGGGTTAAAGGGTCCCACGAGGAATCGAACCAAGAATCGCCCACGAGGTTCCTCTTCGGCGGGCTCTTTAAGTCCCGATCCTTCTGCAACTTCGGTCTTGTTAGGTCGTACTCGTGATGAGAAAATGGGACAGCAAGACGTGTCTAGCTTAGTGCGTGTCTGTACATAAACCGTCTGTCTTTCGTATGTGTTAGTGAGAGATTCAACACAGGTTGGATCTCTTTAAGGTTAAGCAGTCACATTTGTACAGAGCAGTGATTTGCTTTCCCTTCCTTGTGCTCTAAAACTGGTATCAATGGTCAGTTTAAGTTTGACTTTACATGAACTTTTTTTTTTTTCCAAACAATAGCTTTTCATTCCGTAAAACAATATAAGTGGCTAACTGACCAATAAAATCCTCTGATTACAATGAACATTCGGTAGGGAAAATGTACCTCCGAAAGAGAATTATTAGTCCAAGAAGGAGAGAAAACTTGGCGAGAAGTTAATCGATTTAAAATGGAACGAGAGTATCTTACGAGGCACAAAAGTATGGCTAACTACTTCTTTCTTCTCGCGTGCTAGAGGTGGCGCTTTCAGGACAGTTAAGAACACTGGCATTAAAATTTGAGGTAATTTAAGGACACAATGCGTCGGAAATTTAACAGTGTCATTAAGTTGCTTCAATTTTGAAAATTAGTATCCTTAAATTGCAATTTCGTAAGGTGGACTGGCGAGTATGATTTATAATCCAATATGTAAGCATCTCCGGTCAAAATTAAGTATCCAATGCACTGTGTCCTTAGGTGTCATTATACAACCCCTTGTGTTGGGTGGCATAAAAATGACATCCCTAACTTACAGAGAAAACTAGTTAGTTTATATTAGTACATATATAACCTCTTGAATGGAAACCTTAAACAATGTCATAAACAGTAGAGTCAAAGTACACAAAGACTAGGTTTGCACATGCTTGGTCCATGTGGAAAATATCGTTGTGGTCACAAATCAATCTTAATCGACGAGCATAGTTGGTCTTCGGGTGAGGCGGCATTGGATAACATTAAATCGCAATTTGGGTATAAATTATTGCCAATAAACGAGGAGAAAAGGACCGAGTCATTGGATATTATTTAGATTGGTCATTGATTAATTCTAAGTCTTCTTTTATATAATTATTGTGGTGCCGTGAGTGGATTGAATAGCCTAATCAGATTGGGTGGATAAATATACATTGCTTTAAGGCATCAACATTTGAGTACGTCATTTTTCCAATCCCCTTATTAATAAATTGTTAAAACCATTGACATAAAGGTCAAGAAAACAACTGCTGCCGCTGCTCGTAAAAGAGGCTATTTGCAGCCTAACTAAGGACCCATATACAACCTACAAAACCGAAGTGTTTTTTTTTTTTTCCAGTCAACATCTGATTTGTTTTGATTTTTGATTGGTGCGCAACTTGAATGGTGAAGTGGGGCTTTGCCACTTGTCAATAACGTAAAGTCATGGCATATTCCTTTTGACTAAATAATACAAATGGGTCTTTCTGTATATCACGTAATTGTTAAGTTTATAATGTGTGCAATGGAAACCAAATGATCGATTTCACTTTAATTTCTTAAGTATAGGGGTCTATGTTTATTTCGGACGGCAGGCTATGAAAATTAGTTATGCGGGAAAGACAGTCTTTCTATAGCCGACAATGAGATTAAAATGCGATTCAAATTGAATTTTGACGGAATATGAAAACACTATGATTGTGTTGTGTGAAGATAGATCTATAAAAAAAAAGAAGAAAAAAAATTCACATTATTGTCGGTGCAAGTGTGCTAATCACCACTTCGCTCAGCATATCTCATGCATATAAATATCTATACTCTTTTATTAATGGTCAAGACAAATTAAAACTGTCAATTAATGTAGCCAATAACCAATGAAATTTTTCCTTCAATTAATCATTAATAAAAAAAATGAATATTCATGTTGTTAAACAATTAAAAAAAAACTGACGTTGGTCAATTTCATTACACTATCTTTTATTTTTCTTATTAAAAGTTCTTTTTATTTTTTATTTAACTAATATATAAATATAAATGCACACACGTGAATGTGTTGGAATACTAATACTAATTACCGCGTTACCAAATTGATCTGCCCACTAGATAAAACATTAGATCAAAAGGAAAAGAAAACTGCGAGGCTCAGTAGATTGCTTACTGGTTAAGGTGCTTTTGCGTGCTTCGAATTAAGAAGAAATGCTGGTGATTTGGCACTGAGTGTTCATTGCAAAAAGATGCTGTTAGGAATAATAAAAATTAAAACACTATCCGATGTTTAGTTTTTAATTAATGAGAAAAAAAAAGATTCATCATACGTAGTGGTTCCTACGTCACATGAGGGAGGGTGATAAAGTAAAGAAAGCAGCGGTACATTAGTAAGAAGCAAAATCAGGTCTCCCACCCCCACGTGAGTGTGGCAGAAAGTTAGAGACTTAACAGCAAGTTTAATGATGTCAGAAAAACTAATTACTGTACTGTAACTTCACCAGTCACGTTACTTTGATGGGAAATTGTTTCAAAAGCCTTTCCAAGTTACACGTTTGAAAAGGCCACGTTAAAAGTAATATTTTAAAACCTCAATTTTATAAAATATATAACTTAGAACATAATATACTTTCTAGACAGGCGAATTTCATTTAACATGGTCCTCAGAGCTTATTAGACATAAATTCATATGTACGAATCATCACGATAACCCATGAAAGAAAATTCTACATTTAACTTTACATAAGAAAAAATGATCATTTAACATGATATCAGATCTTAAACTAAGATGTCATGAATCGCTGCAAATTCTTACGACAATCAATAAAAGAAATTCGACGTCTAAGGTGAAATAAGAAAAAAAAGCAGCCTAAATGTGATTGACATAATGAAAATAAGTCATTTAATATGGTATCAAAACTCTAACCAAGAGTTAATGGGTAAGAATCCCCCACGATAATCCATCACCAAAAATTCTTGTCTAAGGCTAGATATGAAAATGAAACAACGTGTCTAAATGAAGTTATATAAAATTTAAAGATATAATACTTCCCATGCAAGTCAAGTGATCATCTATATAATAGGAATATTTATGCACAATAACACTATAACAGCCAAGAAATGAATCCGCAGGCACTATATATATGTATAGCCTAAGCTTCTTCAGGCTCCATGTTTTAGTGGCCTGCGGCAAGTCTTCAAATAATACAGGCTGGACCATTTTGTTCGAAAGTCGAAACCATCACACTGTAACACTCATTTCCACGTGCTTAATAGAAGACATTAATCCTTTCAACTATTTTGAGAGAATACTCAAAATGGTCCCCAATATTTGCCCATGGACCAATTTAGTCCCCGACGTTTCTCGTGGACCAATTTAGTTCCCGATGTTATCGTTTTTGAACCAAATTGATCATCCATTAACTTTTCTGTCAATTTGGATGAGAAAATGCCACTTGTCAATATCTTATTGGCTAAGTATATGACGATCCTTTTCTCTGTAAAATTACCTCCTTTTTTTTTCACAATTCGTAGTTTTTGTAACTCGTCAATTCTTTTTGTACAAAGAGAAAAATAAGAGCTCGAATGCATCAGTCCGCGGTGGTAGCCAATAGGTGCGAGGATAGAGATGTTGCTACAGGTACTACGGCTGCCACTGCTATTACTACATTGCGTCTTATGGGAGTCGATATTGAAAGTAAGCCCAATTCATCACTAAAAAAAGATTTTAATCCGATGTGGTCGAATGATGTCTTTTTATCAAGCTAGAGGCGTTTGCGCTCAATCATTAAATTCCTTTCGGCAAGAACCGAAGACAATAATTGCATCTGCTTCAGGTTATATTTGCTAAAGAAAATCATGTATAGTTAAAGAAAGTTTGGCATCATGTGGCCATATTAAGCTTGAATCTTTATCGATGCTATTGAATGATCAACTTAACGTTGAAGGAAAGTGTATCGTATTTTAATGTTATAGAATTTATTTTAAACACGCGCCTTAAATCTAGGCAACTTTCTTTGTTATATATCCTTGTGTGTATTTTCTCTTAAACGAGCGGTTGTGAGGATTAGTACCACGATCTCTGTTGATCGTAGTTCCAATATCATATTGAATGACCATTTCACCTAAAAGCTTGTAATCATATTTTAAATTCATATATTTTATTTCGAACAGGTGCTTATCGAAAAATGTTTTGACAGTTACCAACCACATACGCTTATAAGTCGTAATAACTTAACATTATCCGAGTCTTTCGGTCTTATTGTTTCAAATTTTCAGAAGACGGCTTTGTCCATCTTCATGTAGTAATACTGATCTAACCAGCCTTGGATTATCTTAACCTCAGCTAATCTCTGCTCTAAAAGCCAATCCGGATCCTCGTCACTCGCTGGGCGTAAATCCAAGTGATGGGCTCCTGATAAAAAAAATGCATACAACTCATTAATCGAAAAAATTAAACTAAGTACGTAAAAAGATTTTACCTTGTTGTGTCACGAGGGCCACGATAGAATCAGATACATCCTCCAAAACACTGCGGCGATCACAACGAGATAAAATTCACGGACGGGATAATAATAAACCTTGCAATGCTGCAAGAGAAGGAGAGAAAGATTTATAAAAACCTGCCACCGCTCCACGGGTCGAGCAAACCGTTTGAGAATATGATGTTGCTCCCGAAGCTCTCCAAAGCTTTTTTGAAACCCTTTCATCGTAAAACATTTTACGGATAAGCAAAGAGAGGAGAAAAAAAAAAGAAAAAGATTGAAATCCCGATATATGTTTTGTCAGATTTCTCTTACATGGCCGCCGAATTCGGTGGTTATCCACGTAGGCCGAGGCTGGACGTGGTAATTTTCCAGGCACCATTTTTCGTCGTCTCCGTAGTTGTAATCGTACGGTGGAAACATGCTGTTGACCTTGCTGCTGCTTGTTGGCATTACCATCTCAGTGCATGCCTTTATTTATAACATGTACGGATTAGTCCGACAGTAGCTAAATGACCATCACAATTTTTTAATTTAAAGAGTTGATAATTAATGGATAACTAACAACTCTTCTAATTAATGTACATGTACGTATATCAAATTAATGACCCAGTTTGAAAGAACCAATCAATCTCCCACTTAATTATTGTACCATGTACGTATATCAAATGACTGACCCAATTTGAAAGAACCATTAAATCTCTCACCTTACTAGATACGAGATTCAAAGTGAGATTTATTTAAACAAAAAACAAAAGAAAGTTGAGCCATTTTCTTAAGAATGTTTCATAGATCATTCATGTACCAATATGGAGTATATAAGAAACTATTAATTTATATTTTATATGGCACCTACAGATTTAAAAAAAAAAATGCATTACCTTATAATTCAGCGAATTATTAATTTAGCGCCATATCCCCAAGCGGGGGACCGACAAAAAAATTATCTTAGAGAAAAATAGAGAAACCTGCCAGTTCCAGCCATTCATGCCATGAGGATCGTCGTCGATGTCAAAGCACTCAACGGTTCCGGTGAAGTTGTAGTAAATGCTGACCCCTTCGAATATGCGCCGTAAGATGCTCGTGCCGTTAGGACAATTGTCCATCCTCTTACACACCTGAGAAGATATACAATGATTATAAGATGAAGACAAAGATTTTACATATAACACTGAGAAAACAATCAAGAACTTTTTATTCAACCGTTCGGTACAAACGAGAACCTCCCCGTAACTTAGCAGACAATGAATTGTGAATGAGTAATATATCGAGGCCATTATATAGAGGTAAAAAGGACACATTTTTGATATCCATACGGACACGATTTAAGGTTGTTAAAGTTTAAATTTTTATGCGAAAGCTAACCTCTTTTATGGGATTTCCGGGCATTGGCATTAAAAAGTCAGCAGGGTAAGGATAATTCCCCATTGCTAAGTAGCTGTAAGCCGAAGATAGCCAATCAGAAAGATCATTAGAACTCTCGAGTTTCCTGCGAAAGATAAACTCCCGATGTAAGATTCAAGCCAGTGAATTAAAAGCCAAATCAGTTCACCACTACAAAATCTTTGTTCGAAAAAGATGTAAGAAAAATGAATTGGAGCAACTAAAATTCAGAAGAGTTCTCTTACTTGCAAAAGCGGAAAGTCTCGGTCAGATACTCGAGGCCATTGTTTTTTCGTCCAACGGCTTCAATAACGTCCCAAGAATCTTTTATCGTGTTGAAACAGCTAACACTTTCACGCTGCCAAATTTCATCGAAGTACAACGGATTAGTTGGTAATATATCACCAACATCACTGTAAAAACGTAATAAGACGTACTCTAAAGTCATTAGAGACGATGTCATAAAACGTGTCTGTAGGGATAACATCCTCAAACTGTAAGACGGGAGCCGACGAAGCGAGCGCCCCAATGGCAATGTGAGGGTACTTCAGCCTCATCCATGTAGCCAACACTGTCACAAAACATTACAAGAAAACGTAGATTATTTTCAACAATCAAAATCCCTTATGGTCCGTTTGGATTCCCGGATTTTGATTTGAAATCCGGATTTCCTCCAAATCATTCGCTTGGCAACAACTCGGATTTGGATTTAGATTTCATCCAAATCCGAGGTGAATTCAAACCATTTGTTGTTTGATGATTTTGAAATTCGACCTCAAGTGGTCCGCTTTCGAAATCCAAATTCTCGCCGTAATAATTTTCATAAATAATAATAATAATAATAATTATTATTATTATTATTATGAGTGAACGACGAGTCGAGCCGGCTCGACAAGAGCTCGGCGAACGATGAGTCGAGCCGGCTCGCGAGGTCGACGAGGCGGTTCGAGCTCGACGTACGACGTCGAGTTGGTTTGAAAATAGCTTGGCTTAAGCTCGACGAACGATGATCGAAAGCTTGCGAGCCGACTCACGAGCTTATTTTATTTTATTAGTTTTTTATTTTATTTTTGTACATTTTAATTTTTAATAAAAAGTTCGAGGTCGAGCTCGACGAGCTTCACGAGTTGGAGCTCGAGCTCGAGCTCCATTTTGAAATCCGGAATTCCAAATCCTAACGTTTGCTAAATGGTGGATTTGGATTTGAAATTAGGATTTTGAAATTTATAATTTAAAATCACGGATTTCAATTCAAATACACCAATCCAAATGCACCCTTATGATTTTAATCGATTAAAATGATATAATAAGGCACTTCTTCTAAATGATTTCTTACTTCCACCGTATGATCCGCCGAAGAGAACAACGGGACAAGCCTGTGCAGACAAGTTTCTCTTCAACTCGGTGATTAAGACAGCGAAGTCAGCAAGTGCTTGTTCCGCCGTCAAATATGATAAAGTGGTTGCATTTTTGTAAGCCTCGTCGTAGCTACCGTAAGGCATCGACTTCCCGTAGTACCTATGCTGCCGAGTTTAAGAACTCAATCTGTTAACAAGAACAACCATATTTCTACGATCTCGCGAAATATTTTGGAAGAAAACAAAAAATGGTCCCCAATGTTTAGCATAGCATGTGGAGCAATTTAGTCCCCGTTGTTTCGCTTGTATCAATTTAGTTACCGATGTTGTTGATTTTGGACCAATTTGGTGCAAAACATGGTCTCCCTGATGGGTTACTGAATCATTTTGTTGACGTTTAAGTGAATTTTTAACGGAGAATGAGGCCGTTGAAAACTCACTAAATCAATTTGTTGCCCTACGCAACCATGATTTAGTGAGTTTTAGCGGAGAAGTAGACATAGCGTGGGGCACGTGTGAGATTCCCGTTAAAATTGACTAATCGTGATGGTAGGACCAAAGTGGTCCACAACATTATGGACTAAATTGATTCGGGTGAAACATCGAGAACTAAATTGATCTGACACCATTTTGGGTTTTTTAGCAAAACTTTTTCCTAACAATCTTTGTGTAATAAACAAGAAACCGGGGATACAGCAACAAACGGTCCACCAGAGCAGCATAAAAATACTTGGAAACAGAGAGAAAAAAAAGGAAAAAATTAAAATCCCAAATTCTTACTTCGGGAAAGATAACCATGGCCTTGAAACGAGGAGCGATCTCCCACACGAAGCCCGTGTTGGCAGCGAACCACTCGATGTCCCCTTCGTTCCCACAGTAGAGGAATATCGGGCCGAGTCCGTCGGGCCCGGCCCAGTGCTCCGTGTTGATCAGGTACCGCTGCCTGAAAGTGTACGGACGTCCGGCGAAGCTGAAGTGGTCGAAGAGCTGATCGAAGTAACGCGTCTCGTAGCGGTAGCGCGGAGCTCCCTCGTTTCGATTGCGGCGGTCGTCGGAGGATCGCGAGAATTTCCCGAGAAAACGCGGGGCGTTTTGGGGATTTCGGGAGGCCGCTGCGGGGCTTAGCAGTACCAGAAGCGAAGATGTTAGAAGAAGATGTGAGATGAGTTGTTTGAGGAGGTTCTCCATATTCGTTCGTGTAATGTAATAATGGACAAGAGGAAGAAAGAAGAAGAAAGAGTGAACTTTGTGACTCGCTGAGGTTGACGTTGATCGTGCGTTTTGCGCACTTTTATTTAGTGCTGCTATTATTGTAAACGGATGTTTAAAAGTAAAATCATCCAATATCAATTGATCGTCGTCGAAACAAATAAGATATATTTATTTATTTTTATCAAATAAATAACATGAGATAACGAAGTTTTATGATTTGGTAGAATATCAAACTAAAAAGTTAGAAAAATTAAAAAATAAATAGAAAATTAGTGAACCACAATGTCTGAAATTAAACAGTCATGATGGATAAAACATAAAATAAAATGCAAAAAGTGAGACTTGTGATTTCAATTAGTATTGGAGCAAAGTAAATTATATCACATTCCACCTAACGAAGATTGCAAAAGGTCTTCGAACCTGAGACCATCCACTTGAACAGTCTTACTACCATTACGTAAACAAAAAATAAAAAACCAAAAGATAATCGGAAATCCTTTGAATTCTTATGCACCATATTTAAAGATGGAGAAAATCATCTCCTTTTTTCTTGTATAGTTTATTGTGTGATTTTTGGTTTCTTATTTTTCATTTTTTCCATGTGTGCCGGAGCTTTTAAATTGAAGACTGAAGATAATAAGTATAAATCTAAGTATCATATGAAAGTGAGCTTTTGGCCCATTAACTATTAATCAACACAAATTAGGAACGACTATGTAAATTAATTGTATGAACGACTACTAATAAGAACGGTTATATTAATTTCTCGGTGAAGATTATATTAATTATAGCTGTTAATTAATCAATAGGAACGACTATGTTAATTAATTGTAGTAGAACCGGAACGAAACCAATAGGTTCGGGTCCTTTTTACCGGAGGTCCGTTAATAGATACCGCCGGTTCCCGATTAGATAATTTTTTGTATTCGGATTCCAAAAAGATTATGTATCTATACAGAAGTGGAACTTCCTGTAAAATCTGCAGAATAATTATCTAAACACTCAAAGGCCACTTTAGCGAAGAGATCCTCGTTACATTATGGGTGAATGTGAATAGCTTTTGTAGAACCAAGTTATTTTGGTAAGTTTGAAGCGACACAATTATTAGGGTATTAATCAAGTTACTCGGATTTTTTATTTTTTTTTGAATGTTCCCTAATAATAAAATATGTTTACTTTATAGAAGACAATAAAAATAAAAGTTCAAAATGAATATATATACCGTATATATTTCATGGTTAATTCCGTCAACACCTATAAGTTCTTAATTTTGATGATCCACGTGGATTACCGAAAATTCATAGGGACCAAAACTGCTGGCAAAATAATAATTTGCTAGTTTACCTAGTAATGCGATTAGGCTTCCTTATTTTTTCACCATATAAGTGGTCCAACCAAAGACATGACGTGTGTTGCATAGCATGTGTCTTGCACAAAGAAAACAAAACACTATCCACTAAATTTGAAATTAAAAATTATGCAAGTATTTAGTGGGGGCTCATGACCCATATCCGTATAAAGTGGAAGCAAAATATTTCACACAAAATAAAATAATCAAAACGTTGCTAATATTATAAATTTCTTTCAACCCGTCTTAATAATTAGATCATCAATAATTCTACCAATTAGCTAAGGCATCAAATACTTCTCCGAAAATATCATGAATATTCTCTATTTATTATAAATATTATGATATGGATACACCGCAATATTTAATTTTGTAGTGGACAAGTAATCTTAATTAGCTAGAGTAGTTATATTTTAAGCCTATATCTACAGGCCTGGTTGCTCGTGATTCAGCCGGAGTGGTGCATGGATGGCGTACGCTTTTCTTCCCCTGGTTGTCTCGACCCAAAGATGGTCGAGGCCTTCGCGGCTCGTAAAGCTATACACTATGCTAAGAGGAGGAATTTGATGAACACGACTATCATAGTGATTGTGCATCGATTGTTACCAAGCTCAAGAAAGGGTATACTGATTCATCCTCGGTTGGGAGTATCCTTATCGACTTACTATGTGTCACTCGATTGAGTACCTCTTATGTGGCATTTGATTGGTGCCACATCAACATATCATATCAACGTAAGAGGTGATGCACATAAAATTTGCCAATAAGTGTCACATTACCTCTTATGTTGACGTACGTAGTATGATGTGACATCAATCAATGCCACGTAAGATGTGCTCAGACATGGCGTTCACCTTACCATAAAAATTTTCTAATGTGGGCACCATAACATTTCTCATATATATCACTATCATTTTGATATACATTTGTAGGGTCTTACTAAGTTATATTGTCCTAGCATGAGATGTATATGTTATTTTGTCCTAACATGATATAGTAGAAACTCGATAAATTAATACTCGATTATTTAATAAACTCTTTAAGATAATATTTTTGCTCAGTCCTGACTCGGGAATATCATGCTAATTTGATAAACTCGCTTAAACTATAAGATAATACATTTTTGATAATTTCTATAGGTCTCATATAAACTATAAATTAATAATTATCTATATACTACATAATATGTTTAGGGAAAATTTGGTTGAGAACTCTGTGTTTAAGGCTTTTACGATTGGTGCTCAAACTCTATTCAGTGCAGATAGGTACCCATTGTTTAACGCTTTCCAACTAATGCCCAAACTATTTTTCAATTCCGGTAGTTACCCTTGTGTTTAAGGCTTTACAGTTGGTGTCCAAATAAATTTACCAGTTATCATGTAGTGCTCATGATTTATATAGTGAACGATAATATCACATGATGACTTTTGTATTGCTCAATTTATTTCATCACCAAATAGAAAATACTTGAAGCATCGGGGTAACTACCGGCTGATAAATAGTATGGGCTTTAGAAAAGCTTTAAACGTATAACACCTAGTATAACTGAAAAATAGTTTGGACACAAGTTGGAAAAACCTTAATGGAGGGTTGCATACTGAAATTTCCCAACTTTTCTTTAAGATTTCTTGAAAAATACTCAATTATCTTTTGTTCTTTTGTTTGAATGAATTTAATTTTGAATCCCGTCTCTAATAAGATAGGAAATTGAATGATTTTTTTCAAATTGAGCTCATCATTCAAGATATATGCACATGATATGGTAATTAAGTGGAAGTTAGAAATGTGTTTGAAAATTGAACATTTCATTATAATTAATAAAATGTTAATCAATATATAAATTAATAATTACTAATTTATCGATTTATTAATAACTCTTTTAATTAATAAAATTTGGCAGCTCCAAATATATTAATTTACAGAATTTCTACTTGTGTAAATATTTGTCAATTTGAAATGGGCTTCTTTTTTTATTTAGAATCTAAATTTGAAAGTTTGAGATTCAAACTCAAGCTCGGTTCGTCGAGTAACGAGCTCACGAGCTGAGTTCAAGCCTAATTATTTATCATCAACCTTGAGCTTGACTCTATCGACTTCGAGCTCGTTGTAGTATCGTGCGATGTCTCCTATTTTTGTGAAGCATTTGGGGCAAGGTGCAATAACTTTAATTTTATGTTGCCTTTTATGTACACAAACAACATATTGATATATATATATATATATATATATAATTATAGAAAAATATCCTAGTAAATGAGTATAGGTTTGGCAATGGGGGGTGGAGCATGGCCAATCTTTTATCCCCTTTCCATCCCTTATAAGCAAATGGGAGGGACTTAATCCCAATGCATGCGGGGTCTGTGAGGATTCTTCTCCCCAAGGATGCTCATAAGTCTTTTATATGTATACTACTTTTGACTTGCATTTCAACATAAACATAACAAAAAAAAAGAAAATTCATTTGATAAAATTACCATAAAATACAAATAAAAACATGTGTATTATTCAGACTAGGGGAGATAGAGAATTGATAAAGAAATATTAGACTATGATAGAATATTTTTCCTCTAAATATAAACTTTATTACTTCTCCAATATATAGAGATTACATATGAAATAAATAAGAAAAATATATTACATCATAAAGGAAAATAAACTATCATAAATGAAAATGATATGGAGATAATTATGAGAGATAATCATGGGATTTGAGATTATCCGTTATTGATGATTATCCGTTATCACCCCCCCTCAAGCAAGACGTGGGGCGTGGAGCCACGCGCAGCTTGGAGCGAAAAAACTCAAATAATGGACGAGCTAGGCCTTTGGTGAAAACATCTGCAATGTGAAGGTTTGAAGTAATGAACTTCGTGAGGAGGCGATCACAGGCGACAAGTTCACGAACAAAGTGATAGTCAATATCAATGTGCTTCGCGCGTTTGTGAGCGATGGGATTCTGGCTTAGGAAAATAGCACTGTTGTTGTCACAAAGTAGAACCGGGGTGTCGACGATAGATACATGAAGCTCCTTAAGAAGATTATATAACCAAACTACTTCAGATGCAGCGTTGGCTAACGCACGATATTCTGATTCGCAACTAGATCGTGCCACGGTAGGTTGCTTCTTAGCGCTCCATGATACGAGGTTACCACCAAGAAAAATAGAGTACCCATAGGTGGAACGACGAGTCTCAGGACATCGAGCCCAATCAGCATCAGAGTAGGCCAATAAAGTGCAAGGCGATCCACGACGGAATGAAAGACCATAATTAATTGTGCCTTTGACATAGCGAATAATACGCTTGACGGCCTGATAGTGATCAACTGTCGAAGATTGCAAGAACTGGCTGACAAGGTTGACTGCATACGATAGACCGGGGCGTGTAATTGTCAGATATTGAAGAGCTCCCACTAAGGAACGATAATGCGTTGGATCAGAATATGACGCACCATCACTTGTTAGAACTTGACCAGCAGCAAGAGGAGTCGAAACAGGCTTACACTCAAGTAGCTGAGAGCGCGTAAGAATATCGTGAGCATATTTGGTCTGACTGAGGTGGAGTCCACTATCGGTGTGATCAATCTCAAGCCCCAAGAAATAATTTAAACGACCGAGATCCTTTACTGCGAATTCTGAATGGATCCGGGAGATGAATTGTCTTATACCGGTTGTGCTATTTCCTGTGAGAATAATGTCGTCGACGTATACCAACAGATATATAATATCAGATGCATGATTGAAAATAAAAGGCGAGGTATCCGCACGACTGCAAAGAAAACCAAGTTTAATGAGAAAATCACTGAACCGTTGAAACCATGCACGTGGCGCTTGTTTGAGCCCATAAAGTGCCTTTTTGAGACGGCAAACATGAGTAGGAAAGCGAGGTTCAATGTATCCCGGTTGTTGCTCCATATAAACAGGCTTGGTGAGAACACCGTTAAGAAATGCATTTTTGACATCCAACTGATGCAACGGCCAATTTCGCATGACAGCAAGAGAAAGAACAACCCGAACAGTAGCGGCCTTCACAACGGGACTAAACGTATGTGAAAAGTCAAACCCCGGAACTTGAGTGAATCCCTGTGCAACCAAACGAGCCTTGTGCCGTTCAACAGAACCATCAGAGTTATGCTTAGTACGGAAAACCCATTTAGAGCCAACAACGTTAACTCCTGGTGGACGTGGCACAAGATCCCAAGTAAGATTCTCCCGTAAAGCAAGCATTTCATCATCCATAGCAGCGAGCCAGTGAGGGTGCTTAGCAGCTGATTTAAAACCTCGAGGTTCAGCGGTCATCGCCTGAAGATGAGTAGTGGCAAAATCGGCAATGTGACGTGGTTTGAAAATGCCCGCTTTGGCGCGTGTGACCATCGGATGTCCAAAAGATGAAACATCAGGTTGTGATGATGGTGGAGTTGGTGGTGTCGGTGGATCTGGTTCGGGTGTCGCAATGGTCGTAACTGTAGGGAAAATCGAGCACGGTAGGGGTTGCTTTGAGGCTGTCGACTCATTAGACTCGATCGGTGCAGCAGCTAGATTCAAATCAGATAACGGTTCAAGAAAAAAAGAAACATGAAGTTTAGAAATGGATGTTACAGAATTTTGGCCTGAATACGGGTAACATCCTCATCAAATCTTGCATGTCGAGTAATGTAGATCTTCGTGGTTAGCGGATCGAGACATCGAAACCCCTTGTGATTTGAGTTGTAACCAATAAACGTGCACGGTCGACTGCGAACAGAGAACTTGTTTGCCGCATAGTCACGTAAGCAAGGGAAAACCCGACAACCAAACGGGTGAAAATTTGCATAATTTGGTGGATTCCCAAACAATGTCTCAAACGGTGAGATTCCCTGCAAAATAGGTGATGGCAACCGATTTATAGTGTAAACCGCTGTAGAAAAAGCTTCAACCCATAAAGACATAGGAACATGCGCATGAAACATCATAGCAAGACCCGTTTCGGTGATGTGACGATGTTTACTCTCGGCTCGACCATTCTGAGATGGCGTGTAAGGACACGAGATGAGGTGTTGAATTCCCTTCTGACGGAAAAATTGCTGAACTTGATTATTCGTGAACTCCGTACCACCGTCGCTCTGAAATTTCTTAATAGAGCAATTAAACTGATTTTCCACCAAATTTGCAAATTGCACCAGATTCACAAAAAAATCCGACTTACTAGAAAGTGGATAGAATCATGTGAAACGAGAATAATTATCAACAAATATAACGTAGTAACGAAAACCCGATGATGAAGAAATAGGTGCAGGTCCCCATAAATCGCAATGAATTAGTTCTAACACATGACGAGCTCGTTTTTCATTCAGAGAGAAAGGTAAAGGCTTGCTTTTAGCGAGTTGACACGAATGACATAAGGAAGGTTATGGTAACAAAGAGGTAACCATCAAATGACCCGATTTATTCAACAAAGATATAATTACAGGCGAAACATGCCTGAGTCTAGCATGCCACAATTCAAACGATGCACGCTGGCAATTATTTTGTAAACTAGCAATTAAGGCAGGCGAGCTCTCTCTAATATATATAGGCCATCTTCACGACGACCGCTTGCCAGAACCTCCTTTGTGTGACGACTCTGAATGGTAAATAACTTATCAGTGAATAATACATCAACTGGTAAATTCGAGGTAAGCTTGCTAATGGAAAGCAAATTTTTCGTGAGATTCGGGACGACTAAAACATCCAACAATTGAATGTTATTGGTAACACGTGATTTTCCAATGTGAGATATAGAGAGATTAGCACCGTTACCAACAACGACGTGATCGTTACCGGAGTATGCTTGAGACGAGTCCAAAGTCGATGGTGTTGGAGTCATGTGCGCCGATGCACCAGTATCGAGATACCAATCAGAAGCGTCTCCGTTTGAAACGGAACAACTTGCCGAAAAAGCTTCAGCCAGATTTGCAGATGAGGGACGGACATACCGTTGTTCGCAAGTGGAGGCTAGTGACCATCCTGTCGACAGATTTGACAACGAGGAGTACGTCTAGAGTTTCCACGACCCCAACCACGAGAATTGTTGGGCTGATTTCCACGGCCTCTGTTTGATGTCGAAGAATCAGATTTTTGATTTCCACGAGTATCGCGATGTCCGTAAAATGTAACAGCGGAAGTACCCGAACTTTCGAGGGATTCTTGAAACAAAGAGAAGCTCTCGGCCTTCGACAGAAGATCTCGAAAAGTTGGTAGTGGAGTTAACGCCATCTGGGCAGCTGAGAAACTGGAGAAGGAAGATCCAAAACCACGAAGAAACCAATGAGCTTTATCGGTATCATCAACGGGACGGCCAATGGCAGCAAGCTGATCGCATAACGATTTGAATTGGCGACCGTACTCAGCGACACTTCGAGAGCCTTTCTTCATGAGTTGCAAGTCATCTTTTAGACGTAGTTCACGTGACTTGGAGCTATGACTAAAGGCGGCCTCTAGAGCGAGCCAAACGGCACGAGAGGTTGTACACCCAAGAACCTCAGCCATGGATTCTTTAGTGAGAGAAGAGAGAAGAAGGCTTAAAAGCTGCTGATCTTGTATGTGCCATGCTTCATAGGTCGGGTTCTGCACGTTTTGAGCAGCTGCATTGGTGATGGTGGCAGGCGGCGCGGATTTGGAACCATCAACAAAGCCGATAAGGTTCTGACACGTAAGAATCGGTGTGCGTTGACTCTTCCATAACAGATAGTTTTGAGAGGACAGCTTGATTGTTATCATATGGATGAGAGTGGCGAATGGAAGTTTATCCATATTTTGTGCCATGGAGGAAGAACGGGGAAGAGAAAGAGAAGGATCGTAGTATTAGGCTGATACCATGATAGAATATTTTTCCTCTAAATATAAACTTTATTACTTCTCCAATATATAAAGATTACATATGAAATAAATAAGGAAAATATATTACATCATAAAGGAAAATAAACTATCATTAATGAAAATGATATGGAGATAATTATGAGAGATAATCATGAGATTTGAGATTATCCGTTATTGATGATTATCCGTTATCAGACTATATACAATATAAACTCTATAAATTAATATACTTGGTACCAACAAAATTATTAATTAAAAAAATTATTAATTAATCGATAAATTAATATTTTATTAATTTATATGAAATGTTCAATTTTTAAACATCTCTCTCCTTCACAAAAAAGAAAACACATCTCAAACTTCCACTTAATTACCATACAATGTGCATATATCAAATGAGTGGCTCAATTTGATAAAATTATTCAATCTCCTACCTTATTAGAGACAAAATTCAAAGTTCAATTGACAATTGAGTATTAAGAAACCTTATAAAAATATGAGAAATTTTGGTAGGTAATCATGCGTTTAAGGCTTCTCCAACCGGCGTTCAAATTATTTTTCAGTTTCACTAGGTATCGGTGCGTTTAAGGCTTTTCTAAGCGGCACCAAAACTATTTTGCAGTTCTGGTAGTTACAAATCAAATAAATTGGGCAATGTGGTGTTCGCACTTTATATATAGTATAGATTGTAGCACAAAAGACATCATCTGTAACTCCTCAATTTGGACATCAACTGAAAAAGCCTTAAACACATGGATAACTACCGATATTAAAAAATAATTAGGACACCAATTGGAAAAATTTTAAACACATGGGTACTTATCTGGATTGAAAAATTAGTTTGAGCACTAATTGGAGAAGCTTTATAGTACACAATTCCTAAAACTATTTAGTATATTAGGAATTATTAATTTATATTTTATATGAGACCTATATAAATCATCAAAAGATGTATTATCTTATAATTTTAGCGAGTTTATTAATTTAGTACATTATCCCGAATCGGGACCGGTAAAAAGTATTATCTTAAAGAGTTTATTAAATAATAAAGTATTAACTTACCGAGTTTCTACTGTAGTATAATTTAGTAGGGTAATTTACCGATTTAGAGTGTGTTTGGTTGGGGAGATTAAGAGGGATTAGGAGGGTTAGAATTAGCTAAATGGGTGACATTGTAATTTTATTTATTTACAGTTAATACCATCTAAACTCATCTATCAAACATATTGGATATCATTACTTAATCTCATCAACCAAATATCCAAAAAAACGCATAGCCCCATTATATTAACCCATCTTAAAATAATACTATCTAAACTCATCCCCAACCAAAGTATGATTTACATCTCCATTCTCCACTCGATCCCTATAAACGGCAAGAAAAATTCTCATGTACCCGCCCCGATCGGGTATCCCACGGAAAACGGGACAGCCTACATGGACTGGAGTTTATTGCTAGTAATTCAACCCAAAGTGCGAGTGGTTTTTGTTTTGTAACAATGAAAGGTCAAACATTATGTAACGTATAAATATTTATTTACCATTTTGCCCTTACTTTTCATGGCGATGAAAGCAAGTTTGGTTTCGTGGGTGGGGACGGTGAAAGGGCAATTTTTCTCTAACTTTTGAACGAAAGCATGATGCTATCATGTGAAAATCTAATCATCGTGAAAACTAAAAACGAATAAAGTATTGTAAAGAAATGGTATTTCATTATTATATCTAAGTAGATAGATAGATCCATAGACCATTGAGTATAGATATATCAGTGTGGGACAACAAGAAGGATTTTGCTTTAATATGGAAGTCGGTGCCATACCATATGCTTTTTTGTTTTTTTTTTCCTATTTACTACAAATAAATGGTTGATTGGAATAATATTTCTTAATATTTATTTTTGGTAAATCTATAGTCATATGACTGACTGCAATTATATATTCCGGAGAAAGCGGGTTAAATATGGCATTTAGTATTAGTTGGATTAACACTACGCACATTTTTTATAAATTCATTTTAGAGTAGGTTAGAAATTATAACAAGCAATCATTAATATTATTGACAAATATTGAAACATTGGCTCCTGTAGTTTGATTTAAACGAGGGCCAACATTGATGGCTCAGCGTAAATAAAGGAACTAAAAATCAACCATATTGTAGCCATGATCATTGTCATCTTATGTTTTTAGTTTTCAATAATAATAATAATAATAATAATAATAATAATAATAATAATAATATACCAAATTATTGTCACGTAGGGAGAAGACATGGATCGTATTCACTTCGACGTCTTGATTATCGGTCTATATGTGCAAGGGCCGAGACACATATGTAAGAAAAGTTCATATTACTGTTGTTCAATAGCCGACAAAAAAATTGAGATTTGATTCGAATCTTTCGCGTGGGGACCACAATGGGTGTTATGTGAGGATATCAAGGAGAGAACAAAAATAAATAAACCAAACGCTCATAATGTGGCCCCAATGCATGACCTAGTGGATAGGGTCAGTGATATTTCAAGTTGGTGGTCACAGGTTCGATTCCAGCTAGCGACTGCCGTTGTTGGATGAAGATTAGGGTATTCTCACATGACCTCGGAGATTATTCCTGGAGCTCTATCACCTAAACTGATAGGTTCAAGAGCAAGATGTAATTACAATAACAACACGTGGCAACCCATATTAATCTGTAGTGCACACAATCATAGTGCCGGCGGTACTTCTCCACCAAGTAAGCAACTTCCCTCCTCAGTCAGCCCCAAAACCATAGGAAAGGAGAGAAGCGCACGGTTCTTAGGATCGATGGGCTTGGCTTTGTAAATAATCTCTGAATAGTACATGAATCGAAGGGTAAATAGGGTGAGCTCGTTCCGGAACGATTTTCACCGTCGCGCCGTACAGTTTTGGGATTTCGAGAGAATGCGGGATCGTGCATATGGCGATGGATTGCACAGATGAATGACGACGACGGGTGTTGATTCATCCATGCGAAGAGAGATTCTTCCTTCTGAGCATTTTGTAAAACGTTAGGGTAAATTAGGAAACATATTAGAGGATAATTTTGTCAAAAGAACGTAGTGTTAGATAAAGGGAGGAGAAGGGTTGATTTAATTAATACTTTACTGGGGTATTAAGGGTTTCGAATAAAATGGATCTTACTATTCACACCCCCTTCACACCCATAACACATTAAATTTGTAAAACTTATTAATTTATCACATGAATTTATTATTTTATTAATTTCTTTTACATGTAATTCAACAACATTAATTGCATGGCTTATTCAACAAATTGATATTATATTGAATTTATTTTTCATTATATATCTCGTTGTATTATTATATTAACTTTAAAAATATAACTTTTTTATTTATCTATATTAAGATTTACTTTTTGATTCGTAACACTTACAACGATTAATATTTGTTTTCATTGAATCTAGCAATGGTTT
Source organism: Linderniella brevidens (assembly GCA_004919715.1). Taxonomy (NCBI): domain Eukaryota; kingdom Viridiplantae; phylum Streptophyta; class Magnoliopsida; order Lamiales; family Linderniaceae; genus Linderniella; species Linderniella brevidens. The sequence goes on from SWDC01000151.1 coordinate 3,461,059, forward strand.
TGTTTTCTTCATATCTTAATTCAATTTATATAGTTACAGATTGATAATACATCTATACGTAACTTAAGTATTAATATTTTACAATACTATATTTAACTAGTTTTAACGAAATAATATTCATATAATATAAATACTAAAACATTCATATACTAAATAATATAATATGATGTTCCTTATTAATATTTAACTTAAGCTCAATAAAAATATAACTTATTTTCAAATACAATTACATATAAATTATTTCTATATTATGGATATTCTAAAACAAATAATATGGATTTAAAAATTAAATGATAAGTTTAGTCATAATGTGAAAAATTATTTATTTATACATAATAAATATGTGAGAGAATGTAGTAGAAAATATTTAACAGGGTTAGTAATTGATAATTTACCATATTTAACATAGAAAATTAATTATATATCATTTTTTGGTCAATTTTAAGTATTTAATCATCTACTTCATTAACCAGGAGGTGCAAATAGAAAAAATGGGGTGACAATAGAATTACCCTAATAAATTTCACCTTTAAATAAACATTCATACGAAACATCACATTAGTCAACTCCTATCCCTCTAATTCCCCTAATCCCCAACCAAATCATTGGTGGGTCCGGCATTGTCCAACCATCCACTTCCACAATTCACTGCCGCAGTTCAACTTGTTGCGATATATGATTCACGTTCGTCTTCTTCTATTTTCTTTACTCAAGTATTGTTGAATGATGACTGTATTCTTTATTAAAAAAAGGTAAATTTTTTATAGAAAAACAATAAAAATAAATAGATAAAAGATCATTAGTTAGTTAGCCAACCATACTTGAGTAGCTAAGCGATTTATAAATGATATATGAATCGAACAATTATATGATATATATATATGTCTGCATATTTGTCTTAGGAGTTATCCTCATACAACTCATAGTAGTCCTCACACTCCAACTAATTCCACAACTTATTCTATTATGATAATCAAAAACTTAAAATGGATGAACCCTTATCCTACACTTTGAAATATCAGAAACTCAAACCACTCTACTTATCTTCCGAGTTCTATTCATATATATATAAACACTATTAGGACTTCAATTTACGCTCAACATCAAATTGTAAATTAATTTTCAAAACCACTAACGTAGAGTAGGGTTTGGAACTTTCCTTCAAGAACGACAAGACATACATATATGCAGTAGCTCACCCAAATAATTTATTTGATTTAGTTATCCTGATTAGATGAGATGAGATTGCATACTTTATCAACGATCACTATGTAATTTAATATAGAGGGTCCGTAGTCACTTCCAATCGTCTCAGTGCAAGTTCGCGCGGATCCCATTTTAATTTGCCTTTTAAGTTTCAATCATCATTTGTATAAATAAAGTTAGTGAGAAAGAAGTCAATGGTAATCTAATTGCTTTTGGCACATTATAAATTCATAGACAATAAAAAATATTAGAGATTCCTTTATCTATATATATAAGTTACTTCTTTTTGTTTTCCTACAAGATGAGGTAATAATATTCTTACATGATAATTATTTGAAATAATTTATTCATAACCTAACTTTATATCATCATAGCCGACAAAGCATCATTGGATATGTTTGCAATTCTACGGATTAGAAGGGTCCACAGGCCAACTTTTATAGTTAAGTAAAGATCCTCATTCATATTCATCCATCATTATTACAATATTGTGCAATGTGTTTGGCCTAACTATTTTGTCAATTATATTTCCCTTTTCTATTTCTTTTTCTTCTTACAATATTTTGATTAAAAAAGGAATTAAAGAAATGAGATAAGCATTCTTGTTGGAACTGTCGATCATGCCTATCATATTCTAAAACTACTTAATCACTTTTTCGCAATTACCTATTGATAAATATATATGTATATATATTTATATACACTAAGTACTCACCTTTTCTTTTATTTGTAAATCACTTTATATTTAGAGAATATTTCATCGAACTTTGATAATGCTATCCTATCTACTTCATAAAGAGGGCTTAGAATCTTATTCCTTACCACATCACCCATCTAAAACAAAATGATTATTCACTGATTATCTTCTCGGAAAGAATATACGTGTGTTCATGAAATAAAATATTAAATAAAATAAATAGATATATAACTATTGAGGGAACTAGTCGACATGTTATGTAGACCATTTACAATGTTTCTAGATCTAATAATTAATAATCTGGGAATAAAGGCAGCAAGGTAACATGAGACCCATTTCAGAGTTCAGACAAGTGAAACCAACGATGTCTTAAGACGTGTCATGTGGTCTGCTACTTTAACTTTTGCCGACTATAATGTCCAATTCCATGAAACAAACCCTCTACAGATAATTAATTTCAGAACCAAAAAAAGGGACAACATTATACAGTAATTTTATCACAATCCCAGTTTTTTTTTTTTTTTTTTTTTCATTCATTTGTCTCATGCATGTTCAAAGATTTCGAACAAGTACATTATAGCAAGAAAGATTAATACTTGAGACATATAAATGTGCGGATGACCCATACTGAGTTAATCATCTGAATCGAATCGGGTCTAATCCTTGTCATTCCATACAAAAGCCATACGGACAACTATTTCTAAGGTGAAATGTAACTTTTGAAGAGTTAATTATCAATTTATTGTACACAAGAATAAGTGAAAGGACAATAGCATAATTCTCACAATAATATGTTATCCCCACGTGAATCGACGTACGCGTAATTCGTTTTTCCTTACACATTGATTCTTGGCATCTTTACGAAGCTGTCAATAATACATAAGTATATATATATATATATATATATATACACACGTATATATGTGCATGAGTGCGTGTGAATGTTGTGTAATAAGTGGTATTGATGCTTTTGGACCACTTTTTAAGCTTCCTCGTAGTTGGTCATCGTCATTATTGGAGATAATAAATGTCTAGTAAGTGGAGTTCGAATAGTCAACTAACGTGGATGCAACGAATAATTAATTACACACTAATCCTTAATCTTATCGACGAATTAGTTCATGATGATGTCTTACCCCTAAAATAGGAATATAATGAGGGAATAATGTTCCATAAAGTGAAGTGGCGTATGACTTGTGGCCGAGTGGGAGTGTATTTTTACACAATCACTATAATTTTTTTATTAAGAATTCAATAATAAGTTTATTCAACGGCAATCATATATACCCACCACACCACGCAACCCAACCATATCCCTCATTCCCTTCTTCAACTACAAAAGTCTCCCTTTCATCATTCTCTCTTTATTCCGATCCAAAGAAAAAAAAAAGATTTAAGAAACAAAAAAAAAACAAAAACAAAAATCATACATGGGTTTCGATGATCTTAGCAAGACAAGAGGCGGCCTCGTTCTTGATTTGGGACTTTCGGTGGAATCCTACGACGCATCGAAGAAACCATCAAGCCACAATCAAGGCATCGATCGTCGTCGTCAGCCATCTAATTTAACTCTGAGTCTCTTCGGTGATCAGATATCGTCTGGGGATGTAATAAGTGCGGCGGCTTCTTCCCTCTCTAACGGCAGCATTAAGAGAGAGAGGGAAGTAGGCGGCGAAGAGGTGGAGGTCGAGAGGGTGGCCGGCGACGAACATGACGACGATGACGATGGATCCAACGCTCGTAAGAAGCTGAGGCTCAACAAAGCGCAATCTGCTCTTTTAGAAGAAAGTTTCAAGCACCATAGTACTCTAAATACCGTAAGAATTACGTCTAACTGATCATTTAGTACATCTTTATACATTATTATTATGTTTCTTTATGGTTGATGGCCCATTTATTTACTTATTATTGGGTATTATATGATCAGAACCAAAAGCAGGAGTTGGCTCGGAAGTTGAAACTAAGGCCACGACAGGTTGAAGTTTGGTTCCAGAATAGAAGAGCTAGGTATGCATGTTTATTTATTTATTCTATTTATTTAATATAGACACGTATTTTCTTTTATACCTATACGTGTATGTATTATTACATCTCCATGAGAAGACAAGTGTTTTCTGACCTTTCAAGATCTAATCGGGGCCCAGTTCAGATTTTAGCTTTTTGCAAGTTTGTAAAGTTAAGCTACATATATAATAAATAAAATCAATTTTTATATTTCTTTTCATTTGACTATCAGGACGAAGCTGAAGCAGACGGAAATGGACTGTGAGTTCTTGAAGAAGTGCTGCGAAACCCTAACCGAAGAGAACCGTAGGCTACAAAAAGAAGTGCAGGAGCTTAAGGCCTTCAAACTAGCTCAGCCGCTGTACATGCAGCTTCCGGCGGCGACGCTCACCATGTGCCCATCCTGCGAGCGGATCGGTGGCGGAGGAGCCGCTGGATCCGACTGTGGTGGGGCAAAGGGTGGTCGTCCTTTCGCTATGGCTGCTGCAAAGTCCCACCTTTACCAGCCCTTCACCAATCATTCATCGGCAGCTTGTTAAGTAATTAATTATTTATTTAATTTGGTCTTTTAGGTAATAAATATGTGAAGAGAAATATATTGCGTTCTTGAAGGAAAAAGAGAAAAAAAAAAAGAATTCCTAGAATATTGTAGTGTGATAAGGGATATTGTCCTACGCGTAACCATCTTTTTTGACTGGGTTATGTGAGTTGGAACGAGAAAGACGCTTATTATTAGAATTTATTAGATAACCAAATTAGTTTATTGTTAGTTTACGTCTCTCTTGATGCATATCGTTGTGACGCTACTTGTCAATTACTCGATGTAATGCGTTTGATATGAATTGATATAATATATAAATATAGCAAAGATATTTATCATTATTATTCGTTGGTTTGTAATTTGAATCGCTCTACTATTTGTTATAAATTGTTCATCCAGTTGTTTGAAATTGGAACTGTTATTTATACCGACGCTTAACCCTTAAAATAAAAAAATAAATAATAAAGCAACTTGGGTAAATTATGTCAAATCCCCGTGTGGTTATATTGAAATGCACAAAATTACTCTATGTTTTTTGCGCAAAACTCCCTTGTGCTATCTAAAACATAGCATTGTACCCCCGATGTTATTTAAAACTTAGCACAATAACCCCCTGTGTTGTCGAAAACTTAGCACAGTACCCCCTGTGTTTTCTAAAACATAGCATTGTACCCCCCAATTATTAGGTGAAAATGATAAGGAAGAGATTTTACGCTATTTCCGAACCAGATGAGTTTTGATGCTTATTTTTCAAACCACATATGTGTTATATGCTATTTACCCACCCAACTTCGTGGTATCCCTTTCCCTACTCAAGAATCATGAATAGTTATTTCACTGCGTTAAAGAAATATTCTAGATTTATTAAAGAACGTACATTATTCACAAATAATGATGATGATAAATATTCTAACTAAATTACAATTATGGGGGATATGGGCATATGCGGCTAGAGAATAGAGATAACAAAAGGTGGTGGCGGCTTACGTATATTTGTCAAAGTAGGAATATCTCCTGTATTTTTCATGTAAAAATGGACCCACAAACAAAGATACGTGTAGCCAAAGAAATGAATGGTAAAAGACCAAAGCTGACATATTAGATAGTGATCAATTTCCCAATATTGACAAAAGAAAAGGAGATTTGAGCCATTATAAGATAGAAACTAGAGAGAAATGTAGAAGATATTTTTCGTTCTATGTACTCACGTGATACAGCTGTGAATTGTGGTTTATATACATGTCTACGCGTAATCTTCTTCTAACTAACCAGCTAATCATCTAACTATTAATATACAGAAAAGAAAAATACAAATAAAATGCAAGTTCTTCATGTGATACTTTATGAGCCTGTGAGGTATCTATCCGAACCTGTTTCTCTTTGAGTTGCACCCTCATATACTTGAACATCCCCTCCCCAAGTTGGTGATTGGTGATAATCCTTCAATCCCAGCTTGGCTGTCAAAAAATGGAAGGATGGGGCAGCAAGAAACTTCGTAAAAATGTCAGCTAGCTGCTGACATGAGACCACGTGATGAAGAGACAAGAAAAACCACTCTTGTAAGAGTCCCGAGCGATGTGGCAATCGATTTCGATATGCTTCGTACGCTCGTGAAAAACAGGGTTCTCAGTGATGTGGATGGCCGCCTTGTTGTCACACCATAAAGGAACGGGAAATGACGTAGAAATGTGAAGGTCCCGAAGAAGATAAGTGATCCATCTGAGTTCGCAGATTGTGGACGCCAAGCTGCGATACTCTGCTTCAGCTGAAGAACGAGAAACAACCGACAGTTTCTTTGTTTTCCAGCTGATAAGTGCTTCTCCAAGGAATACACAATAACCTGTAAGTGACCTTCAAGAGGTTGGGCAAGCAGCCCAGTCAGAATCACTATAGGCCTTGAGAGAAAATTGGTTCTTGGCCGGGTAAAATAATCCTTGAGAGGGATACGTTTTTAGGTAACGAAGAACCATGACCATTGCCGACCAATGAACGGCTCGTGGAGCATGAGTGAATTGGCTTAATTGTTGAACCGCATTTGTAATATCAGGGCGTGTGAACCCGAGGTACAACAATCTGCCAATGATGGTCCTAAACCTGGATGGATCAACAAGTAAAGGGCCACAATCTTGTTCTCGAGGGAGCGTGTAATTACGAGGCAAAGGCGTAGCAGCAGGCTTAGAACCTAGCAATCCCACAGAATTAAGCAAATCCAAAATATATATCCTCTGGTTCAAATAGATTCCATCTGCAGTTTGTATCAATTCAACTCCAAGGAAAAAATGAGCTGATCCAAGGTCTTTAATAGTGAATTCCGCTTCCAAAAAGGCCTTGACTCGCTTTATATCTGCTAATGAGGAACCAGTAAGAATAACATCGTCAACGTATACTAGGAGTATCAAAAAAATTGTCCCTTGCTGAAGTGTGAAAAGACAATGGTCGTGAGATGATTGATGAAAACCATAACCCCGTAGCTTTGATGTAAATTCCTCATTCCATTGCCGAGAGGCCTGCTTTAGGCCATATAAAGATCTCTTCAATTTACAAACATGACCTATATTTTCTATTTTATACCCGGGTGGAGGCTTCATGTAGACTTCTTCATTGAGATAGCCGTGCAGAAATGCATTATTTATGTCCAGTTGTTCTAAAGGCCAGCAGTTAGCAGCTGCAATTGCAATGACTAGCCGGATGGTAACCAATTTAGTAACTGGTGAAAAACTATCGAAGTAATCAACACCCTCAATTTGGTTATATCCTTTTGCCACCAAGCGTGCTTTATGTTTCTCAATGGTCCCATCTGCTCTCCACTTTACCTTGAACACCCATTTGTTGCCGATGGCCTTTTTTCCTTTTGGCAGATCTGTGAGATCCCATGTGTCATTTGCTTCTAATGCCTTGATCTCAATTTCCATTGCAGTAACCCATTCAGGAGAATTCTTAGCTTGATCATAGGTTTGTGGCTCATAGACATGTTGCAGGTTAGCTAGGAAACAAGTATATGCGGGGGGCATTGAAGGGTTAGCATAATAAGGATATGTAAGAGGTGAATAGAAAGAAGAACGTACCATAGTGCACTGAGGTTGAGCAGTATCAGAGGCATTTGTAGGAGCAGAGACAAAATCCTTCATCCACGTAGGAGCACTTCGAACTCTAGAACTTCGTCTAGGGGCTGTTTGTTGGGTAGTAGGAAGGGAATTTATGGGCTGAGTGTTACTAGGAATATCTGTATCAGGGGCTGTATAGGTTTCATTGTCTGAATTTTGACTGATTGAGGGTGATGAAGACATATCAAGGAAATCTTCTGGAGGTGTAATATGTGGGGTAATGGGTAGGAAATTATCTAGCTCAGGTTCATTTGGTAGAGGCTGAGAGATAACAGGGTCTAAATAGGATGGTTTTGGGTTATGCAGGGGTTGTGTTGTTGTATGGTAGGGAAATGTCTCCTCATGGAACACAACATCCCTAGATACAATTATTTTTTGAGAGGCGATATCAACGACTTTATAAGCTTTTTGTCCCTGCGGGTATCCCAGAAAAATGCATTTTATGGCTCTAGGTGTGAATTTGTCTTTGTTTGGGTTGGTATTTGAGGCAAAACAAAGGCATCCAAAGGTTCTGATATGGGACAGTTCTGGTGGTTTATTATGGAGGATTTCATATGGACTTTTCCATTGTAAAAGGGCTGAAGGTAATCTGTTTATCAGATATGTGGAGATTAAGACAGCTTCTCCCCAAAATCTCTTGGGAAGATTCGAGTGAAACATAAGTGATCTGGCCTTTTGGATAAGGTGTTTATGTTTCCGTTCAACCACACCATTTTGTTGTGGTGTGTAGGGACACGTTTTCTGGTGCAAAATGCCTAGTTCCTTGAGGAGATATTGGTAAGAAAGGCTTAAAAACTCACTACCATTATCGGTGCGAATGGTTTTTATTGGTTTTTGAAACTGGTTTTTGGCCATGAGAAGAAAGTTTCTGAGAATATGGACGGTTTGAGATTTGAAAGTCATAAGAAATGTCCATGTAGATCTACTAAAGTCGTCAACAATGGTTAGAAAATAATGCGAACCATTGTGGGTAGTATGTCTATATGGTCCCCAAATGTCAATGTGCAATAGTTCGAAACATGACGATGTTTGTATGGAGCTTAAAGGGAATTTCAATCTTTGTTGTTTGGCAATGGGACAAGTTTGGCAGAAATCATGAACTTTACTATTCATAGAAGGGCAGGACAAATGATTCTTAACAATGTATGAAGGGTGACCCAAACGATTGTGCCATGTGACATGATCAACATGTTGCATTTTATTTGCAAAGAAACTAGACTGAAAAGTGGGCTGTTTTGTAATATTTTCGACAGAAGTACTTAGAGAACTGAAGTGTTTGATCCTACTAGAACTGAAGGAGTCATCATCTAGCACGTACAACCTATCAACCACTCTTCCAACAGCAACTATGGCCTTAGTCCATTGGTCCTGCACAATGCAATGGTTAGTGGAAAAAATTGTGCTCAAGCCATTTGTTTTTGCTAGCTTGCTCACAAATATGAGGTTGAACTTAAAATCGGGAACATGTAGGACATCATAAAGAGGGATTTTTTCAGAAAGAAAGATGTTTCCCGTGTGTTTGACAGATTTAATAGATCCATCGGGTAGGTAAATGGGGCAAAAATTATTCACAGGTTTATATGATTTCATGGTTTTCATACTTTGGCTCATATGGTTGGTAGCGCCACTGTCTAATATCCAGAGCCACGAGCCTAATGATCTCGCAGAATTCAGAATAAGATCATAATTCATACCTGCAAAGTCCCCAAAATGAGTAAGGTTTACCATGTTGCAGTCATTTTGCATATCAACCTGCTTTGCCTTCAGGATCCTCCCAACTTCTTGCTGAGGTATACTCAAGTTATTCATGATTGCCTACAAATCATGACTGTCAGCAGATGCAGCTTCAAGTGGTGTATCTGCAACGTTCATCACATGCCTAGGAGCATCAACAGCAGGTTGTTTGTAGTGGGCTGCATTTGGGGAGTTTTGTGCCATCTTGTCCTTGTATTCTTTCCACCATTCGGGAAGTCCATGAATCTTAAAGCATGTATCTTTATTGTGGCCATTTCTCTGACAGTGACTACACCATTGCTTTCTCTTTTCTTCCTTCGACACAAAATGCCTTTTTCCAGAGTTGGCATTGTTTCTATGTGCTAAAAAAACACTGCTTGTTTCAGAGTTGTTCATAAACATGCTAACTCTATTCTGATTTTCAACACTCATCGCCATAGAGTAAGCTTTGTTTTCATCGGGAATTGGATCCATCATAAGGATATGATTTTTCACCCCCTCATATCCATCATTTAGCCCCATCAAAAATTGGATTAATCTATTTCTTGCCTCTTTCTTTTCAACACTCTGTTTTGTAGCACAAGAGCAATTTGCAGGCGGATCTATATGATTCATCTCATCCCAACACCTCTTTAACTTTGTGAAATAGAGATCTAAGGGCAGGTTTTCTTGAGTAATCGACACAATCTCTTTCTGCAAGTTAAAGATCTGAGGAGCATTTGATGTTCCATACCTCAATTCAAGAGCGTCACAAACTTCCTTAGCGTTTGCAGAAAAAGCATATCCTGCTGCTATATCCTTCGATAACGAATTCAATATCCATGACACGACCATGAAATTAGCTTGTTCCCATGCTTCGTGGTTAGCATCTGTTATATGAGGCTCCACGATTTTGCGATTCACGAATCCGAGTTTATTCTTAGCTCCAAGTGCAACTTTCATCGCATGACTCCATGAGGCGTAATTACTGCTCGTCAGCTGATTGGTCACCAAAATCATTCCTGGAGAGTCGCTTCCATGGAGAGTGCAAGCTTGAATATTCTCTGGATTATTTGCTGTTGTATTTGCCATTTCAGAAATCGATTACCCTCGATAAAATCTCAGAAGTATTGAAGAAGAATCGTTAATTGAAAATCGATCGGCTTCGATAGAAATATCAGAATTATTGAAACAGGATCGTCAATCGAACAGGTTAAAATCAGCAATTGATTTGCTCTGATACCATGTTCAATTTCCCAATATTGACAGAAGAAAAGGAGATTTGAGCCATTAGAAGATAGAAACTAGAGAGAAATGTAGAAGATATTTTTCATTCTATGTACTCACGTGATACAGCCGTGAATTGTGGTTTATATACATGTCTACGCGTAATCTTCTTCTAACTAACCAGCTAATCATCTAACTATTAATATACAGAAAAGAAAAATACAAATAAAATGCAAGTTCTTCATGTGATACTTTCTGAGCCTGTGAGGTATCTATCCGAACCTGTTTCTCTTTGAGTTACACCCTCATATACTTGAACACATAGATATTATGAAAAATGAAATAATAACGAGAATTGTATTGCCGCACAGCACACAACATTATCATATAAATATGTGTACATATTATGATGTGTGTTTCTACTATGGGGCTAGGTGGGTCATGAACAGAGGATATTTTTGGGAGAAAAAATCGAAGAATGATTTTCGTATATCTTAAGTATTATGTACATTGTATGTAGCATATATATACAGACGCTAACTCTACACAGCTAATCTAAAGCTACAGATATTTACAAGTATGTACTTAACTAATATCTTCAGCTCATTTTATCATATCATCGACTTAACACCCCCTCAAGTTTGGTCCATCTTTTGAAGGATGTTAACAAGACCGAACTTGCAAAGTAAGAGCTGAAATCGATCACCACAAAGTCCTTTCGTTAGCAAATCCGCAGGCTGACAACTCCCTTGCAAATATGCAGTGTGAATGATTTTTCTTTGGATCAAATCTCGGATCATGTGGCAATCAATCTCTATGTGTTTCGTTCGTTCGGGAAACACCGGATTCATGGCAATACTAATAGCAGATTTACTATTACTATATACCTGAATTGGCTCTTGAACCTCCAAACACAATTCTTGAAGTAATCCTTTTAGCCAAACAAGTTCACAGCTCACAGTAGCAAGAGCCATGTATTCAGCTTCACAAGACGACTGAGCAATGGTTTTTTGCTTCTTAGTTTTCCAGGAAATCAGCGAACTTCCTAACTTTATCATGAAACCCGATAATGAACGTCTTGTCATCACACACGATCCCCAATCGACATCACAAAAAGCTATCAGTTTTAATTCACTTTTCTTTGACAGAAAAATCCCTAAACCTGGAGTATTCTTTAAGTACCTCAACACTCTAATTGCTGCTCTCATGTGTGATGTCTTCGGTTGACGCATAAATTGAGACAAATGTTGAACCACATAACTAATATCAGGCCTTGTCATTCCCAGATAAATCAGCTTTCCAATTAGCCTCTGAAATTCGACTGGATCATCAAGAAGCTGATCATCCTGATTTTGTTTGGTATGCATATCATATTCATAGCTGGTCAACTTAATATTCATCTCAATTGGTGTGTCAGCAGGCTTACACCCCGTCATACCTGTTTCCTTCAACAAGTCTAATACATACTTTCGTTGATTCAAACATATACCATCTTTGTTCCTTGCCACTTCAATTCCAAGAAAGCACTTTAATTCTCCAAGATCCTTCATATGAAAAGTATGTTGTAAATGTGTCTTTAATGCATCAATCATTCCTTCATCATTACCAGTGATAACTATGTCATCAACATAGAGTAATAAGAACACCATTCTGTCACCTGTTTTCTTGACAAAAAGAGAATAATCGTATTTGGACTGTGTGTAGCCAAAACCTCGAATTGTGTCAGAAAATTTTGCATTCCATTGTCTTGAAGCTTGCTTTAATCCATATAAGGATTTGAGCAATTTGCACACCTTTATCCCCCCCTCCTGGATTAGCAATCCCCTGAGGAATCTGCATATATAATTCTTCAACTAAATCTCCTTGAAGAAAAGCATTAGTTACATCAAGTTGATGTAAATGCCAATCATTAATGGCTGCTAAGGCTAATTCAGTCCTAACCGTGACAGGTTTCACCACTGGACTAAAAGTCTCATGATAATCAAGCCCTTCTTGTTGAGTAAAGCCTCGTGCAACCAATCTTGTGATATGAAGCGCGATGACAAAGGAGAGATGTTAGACGAAGGAAAGAGCCCACCGATTAGAGTTTATGTGCGGCGCGCAAAGCAAAGGGGATGAAGACTTAGTATTAGGAAATACATTCTATTATTAGATATTATATGAGATTTAAAAGAATTAGTTAGGATATGAGAGATATTTTAGCTAGGGGTAGTGCTTATAAAAGGGGAGACACACCCCTGTATTTATTATCAATTATTTTATCAATAAAAGTTCATTAGTAAAGGAAGGCCGATCCCGACAAGGAACCAGCCTTGCCGAGATCTTCAATAAGGAACCAGCCTTGTCGAAGTCTTTCTCTCTCATACGATTTACCTTTTATCAATTTGGTCCGACCTGCCGCCAAACCACCGCCGCCGAGTTACTGTTCATCGCAAAAAAAAAAAAAGGTACTGTTCATCGGAAAAAAAGCGAGATTCTGCATACAACGCAGAGTTTATCATGGTGGAAACGCGAGATTCTTCATCCAACGCCAGACTGCAAAATCTCGAAGAAAATGTAAGTGTTATGGCGGAAGAACAGGTTCAGATAAGAGCGAGTATCGATGCTGTTAAGGATCAGATGTCGGAAATTTTACGGGTTCTATCGGGAATTTCGCCTAATACGATAATGGGCGAAACATCCCACACCTCTAACACAGAGCCTCGTGTTAAGAGTGTTTCAACAACCAACCTAGCCCTACCCACGTTCGACGGAAGCGACTCTCATGGATGGATTGCTCGGTTAGAACAGTTGTTCGACGTTCACGCCATATCAGAAGATCAACGGATCCCATTAGTACTGGTGGCAATGGAGGGAGTGGCTCTTAATTGGTTCAGATGGCTTCAACGTCGCAGACCGGGATTCACGTGGCAACAATTTATCCACGCTCTTATGGTTCGCTTTGATGAAAGATATGACGGAAGTCCGTACGAGCGCCTGGCGGCAATTAAGCAAACTGATTCTATCATCAACTATATTGATCTATTTATTCAACTATCCAACCAAGTGCCGAATCTAACTGAGGAGCATTATTTGGGGTATTTCATGAATGGACTGAAGGAGGAAGTTCGAGGCGACCTTCGAATCTTGAATCCTGATAACTTGGAAGTAGCGATGCAGATGGCGCAAAACATCGAAAGAAAATATCAGCGACAACAGGGAGGAACATGGGAAAATCGGACAAGTTACCTCAGTAGCCGTGGTCCATCTTCCGTCACCAGGGCTTCAATGGTGATTCGCCCTCCGCCAGCTCCAAACCCGTCCAACTCTCAGAGGACGACAGCTTCCCGATCAGCCATGACCGAACAATCGACCGCCCGAACTCCTTTTCGTCGACTACCACAGAAAGAATATGAGGACCTGAGACAACGCGGATTGTGTTTTCGATGTCGACAGCCCTATCACCCACTACACGATTGCCCAATGAAACAGCTTCGAGTTATGCTAGTGGAGGAAGGCGATGCACCAGATGCTGTGTTAGAAGAATTAGATATGGACACGAGCATCGAAGAAAAAATGGCCCACGTCGAAGACCTTACAGGCGCGGGCGCCGCCTTGTCCTTATGTTCAATGGCCGGTTTATCGGGACCACATACCATGCGATTACGAGGCATGATTGGCCGAAAAGAAGTGACAATATTAATCGATAGTGGTGCAAGTCACAATTTCGTGTCACAGAAGATCGTTGCTGAATTAAACCTAGTGACCGACCGTACGGATAAGTTTGGGGTGCACCTCGGAGATGGGCGACGAACGGAATCAAAGGGTGCATGCCGCGACTTGATCATTCAATTGAGTAATTTCGAAGTAAGGGCAGATTTCTATGTTTTTCCGTTGGGGGGTGTCGACGTTATACTCGGAATCGCTTGGCTGGCATCGTTGGGGGATGTTCGAGTTAATTGGAGAAAAATGACTATGTGGTTCGAGAACGCAGGCAAATCAATTCAAATAATCGGGGACCCTTCGCTATGTCGGGCTAGAGTGGGACTTCGCTCTCTAATTTTCACAAAGAAACCGAGTTTTTTGCTGTAATTTTAGAGGACCAGCATCACCTAACAGCAACTGGACCGATCGCCGCCAATCACCAGAAGAAAAAGTCAGTGGAAGAACTGCTGGGAGGTTACTCCAAGGTGTTCGGGGACCCGGTGGGGTTGCCACCTAGTCGACCAAGTGATCATAGAATTGAATTGACAAAGGAAGCAGGACCAGTGTCTGTTCGACCATACCGATACGGGCACGCCCAGAAAGACGAAATCGAGAGGCTAGTCACAGACATGCTATTAGCGGGCATAATACGACCCAGCTTTAGTCCATTCTCAAGCCCGGTGTTATTGGTAAAGAAAAAAGATGGTAGTTGGCGATTCTGTGTGGACTATCGGGAATTAAACAAAGTCACTATCCCCGACAAATACCCGATACCGGTAATACAGGAGATGCTGGACGAGCTCGCAGGTGCAAAGGTGTTTTCAAAGCTTGACTTACGATCAGGCTATCATCAAATCCGAGTGGTACCTTCCGATATACCCAAAACAGCCTTTCGCACCCACAATGGCCACTATGAATTTTTAGTAATGCCGTTTGGATTGACAAATGCCCCGGCCACGTTTCAGTCGACCATGAACGATTTGTTTCGCCCCTTCTTACGAAAATACGTTCTGGTTTTCTTTGACGATATTCTAGTATACAGCAAATCATGGGAGGACCACCTGCGACATTTGACAACAGTATTGGAGGTTATGCGGGATAATCAGCTTAAAGCGAATCGCAAAAAGTGTGCTTTTGCGTGTGAACAAGTGGAGTATTTGGGACATATTATTTCTCAGAAAGGAGTGGCGATAGACCCAACAAAAATTGCAGCAGTTACCACTTGGCCGCAACCTAAGTCCGTGAAAGAAGTACGAGGTTTTTTGGGATTAACAGGGTATTATAGGCAATTTGTACGAAATTATGGGTGATTGCACAACCACTAACCCAATTGTTGAAAAAGGATTTGGTGGGATGTTTCGAATGGACATCATCGGCAGAGGGCGCTTTTCGAACATTACAGAAAGCCTTGACGACAACTCCAGTTTTAGCTATGCCCGATTTTACGAAACAATTTATTATTGAGTGCGATGCATCAGGAACGGGAATTGGTGCAGTACTGATGCAGGATGGACGCCCCATCGCTTATTTCAGCAAGGCTTTAGCCGAAAACACGTGCACGAGATCAACTTACGAGAGAGAGTTGATGGGATTGGTCTTAGCCATACAACATTGGCGGGCCTATTTGATCGGACGCTACTTCAAGGTCCGTACAGATCATCATAGCCTCAAATACTTATTAAATCAAAGGATTGTTACCCCATCGCAGCAAGTATGGGTGGCAAAGTTAATGGGATACACTTTTGATATTGAGTATAAAACCGGGCGTACCAACTCAGCCGCCGATTCGCTCTCGCGCCGAACAGAACAAGACGGTGAGTTGACTTCCATTTCAGGGCCGTTATGGACATCAATGACGGAGGTAGTAGAAGAACAACGACATGATCCACACATCCAAGAAATTATGGCGGAGTTGGATCGAGACCAAAATAGTCGATCAGGGTACGCTGTCGTAGAAGGGAAACTTTTTCATAAAGGACGCTTGGTTTTGCCCACCTCGTCGCCTTGGGTTCAAAAATTGATGTACGAATTCCATGATACGCCGACCGGGGGCCACGCAGGAGTATTTCGTACGTATCGCCGAATCGCTTCAAGTGTTTATTGGCGGGGAATGTATCGTTGCATCAAGGAATATGTGAAAAACTGCTTAGTTTGCCAAAAATCGAAGTATGAAGCTCAACAACCGTCCGGGTTGCTGCAACCGTTACCAATTCCAAAAATGATTTGGGAGGATATTTCAATGGATTTTATTACGGGGTTACCAAAATCACAAGGCTGCACGAGTATTCTAGTAGTGGTTGACAGACTCTCGAAGTACGGACATTTTGTGACGTTGGGCATGCCCATTACAGCGAGAAATTTGGCCGATAAGTTCATGAAAGAGATCGTCAGATTGCACGGGTTACCACGATCGATCGTCAGCGACCGAGATCCAATTTTCATGAGCGCTTTTTGGCGCGAGTTGTTTAAATTGCAAGGAACTGGGCTGAAGTTCAGCTCTGCATATCACCCAGAATCCGACGGGCAAACCGAAGTTCTTAACCGGATTCTTGAGACATATTTACGATGTTTTTCATCGGAGCAGCCAAGGAAATGGGCGGGGTGGTTAGCGTGGGCCGAATACTGGTACAACACCTCATTCCAAACGGCGGCCAAACTTACTCCTTTTGAGGTTGTTTACGGGAGGCAACCACCAACTCTACAACGATTCATTGCGGGGGAGTGCAGAATTGATGCAGTTGCAGAAGTGTTGGAGAGTCGAGATAAGATAATCCAACAACTACGGGCAAACTTAGAAAGAGCTCAACAGCGTATGACCTACTATGCAAATAAACATAGGCGCGAGCTGGAATTCGACGTGGGTGATAAAGTGTTCCTCAAGGTACGACCTCATAGACAAACCTCGATGTCTCGTAGTTCGTACAACAAGATCGCTGCTAAATATTACGGGCCATTCGAGATACTTAAACGGATTGGAGCGACAGCTTATGAGCTGAAACTTCCCCCATCAGCTCGGATACACCCAGTGTTTCATGTATCACAACTGAAGAAGGTAGTGGGAAACCACCCATTGGAGACAGATCTTCCGGAAAGCTTACAGATATCCGAGAGTAGTATCTTTGAGCCGGAGGAAATACTACAATCGCGCACTCGACAAGTAGGCTCGAACGACGTCACAGAAGTCTTGGTGGTCTGGAAAGGAAAACCGAGGGACGAAGCAACTTGGGTAGAGAACGCTGACCTAACTCAACAATTTCCACATTTTAGCCTTGGGGACAAGGCTGATCTTAAGGGGCAACGAGTTGATATGAAGCGCGATGACAAAGGAGAGATGTTAGACGAAGGAAAGAGCCCACCGATTAGAGTTTATGTGCGGCGCGCAAAGCAAAGGGGATGAAGACTTAGTATTAGGAAATACATTCTATTATTAGATATTATATGAGATTTAAAAGAATTAGTTAGGATATGAGAGATATTTTAGCTAGGGGTAGTGCTTATAAAAGGGGAGACACACCCCTGTATTTATTATCAATTATTTTATCAATAAAAGTTCATTAGTAAAGGAAGGCCGATCCCGACAAGGAACCAGCCTTGCCGAGATCTTCAATAAGGAACCAGCCTTGTCGAAGTCTTTCTCTCTCATACGATTTACCTTTTATCATCTTGCCTTAAACCTATCAATACTACCATCAGGTTTAAGTTTAACCTTGTAAACCCATCGACATCCGATAGGTTTTTTGTCAGGAGGCAAGTCTACAATTTCCCATGTCTTATTCATCTGTAGTGCCTTACTAGGCTCAGTAACAGAAGCTAAAGAACATATGATTTGTTTATAGGTAGATGATAGATGATGATATGACATGTTAGAAGAAAGGGGATATATTGCACGGTTATTCTGTAAAGTAGGACAAACATAATCATTGCTCCAAATTGGTTTGGTAGATATTCTTGAAGATTTTCTTGGCTGAAAAGAAATTGAATCAGGGTTGAGTAGGGTTGAGTTTACCTGAGAAGAATCATGAACAGAATTTGGTGAAGAAGTAGATCTTGGACTAGTTGATGTAGGGAACTGGTGCTGTGAGGAATCTGGAGATGTATGATTATGAGGATGACTTGGAGTAGAATGGGAAGGTTGAGGATGATCAATTATATGTATTATGGGATCAGGAATTAAGGAAAATTCAGTGACCCGGGGATCTACATGTTATATGATAGAAAAAGGAAACATTTTTTCATAGAAGATGACATCTCTAACTACTATCAATCCGCTGGTAGACAATTCGAGTAGTTTGTAGCCCTTTTAAGATATGCCTCTGTTTTCTTTCTACCACACCATTTTGTTATGGTGTGTATGCAATAGAACTTTGATGAATCACTCCATTGATTTTAAAAAATTAAGTGCATGAGGACTTAAAAAATTCTAGTGCATTATCTGTCCTAATACACTTAATTGTTGTCTCAAATTGGTTGTGAACATAAGCAAAAAATTCTTGCAATAAAGCTTCAACTTCTATTTTATTTTGCATTAAAAAAATCCAGGTTGCCTTGGAAAAATCATCAACTATTGTTAAAAAATATCTATGATTCGAATATGTTAGTGTTTTATATGGTCCCCATACATCAACGTGTATGAGATCAAAGGCCTTAGCACTTCTATGCTCACTAAGTGGAAATGCAGTTCTAGGTTGTTTGGCTTGAGGACACACTGCACAATGAAACAAATATGTGCCTTTTCTTACATTTAATTCAGATATTTCTAGAATTCTATTTATTGATGCATGACCAAAACGCATGTGCCACAAACTAGCATCAATTAAATTGTTATTTCCAACAGATTGTTCACTAGAAGATGTAAAACTAGCAGATATATCATCTTGTAGAGGTAATGTATTATTTTGAATGACAGTGTTTACCAAGGAAGAACTGATGGAGATATGGTCAGAAACAATAGGAACTTTGGGATCAAATATGTATAGGCCGTTCCGCAAGCTACCAGTCCCCTTGATCTTTCCAGTCCAAAGATCCTGAAAAACACAAAATTTTGGATACAAGGTGATTGAGCAATGATTGTCTTGTGTGAATTTGGACATGGATAAAAGATTGTATCTGAAATGAGGTATATAATACATGGTTTATAGTAAGGTCCGGGGTCAATTTAAAAGTTCCTATCTTCTGTACTGAGACTGAACTACCATTCGGCAAATTAACAGAAGTAGACAGAGGTAAGCTTTCAACAAGAAATGTCCAGCAAGTCAAGATTGTAAGTCATGTGTTGATTCGCACCACTGTCTATGATCCACTCGTTCTCGAAGACAGTATGTAGACAAGTAATATTGGTCAGAAGATTACATGTCTGATGATATGGAACAGAAGCATTTACCATATGAGGTGCAACAGGTTGAGAAGATTCTGCAACAGAAGAATTGCTCAACAGCTTCAGTAGTCGCTGATATTGATCCTGTGACAAAGTTGGAGGCAATGTCACTGATGGTGTTTGTGTCTGATGTGCCAAAGTATGCTCGGATATCTTCTCAGATCTTGAAATGCCTATGTTAGTGATCTGATTCTCATACTGCGCATCATCGAACATACTATGATTCACATTAAAAGTTCTGCCACCAAAGCACCCTCTGGAACTTCCTCTGCCACGACCTCTGCCCCTGAAATTAGCATGGTAACCTATGAGTTTGAAGCACCTCTCCTTCACATGTCCTCGACCTCCACAATAGCTACAAAGAAGATCTAATTTTCCATTCTAGAAATTGGTGCCATGCTTCTCTGCATCTCTTCATTACATATCACAGCGTAAGCCTGTTGATGAGTTGGTGGTGGAATGAGTAACAAAATCTGTGATTTGATGGCTGCATATGACTCATTTAGTCCAGATAGAAATTGCATCAGTTTATGCTCCACCATGTAAGCATCATATGTGGACCTTCCCGTTTCAGAATCTGAGGACTGTATATTCAACAATGAATCATATTCTTCCCACACTTGTCTCAATTTCGTATAGTAAGCTGTTACATTATTAGTTCCTTGAACATGTCCATTGATCTCCTTGAACAATGAGAAGATTCTACTCCTATTCACCTTGCTGTATTGATCTTCGAGCTCTTTCCATGCTCGAGAAGCAGTATCGTAGTTAACTAATCCACGATATATCTCCTTACTAAGAGACTTCAAAGTCTATGACAGTACTAAGGAATTGCATTTATCCCATTGCTCGTAACTCTCTGATTTAGGATCAGGTTTAGGAAATTTACCTGTGACAAATCCAAGCTTACTATTGCATTTCAAGGATAGAATAATAGCCTTACTCCAAGCACTGTAATTCTCACATCCTCGCAGCTCATCGGGAACTAAAATCAGATTCTGAACATTTGATGGATGAAGATAGAAAGGATCCGACGGATTCATGTAATCATGCTTCTGAATTTCAATCGCATTGGAATCGCGTGTTGATTCATCATTCGTAGCTTCCGGATCCATTGATGAAATCCTTTCGAGAGCAATAGACAATGAAATTGATGAAATCGATTATGATGAAGAAGAAAATCAGATTCAATTGTTGAATTCTGAAAAAAAATCGATTCATAATTGCCATGCTCTGATACCATGAACTGAGGATATTTTTGGGAGAAAAAATTGAAGAATGATTTTCGTATATCTCAAGTATTTTGTACAATGTATGTAGTATATATATACAGACGCTAACTCTACACAGCTAATCTAGAGTTACAGATATTTACAAGTATGTAGTTAACTAATATCATTAGCTCATTTTATCACGTGATCGACTTAACAGGTCATCTACCACGTTATTTTCACGTGACTCTCATTGACACCTCACCATTTATCTAATCAGTAATCAGACACTTATAATCATTATAATTATTGCTTTCTTTCCGGACTTTGTCACATTACCTTTTTTCATGTCAATTGTTGTTCATGTTTTGAGAAAAAAAGGTTTTATGGCTTGTCAAATGCTTTTGATTAGTTCGGGTCGGGACTCGGGGCTACAGTTCCATTTTGTTGATTCCTCTAGAAGGTTATGAGTTATGAATGACCAAGAAATTAAAAATATGTGAAAATGTTGTTTTATTGAGAAGGAATATTGTATATGTACTTCTTTTGAGGTGACCTTAGCGGAAGCTGCGGACCTAAACGTCGTTGATTTGATGAATTCATCATTATCATTAGAGGATGTTTGCTTTGGAGTGATCTTCACACGGTGATCCATCACCGCCTCATCACCACGTTCATTTAGTAGAGAGAGTAGCCATCATAGTTAGGGGTGGGCG
This sequence comes from Linderniella brevidens, assembly GCA_004919715.1. NCBI lineage: Eukaryota > Viridiplantae > Streptophyta > Magnoliopsida > Lamiales > Linderniaceae > Linderniella > Linderniella brevidens. The sequence goes on from SWDC01000151.1 coordinate 3,482,536, forward strand.
CGGGTCGGGTATTTGGCGGGTTCGGGTAATTCGGGTCGGGTACCCGACTAGGGCGGGTAGTGATTTTCCTACCCGATCCCGACCCGATGTATGTCGGGTACCCGACAATCGGGTACCCGATTTTGTCGGGTACAAGTCGGGTCGGGTATCGGGTACCCGATTTAAAATTTAATTATTTTTTTATTAATATTTTAATACTATTTATAATATTTATGATATTTTATATGTTTTTTCTCTTTGAAATTTTGTAATATGAGGAGAAATTATTAATTTTATATCATTCTTAATTATTTATGACTATTAGAAATTAATTATACTATTTTTTTCATAATTTTTTTAATTTTTAATTCATTGTCGGGTACCCGATCGGGTAATTCGGGTAGCATTTTGCTACCCGATACCCGACCCTATTTTTTAATGTCGGGTATCGGGTACTACCCGAAACTCGATAATTTTTCGGGTACCCGACCCGATCGGGTAAAAACCCGATCGGGTCGGGTCGGGTACCCGATACCCGATACCCCGATGCCCACCCCTAATCATAGTAATGAAAGATCACATAGTTGATCAAAATTGAGTGATATTCCAACTGTATTACCCCCAAAAAGCAATGTGATGAGGAGGTGATATGTTAAAGTTTTTGGAGGTGTTTATTTGAGGTAATCCAACATCATGGTGATACTCACACCATTGTGATGTGGCTATCACCGTGAATGTGAATCAAGATATGTCATCACCGTGTTTGTTTTGATGTGATATTTTATTTTGCATATCAAGGTGATGTTGGAATATTGTGTTTGTTTAATCGCATTGATGTTGGTCATATAAAACTTTATATGTAGTTAAAGCGTTTTAATATGTTCATTTTGAGGTGATATTTTACGTATGATTAATATTTAACTATTAAATATTATTTTAAGCATTAATTATAAGTATTTTATATAGTTCGTTCAATATAATTCTTTTATTTTTTAATTTATAAACACATATTTTTAAATCAAGATATAAGTATTTTATATATTTATCCAATATATTTTTATTTTTTAAGCATTAAACATTTTTTTAAGATGCAAATATGTTAGTTATGTAATTAAAAATAAGAATAAGGGTATATAAAAAATGAATGTTAAAATATAAGGGGTGATTATATCCAACGAAATATTGAAAATCTCACCCCGTCACGGGGATGGAGGATCACTCTGCTTTTTGGGGGTGATCCAAAAACTGGAATATCACAACCTTTTGATCACATATGTGATCCTCCATCACGGTGATGACTACCTATGCTAAACAAACGTAGTGATGAGGAAGTGACGGGGGATCACCCAAAACAAACACCGGACCAAATTGCCCTTACATACCCTTATTCATTATTTTAATACATAATTAACGTATTTAAATCTTAAAAAAATATTTTTAATGCTTAAAAAATAAAAGAATTATATTAAAAAATTATCAAACATACTTATAATTAATACTTGATTTAAAACATGTTTAAAGCTTAAAAAAATAAAAGAATTATATAAAATACTTATACATAATGCTTAACAAAGCAATACTTAATATTGAAACATTAATCATTATCTCATAAATATCACCTCAAAATGAACATATTAATCCACTTTACCTACATAATATACATTGGGTTAAATATGATATTTATACAACATCACCTAACACATCAGTGTGATTAAACAAACACAATATTCCAATATCACATTGATATGCAAAGTAAAATATCGCGCCGAAACAAACATGATGATGACATATCACCTTGATCCATATCACGGTGATACTTGCATCATTGTGATGCGAGTAGCACTATGATGTTGGAATACCTCAAATAAATACCCTCTTAGTGCCATGAAATTCAAATGCGTCCATGTATATTCGATAGTGATCCAGCTCATTAGGTCCGCTTATCGTAGGTAGGAGAGAATATATATATATATATATATATATATATAGATTATATATATATATATATATAGATTATATATATATATATATATTCATTCTGCAAAGTGGAAAGAGTAATCTCAAGTTGTCGATATAAAAATCTAATGGAATTGAATTGCTATCCAAGTGGATAGAGAAAACGTGAAGCAAATTATGATTTCCACTTGTTATTAGCTTATCATTTGCGTTTTTTTTTTCAAATATAAAAAATAAGATCATTTTCGATCGAATATTAGAAATATGTGAATTACCATTCGCGAGTTTTATTAGGACGCCTATGCTACTGTGCTTTCTGAATGCATTATAGGCAGTAATTGTGTCTGCCTAATCCAAGTTTTTTGAAGCACCTTTAATCAAAGTTGATAGCTGTAAATTTCAGACCAGTATTGTTTTGATCAAAGTTGATACCTGCTTCAGACTGTCTGCATCATTGATCAAACTTTGTTCAACTTTAATAGGCATATGCCTTTTTAAACGGGGACTATAGTATCATTGATTCACTAGAAATAACGTGCATGAACAACGTGCACGAATAATGTGTACGAATAATCACGGCCTACTTTTAAACAAAGATGTATCAACACAAAAGACCTCTGCACATTAATCCTTTCCTTACACTAGAAAGTCAACGAATCAACATATTTAACGATTAGAAAATATCAAGAGTCTCACGGATTATTTTCATGATAATCGTGTACGAAGAGGGTTGATTCTACTTCATCTTCGTGAAGAAACGAGGAACAAATGACAATGTCTTGGAAGGCCTCCATTATACACATGTCCTCATGGTGAATCTTTACATCTATTAGTTAAAAAGATGTCCTTATATAAACAAGTCTAATTAGTATTGAAATGTCTATTTAAAGCGGTAAATTGGGTATTTACCATAATGTGTATTTTTCAAAAATTAATATTTGATATTATATTTTCGAAATTCATAATTTGTTTTTGAAAATGATAATTGCAGTCCATAATATCAATTGGATAAAATTTTACAATGGAACATTAAGCAAAAATGTCGAACAATATGAAGTATACCAAACAAAGATATAAATAACTAATTGTAATTCATTCTTCAAGCATTTTTTTACAGTATCTCCATTGTGTTTATCACCATTGACATCAGATCTATGTATAAAATCATAACAAACTCTTATTCAAAGAGAGAAATACTCACATACGAGAGAAGAAAACTCTCACACGGGGAGGAAAAACTCTCATACGAGAGAAGATAACTAATATGAAACTAAAAATAGAAAAATTAAAGAAGAAAATAAAAGAGATGATTTGGTGCTCCAACCCGATCCGCCGGCGATCATGGTGATGGTTGATCTGTGGCCTCCGACGACAAAAAAAAATTGAGAATTTTTCGGAGATATTTTCCGAGAGATGGCTCTTAGGTTTTGTTTTGCTCGAAATTCATATTTTATATATAGATATGATTTTTTAAAATAATATATTTTATCTTTTGGAAAGGTTTAAGTAAATCAAATATTCAAAGGATTTGAAATTGAATTGGGAAAAATATCTCAACCACTCAGGTAGATAATATGTCAATCTTTTTGGAGAAAATATCTCCATCACTTACCCATAAAGGGAAGGACGAAATTTACACATGAAGATGTAGATTTTCGTGGCCCATATGCTTTTGGAGAAGAAGAAATCGAAAAACACAAGCTCTCGGAGCAATCTCTCTCTCGGTCTGATTCTCCTCTAACCATCCGAGGGAGTTTCGTTGACCGAACACACTGCGGGGCGTCATACCTCTTTCCATAACCACCATACCAACACGCACGGACCTTTGAAAGGGGACTGGAGAAAAGCTAGCCACTGTCGAGTCGCTCGGTATCATGTCTGAAACTTTTCTCTTGCGGTTTAAGGTTGTTACGTTATCTTTGTTCGTGAACATCCGCGCGATCCTAGGAAAAAGGGATTGTCGAAATTTTTTTAAATTCCGCATGTACTCGGGCAACACGAATTCCGAGAATCCTCCGGCCGATCCATGCAATATCGGGTAAGATAATTTATTACGTGAAATTTCTTTCTATAAAAAACAATTACCGTGCATGGTTTTGGAAACCGGACCGGAACGGCCGGTTCGACCGAAAAAACCGTGAACCGGTCAGAAATCCGATTCCGGTCCGGTTCATCTTTAATTTAAAAAGAAAAGAAAAAAATTTGAAAAAAAAAAGAATAATATGAAAATAAGTAAGTAAAAGGTTAAATATGTTGTGGAGGTCTAGTAGTTAGCTTTTTAGAGTTACATTTCCTGGTGGGTTCGAATCCTTATTTATGCATATTTTTAGATTTTATTTTAAATTAATTTTTGATACCTTATTTTAGAAATAATTTTTTATCTCCCAATATATTTTATTTTAATTAATTTTTAACCCTCAATTTATAAATTTTAATTCTTGATACCCCATTTTACAATTACTTTTAACCCCAAACACATTCTATATGATTAATTTATTCATAAATATAATTTTATTACATATATAACACCAGTTTTATGCCAGTTTTATACCAGTTGAACCATTAAATCTTGAACCACTAAAATTTCGGATCTTGTTCAAAAACCCGATTTTAAAACCATGTTACCGTGGCTGATTTTTAGTGACGCCAAATCAGAACATATGCTGTCAAAACGATAATAATTTGCACGACGATATGGGTTTGGAGGTTGGAGACAAGTCGTTAAAACGGATCACATCAGTCATAATATAATGGGTGCTTTTTCAAGGGTAAATTCCCTTTCAATACCCTTTGAAGTTTCAACTTCCTGATCAGTACACCCCTCGTATGTTTTATGTACGCTTGTTTGTTATAGAAAGGAGCAATATGATGCATGCTATGAACTCCCCACATACGGCAGACTGCTTGGGCATGAGAACATGGGATGAAATACGTGTCCCATTTTCCGCACGTGCACGTCTTTCCTAAGATGTTTACCACGTGCTTCCTTTGATTCACGGCCGACGTATAAACTTCAGCTGTTTGCAAACGTGAGTCAAAATTAAAGACGACGTGACTCCAAGAACGACTTGTCCAGTCGTTGAACTTATTCCACGCATACGGAGACCAATCGCTTTCGGTGTTAGCAATCGCTACAGAGCACTCCGTAAATCAATTGCGAAAGTATTCAACGCATCGATGAAAGCTAAAGTCCACTATTGCTTTCGGAGGCAAACACCTCGCCCCTTTGAAAACTCCGTTAAGGGCATCGGAGATATTAGTAGTCATCACCCCGCATCGGAATCCACCATCCTAAGCAAACGTCCACTGCTCTTTGTCAATCTTATCTAACCACTTCCAGGCCGGTTCATTGAGAACTTTAATGTGTTCCATAATGCGATTGAACTTCTCCAACGTGTGGGCCATTCCAGCTCTATGGCATAACTGTTTTAGGTCATTGTTCTTGAATTCAGTGTTGAAGTTTGATACGACATGGCGTAGGCAAAACCGGTGTACACCATTCGGCGGCCTAAACGCTGCTAATTCGCTTACCGCAGCCAATATTCCTATAACAAATTACGATCAATCGATTAAAAGGGTGTCAAATTAATACATGAATGTATGTAGGAAAATACAAGTACCTCGATGACGATCAGAAATGAGGCATACACCTTGTTCATCCAACACGTGGATGTTAAGTAAGTTCAGGAACCAACGCCAATGTCTGCTTTCCGTTGAAACAATGGCAAAAGCAAGGGGGAGAATATTTTGATTTGCATCGAGCCCAGATGCAATTAACATTTTATGCTCGTATTTGGAGTATAAGTGTGTACCGTCAACGCAAACAACTCTACGGCAATGCCTAAACCCATCAATACAAGGTTTGAAAGCCCAGAAAACATACCTCAATTTCTTCACACCGGGGGCTTCAGTTGGAAGATTCAACCACTTGACCGTGTCGGGGTTGTAACGTTTCAAAGCTTTCATGAAGATAGGAAGTTGTTGGACTGAAGTTTTCCAGGTGCCGTAAACATTTTCTTTTGCCCTTTTGAGGCCATGCCACGCTTGAATGTATGAGATGTCGTACCCAGTATTGTCCTTCACCAGCTGCTTTACGTTCTTTGGTAGAAATTGAGGGTCTATCTTCACTATTCCAATCAACATTCTCGCAATTGTGTTTCGCAAAATGTTGCGGTGTGTTCTCGTCAACTCGTTCATGTAGCATGTGTGTCGCCCCCCATATATCGTAATCTTCCAATAACATTTTTTCGGTTTGAAGCATGCTCGTAACCTCCAGTGACAGTCATTGCTATGGTTGCATTTTACGCCCTATACGGTTTTGTTACTTTCTGAGACGTGAAACTCACGTCTATCCACCCTGTAGAATAATCGCCAACAACTTCTTGTAAGTGAGCTTTTGTACTAAATGTCATACCGACTCTGAACCTGGGATTGTCCCTACTGTAAAAATCACCGCCGCCGTCGTTGGCTTCTGGAGGCGCCATTTGATATGTTGAATAAAAAGGCACGGGTTGGTAAGGCGCACGAGCATCTTCCGCCGGCAATGGAATGTCATTCTCGGGATCATCATTGTTTCCATCATCGTCGCTATCGTCGTTATCATCTGCGGGATCCGGAAAATCATCCAGTGCACCACCAACGTCATCAGCTTCAGAGTCGCTAGCGTTACTATTTTGCAAGTCTTCGGGCACATGCTCAAGTTGTGACACATTCGACATATTAGGAACATCACGACTGCTCGAAGGAATGTCTATATGAGGAGGTTGAGTGAAAAGTCACTCATTCCTTGAGTAACTGCCGTGAGATCAGGGAACGAGTGACTGGAGGTGATGTTGGTGAACACGTCGGGTGCGTCTTCATTACGGTCGGGATGAACGTTCTCGCTGGTCTCGACAAACACTTCAATTAAATTAAGTTCTGCATCAGCATCCAAGAAGTACGATAGTTCCACGTCGTTTGAAATTTGAAAGAGCCTCTAATATAGTCGAGAATGCTGATAGTATTCATTCTTAACATGAACGGTTAAGGAGGAAAAATTGTTGTCGAGGCGAATAACCTCATATAGCATGCCCAGAAATTGAGCAAAGCTAGTGTCGCGATGAATTCGTCTAAGAGAAATGGGTGGGATGCTGTAACGAATGGAGTTTGATTCAGTAATGATTTTGCCGCCGTAGTAGATAGAGACTTGAATTTTACGGGATGTCATAATTTGAGGAGAAATTTAAATACTTCAAGTTGTTTTTTTACATATCAATGTATATGGAATTATAGTACTTTATATAGGAAAAATCGTCGCATTTAATAATAGCGACGTCGCATCTATTGGATGCGACGATTCTTCTGCAAAACTCGTGAACGTTACGTCCACATTAGTTCTGCAAAAAGAAAAAGAAAATTACAGAGAACGCGTGATCGAGTTGTCACATCATCGCGCCCAATGGACGCGTCGTCGTGTTTATTAAAGGCGACGACGGTCCCAAATACGTTATTGACCCGTTTAAACGCTTAAACGGGTCAAATTGGATCATCGCGTTTAATGGGTGCGACGTCGCGGCCATTAGGCGCGACGTCGAGGGTAATACCCGCAAATGACTCTATTTTAGTAATAGGTGCCGAAAACGCCCTATTTTATTAATTAATATTTTTTTTCGATTTATTTTGTTAAAAAAGCCAACAATAAAGGACAATCAAGAGTCGACCAAATCAATGTAAGAGTTAGGTGCCAAGCAAGTGTTTTTTTTTACAAGAAAAATTTAAAGTTTAAATACCTTTCCTGGGTTGTCTAAATATCATTAACATCATTGAAGTATTAACGTGTTGAATAAAAACAGAAATTGTTAATTTCTCAATAATGAATTAAGTATTGTACAACACGCTTTATACTATTCCTACTTGCACATCATTTCACTTTAGTCCCTATAATAATCTAAAATACAAAACTACACTACCGTTACATTTAAGCTTACATTGTAACCTCACTACATAAAACTCTCATCCATCATTCATCTTTACAGTCCCCTCAAGTTTGGGGTTAAAAATATTTAACATACCAAACTTGCTCAACAAATGCTCGAATTGGCCTCTTCCTAATGCCTTGGTAAGTAAATCTGCATGTTGTTCAGCAGATGGCATGTATTCCATTAATTACCTTCTCTTGTATCTTATCCCTGATGAAATGACAGTCCACTTCGATGTGTTTCGTCCTCTCGTGAAATACCGGGTTCTCGGCTATCTGCATTGCTGATTTACTGTCAGTATACACTATTACCGGTTCCCTGCTTGAAATGCCAATATCCTTCATGATGCTTATCATCCAAAGCACTTCTGCAGTGACCATTGAAATAGCTCGATATTCAGCCTCAATTGAACTTCTTGACACATTGTTCTGCTTTTTAGTTTTCCATGACACCAATGAGTTTCCCAAAAACACTAAATAATCTGTCAAAGACTTCCTAGAGTTGGGACAAGAAGCCCAGTCAGCATCATAATAAGCCGTTAGTGTTAATTTACTCCTGGCATCAAGAAATATCCCAATTTCCGGTTTGCCTTTCAGGTATGTCAACAATATATGCATAGCATTATAGTGAATTTTATGTGGTTCATGCATGTTTTGTGAAAGGAATTGGACATCATATGATATGTCTGGCCTAGTTAAGCACAAATAAATCAATTTACCAACTATCTTTCGGAAAGAAGTCACATTCATCTTACCAGCTCCTGAAGACAAAGTGTAATCATCATCCATGATCTACCTGTTTTGCATTCTGCTCTACTAGAATGCTAAGTGGTTTGGACCCCATCATACCAGTTTCTGCAAGTAAATCAATCACATATTTTCTTTGATTGAGGACTATTCCCTTTCGGGATCTAGCCACCTCAATTCCTAAGAAATATTTGAGTTCACCTAGGTCCTTCATATGAAAAATATTATTCAAATAACTCTTTGTTTCAGTGATCATGTGATCATCATTCCCTGTTATTACAATGTCATCAACATATACTAATAAGATAACTATGCTTCTCCCCCTGAAATTTACAAACAAAGAATAGTCATTCTTTGATTGTTTAAATCCAAAGGTACTCATAAAACCTGTGAATTTATAATTCTATTGACGTGAAGCTTGTTTCAACCCATATAAGGATTTCACAAGCTTACATCCATTATTATTTCTATCTAAATCAGTCATGCCTAAGCCTTGAGGTATACACATATACGCCTCTTCATGTAAGTCACCTTGCAAGAAGTCATTTGTTACATCCATTTACCATAAAGGCCTATCATGTATGGATGCAAGAGTGATGACTAATCTAACAGTGACATGTTTAGCTACAGGTGCAAAGGTGTCATTATAATCAATTCTTTCTACTTGATTATACTCTTTTGCCACTAATCGTGTTTTGTATCTTTCAATACTACCATCAGCTCGGTATTTCCAATTTGTGTTTTACCTTCGGTCAAATCAACTATCCTCCAAGTTTGGTTGAGCTCTAGTGCTTTAATTTCATCCCCCATAGCCTTTCTCCAATTCCTTGACCTTGCTGCCTCCTGGAAGTTTTTGGAACCTCCTCATGATTAAGTGCACCTAGGTATTTTCTGTAGTCTGGGCTGATATTGTCATACTGCATATATGAAGACATAGGATAGACAACAGAACAAGTTAGGTAAGTATCATTATTTAAGGGAGAAATGAATTCTTTCAGCCAATTTGGTGGCCTTCTTTCTCTGCCAGATCTTCTTTGGGTCTGATCTGGTTCTCTTCTTTCCTCTTGAACTTCATTTTCTGTATCATTCACCTGTTCACCTTCATGATCATCAATAGCTGCATCACTTAGATCATTTAATTTATGAGCCTGAGACATTTCATCATCATCCAACATATTATCCTTGTTGTTGGAATCTAATAATTCATCAAACCAGAATTTATCATTATCATTTACCATTGCAGGTTGTTCTAGTCCCCTGCCGATATGCAGATTAAATGGAAATTGATCCTCATACCTCATAAATACACAAGCCTTAGATCTGTGTTGAAATTTGTCTAACTGAGGTAAGATTTTGACAAAGCAAAGGCAACCAAATTCCCTTAAGTGCTGGAAATTTGGTTCTTTGTCATACAAGGTAAAAAATGTAGTTTTTCCTCTTAGTAAGGGAGTAGGAGTTCTATTTATTAAATATATTGCAGTTTTCACACATTCTCCCCAATACTTTATTGGTACATGTGATTGAAATTTTAGAGCTCAGGCAACATCAAGGATATGTCTATGTTTCCTCTCCACCACACCATTTTGTTGTGGTGTATAGGAACAAGAACATTGATGTGCAATTCCTAGTGACTGAAACAGGGTCTTACAATCTTTACTAAAGAATTCCATCGCATTATCAGTCCTCACTGTCTTTACAAACTGTGGGAACTGATTTTTATACATAAAACATGAAATTCTTTATGTGATCATATGCCTCAGATTTGTTTTTTATGAGGAATGCCCACGTTGCTCTAAAATTATCTACGATTGTTAAAAAATATTTCTCATTATTGTATGTTGTTTCCCGATGGTCCCCAAACATCCAAATGCAATAGTTCCATCACAGAATCTGTCTCAGTTGTGCTCTTAGGAAACATAGCTCGACTATGTTTTGCTAAGGGGCACATTGGACAATAATCATGCTTATCTACAATTTTCAGTTTTAGTTGTGGTAAATATTCTAATCTCCTAAAAGACATGTGACCAAATCTTATATGCCATAAAGAAATTGTATTATTATCTGCTTTATTTAATATATCATGTAAAATATTTCCTTCACTATTACATGACTTGATATCTATAATATGACCTAGACTAGCAGATTTATCATATCCATTTCTAAGCAAGTAATAAAGACCATTATATGTTTTACCAATTTCCTTTATCCTGCCAGTTCATTTCTCCCGGATCAAGCAAAAACAAGGGAAAAAGGTAACATTTCCATCAACTTCCATTGATAGCCTGGTTACTGATAGTAAATTGTGCTTAAAGTTGGGTACAAATAATACATTGTTCAATTTTAGCTCAGTAAAATGAGTCACAGTACCACATTTTACTGCCTGGTCTATCCCACTATTTGGCAGCCTCACATACATATTGTTACTTAAACTAACTGATTATATATCAAATAGTGCCTCATCTGAAACCATATGGTTGTTTGCCCCCGTATCAATTATCCAAAGGCTATCATAAATCAGTTTTGGGATATTCATACCTGTGTTTTTACCTGTTGTGCTTGTTAAAGTTATGGCAGCCATAGGACCTTGCACAGGTGCTCCTCCCAGGATAGAGACTATCTTTGGATACTGGTATGGAGTTAATTGAGGTATCATAGATCCTCATGCACATGTTGATCCCATGTTTTGACCTCCAGTAGTTGCTGCTCCCATGTTGTGATCATTCCATTGGACACTCACTGTTGTTGAATTGGCTCTATTCACATGCTCACTCCACTGAAATCCTATGGGCTTGTTCTGGTTATTCATGTTGTAAGGGTTCAGACCATTAAATCTGTCCCTTTGTCCTCTACCACGGGAGCCTCTTCTTCCTCCCACAACATATCCTTGGGGATATCCATGCAATCTATAACAGATCTCTTTTGTGTGACCAGTGAAATTGCAGTGATCACGCCACATAGATGCCTTATCAGCCTGTGTATTCCATGTCTTGTTCGGATTCATGCCTACTTGTAGAGCAATAGAAGAAATCTCAGAATTGTTCTCTTGCATATTTATATTCTGTTGTGCCTCTTCATTGCAAACCAAGGAATACACATATCCGTGGGATGGCAGAAAAGACATCATTAATATCTGCGACCTCATGTGCAAATAACCATCATTGAGGCCCATCAAGAATTGCATCATCTTCAGCTGGTCCCCAAATTCTTGATATTCCTTCGATACGTTGTTGGATGGGGACGGGATGAGACTATCGTACTCGTCCCAAAGATGTCTCAATTTGGAGTACTAGTCCGTAAGTGAGCTTGTTCCTTGCGTGATTGTATTAATCTGGTGATAAAGTACAAAAAGTCTGGCCCCGTTCACCTTATCGAATCGTTCCTTCAAGTCTTTCCATATCATATGAGCGGATTCGCAGTAGATAACAACTTGAATTAGACTTCTCGATAAAGAACGATGGGTCCAGGATCTTACCAATGTGTTGCATCTATTCCATAGCCCAATCAGTGATTTTTCAGTCGGCTGCGAACAAGTTCCGTCTATGAATCCGAGCTTGTTCTTCGCCTATAGTGCAACGATCATTTCACGGCTCCAAATTCTATAATTCTCTGCCCCCTTCAAGACCTCGCTAATAAGATTAAGATTTGGGGTGTCGGACGGGTGGAGATCAAGCGGATTGTTGAAGTCAATTTCCGTTTGATTCTTTGGCGATGGATCCTTTTTCGATTCATTCCAGCCATAGCTTCAAGAGCTTTCCTGTTTTCCGATTGATTTTGTCGGCGTCTCTTGATTTTTGGATTTCTGCGATCCTAGGGCTCTGATACCATATTAGCTTGTTGAATAAAAACAGAAATTGTTAATTTCTCATTAATGAATCAAGTATTTTACATCACACTTTATACTATTCCTACTTGTACACCATTTCACTTTAGTCCCTGTAATGATCTAAAATACAGAAACTACCCTACTGTTACATTTAAGCTTACACTGTAACCTCACTACATTAAACTCTCATCCCTCATTCATCTTTACCTGAAGTTTACTTCAAAATCCAAAATTTGAAGTAAAAACACCCCAATAGTAAACTCAAAATGAGTTTTTAATTATTATTTTCTACATAAAATGGGTAACTTGCAAACAAATCGTTTTACTTATATTAAATTATTAAAGCACCTATGTACACTAAATAAATAATTAATAAGAGATTGTGTATTACTAATTATGTTTATAAAATTGACAAAATAAACAGTTATTCTAATATTTACTCTTTTTAGTAATAACTTTTATAACCTATTTATATGTAACTTGAATAATATTTTGACGACAAATGTAGAATTGTAGAGACGAGAAATAAAGATGATCATATTGTACTTCGAAATGTGCGAACCAATCGACAGGACTATACATTTTTCGAGACTAAAATTATTTATCTTTTATTCGAACGAATAATTATTTTTCAGCAGCTCATGATATTTTTTTTCTCGTGTAGTGTAATATTCGTGTTATTAATAAACATTTATCTCTATTTTTTTATATGTACGGATAATAATAATATTATCTGTACATATAATATCATGGTCTAATTTATTGTTTTAAAATATATGAGTAATTTTGAAAGTTGTAAAAGTTTGTATGTGATAATTTACAAGAATATTCTTTTGAGTTTGAAATTAGTTTAGTGATTGTAAAATAATTACTGTGTGGTGTGACAATTACTGGAGTTTGAGTTTAAAAATAAGTATTTTGGTTGGAGATATTATTATTTTAGGGGTGGATAAAAAATGACTTTTATTATTTTATTCTTTTATTATTTATTAGTAATTTACCATTTTATTCTTTATTTTTGATTTATTGTAATTATATCGTTTTACATATCATTTTTATATTACCATGTACTTAAAAAGAATGAATAATTAAAATTTTGAAGTTAATAGTGTCATTTATTAAATATTTTAAATTACTTATAACTTCAAAAAAATTATTACATGTTTATATATTAGAGCACACATAAGAGTGCATTAAATAGTACTATAAGGAACGCCTCGATGATTACCACGTCACGAGGTGATGGCGTAAGCACCAATAGCAAATCAGCCGATAACCCATTCGGCCTAACAACATATCCGTTGGCGCAATAGCATTTCAGCCCAAGACCAGTTCCATCATATAAATATAAGCCGCTAATATTTCAGAACTAAAGTATTTCGGTTCTCCCTATAAACTAATGGCCCGACCCGACCCAACAACATATCGGCCCGCACATAGCATTTCAGCCCAGACCACTGCAGCCTCATAAATATGGGCCCAATAACATATCAGCCCAATAAACGAGCTAAAATTAGTAACAATGCCCCTTCATTAGTAACAATATCAGTTAATATTACTAACAATAAAATTGGTTAAACCTAATCATTATATTCGTCCAATAATTTAGTTAATATTCTACATACTCTGATACAATATTGGCCGGGAAAATATGACGCCTTCATATGTCTCATAGTTGTCTCATCTTGGAGTAGTATTATGTTATGGTAGTTCCACGTGTAATTGTGTTGATCTGTCCATACAAATAAAAAAGTCTTGTTCCAGTCACTTTATCAAAAAGTTGTTTGAAGTCTTTCAAAACGAAATATATTGTCTCGTAGTAGATGACCCCATGTACTTGGATCTTTGTATAGGAAACATCCAAGATTATCCAAGGGCACCTATTGTTCATGAATTGTTTAATCATCTGATTGTTTTGCAAGATCCATCTATGGACGCTAGTTTATTTTTTGCTTCAAGCGCGACCACCGTCTCAAGGCTGCAGACCTTGTAATTTTACGTCCTTTTCAAGTTACGAGATCCAAATTCAGGGTTCTTAGAAATCGAGGTCTCCATCCTAAAATCAATTGGTGATGTGGAGTTGCATCTTGATATATATAGTTGATTTAAGAGCTTGATTTGTTCGATGTTGGACAACACCCACTTAATTAAAATCTCAACAAGGGTATCTTATGAGTGAAGATACATCGGATTATTGAAATCACTTGGAAACTTCAATTGCTCCGTCAACGATCGCTTCATTTTGAACTCCCATCTTTCATTTCCACAATCTTCGCTATCTGTCATCTCGATATTCCCCAATGATCATTACTATATGATTTGCACCTACGATCAAAAACGTTTTTGTTGAGAGCAACAGCTCTGATATCATGTAAAGTTTTTGGAAAACAAAGAATTTCTATTGATTATTCAATCGACCCAAAACTGATTACATAAGGACATATTTGCGTTTTTTATTTACACTTTAAAAAATTCTATTCTAGTCGGTTCTACCTCAAATACATTCGGAAAATTGCAAATAGTCCTCGTTATGAAAATCAATATTCTTAACACGATCACCCCCTACGAATCAAGTTACCATGAACTCAATGTGATTTAGGTAAACAACCCTTGTACAAAAAAAATTTAAAAAATGGCCTTCAAAAGTGTCAAGACAATTATACCCTTATGGGGTCCATAAATGGTTATTGTAAATGTTTGGTTGTAGTGTATGATAAGTCACCTTACTGCAACAATATTTTTATGTGTCTGATGGTATATATATAAGGGGCCTCCTGCTCGTGGACTGCCCTTAGCAACGATCTCGTGCTATATATAAATAAGGGGTTGCTATATAAAGGGTACTTTGCGAGCATGGGACCCCCTTAGACGACAGGGGACTCAAGGGTTCCATATAGCAGACCCCTTATATAGCAGGGGACTCATTTATACAACGGGATGATACCTTGTAAATGACAACAATACCCTTAATTTTAAGACCATTGGCTGAAAGTTTTGTCATCAACAATACCCGATTACGTGATGACCCTTGACGTCCAGTGGGGCCAATTCTCCCTAGACTATGTGACAAGCTCAAAGCCACACTAAATTTGGATAGTCATGCCATTTGAATTCATGATCAAGTGCGTAGTTAACCACACCCCTAATGAATTTTCGCCCATATCCCGCCTCGTTGGCATCCCTATATTAACCACACCCCTCAATCATTAGGCCATCCATACAGACAATACTTTTTGTATTTTGTAACATTATTAAATTATAGATTTTGAGTTAATTTCGAACGGCAAACTCAAGTTTAAAAAATATCCAAGCTCGACACTATACTTCATGACTGCAATAGAAGTAGAAAATACAAAAAGAAGTATATAAGATTTGCGTTCAAAGTTGGTAAAATTCATCACATCACATATATGATATAACACCTGTCTCTTTCGACCGTCCTAACCAAGCTTATGAGTTATGAATCACCATCACGTCCGCCCAGAAAATACAAAATGTAAAGAATATTTTATCTCTTCGACCGCCAAATAAAGCAATTCTGATTCCCCAAGTAATTTCCTTCTCTCATCCAATATAAATTCTCATTTGTCATTTGTGATATTTCCTCTTCCCCAGAGATAAGACAGAAAAAGGAAAATACATCATTCACCAACAAAATAAAAATAAAGATTGAGTAACAATAAGATTGTCATCGAAATCACAGCAGCATCCTCTAATTCTTCGGCAGAGACAAATCAATAACTAAATGGAGACTAGTGATCTTATGCAAAAAAGGATCAAATCCCAAATTCAATAATATCGGAAAGCATCAGATGTTAAGCATAAAAGATTAACATTGCTTCACATAGCATTATTCCCAATATTACATACATTAATTAATAGTAATAATAACACATCAACTTCAAATCTGCAGCAGCAAAGATGTCAACTTTAATGTTGAGCCCATTGAATGCTCTTCAAATCAATCCCATCTTTATACATCTCATACAAAGGGCTCATCTCCCTCAGCTTCTCCACCTGTTTTACCGTCAACTCCACAGCCAAATCGATCTCCTCCTCCGTGGTGAACCTCCCGATCCCGTATCTAATCGAAGTGTGAGCCATGTCCTCATCAACCCCCAAAGCCCTCAGCACGTAAGAGGGCTCCAAGCTCGCGCTGGTGCACGCACTCCCGCTAGACACAGCCACCTCCTTAAGCCCCATCAACAAGCTCTCTCCTTCAACGAATGCAAAAGAAAGGTTTAAGTTCCCATGGTACCTGCAACTTTCGCTCCCGTTCACCACCACACCCTCTAATTTCTCCGTGATGCCCTTCAAGAGCCTGTGGCTCAAATTCTTGATTCTTGCATCGTCGTACTCCATCTCCTTCGTCGCAATCTCACACGCGGATCCGAATCCCACCACCAACGGAGTTGGGACGGTCCCACTTCGTATCCCTCTCTCTTGACCGCCGCCGTTCATCTGTGGCTCGACTCTGATTCTTGGCCTGCGCCTCATGTAGAGCCCACCGATCCCTTTGGGCCCGTAGATCTTGTGGGCGCTCAGAGACATCAAGCTTATGTTCATCTTCTCCACGTCGATTGGAATCTTGCCCAGGGCTTGAGCGGCGTCGGTGTGGAGGGGGACGCCCTTTTCCTTGCAGATTTTCCCGATCTCTTCCATCGGCTGAATCACGCCGATCTCGTTGTTCACCATCATCACGGAGACCAAGCCCGTGTCGTCCCTGATGGAGTCCCTCAGCGCCTGCAAGTCCACGAGCCCGTCGGGTTTTACGGGGAGGTACGTGACGTCGAAGCCTTCCTGCTGGAGGTGGCGGCAGGAGTCGAGCACGCACTTGTGCTCCGTCTGCGTGGTGACGACGTGGCGCTTCTTGTCCCTGTAGAAGTGCGCGGCCCCTTTGATGGAGATGTTGTTCGACTCCGTGGCTCCCGAGGTGAAGATGATCTCTTTGGGGGAGGCTTTGATTAAGGAGGCGACGTGGGCGCGGGCGTTCTCCACGGCGGTCTCCGATTCCCAGCCGTAGAGGTGGGTTCGCGAGTGAGGGTTTCCGAAGCGGGAGAGGTAGTAGGGGAGCATCGCGTCGACGACGCGGGGGTCGACGGGGGTCGTGGCCTGCATGTCGAGGTAGAGCGGGCGGCCGGAGATTCGGACCCCTTTGACCGTGACTCCGTCGGAGGAGGGGATCGAGGGTTCTTCGACGACGGCCGCCGCGGCTGCTGTGGAGTAGCGGCGCGTAGCGCGTCGGACGACGGCGGACAGGAGCTTCGAGGCCATGGGGTTTTCCGGCGAGTTAGTGAAAGTAATCTGCTTCGCAAGATTTTCCCCGAAATCGATTTGGGCAGAGAGAGGGAGACGGAATTATATTGGTGGATTAAACGGATATGGGCCGTAGGATTTGTGGTCCCCAGATTCTAGATTAAGGATTCTATTGGGGAATATGATGCCAAGGGTTCAAGAACCTCCCTGTCCGGTTCAGTATGGCCGGTTCAACAATTCAAAAAGCTCAGGCTAGTAGTGGGCGGATTCGAACTTCGAAGGCTCTAATTTTGGACTCCGATGAATGCTGGTGCAGCTCCAGCAATTTTTTTTAGGCAAATTCCCGTTGGTTACCTTGTCCATATGATTTTTTTTATTGGTAACCAAAGTTTTTTACGATTCCGCTTGGTACCCGTAAACTATCACGAAATATAACCACGTAATTCCGAAAGATCAAAATCAGGATTTTTAGTGTTAGTTACTAACGGCAATAGGAGAACAGACAAAAATACTCTCATAGTCAAAGTTTGAAGCCCCATCGTCGAAAAGTTCAAAAAATTTGCTTTGGCCTAATAGATTTCTCCCAAAATCATATGAGGAGTTTTAAGCCTCGTTAGCGCCCGCTCTTGCATCTATAGTTCGGAAGTTTGGCGTTTGATTTTCAGCAACGCTCGTCTTTGTAAGCTAAGATGGCATATGTAAAATTTTTATCATTCACCTATAATTGAATTATAGGTACTGTGATTGCATATCGAAATTTAGGATTATTTAAGTAAATGGCCTTTGACTGGGTCAATTTTAAAAAAATGACCTCCATAATGTTTGAAGTCTATTCTACCCTTACTAACTCAGGGAAAAAGACGTATTTACCCTTATTTAACCCATTCAACTACCCAAAGTAAAATTAATTAGATTTAATCGATTCCCCCACTGTAGCGTCACGGGTCGTCTTCTTCTTCATAACCGAGTACAGTACAATAATTGACAGTTAAAAGTGAAGAAATACACATAACGGAAACGAAGCATAAATTTCCAAATCCACGAAACAACCTCTACCCAAGCAAAAAATCTCCAAACCGACTACAATGGCAATGAGCGCGCGTCCCGAAAGAGTGCCGGTAAATTTCACTGTGACTTCGTCTTCCTCAGGAGCAGTCTCGTGCGTCGAATTGATTGGGTCCGGCGCATGGTTTCCCAATTCTGCAATTTGGGACCTTGTTAGCAAGGGAACCGTGCTCGAACCAATTGGGACTCAAAACAGTCGCGCAAATCAGGGTACCCGTGATAGCAGGCTTGGGACCCGAGCACAGTCGCATGGTACCCATACGCACGGTACCCATACGGGCAGGTACCTTGCGATTGTGTGCGGGTACCATGCGATTGCGTGCGGGTACCATGCGATTGCGCGCGGGTACCATGCGATAGTGAGCGCGGGTACCATGCTTTTGTGTGCGGGTACCATGCGATAGTGAGCGCGAGTACCATGCTCTTGTGTGCGGGTACCATGCGCGCATGCGCGGGTACCATGCTCGCAAGCGCGGTACCATGCTCGCAAGCGCGGGTACCATGCGCTTGTGCGCGGGTACCATGCTCGCAAGCGCGGGTACCATGCTTTCATGTGCGGGTACCATGCTTGCCAGCGCGGGTACCATGCTTTCATGTGCGGGTATCATGCTTTCATGTGCGGGTACCATGCATGTACTAACTGGTTATTTACTCTTATGATTTCCAGGTTGTGCTGAAGAAGCAATTGTCATCCCGAGACGACGACTTCGAGTTCCGATTGACAATGACCGGGATGTACACGGAGGCAAGCGCGAAGATCAGGAACAATCTAAATGGAAATGAGTGGGAGAGTTATAGGGCGGGGAGTCCATTTGGTAGACTCGTCGAGGCTGCGGCCGATTTCAATTTATCCGCCCAGCTCATTACATTTTTGACGAGGAGGCAGACTACTCTTCACGACCGCGAGGAGCTGTGGATGGTCGAGGAGCTGTGGATGGTCATAAACAACCGACCTCTCCGATTTTCTAAAGCGGAGTATTGCGTGATTACCGGGCTAAGGTTCTCCGATGATATCCCGGAAGTAGACCCCAATGGTGATTTCGCTGAGAGAAACTTCCCGGGAAGATCCACCATCCGTTTGTCGTACGTCGAGGATCGGCTGCGAGAGTTGGGAGCCAACGATTACGGAACCGTCAACTTCGATAAGTTGAAGTTGGCGGACATTCTCTTTGCCGCATCTGTGGTGCTTCCTCGACCGTCGAGAAGGACACCATTCTTCGTTCGTGGCTGCTTTCGTTGGTCGAAGACGAAGTCGCCTTCGCCAACTATCCTTGGGGCAGCGTAGCGTTCAAAGAGGTGATACGCTCGCTGAAGATAAACCTCAGGGAGAAGCGAGATTTGTGCGCGAACGAGCCCGCAACGGGGGCAGCGAACACTGCGGGCTACTGATTAGTGGCTTCGTTCATCCGCTTCAGGTCGTTCATTATTTAAAATCCTTATAAATATATATTTAATCGTGATTATATTTTTGCTAAGTTGGTTTCTTTGCATTCTAGGTTTTGGCGTACGAGTGCATACCAGGCATTCGGTACGCGTTCGCCTATCGTAGAAACGAGGCGGATGTGGTGACCCCGCGGATATGCCGGTACGTCACCAATGATTGGTCGAGGAAGGGAGCTCCGAAGATGGAGACCATCCTCCAAGCCGTAAAGGGGTCACCCGTCTCGGGAATGTTGAGCCCGACTGTATCGGAGATGAACGAGTCGTATTTCCGATATAGTCGGTTCGAAGTGGAGGAGCGGCACGAAGTCCTCGACCGTGTAACGAGTCTCCTCGAGGATGGTGTAGAGCTTAAGTGCGTACGGCATCTGCCGGCCGCGGAGGACGTCGTAGCAACGCAGCCTTCGTCAATCATGCCGCAACTATCGCAGCGGTCGTTCTACGAGGAAGAGGCGGACCAATTTCGTCCCCCCTCACCTCCACGGTTCCCGAGCCCTCCTCCACAGCATTACTCGGGCCCTTCTCACTCACGGTACCCGTCCCCTCCTCCACAGCATTATTCGGGCCCCAATTGGGAGCAATTCGATGAGTTCACAAGACGCGTGGAACAAAATTTCGAGACGGTGAATCATCGGTTCGACGACGTTTCTACGAGCATCTCGCAGTTACGGGACTCGTATGACGAACGATGGTCCACGGCTCAAGAGTGGGGCGCGAGTCTATTCGGGTTGCAGCAGTCGATGACTGAATTGCAACAGAACTTGCAACAGGGGTGGTACAGGCCCAATCGAGACTTTCCGACACACGCGTCGCACGGTACGTCCCTATAAATAATTTGCTGCAATTTTGATAGTTTTTTACGTTGGAGTTTTATCTTGTTAGATTATGAGGCCGGTGGATCCAACCAGGCATTCTATCCCTCGGAACCCGAGGCAGCTCGAGAGGCCGAGTTTCCGTTTGAACCCGAGACCGCGGAGGAAGCCGCTGCCGCTGAGGAACCCGAGCCCGCGGAGGAAGCCGAGGCCGCGGAGGAACCCGAGGCCGCGGTGGAGTCGACGCCACCTCGGGAAACCAGGCCCTCCAAGTACCAGGTGACCCCATTCATCGACCCGAACCAGAACCGTGTGCCGAACAGCATAAACTCAATGCTGGAACGGCACATGAAGAGAAAGCTGAAATTATGGGGACGTCAAAAACAGAGGATCGATACGATGGAAGATGACGGCCGGGTCCTTTGCTTGTCCAAATCGTATCGAAGCAAGACGTGGTTTCAGCAGCTCTACACCACTTCGTATTGGCTCGACGACGCGGTAAGAAGGATTGATAACTTTAATACGTATAAATGCATTAATACGTTTTATTAATTAACTTGTTTCCTTTTATTTTATAGCACATTGACGAATCCATTAGAGGGTTCATCGAGATGCAGAGGATTCATACCTTCTGCTCTCGTGCCATCTCCTTCATGAGCGTTGCGATGAAGGAGAGCATCGATCGGGACTGCATAGAGAACGGGAAATTTGTCAATGGGATGCTGTCCTTTTTGGTCCACTTCGCAGAGGGACGGGATCAAGACTGGTCGTCCGTGTCGTGGCAAGTTGCGGACTATATCGTGGTCCCGGTGCAGACCATCGCGCATTGGGTTCTTGCAGTCCTCGACTAGAAGAACAAGACGATCCGAGTATTCGACTCGGATCCGTCTTGCGATGTCGACATGCGCAACATGCACGCAGCCCTCGCCGGTCTCCAATTAGCTGTCCCGATCGTGCTCAAAAAGCTCGGTCTGATCGCAAACGCCTTTAGGAAATGGAAGGTCGAGCGGATCCCCAACTTCAAGAAGCAAGAAAATTCGTAAGTGTATCATATTTCGATATTAAGTTGTCTCTACTACTTCATATCTCATTATTAAATATTTAGTTGTTTTCAGCGGCGATTGTAGGGTTCACGTGTTGCGGGCCGCATTTTCAATGTTATTCCGGGGCGATAGCGTCGCCGAGCTTACGAGGCGGCAAGTGACCCAATTTCGTGAATTTTTATGTATTACCATTCGCATGAACGATTGGGGTGCTTGGTATCAATAATTTATATGTACTTGAATAATTTTGTATTTGGATAAATTGTAAATCTGGGTAAATTTTATGTCATAATGGAATTTCGAGTTGTATATTCGGGAAATTGTATTATGTTATAAGTCTTTCGAGTTGTATAGTCAGGGTACCCGCACACAAGCGCAGGGTGCCCGCACACAAGCACAGGGTACCCACACACAACGCAGGGGACCCGCGCATAAGCGCATGATACCCGCGCACTGGCGCAGGGTACCCTCGCACTGGCGCATGGTACCCGCACACTGGCGCAGGATACCCGCACACTGGCGCATGGTACCCGCACACAAGCACAGGGTACCCGCACACAACGCAGGGGACCCGCGCATAAGCGCAGGGGACCCGCGCATAAGCGCATGGTACCCGCACACTTGGCGCAGGGTACCCGCACACTGGCGCATGGTACCCGCACACAAGCACAGGGTACCCGCACACAACGCAGGGGACCCGCGCATAAGCGCATGGTACCCGCACACTAGCGCATGGTACCCGCACACTTGGCGCAGGATACCCGCACACTTGGCGCAGGGTACCCGCAAACTGGCGCATGGTACCCGCACACTGGCGCAGGGTACCCGCAAACTGGCGCATGTTACCCGCACACTGGCGCATGGTACCCGCACACTAGCGCCGGGTACCCGCACACTGGCGCCGTTATTTTGAAAACATAATTCTTTAATTTATGATTATCAGAATAATTGGTTAATGATTATCTCGATCATGATAAAAATAACGTACAGACAAGACGTAAAGCACTGACTTGATTGATATAACATATTTAATATAATAAAAAAATAAATTGATTGATGTATGATTTTCAGAATAATTGATTAATGATTACTGTAAATCTGGATAAATTATTATTTTATTATTTAACGTACAGACAAGACCTACCTACTGCGCTGACTTGATTGATGTAAAATATTTAATATTGAAATCATTTGATAACTGTACTGCACCCGCACACAAGCGCAGGGTACCCGCACACATGGTGCACGGTACCCGCACACAAGGGCACGGTACCCGCACACAGTTGACAACATAACGAATATACAATACAATTACACCATGTCTAACACATTACATTATACGATACCAAACATTACAATATTACAAACAAACTCATAGGATTTACCCCCTCCTACCGAATTCTCCGACGGATGGCATTCTATTTTTTTGTGCTCTTCCACGTTTTGGGTCAATGAGTGGTGGTAATATATTGACAATTACTTCAACGCGCTCGGTCACAGGCCATATGGTACCCTCGTACGCTGATTTCCATGTCTCCAAGCTGTAATACGCATGGACTAGCGAATATACCCCTACATTAGCGTGTCCACAAGCCGCAATGGCGTGCGCACACGGGATACGATCGATATCAAACATCTTACAACTACATGACTTCGTCTCGATATCGACCACCTCGTTGACTCCATGTCCGTATACATTATACCGTTGAATGCCAATTTCCGAGACGTGTAGATTTTGAGAATTTATGTAGTGAGACCGTAGGATTGACTCGACCTTCGGTGTAAATGACGTAACATTGGCTGTCATCAAAGCTTCGCAAGTTCGTCGATGCTTACTAAACCAACTAATTGTCAAACGTTGTATCGAATCCAACAATCCTATGAGGGGAAGCTCTCTATCCGCACGTAGAGCGGCATTTATCGATTCCGAGCCGTTTGTGGTCATGATGTTGTACCTCGTTCTCGGGCAATACGATATCGTCCATTTTGCCTTCGTACTATCCTGAAGATACTTATGCACGTTTTCGTACCGTTCCTTTAGCATTTCCAACAATCGATCGCAATCGCTTGTCTTGTAGGCGTACGCAATATTAAGGAATAACGCACACGCACCTTTCTCCTTCATACGGGTCTTTATATTTTGTTGAATATGCCACGCACAGAACCCGTGAAACGCATTTGAGAAAACTGCCGGTACGGCTGTCTTTATCCCGCCATGTCTGTCAGAAATTATGACGAGGTCATTTGAATCGGCCACGATCCGTTTCAATCTCGTTAAGAACCATGACCAAGATTCGGTAGATTCGGTGCTCGCAATACCCCATGCGATAGGATATTGGTGGTAATCGCTGTCTTGCGCCGTAGCAACAAGCATCACCCCTTTATATTTTCCCTTTAAAAAGGTGGCGTCGATAGAAATTACCTTACGCATGAAAGCAAATCCCGCTATGCATGCACCGTATGCCAAAAACAGATATTTAAATCTGTTTTCCTCGTCCATCTCCCAATCCGTGACACTTCCGGCGTTCATTTGCTTCACGGCCTCCAAATACGCCGGGATCATCGCGTAACAATCGTCCCCGTTACCGACCAACTCCTCCGTAGCGATATCCTTCCCCTTCAAAGCCTTGTAATAAGAAACATTCACCCCTCTATTTTGCATCATAGACATGATAGCCTTTGGCGCGGGAATGTCTTTAGGCCCGCTAAAATTGTCAAGAAGCATCCTAGACACAACCGATGAAGTTCCTTGACGATGACTTCGACGTCGATGAGACACGCCGCATGTGTGTGTGCCGAATATGTCCGTACCGAGAAAAAAGGGGAATCTCTATCTTTTGCAGCTCGAAAGCGCCACGAACATTGCTCCATCGCACATCTTACTACATACAAAGTCTTGTTCGACTTTACTAATTTGCACTCGAACGACGCAGCCAACGCGATTTTAGATATTTCCTCGATAACTTCCGCCTTATCACGAAACTGCTGCCCAACGTGTAGGCTTGAACCGTCCGGGAAATGCAAAAGTACCATCGGCAGCCTCTTCTACCGGGTTTCGATCTACATCGTCATCTTCATCGTCATTGTGATCACGGGCTACGAATTCCTCTTCCGACTCGCCAGTGTTTTCAATTGCCTCATCTTCATTTTCATTCGAATGCCAACCCGAGTAATCCCTACCCCCAGACGGTCCAGCGATATCTTCAAAACCCTCATCTTCATTTTGGTTAGAAGGGCTGCAACCGTACCCCTCAAACGGTTCGATTTGCGCATTTTCATCGCAATCGGCTATGAGCCCGGTATTATTACTAGAAGAACCAGCAAATGCGTCCGACGGAGCCACAAGCGCACATTCCACCACCTCGACATGAATCACGGGTCTCGATTGAGGGCCACCAAAACCCAAGTACGCACGTAGAGCATAGTCGTTATCGATGTATATGGGCCTCGGATAACTATAGGGTACATTTGGCATATAGTTTAGTGTTAGCCTCGCATTGTCGTTGCGAAACGCTAACACGGATACAATTTGCTCATTTACGTCTTCTAACGTGCATGCGTCCTCATCCACCAAAATTGAATGCCAGCTACAATTTGACGCAGGAGACCAAGTCGAGGTATTGTCCTCGCCGATTAACCACCGACCGTCGAATTGAAATACAATGTTGGTAATTGTCATTTTGATTGAACACCTGCAATATTATGCAATGTTACTGTTTAGAAAACGATTCTCGTCATATATCGTGCTTATATATGATCTTCAGCGCATGGATCCCGAACATGGGATCACGGTACCCGCACACAACGCAGGGGACCCGCGCACTAGCGCATGCTACCCGCACACTAGCGCAGTGCAATGTTACTGTTTAGAAAACGATTCTCGTCATATATCGTGCTTATATATGATCTTCAGCGCATGGATCCCGAACATGGGATCACGGTACCCGCACACAACGCAGGGGACCCGCGCATAAGCGCAGGGGACCCGCGCACTAGCGCATGCTACCCGCACACTAGCGCAGGGGACTCGCACACTGGCGCAGGGGACCCGCACACTGGCGCAGGGTACCCGCACACAAGCGCATGGTACCCGCACACTGGCGCAGGGTACCCGCACACAAGCGCATGGTACCCGCACACTGGGCGCATGGTACCCGCACACTGGCGCAGGGTACCCGCGCGCATGGTACCCGCACCTATATCTCACGGTACACGCACCTATATCGCATGGTACCCGCACGCAGGGGTCCCATGCACAAACAGTAGACCTCAGAATATGAATTTTCAGGTCCGATTTCTCGTAATAACCACTGAAATATCACTACTCTGGCTAGTACACGTGATCTAATAAATAACCCATACATTTTAGGGGGTAATGGACTGGAAATTCACCATTGTCGACGTTAAAATTGCAGTTTTCATGTAACGAATGCTTACTGGTAAATATGCTGAAATGCTTGTTGTTTTCTTGGTTTGAAAAGTTGTTTTCCGGCACTAAACGAAGAGAACAGCTCGCGTCGCTTTAGGTTTGTGAGAGAGGTGTGTGTTGTTACCCTTTGTTCTTTAAAATGGAGAAGATAATGCATTCATATCGATTGTAAGGTTATGGTTAAAGAGGGAGATGGACCCATGTTCTGTTCAGTCAGTTATTGCGGCCATTTTTTCGTTTTTCTTTCTTTTTTTTATTTTAATGAGTTAAGTATGAGAATTAGTTAATATGGTGAACGTTTAAACAAAGTGAGGGCTATTGACCAAAAAAAATCGTCAACGAGGCCATTTTTTTAAAATTGACCCAGTCAAGGGCCATTTTTTTAAAAGGCCCCGAAATTTAAGCTTTAATTCGGAAAAAATGTTATTGTTCTTTACAATTTTCTTGGTCGCCTTTGTTTCTTATGATATGTTTCTTTTTCTTTCATGATGAATTCCTTAGTTGATAAGTTTTTAATTTCATTTCTTTACCGCATTATAAATTTCTCCAAATTCATTTGAGTTCGAAGATGTAATCCCGCGGGAGTTCTTCAAACTGGCCAACCCAACGCCAATGTGGTCTGAAATTAAGAGCTCAAAAGCATCCTAGTTGCGGAATTAAGGCAGATCTGAAGATTTCGGAATCGATGAAGAACAAAAATATCCCGTATTTCAGATGCTCACCATGTGATTTCTTTACGTGGATTAGCTTTGAACACGTCATAAGCTATGATAGTAATGGAGGAGTAGAGTTTCGAGAACGAGAATTGGATTCCTCACTCTATCAAATGAAAGAAACGGTTGAAGATCTGAAGAAAATTTTCAAAGAGGTAAAAAATTTAGTTCAAGAGGTAGTCAATTGTGTGAAGTGGATGCTTAAAATTGTTGTTTTTATTGTGTTTATTGTTGTAATAGTTATGTTCAAGTAGAAATATAGAATGTAATTTGGTTGTTGATATACGGGTTGCTGTAGCTGGTTGTGGATGTAACTGTTGCTATAATGTTGTTATTGCAAATACAGTTTGTTCCATTAGAAGTGTTCCAGCTCATTACAATTGAAGGTTTTCATTAGAACGGTTATTGACTCACTACAGTTCATGGTTGCATTACAGTAGCAAATCGACTTTCACCATTGAAAGGATGTTCATTACATTAGCAAAACAAGCACTTTCATTACACAGCAAAATAAGCAGTTTCCTTACACTTCAAAATAAGCAATTTCTTTTTTTCGAAAGGCCAAATAAATAATTTTGTTACACTCAATATGAGCAAAATACATTAGCTGTTCAGGATCATTGCATTACACATATGGCAACAAAACTCAGTTAGTAAAAAAATACTAACTATTCAGGATCATTTCAATACATATAATGACAGCAAAATACGGTTCAAAATCAATCATTTAAAAACAAATCAAGCTTATCGTGATAGCTATGTGTGCTGAGATGATGTAACCGATGACGATGGTTGTGTAGGCTGGGATGATGGAACCGATGACGATGGTTGTGTGGGCTGAGATGACGATGTAACCAATTCCTTTCTCTTCCTTTTCCGCGTGGTTAGTGTAATTCCTCCTTGATTTCTCACTTGTCGTGCGGTTGGACCACATTTGAAAGTCTTTGAATTATGACCATATGCCTTGCATGTGGTTGATATTTTCCCCTTTGGCTCATCATGCTCTCTTTTTTCTGTTCCTGGCAGGTCTTCCAATGATTCTCTTCATTAGAGGAGGATCGATGTTGGGAAGGTCAAAAGATGGTCATCTCTCATCAGATTATTCAAACCATATGCCACTTTATATTGTCTACTGAGAACCACTCACTTACATAAGGCATATAAGAGCATCTCAGATGGTTTATGACCCTCATAGCATGCACACAAGGTATCCAACTAATCTTCCACTTTCGACAGGCACAACTTCTGTTGTTTAACGAAATAGGCAAGTATGACATATTGTCTTAGATTTCAAATTCACCTTTCCCAATAGTGAAGACTTTACAAGATCATGAGTCCTCACTAACGGTCTTCACCAACCTTGGTACCTTCGGACATAGTTCGTTCTCATCACACTCCTCTGCAATTTGTTGCCTCTTTGATTGTCTCACCATAGTCACCCTTAGAATACCTATCATAAGGATTTATCAACATTAAGAAAGAGTTATTAGTAATATCTTTACTGTTATACCTTCGAGTAAATTTTTAAATGACTCCACAAACTTTTATGTGTTCTCATCTTGACACAAAGAAGGCTCAAGATGGCTAGTTCAAGATGCTAAAAAACAAAGTTTAATGCATGTCGTATCCATTGTGATTTATCTCCTAAGTCAGCAAACCATGTTCTCGCCCTTTCTCCTCCC
Organism: Linderniella brevidens; assembly: GCA_004919715.1. Classification (NCBI taxonomy): domain Eukaryota; kingdom Viridiplantae; phylum Streptophyta; class Magnoliopsida; order Lamiales; family Linderniaceae; genus Linderniella; species Linderniella brevidens. The sequence continues at coordinate 3,511,437 of SWDC01000151.1, forward strand.
TCTTTTTGCATTCTTTCCATGGCTTTGTGGAATGATAATTCAGAATATGCATTCACTATTCTCCAAAATAATGCATGCTAAGAGGCCTTAAATAATACTTCTTAAAGTTGGCACAAAGATGCATATCACAATATCTTCTTCTTACTTCTGACCATCTTTCTTCTAGAGCGGGCAAAACTCTCTAATAAAGGCATGTATTATGAAACAATTGTAATGAACGGAACAAAAATAAAAAATAGTACTTTACTAACCTTCTAACGATCAGAGATTGTAGTCCAGTCTGTTCTGTCGCTTTCCTGTAATGACTGAGAAAAAGTGAGACCAATTATCTTTATTTCCAGCAACAACGATAGCATGAGCTATACGAAATAACTCATTATTTCCATCAAGCACTACTGCAGAGAGCAACACGCCGCCATAATTTCCCTTAGATGGGTTCCATCTACCCCAATCAGGTATCGACAACCCCTTATGAAACCCTCAAGGTCTGCTTTGAATGAGATGAAGATGTACTTGAATATTAAAGGTTGTTCTATGTATTCAGTTGACCTCTGCCCCTCCCCCCAACAACAAGCTACAGAGCCAGGGTTAGTTTGCTCGATGACCTAACAATAGGCAGACAACTTCGAATAAGATGTGTCAAAGCCTTCATTTATGAGTGTCAAAGCATACTCTTTCATTCTATATGCCGATGTCTTTTTCAGTTGTATTTGGTACCTCTCCAATAGCAGAAAGATCAATGACTTGATGAAAATGTCAGGATTAGCTCTAATGTCTTCCAACAACTTCTGATTTGCCCACTTATAATCAGCTATAGAATTGAACTCCACCAACCTACTACACTTATGATCATCTAAAATTGACTTAATGGCCATCAGCCAACACTCTGGAATGAAGTTTATAAAGACAACGCTCAGCAGCGCATCACATGAATCCGCTTCTCTGCTTTTCTAACTACAACGGAAAATCCTTCTTGAATGCAATATTCTTTGAATACTGATTTGAGATGCTTTTTATCAACAAAAAACATCTATGCTTTCAGTCTTGTTGACCCAAACTTCTCTCTCGTGTATAGCTCTCCATTGTGAAAAAGTTTATCAAAATAAAACTCGCTATTGCCGAAATTGTCAGACCACGTATGCCCTGAATTAGGCTCAAAATTGTCTGCCACAACTACAAATTCCTCATCAGCACCTGATCCCTCAACATATGATGGCTCAGACTCCTCATCTATATGCATTGTTTCGGTCGTTGCATCTAATCGATTCGCAGACTCTGCATCTACTCTGCCCCTAGTCTTACTTCTTGTACAATTTTCCCTCACGGAAGATGGTTGAGATCTCAAAGAAATTCAGTCCCCATATTTCCAATCCCGTTGAGAAAAATCCAAATTTTGTCCTTAGAAAACATCAACCAAAATTTAATCGAACGTCGCCGAAACCTAGCAGATGATCTAAGAAATAAATCTAGCAGGTGCAATTGCTGCCTGAATCTAGCACATAAAAAATGACCTATATCACCTAATTCGAGCCGAAATAAACGCTGATTAGAGTTGACTGCCCTATTCGAGATGAAAGACGCTGCAAATAAACTCCTCAGTCGAAGCCCAGACGAACCCTCTGATGGTGGTTTAATGTTGTTTTGAAAATCTCATTTCGATTTATGCGTAATTATGCGGTTGTATTTGAGTTTTGGTTATTTTGGTTTAGCACTTTGTTTTTTGCAGAGTTGCGAGCCCTAAATTGCAGAGGTTTTTCATTGTTATTTTAATGTTTAATTTCTTTAATAATTTTATGGGCATTTTGGTCTTTTATGATAACATAGCAGTTAACGTCTCATGCAATAAAAAACCTTGTCTTTCAGGATTGTGTCGTTATGTTTCATGATCGTTTTGGGTACCAAGTGGAATCCTAAATAACTTTGATCATCAAGTGGAAAAGACTTCAATATAAGTATAGGGTTACCAGGGGAATTTTTTTTATTATGGCATTTCATAGTTATCAAATACAAAAACCCAAAAAAACCCAAATAACTATTTGGGTGATCTCCTATCAAATAACAAACTAACTATTGCAGTTGATCTGCACACCATACACGAATAGTGATATTTCCTCCGGTAGTTTTTCATTGGTTGTACTAAATTCAGAACTCCACATAACACACGGATTGTGTTTTCTCTCTACTAATTTGTTATTTGATTGTACTGAATTCATTTTTTTAATATTCTTTTATTATCGTAGATTTCATATGTTTAGATTGTGAATATCTATTATAATCGATCAAGTTTTCAAATAAATAGAGCAAACGAAGTACTATCTTCTCCGATGACCCCTGCCAATGTAATAGATGCATTACAACCTCGAATTGAAAATGATCCCATTGCACTGCAGGAGAGAACTAAATGATTTTTTTTTTCCGGAGGATGCACTTAATGATCTTTGGTCTCAAACAAACCATCCCATTCATCCATAGAAATGGACGTTAAAACCTTATATTATTGGCTATTGCATATATATGTAAGAAGATTGGTCACTAAGTATATTAGTTTTCGTTTTTGGTCACTATGTTTGATAATTGCAGGAGTTGGTCACTAACTTTGTATGCCAAAACAATTTTGGGTCATGTTTTCAATTTTAGGTCACTAGGTATACATTTTTTCAATTTTGGACCACTCATTTGGTAACTAACTTTGTAAACATGTATACTTATTCGCATGATCCCTCATTCGCATGATGCCTTCATTTATTTCTTTATTTTCCCGACATGATCAAATAAAGCGAGATAGGATGGGATCATATCTTGCAATGTAACAATAACGCCATATCAGCCTCATCTTGCTAAATGCTAGTGATAGTTGAGCGAGTCCTAATAGGATTTTCGTTTCTTAATTAACTCAACAAAGCCTAGAGGCTTTTAGCCCACAAATTGAAATATTATATATATATATATATATATATATATATATATATATATACACACAAAAGCAAATTTGCAGCAACGATCAATTTGATATGTAGCTACCCCAGGAATGTTTTAGCTTTGATTACTTGAAATGTAGCTACCCCAGGAATGTTTTAGCTTTGATTACTTGGGTCGACCCGTCGAGTGCTCTTTGAGTAGCTCCACGACCCGCCTCATCGAAGGCCGGTTCGCGGGTAAATCCGAAGTACATGAAAGAGCCACGTTAAGAACCTTCTCCACTTGTTCGTACACAACCGTGGATCGATCCATCTTGGGATCCATGACCCGATTCAAGCTAGCGATATCCATTGCATCGTTGCAACTGCTACTACCTTGTAATAAAGAAGACGACAATGATGATGATGATAGTGCCTTCTCCTTCACCCACTTTACTATGTTCTTGTTTTCTCCAAAAGAAGCATCGTTAGGCCTTTTCCCCGTTATAAGTTCCAACAACACCACACCAAAGCTGTATACGTCGCTTTTCTCCGTGACCTTCATCGTATAAGCGTATTCTGTCATAAAGAAAAAAAGAAAAACACGGGGTAATGAACCATGCTAGAGTTTCAAGACTCAGATTTTTAGAGTTTCTGTTGAGATTCTAATTAAGAGGGTGTTGTCCCATATCAAACAAATCAAGCTCTTAAATTCACGTGTTAAGCTTTGAATCGTCCTACACGTGACGGGTGCATTGGGATTATTTGCCCACATTGTAAAACTAATTTTACCCATTACAATATATAAATTAAAGTGGTATCTCCTCCTATAATCAATTGATTTTAGGATGGAATCCTCAATTTAATAATAGTTAACTACTTTTTTCGTCCTATAAATTACGGCGTGATAGTTTCATGATTCCAACTTATAAAGTTGCAATTTAAGTACATCCACTTTCAAAAGTAAAACAATTTAAGAACACAAGTCCGGAAAAATCTAATTTTGGACCGAATTTTGACACGTGACTCACACATGCCAAGTTTGGATTCTCCGTGCCTATTTGTTGTTCCAATCAGATATTCCACTAGCCAGGTTGTGACACGTGTAAAAAAATCAACTGAGATTACACTTGTCACAATCTTGTGTATGGAACACCAGATTGGAACACCAAATGGGAACAGATGATCCCATACCGAATAAATCCTACGTACCGTCAGAGTTGCTTATTTGAGGATAAGTCCTACGTGTCAATTTCATGACGTCAACTTAGGACAATCTAAGGACACTAATTTTAAAATTGAATCCACTTAAATTGCCTCCTAAAGAAAGCATTTAAACCCATACATACCCGGTGCAATGTATCCGTAAGACCCCGCGACACGGGACATGACTTGATCGCCGCCGCCGACCTCCATATCGCGCTCGAGAATCTTCGCCAGGCCAAAATCAGCCACCTTGGGCTTAAAATCCTCGTCCAATAAAATATTGTTCGACTTCACGTCTCTGTGCACGATCGGCGGCACGCAGTCGTGGTGCAGATACGCGAGCCCCTGAGCCGCTCCCACCGCAACGTCGAATCGTTTCTCCCACCCCAACGGCGACAAACTTCCTCCGCTGTTCTTGAACAAAACGTCCCCTAAGCTCCCATTTTCCATGAACTCGTACACCAACACCTTCAGATCCTCGCTGATGCAGCTGAAAAGAAGCCTCACGATGTTCGCGTGCCTGATTCTCCCCAGAGTCTCCACCTCCGATCGAAATTCCATGTCAGCAGAATCCGGCGACGATGCTGCTTTCGACTGCCAGAGCCTCTTCGCTGCCAATGTCTGCCCGTTCTTCAGCCCGACCCGGTACACCTGACCCGACCCGCCGGAGGCGACGAGGTTCTCCTTCGTGAGTGAAGCCAATACCTCTTCTTCGTCGAAGCCCACCCTCTGGAAGGAAGTGATCTTCCACGGTTTTAGGGTTTTCTTCCCGCAGAAGACGAGGAACGCTTTCGTCTTGAAAACGAGCCAGAGGAGGGAAACGGCGACGAACGATGCGAGGACCGAGAGGACTATTACGAGCACGAGGTTTACGGGCCGCTTGGGTTTCGAGCACGGAGAGAAGGGCCCAAGCCCCGGGCTGCTGCAGAGGCCCGGATTCCCCATCAGGCTCGAGAGGAACGTCCTCGAGTCGAACCCGCTCGGGATTCGTCCTTCGAGCCCGTTGTTCGACAGGTTGAACTCGTTCAGCTTCAGCTTCGTCAGCTCTGGCGGGATTCCGCCGGAGAGGCGGTTGTCGGAGAGATCCAAGAACGTCAGGACCGGTAAGTCTCCGAGCTCCGGCGGGATTTCGCCGGAGAAGTAGTTGCGGGACATGTCCAGCTGAGTCAGCTCCTTCCATTGGGTGACGGATCCCGGGATTTCTCCGGTGAGCTTGTTTTCTTGCACGTGGAGTTCTTGCAGCTTCTTTAACCGGCTCACGCACTTAGGAAAATCACCGGAGAACTGATTCTTGCTGAGATCGGCCTTCCTCAGCTCTTTGAGACCGCAGATTTGCTCCGGTAAGCTGCTGGAGAAGGAGTTGCCTTGAATCAACAGCTGCTCTAAGTCTTCCGCGTTCGAAATCGACGGTGAGATCGAGCCCTCGAGCCCGTTGTTGGAGAGCTCGAGGTGCTCGAGCCCGGGAAAACCCCATAGCCCTTCGGGCACCGAACCGGAGAGATTGTTTTCTTGGATTCGAACGTAGATTAAGCTCTCGCATTCGCCGTACGAATCGGGAATTTTACCGGCGAATCGGTTCCCGAAGAGTACAAGAAACTGAAGGGTCTTTTTGTAGCAGAGGTTCTGAGGCAAAGGGCCTTCGAAGTCGTTGTTGGAAACATCGATTTCGCTCAAATCGGAGTTCATGCCCAAATTCCCGGGCAAAGCGCCGGAGAGTTCGTTGTTGAACAGCCTCAGCTCTGTCAACCTCGGATTCAGAGCCAAAACCTCGGGAATCTTGCCCTGTAAGAGATTATCGTTGAGGTGTAATGATTCGAGTGATAAACTCGCCAGGCTCTGAGGTATCTTCCCGGAGAGATTATTCTCCGACGCATCGAAGCGGAGGAGAGAAGTGAGGTTGGAGAAAGTATCGGGCAATTCTCCGGCGAGCTTATTGTCGAAGAGCTCAATTTGAATCACGTCCTTCATCGTCCCTATGCTGTTCGGGATTTTTCCCGACAAATTATTGTGGGAGACGTCGAAGTTCTTGACGGAGACGAGGCTGCCGATCGATTCGGGGATTGGGCCGATGAGATTCGCGTAAGAGGACACGAAGTTCTCGAGCTTCGTCAGGCGGCCGATGTCCGACGGGAGCTGACTGGGTTGAAAGGGGTTCACGGCGAGGACAAGCTCGGTCAGCTCGGTCAGATTGGACAAGAACCCGGGGATCGACCCGTTTAGGAGATTCGACCCGAGAGACAAGAACCGAAGCTTCGGCGCGTTCTTGACGAAGCTTTCAGGGAATTCGCCGGAGAAGTTGTTGAACGACAAATCGAGAGCCGTGAGATTGAGAAACCCTACCTGAAGATGCGGCAAACCGCCGACGAAGTTGTTGTAAGAGAGGTTGAGGGAGGCGAGGTGGGAGCAGAGGGAGATGGAATCCGGGTCGATCGCTCCGCCGAGGTAGTTGTCGGAGAGGTTTAGGGTCCGGAGGGAAGTGAGGCGGCAGAGGTCGGCCGGGAAGGTGCCGGAGATGTTGGTGCCGGACAGGTCGATTGAGACGACGTCGTTGTTGGGAGAGCACGAGATTCCCGTCCAGCTGCAGGGCGCGTTCGGGTCGGATCCGACCCATTTGTCCAGCGCGTGGGATGGGTCTTGGATCTGGGTGTTCTTGACCCGGAGTAGGATTGCGGTGTCTCTGTTGGAGGAGATGGTGAGGCGGAAGAAGCTAAGCAACGTGAGCAGAAGAAGAAGCTGAAGGTGATGCATATTTTGTTGGCTATGGTTGCGAGATTTTTTGCAGAGTTGAATTCAAAAGCTAAGTAGTTGTAAGACTCACATGGATAATGGGATTAGATTTTTATTACAAGAAACTAAGAATTAGATGCTTTGAGCATATGTTGTTATGCAGTTGCAGGCAATTAAACAGAGGCACCTCGATCTACTTTGATTGAAACATGACAAGTGGAATCCTAGGGTTAAAGTAGTCAAAACAAGAGTTACTGCACGTGGGGTCTAAAACCAAAGACTTTGGGATTTTATTGGGTGAAAACGAACAAAAATAAGTGGGTTTTCATTTTGACTTCAAGAGCACAGTGTGACAGTTTGGAGAGTGTGAACTGTGATTATGCACCCAGTTTTTTTTTCCCTTTTCTTTATCTCAATTTTGAATAGTTCATAAGCTTTTTCTCCCAATGATATCTAGGGGTGGGCATCGGGTATCGGGTATCGGGTACCCGACCCGACCCGATCGGGTTTTTACCGGATCGGGTCGGGTACCCGAAAAATTATCGAGTATCGGGTAGTACCCGATACCCGACATTAAAAAATAGGGTCGGGTATCGGGTAGCAAAATGCTACCCGAATTACCCGATCGAGTACCCGACAATGAATTAAAAATTAAAAAAATTATGAAAAAAATAGTATAATTAATTTCTAATAGTCATAAAATAATTAAGAATGATATAAAATTAATAATTTCTCCTCATATTACAAAATTTCAAAGAGAAAAAACATATAAAAATATCATAAATATTATAAATCGTATTAAAATATTAATAAAAAAATAATTAAATTTTAAATCGGGTACCCGATACCCGACCCGACTTGTACCCGACAAAATCGGGTACCCGACATACATCGGGTCGGGATCGGGTAGGAAAATCACTACCCACCCTAGTCGGGTACCCGACCCGAATTACCCGAACCCGTCAAATACCCGACCCGCGCCCACCCCTAATGATATCATGGTCCTGACAGCCTTAATAATTTGTAGGTTCATTCGTTGGAACAAATCTCCCCTCCTACAATTCTTTAAGTAGTCTTCATGAGACTTATATTACATTACTATCGTTGTCAGGTGAATTTGGGACATATTCATCTGGCCCCGATGATTAGTCTCGCCACTGGAGTGTGTAGCGCAATTAAGCTTCCGTCAGGTTTGTGTGGCGAAAGCTTATGCTGATATTTTGGGGCTAACACATAGTCATGGTGAGTGAGAATACCTCGGGACAACAATAGAATAATAATAATAATAATAATAATAAGCTTATTTTTTTCTTCTATCCCGACTATCCCACTCCACCAGCTATAGGTTGCGTCTCATACCTATCCGTTGGGTCAACTACGGGCTTAGCAATATATACTACAACCCGTACAGCAATGAGTTTGTTCCACATAGTCCAGGCCCCACATAATCGACTATTAGCTTGCTCACGACACAATCCATGTTGGGAGAATAATCTCCAGAGCCACTAAGAGCCTCATTCTCCACCCAACATCAAAAGTGAAGTTGAAATGGAATCATGACTTTCAGATTCTATTTTTATCTGGAAAATGTTCTCCTTATAAATATTTACGAGTAAAATTTTGAATATCTATATTTGGGAATGGTTTTCAATAGTTTTAGTAAAACTATATATTTTCTATAAATGAGTATAAGTTTCAAAATCACTTTTTTTTTTAAGTAGAAAAAAAGGCTTTTCAATATTGTGACAATAATAAATGTTTTGGAACAGGCTATGATGGTATAATCATCAATCATTCTAGTCCTGTATGTAGCATTCAATATAATAAAATGTCTAGATCAAAATCAAAACTATCTATAGTATTCTTGAGGATTTTAATAATTTTTATAATCATTTAGAAAACTTACACATGGGACATCACTGCATGTCTTTTCGAAGAAGAAAACAACTAAAATGCGACAAATACAAAACTTAAGAATATGTCATATATCGTGGAAAATTCATCTCTCTTATAGTAGTGGGAATTATAGAGCTCGAATAATTGAAATATTTGCAAAGTGCTTTTTCCCGTTTTTCTGTACTATTTATATAGAAGGTCATGGTTATATTAAACGAAGATTTATGGCTACAGAATATAAAAATAAAATTCAAACATATATGAAAGGATACCACGAAGTTTCAAAAAAAGGATACCACAAAGTAGTCTCGAAATTTGACTGAACTACGAAAGGAGAGCGACTTGAAAGGGATATAATTAAATTAATCATGATTAAAGCTTATATTTGACCATGAGCAAATAATCATTCATGCATGTCCTTGTCTACGGCAATTTTCAAAATAGCATGTGGCCTGTCCCATTCGCTTTGTCGCTAACCATGGAAACAGACAAGTTGAGTTCTTAATTCATATGTTATGTATTCTTGTATTCATTTTGTATAATTATTTCTCATCGAAATGATACGGTTAACTTATCAACAATTCCCGAATATAAGAATATTATATACTGCAAGCTGATAGAGAATTATATATATTTATATAATGTATCTGCGACATGGTGTAACACCTTCATGGGAGGTCAACTGAAATTTGTTGAAGGTAGGAGGGAGTCGGTTGTCGAGTGTTGTTCGATGATGTAGTATGCTTGTAATTATAATAATGAAATAATTTAAAATTATGAAATTATGAAGATACGTAGATGACGGGCGTTTTAAATTATTTAATCCTTTTTACTCGCATGTTAATTAAAATGGTTAAATAGAGTATGTATTTTTTACCATGAGCCGAAGTGGTGGCTAAAGTTCATCACCGGAAAAATCATTAAACACAAAATAATATTCTTAAAATATTATCTTCCATACTAACTTTTACAAAATTTTAATAATATCTAAATATTTTACAACTTCATAAATTAGATCACGAAATTATTTTAAATTTGATTGAGTAAAAAAATTATTACTAATGAGCACTTACACTTTATCGAAAAAGACAGCCATGCCGTTGCTGGATACAAACGTCTGGAAAAAAAAATGCAGTGAAATTAAGCATTTTATGAGGCCCCGGGGATGAGTCTCACCTTTGGAGTGTGTGGCGTAATTATGTCTCTGCCAAATCTGTGTGGCGCAAACACAACTTTTTATTATTAATGATAGCAACGTCTGATTGACAAAATTTTTTTATTAAGTATTCTGGACTTTTTCTTCTCATGTTGATTTGCTGATTTGAGCATATGCTCAGTTAAAACGTAGTGTTTCGTAATGAAAGTATCCAGTTTCTTAATTTTGTTATGATTAGGTTTATTTATTTTTAATGTTGTTTTATAGGATACGATGATTGCATTCCCTCACTTGGACAACATTTTACGACGGAATCAATAAACGAAATTAATGATCATAAGGAAGGAACACAAAAAAATAGATATACTTGTATCAATAATTGTGCAATTTCTTCTTCAAATAGTATCATCAAGTGTAAACCCTCTTTATTACTTTTGACATTATCGAGTCAGGATGCATAACTCTATTTTTTGAATCACCAATGTCAGCATGATATTCATTTCTCAGATCAATTTTTTAAGTTCATTGCAAACTCTTATTCAAGATAAATACTCTCACACAAGAGAAGAAATATATTATAATACAAAAATAAGGAAATTGATAAAAGAATGAAATAGATTATGGGTACTCCAACTCTAACCGTCGGCGATCATGGTGGCAAAAGATCTGTGGCCGCCGGCGAAGAAGAAAAACAAATCAAGTTTTTTTTTTTAAGATGTTATTTTTTGGATCTGTAGAATAAGAATATTTTAATATGTTAAAAATGCTTAAAAATTTTAAAAACCTAGATTAGGTATTATTTTGTGGTGGATTAATGAATGATGATTACATGTGTATGGATGAGACGGAACAATAATATTTATAATTTGGAATTGGATGGCAACAGAAATTTAAGCGTAATTTTTTCATATAATATTATATGGTACATGAAATATTACAAGAAGTAGAGAGAGTGATACATAAATTACAGTATTTTGAGGTTTAAGACAAAAAGAAATAATACGATATATTATTTTTATGATAATTAATGATATATTCCATGTAATTATGCACAAGTTTGAACTGGAAATCGCTGGCTTCTACTTGAAATTACATCACCATCACAATCTCGTATCCAACAAGCAATAAAGTCTCTTAGAATACGTTAAAATAAAATTTAAATATCAAATATAAATGATACTTACTGATTAAATATATTGAGAACGTAACCAATATACTAATAGACTATTAATAGCCGGCTTGATTATAGGCAACTATATATATATATATATATTTACATACAACCAACGTACCTTGAAATATATAATTAATATAGGGAATTTTATTGCCTCAAATTTCTCCATCTACCACACCAACCCAAACCCAAACCCAAATTACAATGTAACTATTACGTTACGTTCACACTCTCTCTCCCAAAAATAATAAGTTAATATATAATTCTTGTTAATTAAATATAGGGAAAATTATAACATTAAGTCACAAAACTAGTTCACTAACTTTGTATGTCAAAACAATTTTGGATCATGTTTTCAATTTTAGGTCACTAAGTCTCTCTTATTCGATTTTGAGTTACTAAATATACATGTTTCAATTTGGGTCACTATGTTTACAAAGTTAGTTACCAAATGACTGACCCAAAATTGATAACATGTATACCTAGTGACTCAAAATCGAAAAATATATAGTTAGTGACCTAAAATTGAATACATGATCCAAAATTATTTTGACATACAAAATAAGTGACTTACTTTTGTAATTATTAAGCATAGTGACCCAACAACAAACATGTATACTTAATAACCTAATCTTATAATTTTGCATTAAATATATAAAAACGAACAGATTCCAATCAAAGCATACCGACGAGGAAAAAATGGATGAAATATTCACGTTTTATTCTTTTTCTTTCTCGTTTGGTCAAAAATAACTTCGAAAGTTAATTAAAAGTGAAACTACACAATATATATTAACCCCACTTTAAAAACTCGGTCATAGGCTGGGCCGCGACTGCGCGCCTGACCAAAGCAAACTCGAATTCCGAAGCACAAATTAAACTACGAAGCTTTCATATTCTAGATGCAGTTTAACATATTAACAGATAAAAGATTTCATTACAAAAATTAAAAATATGTATTTAAACTCTATCTCTAAGTAATATTATATTTTAACTCTATATATTCAATCTCCAAGTAATATTATATTTTTAAAGTAAAATTATAAAATTAAGTCACTAAGTATTCATGTTTTCGTTTTTGTGTCACTATGTTTGATAATTGCAAAAGTAGGTCATTAACTTTGTATGTCAAAAAATCTTTGGGTCATGTTTGCAATTTTAGGTCACTAAGTATTTCGATTTTGGGTCATTAAGTATACATGTTTCAATTTTGGGTCACTATGTCTACAAAGTTATTTACCAAATGAATGATTCAAAATTGAAAAATCTTATACTTAATGACTCAAAATCGAAGAATATATACTCATTGACATAAAATTGAAAACATGACCGAAAATTATTTTGACATTTAAAGTTGGTGACCTACTTTTGCAATTATAAAACATAGTGACCCAAAAACGAAAACATGTATACTTTGTGACCTACTTTTGCAATTATCAAACATAGTGATCTAAAAACAAAAACATGTATACTTAGTGACCTATTGTATATAAACGGAGATATGACTTTAAAAAATTATTCCATTTTTTTGGATGATCGCGGGTATTGGATTGCTCGGTCGTTGTCCTCAAAGAAAAGAGACAAAACCAGTTATGAATTATTTTCTCTTTATCTCTAATATTAATAATTAATATTAATCTATGATTACTTGTGTTAGGAAAGGTGGACAATAGCTCTCCACAAATATGATTATAATCAAAGAGCAATCATTTTTTCTCAAATGAAAATTAAAGCAATCGTGGCAACAGAATCATAAACATATATTTTCACGTGGAACACCGAACCGAGAGAAAAATCACGGGATCCATAGTCTAAATAAACTCAACTATAACAAATTGGGTACAACAACAACCCTCATTACCACTAATCTTTGTGTTAATGTTGAAGACATCAACATTGATAATGTTGGGACAACATTCCAGTCAACATTGTTGTCTGAGAATGTGTCCGACTTCTGTTTTATCTTTCATGTCCAAAACACGTTTTAATAGATAACGTGGCTTTTATTAGTGTCATGCAGGTCATGGATAAGGGATGGAATGATTCAAAACGTGTGGATTGCGTGTGGATAAGCTGGAGCGAAATTAGGAGTGGAAGCATACTAAAAATAGGAAGATTGGAGCTCAAGTCAAGACCAAGTCATTTTGAGCTGATCCGAATTTACTCTCAACGGTCACACCTATCTTAGTGGACGTTGTGGAAGTTAGTTGAGGCGACCAAGTCTATTGTGAAGTAGTCAAAGTCTAAGACTTATAAAAAGGGGACTTCACTTAACCATTCGTGTGGCGAGAGATTATAGCTCGAAAGATAGTGAGCGAGATATATGAGATTTGATGAGAAAAGTTTGAGTGAGCTTGAACTATCACGAGAGTCTTTTTTAGCCTAGTTTTTATATTCTGCAAAAGTCGAAAGACTTTGTAGTTTGGTAGAATCTCTGTGGATTCGTTTCCTTTTCTAGGCTTGTTTTTATAATCCATCTTTATAGTGAAATTTCGCCTTTAGGCACGCAGCAAGTTTTTTTAACTTGCTGCAAACTTTACATCTCGTGTTTATCAGTTTTTGTCTCTAAGTAATTTACATATTCCGCCGTGCGCTTTTGTGTTGGAACGAATGTTCCAGCAACATTAGTTCCAACATTTAGGTTACATTTTGCTACTTAGTTTACATCCATATCGGGACCCCACCTTCAAAGTGGTATCAGAGCCTCCGCTTGACGTTACTAAGCGTTCTGAATCCTCTACTATGGATGTTAAAAGCTCAAACCATTTCGGCAAGGTTCCCGTGCTAGACGGAACCAACTACGCCAATTGGAAAGTGCGTGTGCGCCAGTGCATCAAATCGATCGATACGCGAGCGTGGGAAGCTGTGCTCAATGGATACACTCCACCTCGAACTGCCCCAGACGCTGATGGAGAAGTCGTTGACAAACCAATCGACGAATGGACGGTCCCTGAGAAAAACGCTGCCGAGTTCAACGACAAAGCCCTTAATACTATATTCTCCTCGGTCGACATCTTCATGTTCAAGATCATTCAAAACTGTACAGCTGCAAAGAATGCATGGGATCTACTTCAGAGGTACTGGGCGATGCAAGTGTGAGGGAAACCAGACTAAGGCTCCTCTACAATCAATTCGAAAACCTCAGAATGAAGGAAGATGAAGACATCACCACGTATTTCGGGAAAATACTAACGATCTCAAGCGAATGTGTCAGCCTAGGAGATCCAATCTCGAATAAGGTATTGAATTCTAAAGCAGTACGTACAATAACCGAAAAGTTTAATGTGAAGGTAGCGGCGGTCGAGGAAGCACACAATTTGGCCACAATGGACTTCAACACATTGATGAACATCATGAAGAATTTCGAGACCAATCTCGACGTCCAAAGAAGGGCTTCTCGCGGCAAAAGCCTCGCTCTAGTCAGCCAGCTCTCTAAGTTTCAAACTGAGGATGAATTTGATGATGAGGATACGGCCTTGTTCGTGAAGAAATTTAAGAAGTTCCTAAAGATGGATGTGACGAAAAATGTTGGCCCAACATTCAAAAAGGGCCCGAGTTCAAATGAATCGATGTCTGGTCCACCGTTCTTCAAACGTAACCCTGATGGAAAGAAAAAGAACATCAACTGGGATTCAGTGAGATGTCATGCTTGTAAGGGTTGGGGACACTCTGCCAATTAATGTGCAAATATGCTTCGCAAACGTGGGAAATCACTTTGGGTCGATCTTTCCGATGATGAAGATGAAGAACAGGTTCCTAAGGAGTCAAGACAATCATCAGTAACCATTCAATCCTTCTCAGACAACGAAGAAGAAGATCATCAAATCGGCTTCAATGTGGTAACTGATGTTGAGTCAACATTAGACTCAACATCTGAGAAATAAATTATTTTTTATTATGATGACTCAAACTGTTTTGATGGGTATTTAAGTTTTGATGATGCAGGATTAGAAACTGATTGAAGAAATTCAGACAAATGATGCCTTCAAACTACTATCCACAAAATATGAGAAAGAAAAGGCGAAAACCTCGGAACTCCATGCTATCGTGAAAACCCAGTACGAGGAGAATGAGAAAAGCAAAAAGATGGTCGAAAGCCTACTTGAAGGGATGAACAAATTGGAAGCCATACTGACACGAAAAGATAAAGAAATCGACAAGCTTCAGAAGCGAGTAGACGAGGCTGATGAGACGTTCTCAAAAATGAACAAGGGTAAATTGACCCTTGATGAGGTATTATCGTTAGGTATTTTTGATAAGCAATGTCTAGGATACAATGCTCAGCCTCCTCTTGATGTTCTTAATCCCGTGACTCATGATAAACCTAAGATTGTGTTTGTTAATGAAAAACTCGAAACCTCGAACTTTAGTGAGACCGTGATTATTAAAAAGAGTACTAAGCATACTGCCAGTAAGTCTAAGTATAGATCCTTTAAGTGTCATCATTGCATGCAGCCTGGTCATATCAAGCCTTTTTGCTGGAAATTGAAGGGGGAGATTTCGAAGAAATCTATGTTGGCTGAAATGTCGTCCAACATTCCACTCAACATTGAGAAATCAATGTTGAAAGGTGTATCTGGAGAAATTTCAGTTAACGCTCCTTCAAGTTCTGGGAAACACAATGCTGTTTTGTCATCTGAGAAAGTTTGGGTAGAGAAATCCGTGCATAAATGCAATGTAGTTTACACCTCTTTGCGAGCTAACGTGACAGGTTCTTGGTACTTCGATAGCGGGTGTTCCCGACATATGATGGGTACCAAAGAGTTCCTAATCGACTACCTACCGTTAAGCAGCGGATCTGTAACGTTTGGAGGAGGTGCGAAATGGCGGATTCTCGGTCGTGGCAGATTAAACGTGCATGATTTCCCGAAGCTAAGCAACGTCCTTCATGTCGACGGGTTTGTGGCTAACTTGGTTAGCATAAGTCAGCTTTGCGACGACGACCTTGAGGTTAGATTTAATAAGGAATGTTGTGAGGTTTTTAACAGCAAGTGTGTTCAAGTTATGGCAGGAAAACGATCGAGTGACAACTGCTATCTAGTCGGCGACAAATCCGGTACGAAAGACGTGTGCCAACTCTCAAAGGCCGAGGACGAGGTGATCCTTTGGCGTGACAAACTTGGCCACGTCAACTACAGAACACTGGAGCAACTTATCAAACATGATGCAATCAGAGGCATTCCGAAGCTTAAGGAGTTTGGTAAGGTTGTGTGTGAATCATGTCTGAAGGGTAAGCAAGTGCATTCTAGTCATAATGTTGACCAACATGTTGCCCAACTTTTAAAACTGCTCACTGTTTTCAGTTAATTCATATGGATTTGATGGGACCGATGGAAGTAGATAGCATTGGTGGTAGAAAATATGCTTATGTGCTTGTTGATGACTATTCTAGATATGCATGGATCTTCTTTCTTAGGGAAAAATCTGAATCGTTCGACTTTTTCAAAACTTTCTGTGCTATGGTTAAGAATAATTTAAGTGCTCCTATATTTCGCATTAGGTCTGATCATGGTAGGGAATAGAATCAGTCATTCAATGAATTCTGTGATAGGAAAGGCATTATTCATGAGTTTTCATCTCCTAAGACGCCCCAACAAAATGGGGTGGCCGAAAGGAAGAATAGGACATTGCAAGAAATGGCACGTGTTATGTTACAGTATAAGAGTCTTTCTAAGAGATTTTGGGCTGAAGCGTTGCATACCGCATGTCACATTTCGAATCGTGTATACTTTCGGCAAGGTACTAAGAAAACGTCGTATGAATTATTGAATGGAAAAAAGCCGACTATCAAGTATTTTTATGTCTTTGGATGCTACTGTTACATGCTTAATGATCGTGAATACTTGACCAAATTTGATTCGAAGAGTGATAAATGTATCTTCCTAGGTTACTCCTCTAATAGTCGTGCATATCGAGTTTACAATTTGCGATTGAAATCCATTCAGGAATCGGTGAATATTGTATTTGATGATGCTAGTGACCTTAGCAGAATGCTCCACAAGTTGATATTTCAGATGTTATCCAAGCTGTTGATGAAACAGAGGAGAATGTGGACGAAAATATTGAGTCAACACCAGACTCAACATCTGCACCTGAACAGAACGATGAGGAAGGACCCAGCGAAGTTCGAAGAGATCCCCCACCTAAAATACAGAAAGATCATCCCACAGACTTAATCATCGGAGATGTGAACGAAGGAAGGAAACTTAGAGACAAGCCACGCAAGGACTACAAATCTATGGTAAGGAACGTATGCATGAACTCCGTATACGCCGAGGTACTTTTTAATTGCTTTGTGTATAATGTAGAACCCAAAAATGTGCTTGAAGCTCTCAAGGATAATTTTTGGATTAATGAGATGCAAGAGGAACTCTTGCAGTTTGAGAAAAACCAAGTTTGGACTTTGGTTCCACGGCCAAAAGACATTAATGTCATAGGCACGAAGTGGATCTTTAAGAACAAATATGATGAACTTGGTAGGGTTGTTAGGAACAAAGCACGAATAGTAGCCCAAGGCTATACACAAGTCGAGGGTATAGACTTTGATGAGACGTTTGCTCCCGTGGCTAGGCTAGAATCAATTAGGTTGTTATTAGCTATTGCATGTTGGCTTAACATCACGTTACACGA
Source organism: Linderniella brevidens (assembly GCA_004919715.1). Taxonomy (NCBI): domain Eukaryota; kingdom Viridiplantae; phylum Streptophyta; class Magnoliopsida; order Lamiales; family Linderniaceae; genus Linderniella; species Linderniella brevidens. The sequence goes on from SWDC01000151.1 coordinate 3,529,123, forward strand.
AATGGATGTTAAGGGTGCGTTTTTAAATGGGTACATTGATAAAGATATCTATGTTGAACAGCCTAAGGGATTTGAGGATCCACATTTTCCTAACCACGTGTTATTGCAGAAAGCGTTGTATGGACTGAAGCAAGCACCTCGAGCTTGGTATGATAGGTTAACAACATTCTTACTTGAGTTTGGGTTCGTGCGAGGAGAAGCAGATCGCAGTCTCTTTGTGAAAAGAGTCGGTGTTGATATTCTTATTGCCCAAATTTATGTAGATGATATAGTTTTTGGCTGTAGTTCGCAATCTATGTTAGATCAATTTGTACATGCCATGCACTCCAATTTCGAAATGAGCATGATTGGGGAACTAACTTTTTTCTTAGGCTTACAGATTAAGCAAAGCAGCGATGACATATTTATGTCTCAGGAAAAATACGCGAAGAACACTATAAAGAAGTTCGGGTTGGATACGGCAAAGGTAATGAAAACTCCTATGGGTTCAACACAAAAGGTAAGTAAAGACAATGTTGGACAGAATGTTGACCCCCACATTATATCGATCCATGATAGGGAGTTTGTTATATCTTTATGCTAGTAGACCCGAATATATATAGCGTATGTGTATGTGCTAGATATCAGTCTGAGCCTAAGGTTTCCCACTTAAATGCTGTTAAGCGTATACTTCGATATGTGAGTGGTTCGTGTAGCCTAGGGTTATGGTTCTCTAAAGATACTAATACGAGTCTTGTAGGCTACAGCGATGCTGATTGGGTAGGTGACGAGGATGATCGCAAGAGCACAATTGGCGGCTGTTTTTTCATAGGTAACAATTTAGTTGCATGGTATAGTAAAAAACAGAATTATGTGTCTTTATCTACTGTTGAGTCTGAGTATGTTGCGGCGGGTAGTTGCTGTACGCAATTGATGTGGTTAAATAGCATGTTATGTGACTATGGGTTAGAGTGCGAGTCTGTCCTCATGTATTGTGATAACCTTAGTGCCATCAACATATCTAAGAACCCTATTCAGCATTCACGCACGAAGCATATAGATATAAGACATCATTTTCTGAGAGATATGGTAGAGAAAGAATTAGTTCGCATTGAGCATATAGACACGAAACATCAGTTAGCCGACATTTTCACGAAAGCATTGGATTTTCAAGGTTTTCGGACCTGAAAAAGTCCACAGGTTTGCAGCAGTCTGTCTAAATGTTGGTCCAACATTTGGATCAACATAACATATGTAAAATTCGATAGTTACTGCTTTAATGTTTGATTTAATATTCTTCTCTGTTTTCCGGTGAAATGACTCGATCCTACTTGACAGTCTTCTGAAATGACCCAATCCCTTGCATATAAGCATGCTCATAAACCTTTTACAATATATAGGTATTTGGTAATAAGTATCCCTGGTACACGGCATTCGCGGTGACGATGTACTCTTTGCGACAAAAAGCCAAACCTTGATGTTTAGGGAATAAGGGCAGTGCACAATAAATCAGATCAATAAATAAGGAGAAAAGGGCAGAAAATGAAAGGGAACTAGTTTGAGAGGATCGGGCAGAAAAGTCTAGGATTACGGAGTAAGAATGTTGAATCTTATGTTGGGGCAACATATGTAACTGTTAGTTTGATCATGCTATATTTTCTTGCTTTCGTATATATGCATTAGTCTTTAGTAGTGCATTTGTGAGTTTCGTGTGTCTAGTTTAGATATATCTCAGTTGCATAAGAATCCCTTGAAGAACAGCTAGCTACGCGTGTCTCAAGTGCTCATCACAGTCACCAAATCGGTTAGTCTTGCTTGAATCTACTATGATTTTTGACTTGGTATTTTTGTTGAATCATGACTTAATCTGCTCCTATATTTTCGTGTGACTTAGTCTCCCATATACTATTTTAGGCTCCAACGGCTACTTTTGATCATTTACTCTCCTCGATCTGATCGTTTTAACCGTTCGATTTCTAGCTCTACTTATACCTTGTTTGGCACGATTTGAACACACTCCACAAACCCTAATAGCTTAATTCAAAAATCTTGCTCCCTGAACTTTATAAAAACACATTTCAGTTTCGTAATTTCATCTTCTTATTTCACTATGTCGAACTCACCCAATTTTGAAGAGATGAATGTTGACCCAACATTTGGGTCGTCTGATGATAGTTTTCCCGTTCCTCTGGAAGTAGCTCCGCCGCCGCTTAATACTACTGAAGAAGGGCCATTTCAACCAGCTCAGGCCGAAGAACAACCGCAGGCACAGTCGGATGCTAACCCAGAACCGGCAAACCCGATTTCCGAAGAAAATCCTGAGATGCCGAGTGATGCCCCTGAAAACCCGATGAATGAGGGCAACCCAAACTCTGACCAAAGCTCAGATGATGTGCCCATTCGTGATGCGTTGAATGTCCCCAAGAAGAGGCGCAGTCAAAGGAGAGCATGCCATGTTCGTGTAAAGAGCCCTAATCCCGTGCTGATTCACATTTCGTCCTCTTCCAGTCAATCTACCAATGAGATGATCGATACCCAGACCCACGCCGACCTTGACTCACATGTCAACGACGTCCAAGTCTCAGGGGGAGATGGGTCGTCTTCATCTAATGACAGTGAAGACATTTTTGGTATGGATATCCCTCTTAAAATTGTGATGAACATGTTGAAGAAACGGGCGGGGAAACGGCATATGGGATCAAATGCACGACCTGTGAAAAAGGTTCGAGTCGTTGAGACTTCCTTACCCGAAGGTGATGGGCTCGGCAGCCACTATATCCATCCTGAAACCAATGTTGAAACCGGTGCCAGTCCAACAAATGAGGCCACAATGCCTGCTGACGATGAGCTCAACCTGGAAGACGACTCGGACTGGGATCTCTCATTGCCTCCCAGAAAGTTCTTCTCTCAGAAGAATGAGGACTTGTGGGCCTCAATTAGCCAACGATCCATGAATATCGAAAGGGTCGTAGACGTGGCAAGTTTTCGGAGGTATGGAGTCCTACAGTTCCTTGAGTCGCGACACCTAGCAAAGTCGGTCCGATGCTTCGGCGTCTACTGTGATGAGACAGTAAGGGAGGTATACTCTAACCTTTCTATTAGAGTTAATGAAATAGACTATAGGAAGTATGGACATGTTTATTTTCGGGGTCAAATTTATGATTTTTCTGCGAGGGCGATCAATGAGTTTCTTGGTACTCCTGATGTTCAATCTGAATATGAGTGTGATTTTGATGAAGTAGCTGTGTTTATTACGGGGGGAGTGAAATCGAAGTGGGATAGTAGTTTTGGGGGAAAGCACTTAAATCTCTATATGCAGTCTTATTTAAAGTAGGAATCTGCAATTGGCTTCCCACGGCTAATGATAGCCGTGTGGCAGGGCCAATGGCACAACTCCTCTATGCTGTCGGAAATAATTTACCGATCAACTGGGGCGAATTGATCTTGAATCAAATCGCATACCAAGCTGAAAAGAGCGGGAAAGGCCATCTGCCCTTTCCTTGCCTCATTTGGTCGATGCTGCTGCGAGGAGGATATGAGCCAACTCGAAGAGATGTGATCTTCCGCCAGACTCAACCGTTCCCCATTCAAGGCAATCATCTCACTAATCTTGACAGGGTAGTTGATCTACCGTGGCAAGGACTCCAGAATGTTGATCATCCTGCTGCTTCAACATCTTCTTCAACATCTCAGTTGGAAAAGGCTATTCAGACACTTGATGCTTCCATTGTTGCCTTGATAGCTCAGAAGGACATTCTAAGGGATTTACTTTCTTCCCAAAAAGGGGGAGAAGCAGAAGGTGGTGCGGCAGAAGCTAGTGAGCAAGAAGGGGCAGATGGGGCAGAACCGACAGGGGGAGTTCATATGGAGACCAGTGCTGCTAAAGCTGGAGATGAAGTGGAGTCGAGTCAGAGTCCAGCATTTTAGACCTTATCTGGTCTTAATCTTTTGTGTGCTGCATGCGTTTTTTGATTTTGTGTTTTGCATGCCTGATCTGACTTTTGCAGATGTTTAAACTCATACCTCTATTTGGCTTGTACTAAGTTCTAGTACTTTGAATAGTTTGTTGGCTATTCTGTTTATGTTTACTCTAACCATATTTTGTGTTTTGTGGTTGAGCAGACTTTGCCTTCAGGGGGAGTTTCTTTATCTATAACTTCTGCGACGGTTTTGGGAAGAAAGATAAAAAGGGGGAGATTGTTAATGTTGAAGAAATCAACATTGATAATGTTGGGACAACATTCTAGTCAACATTGTTGTCTGAGAATGTGTCCGACTTCTGTTTTATCTTTCATGCCCAAAACACGTTTGAATAGATAACGTGGCTTTTATTAGTGTCATGCTGGTCACGGATAAGGGATGAAATGATTCAAAACGTGTGGACTGCGTGTGGATAAGCTGGAGCGAAATTAGGAGTGGAAGCATACTAAAAATAGGAAGATTGGAGCTCAAGTCAAGACCAAGCCATTTTGAGATGATCCGAATTTACTCTCAACGGTCACACCTATCTTAGTGGACGTTGTGGAAGTTAGTTGAGGCGCCCAAGTCTATTGTGAAGTAGTCAAAGTCTAAGACTTATAAAAAGGGGACTTCACTTAACCATTCGTGTGGTGAGAGATAATAGCTCGAAAGATAGTGAGCGAGAGATATGAGATTTGATGAGAAAAGTTTGAGTGAGCTTGAACTATCACGAGAGTCTTTTTTAGCCTAGTTTTTATATTTTGCAAAAGTCGAAAGACTTTGTAGTTTGGTAGAATCTCTGTGGATTCGTTTCCTTTTCTAGGCTTGTTTTTATAATCCATCTTTATAGTGGAATTTCGCCTTGAGGCACGCATCAAGTTTTTATAACTTGCTGCAAACTTTACATCTCGTATTTATCAGTTTTTGTCTCTAAGTAATTTACATATTCCGCCGTACGCTTTTGTGTTGGAACGAATGTTCCATCAATATTAGTTCCAACATTTAGGTTACATTTTGCTACTTAGTTTACATCCATATCGGGACACCACCTTCACTTTCTACCACAATAAGGGCTAGCAAAACACACAAAAATACAACCGTACAACCACACTTCTCAAGGGCAAGGTTCTATGACAAAATCATCAAGTAATCACACCAAAAGCAAAACTACAAATACCAATTGTACAATACAGAATTAGAAAAGTAAACCAATCAAATCAACTAACATTTTGAATAGAGTCACAACGTCGAATATGAAGTGAATCTGGCTCTAATTCGACATTTAATCGAAAATTGAAAGATCAAAATATTTTTTATCATATCTCTTTTTTACTACGTATGTACATGCGTGTAGGTTTTATATGTATATAATATATGTAAATATTATATAGTTATTGGGCCACCAATGGGTTGCCCTACCAACTCACATGGGGCATGGTCAAGCCTGGCCTGCAATGTTTCTACAAACGTTGAGTTATCCCCTTGTAAACATTTCGTAACCATATATTCGGCATTATCATCCGTAGGAATATTTTCAAGTGGCATAAACTTCACATTAAGGGGTGATCCTCCAAAACATCACGGTGATCCCGCCATCACCTCCTCATCACCGCGTTTGTTTAGTGGGGGTGGTGAATCATCACCGTGATGGACGATCACTTAGGTGATCAAAAGGGGGTGATATTCAAGCTTTTGAATCACCCCCAAAAAGCAGGGTCATCATCCTCCATCACCGTGATGAGGTGATGTTTTCAATATTTTTTTAGATAACATTACCCCTTATATTTTAACATTCATTCCGCATATACCCTTATTCATTTTTGTAATTACACAACTAAAAAAGTATATTTATGCTTAAATTAAATAATTATATTGAAATTATATATAATAAACTTATAATTAATTTACAATTGAAGTTAATTTAAAAATATATGTTTAAAGCTTAAAAAATAAAAATAGTTAATATTGCTTAAAAAATAAAAATAGTTAATATTGCTTAAAAATTAAAAATACTTATAAATAATGCTTAAAAATTAATAATTAATATTGAAATATTAACTATTATCATGTAAAATATCACCTAAAAATGAGCACTTAACCCATTTTACCTACATAATATACATAGGGTTAAATATGTCATTTATACAACATCTCCCCACATATCACCTTGATAAACAAACACAATACTCAAATATCACATTAATATGTAAAATGAAATATCACCGCAAAACAAACACGGTGATGATATATCACCTTCGTCCACGTATCAATCCATTTCGACTTATAGAGAGGTAGAGTTTTCACTCAAGTGGATTGCGCTCGTAGTATAACAATATAATAAGCTCCAATCCCAGCTCGATCAGAAAATCCTTCAACCACATCACCTCGTTCCACGCTTCTGTCGATGAAATGTAAAGTTCTATTGTGAACAGAGCAACAATTTAAAATTAAATGTAAAGCGATCAAAACGGAAAACACTTTGAAAACATCAAGTTTGGATTTAGTCCGGCTTCATTTCATCATTTGATATTCAATTGGAAACTCAAAGATCAAAATACTTTCTGTTCGCTTCTTTTTTTCCTTTTTTTCATATATAGGTTTTTTATGTATAAAATATATATATATGGGTGTGTGTAAATATTATATTATCTATTGGGTTCATCGTTGCTTAGTAAAATAGGCCCGTAATGTCCTAAGCCGAAGTTATAATGTTTTGCTAAGATGTGTACGAGTAGTGTTGCCCAACCGCCGGTTGCCGGTTGGTCGAAATGACCAACCGGCCGGAGACGGATGCCGGTTGGCCGTCTCCGGTTGCCGGTTGACTAACCGGCGGTTGTCAACCGCCGGTCAACGTGTATTTTTTTTTTATTTTTTTTGAATTTATAGTGTATATTTCGATAGCTTTCGACTTTTCGGGACACAATTATGTTTTTTCAGTATATAACAAGGGTTTCGATTTCAAAAATGAAGTTACATTTACAATTAAAATTTACAAAGTCGAAAATACAAAGTGAAAAAAAAACTTTTATTCGTTGTTCGTTGAATACTTGAATCGCAATCGCCATTTGCCAATGTCAGTCTATAATCGGTTTCTGAAAACAAAAAATACAATAAAAGTTAGGTAGATAATATTTTTTTGTACAATCGCCATTAAAAAATGAAATTAAATTAGTATTAAGGACTTAACTTTTTCGGACTTTGTCGTTGGCTTGGATGTCGTCACGCGAGCGATTTCTTGGAGACGTTGGCTGAAAAATAAGATTGTATGTGTAAGTAATTATTTAAAAATATAAAATAAAAAAATTAAACAATGAGATTAGTATTAAGGACTTATCTTTTTTCGGGCTTGAATCTTTCGCCATTTTCGGAGATTCTATATGCTCTCTACTCTTAGTCGTCGCCGCCATTGCCGCCACCACTAGTCTCGGTGCCGGTGGTGTTGTCGAATACGTCGTCGTCCGAATCGGTATTCGTGGCGTCTTGTGTCCGATGTTCGGCTCTCGCCCAATCATCGAGAAGGCATTGGTATTCGACGTTTTCTATCGTCAACCTAGAACGCCTTTCACTTAAAGTTAAGCCGCCCATGCTAAAAGCTTGTTCAACCGCGACGGTTGAAATTGGGACGGCAAGGATTTCCCTAGCGATCTTCGCCAACGTTGGATACGTTGGCGACATCTTCCACCAGCATCGGAGGACGTTGAACTGATCTTCATCCTCGGTGAACTCAAAAGTGGTCGACAAGTAGTTATCTAACTCTATGAACGGGTTCGTCGACCTTTGGCGTTTGGTCGTGTTGAGGAGGTTGTAGTAGGAGGCTAAGCGATCACTACCGCTAGCACTACTACTACTAGTGGATTGACCCGAACTCGATCGAGTTGGGTCTTGGCCACTATCGGTCTTATACGCTCTAAAGACTGTCTTTAGAGCGTCATACCCTACATTCCTAACTTGAATGTGGTAGTCATCGGGGAGGACACTAGAGTTAGCCGCTATGGACTGGTAGTATAATCCTAGAAAATTATATGTCCCCTCTACGCGTAATCTGGGGTCTAATATCTTCGCAATGATGAAGATATCGGGTAGATCCCAAAAGTACTTCAGCCATTTAGCTTTCATGGCTAAAACGGTCGGACCCGCAATCTCGTCATTTACAAACCCGTTTAGAATGCATGCGACTTTAACGCAATGATCTAATGCCAAGATAGCTGTCGGGTAATATATTCCCGACATCTCCCTCGTGGCATCGTGAAATACTTGAAGTATTTCACATATGCTGTTGCATCCGTCCCACATCGTAGGATGTAATGCTACCCCGAATTCGGGGTTTTCGTCGTAGAAATCGCTCAAGGTGTGGCGATATTCGTATGACGTCTCTAACATCTTGTATGTGGAATTCCACCTGTTGGGTACATCTAAGGCAAACTTCTTGGGCGTGATTCCCAAACTTTTACAATGACGCTTCCACTTCTTCAGTACAGAAGAGTGGCGCATCATGTAACTAATTGCCGTTCGTATCGGCGTAAGTGTGCCTTTAGATGCGTGAGTGCGTCCTGAACACATAGGTTAAGTATGTGGCAGAAGCACCGCTCATGAAAGAATCGACCGCCAAATGACGGTCGACAATACTTAATCAAATCTTCCATGCTCGCGTTATTAGCGCTAGCATTATCAAAGGATACCGAGAAAATCTTCTCGAGTATCCTATATTCCGATAAGATACTCCTAAGCTTAAGTGCGATGTTTTGAGCTGTGTGTGCTGTGTCAAATTCCCTATACGCAATTAAGCGTTTCTGTACTTGCCAAGAGTCATCAATCCAATGGCATGTAACGCCCATGTAATGATGATCTTGCCAGTGATTGCTCCATATATCGGAGGCAATGGACACTTTACACTCTAAATTTCCTAATTGATCTACTAACTCGCGTTTATACGCGAGTACCGTCTTCCTAATGTCTCGCGTAAGGGTGCTACGTGAAAATTTCTTCGCTTGGGGGTTATACGACTTTCTGATCCACTCTTCGTAGATCGGATCGTCGGCAAACCGAAAAGAAATATGTTTCGCGCAAACATATTTTGCAAGTTGTTTGCGCGCAATGTCTTCGTTGTACATGAACAAAGACGTCGGACTCACACTGGGTCCTTGTCCGGTAGCGGACGAACTCGTGCCCGTAGCCCCGTGCATTTGACTTTGACTTTGACTTTGACTAATTCCTATCTTAGTAGGATGTTTTGAGCGGATATGGCCGGTAAAATTGCCATATCCGCCCCCCTTCTTAAAAGGGTACTCCTTACCACAATAATTACATATAACTTTAAAAAAATCTTTATTTTCGGTCGGTACCTTCTTGAAGTGTACCGCGAAAATATCCGAGCGTAGGGCGACGGCGGCGGCCCGTGCTTGGGTCTCGGTCGGCGGCGTCGGCGGCGGCATTGGAGTTTCTTCCGGTTGGTCCCCTTGCGTGTCCGAGCCGAGGACGTCACTTAGGTCGAGCATAATTTCGGGGGAGTCGTCATATTGGTAGTAGTCATCTTGCGATGAACTACCAACAATCTGTTTCCCCCTCGACCTCGAACTCGATCCTCGACGACGGCTATCCATATCTAAAATAAAAGATTAGAATAAACGTTCGATAAAAAATATGTGTAAACTTACGAAAAAATAAGCGAGTAAAATTCGGAGCGCCGTGTAGTAGAGCCGGGCTGAGATTGATGAGTGTAGTAAAGTCGGGCTAGGATTGAGGGACTAGTATTTTAATTAGTTTATTTTTAATTCGTGGACTACAATGAGGCTGAGAATAACGCGTTTTGAGAGTGAATAATTGAGACTAAGAGATAGAATTGAGTTGTGATTTTTTAAGAGAGGGGGGGGGGTATTTATAGATTTTAAGGCTAAGTAGCCGTTGCAACCGCCGGTTCCCAGTCAACCGCCGATTGCAACGGCTAGTCCAAATTTTTTATTTTTTTTTCTAACGGCTATTTTTACTATTATTTCATTTTTTTTCAAACCGTTTGAATCAAACGGTATATTTTTTATTTTTATCTAATTTTTTTTTTTATCTTAACCGGCGGTTTGCGGTTTGGAAAATTCCCAAACCGCGTGGAACCGGCCACCCGCGGCCGCCGGTTGCGGTTGGTGGCTGGTTCCGGTTACGAACCGGAACCGGCGGTTGGCCGGTCGGAACCGGAACCGGCAGTTGGCCGGTCGGAACCGCCGATTCCGGTTAAATATGGGCAAGACTATGTACGAAACGACAAGCTTAACGAACATGCTGTTAGGCTGAGCCTCACAAAAGCCGATCTTGGCCCGATTTGTAAAATGAAACGAAATACATCATAATTTTGATCGGATTAGCGTGCGTGAGCATATAATTTTTTTCGATCCCACAGTATCCCCACTTAACCGCTTGTGTGCTTGCACTATACCTATGAGGATGTGACTAAAACCCGGAGATCACGTAATAGGTGTCAGTTGCCACCTAACAATGATAATCACAATTGCTAGCAATATTTAAAACGATTGGTTTGAGTATCAACGGGCCCGGTCACTAGGTTATTGTGAAGAATATCACATGTGACCAAATCTCTCACATCGATTACGACAAGACCGGTATATAAGCTGCTCGGTTACTCCTCCTATCACCAATTGATTTTACGAAGGAATCCCATCAAGCTTATACGGTGCTCCCTCATTACGTGCGGCGCGTGTGCTGAAGCCCCGAAAATTTAACAGTTATAGACCAATACTTTTAGTAAACAAATAAAAAAGGGAGTGTAACCTACATATTTAACATAAAAGTTCAATCATTATGAAAATACAACGAATAAGAAAACGCCATAGTCTCGAGTACTTGCAGTTGACTTGACCTTCCTACGTTAATTCTATGTAACTTGCTAAGGCTGACGTACCATTATCATATTATGTCCAACTTTTTTTTTTCCAATGTATCTACCAATTTAATTTCTACTGCTGATATAAGGATATAACATTATTAACCTTTTTGTTATAGTTAGTGTATTTTATATACTTCTATATAAAATAATATGTAAAATATCATTCGTCCTCCATATGCAAAACTGATTTCATTATCAAATTTCAAAGGCTCCAAGTCGGCTTTTTTAACAAAATAAATCGAAAAAAAATATTAATTTTCAAAATAGGGCGATTTTTGCACTTATTATTAAAATAGAGTCATTTGCAGGTATTAACCGTGACGTCGCGCTTAATGGCCGCGACGTCGCACCCATTAAACGCGACAAGCTTTCCATTGTACGGGGCCGGTGTAGTGGGCCAATTTTTTTGGCCCAATACCTGTTCGTCGCGGGTAATAGGCGCGACGTCGCGCCTAATGGACGCGACGTCGGGAAATATAGATCTCAGATCTATTTCTCTCTCCCTCACTCTATCTCTCTAAAACCTAACCCTAACCCTAAGCTCCGCCGCCTCCGTCCGCCGCTCACCCCGCCGTGTTCATCCCGCGCTGCCCGCCCTCTCTCTCTCTCTCTCTCTCTCTCTCTCTCCGCCACCGCGTCCGCCGCCTCCGTCCGCCGCTCATCCTGCCGAGGTCACCCCGCGCAGCGTAGCTCGCCCGCTCTCTCTCTCTCTCTCTCTCTCTCTCTCTCGCTCTCTCCGCCGCGTCCACTACCCCCGCCGCGACACCCGCTTCCGTGTCCACCGTCGCCGCCTCCGCCACCGCCGCCGCCGCCACACCTCCACCGCCTTTGCCTCCGCCCCTACGTACGTTTTATTAGGTATTTTGTTTGATTATAGTTAAATTGAGTTGTTAGTTTGTTATTCGTTGTTTGGTTATAACATTAGACGGATTCGTATAGTCATTAGTCGGATCTATATTGTTTGATTGGTTATAACATTGTTTTGTTCGATTTAGGATGGACACGAACGATTTCTACGGTCCGATCAATCGTTCGCTGTTGATTTTTCAGGATAGTCATCGTTGTAACGATGTGATATTGGACAAGGATGGTGATATTGACACCCCGTTGACGGTGAGGGGGTTAGAAAACGTAGTGTGGGGTAAGATTCCACGATCGGTGCATTTACACGGTCGTGTTTTGGAGAAGTTAGATACTATGTCGCTGTATGGCGTCTATAGTTGTGGATCTCAGAAAATAGATCCACACTTCATTACCGTACTCGTAAAACGATGGAGAAAGGAGACACACACGTTTCACCTACCGGTGAGGGAGGCGACTGTCACTTTAGAGGACATAAGGTTGATGTGGGCACTCCCCGTGGACGGTATTTCCGTAAGCGGTGTGATCCCTCGTAAGACGCAGAAGCAGTAGCTCGATTACTGCGAGGAGCTGACTGGGTACAGACCTCCCGAAGGAGTGTACCACGGGACCAAGTTGTCTCTCCGGAAGTTTGCGGTCTGGTTAGAAGAAAATCCAGTCGACGACATGACCGACGAGCTAATCGTCGATCAACATGCGCGTGCCTACGCATTGCTGTTGTTCGGGTCGGTGATGTTTCCCGACTCCAGTGGAAGTCACGCGTCGATGACCTACCTTACGCTGCTCGAGGACATCGAACAGCTGGGGCAGCGCCGTGTTAGCATTCCTCTACAGAGAGCTCTGCACATCATGTCAGTCGAGGAAGATGAACATAGGTGGATCTTTGCGGTTGCTGCAGGTACGAAAGATAGTTTAATTCAACAACTTGTAAAGCGTAAATGATACTTATGTATTTAAATAATTAAAATATAGATTTGGGCATGGATGCGTATATTACAAGTTCAGCCCATTATTCCCTCGAGTGGTAATGCAGCCTAGTGTAGTCGATGGCATTCAGTTACCCATTCCACTGCATGCGGCGGATAGTTGCTCTCCTAATTATTCGAACTTTCAATTAAAAGTTTTTGTAATAATTAAATTTTATTCATTTAGATGGAATGCATTGTTTGACCATATCCGCAAATTCAAATTTGCGTGCGATACGGGAGTCCATCGATAGTATGTCGATGGAGCAATTTGTTTGGACCCCGTACAACTATCACGCACCGGGATTTTGGCGCTACGCCCGGAAAGCCGTCCTCAGTCCTCTTGGTCGTCGTGCCCGCTGATATGTTTCAACATCGTCGAGTGGCACTATCCAGATCGCGTGATGCGACAGTTCGGATTGATTCATTCGGTGCCACAACCACCGGCGTATTTTACTGTAGATCTTCATCGCTTTAGCACTCGGAATGTCCCCGGAAAAGATTGGAGATCGCAGCACGAACTACACGAGGCGTATTGGAGTCAAAGGCATCCGAGGATTGTCAATGGACTGGAGATAGGTTCCGGACCGCAGTGCACCAGTGACTATTATGACTGGTACCGGTCCAGTCGTTGAACTTATTCCACGCATACGGAGACCAATCGCTTTTGGTGTTAGCCATCGCTGCAGAGCACTCCGTAAATCGATTGCGAAAGTATTCAACGCATCGATGAAAGCTAAAGTCCACTATTGCTTTCGGAGGCAAACACCTCGCCCCTTTGAAAACTCCGTTAAGGGCGTCGGAGATATTAGTGGTCATCACCCCGCATCGGAAACCACCATCGTAAGCAAACGTCCACTGCTCTTTGTCAATCTTATCTAACCACTTCCAGGCCGGTTCATTGAGAACTTTAATGTGTTCCATAATGCGATTGAACTTCTCCAACGCGTGGGCCATTCCAGCTCTATGGCATAACTGTTTTAGGTCATTGTTCTTGAATTCAGTGTTGAAGTTTGATACGACATGGCGTAGACAAAACCGGTGCACACCATTCGGCGGCCTAAGCGCTGCTAATTCGCTTACCACAACCAATATTCCTATCACAAATTACGATCAATCGATTAAAAGGGTGTCAAATTAATACATGAATGTATGTAGGAAAATACAAGTACCTCGATGACGATCAGAAATGAGGCATACACCTTGTTCATCCAACACGTGGATGTTAAGTAAGTTCAGGAACCAACGCCAAGAATGTCTGCTTTCCGTTGAAACAATGGCAAAAGCAAGGGGAGAATATTTTGATTTGCATCGAGCCCAGATGCAATTAACATTTTATGCTCGTATTTGGAGTATAAGTGTGTACCGTCAACACAAACAACTCTACGACAATGCCTAAAACCATCAATACAAGGTTTGAAAGCCCAGAAAACATACCCCAATTTCTTCACACCGGGGGCTTCAGTTGGAAATCAACCACTTGACCACCGTGTCGGGGTTGTAACGTTTCAAAGCTTTCATGAAGATAGGAAGTTGTTGGACTGAAGTTTCCCAGGTGCCAACATTTTTTTTGGCCCTTTTGAGGCCATGTCATGCTTGAATGTATGAGATGTCATACCCGGTATTGTCCTTCACCAGCTGCTTTACGTTCTTTGGTAGAAATTGAGGGTCTGTCTTCACTATTCCAATCAACATTCTCGCAATTGTGTTTCGCAAAATGTTGCGGTGTGTTCTCGTCAACTCGTTCATGTAGCATGTGTGTGGCCCCCCATATATCGTAATCTTCCAATAACATTTTTTCGGTTTGAAGCATGCTCGTAACCTCCAATGACAGTCATTGCTATGGTTGCATTTCACGCCCCATACGGTTTTGTTACTTTCTGAGACGTGAAACTCACGTCTAGCCACCCTGTAAGAATAATCGCCAACAGCTTCTTGTAAGTGAGCTTTGGTACTAAATGTCATACCGACTCTGAACATGGGATTGTCCCTACTGTAAAAATCACCGCCGCCCTCGTTGGCTTCTAGAGGCGCCATTTGATATGTTGAATAAAAAGGCACGGGTTGGTAAGGCGCACGAGCATCTTCCGCCGGCAATGGAATGTCATTCTCGGGACAATCATTGTTTCCATCATCGTCGTTATCATCTGCGGGATCCGGAAAATCATCCAGTGCACCACCAACGTCATCAGCTTCAGAGTCGTTAGCGTCACTATTTTGCAAGTCTTCGGGCACAGCAGATTGTGACACGTTCGACATATTAGGAACATCACGACCGCTCGAAGGAATGTGTATATGAGGAGGGTGGAGTTAAAAGTCACTCATTCCTTGAGTAACTGCCGTGATATCATGGAACGAGTGGCTGGATGTGATGTTGGTGAACACGTCGGGTGTGTCTTCATTACGGTCGGGATGAACGTTCTCGCTGGCCTCGACAAACACTTCAATTAAATTAAGTTCCGCATCAGCATCCAAGAAGTACGATAGTTCCGCGTCGTTTGAAATTTGAAAGAGCCTCTGATAGAGTCGAGAATGCTGATAGTATTCATTCTTAACATGAACGGTTAAGGAGGAAAAATTGATGTCGAGGCGAATAACCTCATATAGCATAACCTCAATGGGTGGGATGCTGTAACGAATGGAGTTTGATTCGGTAATGATTTCGCCACCGTAGTAGATAGAGACTTGAATTTTACGGGATGTCATAATTTGAGGAGAAATTTAAATACTTCAAGTTGTTTTTTTTACATATATATGGAATTATAGTACTTTATATAGGGAAATCGTCGCATTTAATAATAGCGACGTCGCATCTATTGGACGCGACGATTCTATGCAAAACGCGTGAACGTTACGTCCACATCAGTTCTGCAAAAAGAAAAAGAAAATTACAGAGAACGCGTGATCGAGTTGTCACATCAATCGCGCCCAATGGACGGACGGGCCCAAATACGTTATTGGCCCGTTTAAACGCTTAAACAGGCCAAAATAGCTCGTCGCGTTTAATGGGTGCGACGTCGCGGCTAAATGACTCTATTTTAGTAATAGGTGCCGAAAACGCCCTATTTTAAAAATTAATATTTTTTTCGATTTATTTTGTTAAAAAAGCCCTCCAAGTCCTTGCTCGTAACAACAAATGAGTTTTGCAAGATGCAACAACAAATGTCTCAGTGTAAAGATTTCAAATTCCGATAGCAGCAAACTTTATTTAATATTTGCCGACAACTGAAAAAAAAAATAGCTACGTGTGATTTCCGATTAGATTTCAGCGATTGCATTTTGCCAAAGAATTATGCTTGACAGAACATACATTTTCTAAAGTAACGCAATTGTTTTGCTTCGTCCGATCCGACCTCAGCAACCATGTCTTTATTTTTATAACCTTTCCAACAATTATTATTAGGTTTGCACATAAATATTCATTATTGATGATATCTGCATAGGGAACTTCGATACAGCGCTCCTACCATTTTACTGTATGCAACTATTATATGATGGTCATGGTCGTACCTCTCTGCTCAGTTCGTGCGATGAATTGTTACAATAAATGTCCCAAGTGTCGATGAATCATAATTGATATGCTTTCGTGTTTCCTTAACATTCAGATCCCAATATGTTTTCAAATATAGAGAATGACTCATTTTATACTTTCATTAGAGATAAGGAACAATTTGCGATGAAATGTCTTATATAACATTATTACTTCAGAAAATTACTTAAATGCCTTTGTTAATCACCCTTCAAATACACGAATAATACGGGAAAATGGCATTGTCATCCTCATGCGATCGATCTTTCATCCGAATCTTCACGTTAATGTTTAAATAAGGAGAATTCGTTCTCAATTTGCATATGGGTCTGAGAAATCGAGGAAAACCACGAGATTAAGTTTTGACGACGTAAGATCTAAGCTTTGTAAGAAATTTTTCTTTAAATCATGTAGAAAATTGAAATGGAGGAAAACTCGATTTTAATGGCCGAATATGTTGGATTCGACTCAATTTGATCATGGGTCTTAGTAATCGAAGGGTATTATTGATGTTTATCATGGTATAACGAAGAATTTTGATGGGACATAAGATTGAGCCGTTTGCTAATTAAAAAACGTTTAGCGGGTAACACTTCATGCGTTCTGGGTAACAATTCATGCAACAAAAATACCATGTGTCTTGTAATTTATAACAAATGTTACCGCAAAACGAACACATAAGTAGAAAAAAATAACGACTCGTCACCAGTAAATAACACATGTTGTACACAAGTAAAGACAAAGAGGAACAGATCGGAAACCGCAGGCAACACCCAAAAAACACTGAAACCGCTCGAATCTCTGACACAATTGACATGATAATATGAAACCGACCTCAATTCTCATATAATCAACGAAAAAATATGAAGCTTATCGTGGAATATTGCGTTAACTATAATTCGAAAATTTCGTTGAAAAACGGGTGAAATCTCGAGTCTAATGGCCAAATAAGGTGGATTCGACTCAATTTGATCATGGGTCTTTGTGATCGAAGAAGATTATTAATGTTAATCATGGAATAACGAAAAATTTTGATGAGATATAAGATTAAAACGTTTATTAATTATAAAGCTGGTTGGTAACACTTCATTTATTTTGCATAACAGTTCATGCGTTCTGGGTAACATTTCCTGGATAACAAGCAAAAGGCTAAGAGGAATAGACAAATAACAACAGACGACACCCAAAAATCAATGAAACTGTTGGAATCTCCGAATTTAGTGAACGAATAAAGTTAAATCGACCTCTTTCTCATGGGTCTTCATTATCGACGAAAATTTTTAAATTTGATAATGAAATAATACTTCAAACCAATTCAAAAATCTCGAGGTGAAACCTCAACTTTAATGGTCGAAAATTGTGAAATCAACCCAACTTGATCACAAGTCTTGATAATGTAAGGAAATTATTGATGTTAATCATGGAATAATGCGAAAATTAGTTTTCCCCAAAATTGAAATATTTTTTAGCGTAATAACACTTTATGCACTGATTATAACACATACAAATCAAAAGAAAACGCTTCAATAAGAAAGTTCTAGAAGGTTCTAGATTATCAGAGAATATTAACAGGATAATGACTAATATTACCACATTGCCTTCAAATAATACCACATGTCTGATAATAAACAACAATATGAACTCAATTTATAACACAACTGTAGATATTGGTACTACATAATATCTTCTTAGTACCACATTACTAATTCGATTAATTTTCTTCATTAATGCACTTTTTTTCCGGATGTATAAGATTGACATTCATGGAAATAGATGATATGATAAAGCTAAACCACCAAATTCCTTTACAAGTCACGTTATGCGAATGTTAATGTAAAAAGTACAATGTTGAAGTTATTAGTCATGTAAACATATACTCCTTCATCCCAAAACTTAGACTATATCAATCTCAATGAACATAAATTTACGAAATTCATCACAAACTTGTTCAAAGTTCAACATTAAATCGTGAATAACATTTTATAGACCATATTCCGTAAATCCTAAGCTCCGAACCCTAAACCCTAGGCCCCGACCCTAAACCTAAACCCAAAACCCGAAACCCTAAAAAAATTTATTGTTGCATCCTATAAATCACAAGTTGTACATCATATTACCAAATTTTGTGTCGTAAATCCTTAATCTTAACCCCGAAACCCTAAACCCAAAAACAAGCCTATAGAAAACCTAGCATGTACACTCAATTTGTAACAGATCATTCGTTTCGAATAACACTTAAACACTTACTGGTAACCCTTAACCCTTTACTAGTATCGTTTTATGTATTTTAAGAGAATTTATAAGTCCGCCAAATATCAAGTCGAAATCAATATTCATACCACACCACATATAAATCTCAAACCCTAAATACTCAAATTTAAAAATCACGAATAACATATATTATGATGCAAAGATAGAAACCTATGTTTGCAAACAAATGACCATATGTTTACATGACTAATAACCTCATAATTTGACTAATAACATTAACATTCGAAGATTGTGTCTTTTAAAGAAATATGATGGTTTAACATCATCAAATCTTATATTTCCATGAATGACAATCGTACACATTCGAAAAAAGCACATTTATGAGTGAAATTAATCGAATTATTGTTGTGGTACTGGGAACCTATTATGCAGTACAAGTATTTACATAATCGTTAAAAACTAAGTTGGCATTGTTATTTACAATCAGACATGTGGTATTATTTGTATGCAATGAAGTAATATTCCATGCTAATCCAGAACCTTCTAGAATGTTCTTAATAAAATATTTTTCTTGCATGTACATGTGTTATATTTATTGCCGAAAGTGTTGCTTAGTTCGAAAATGTTCAAGAATCATCATTTTTGTCAATAATTCTCGTTGATTTTTAAGACTCGTGATAAATTTGAGTTGATTTAACATTATCCTGTCAATAATTTCGAGTTTCTCCCCGTTTTTTCAACGGGATTTTAGAATTGAGATGAATGCAATATTCCATTATACATTCTATTATTCTTCCTTGCTTATCAAGACCCAAATTGAGGTCGATTTAACCTTATTCGGTCACTAGAGTCTAGATGCCAGCAATTTCAACGTTTTTTGGTGTTATCGGCGGTTTTCGATCTATTCCTCTTGCTCGCATGCGTTTTACCCAGGAAGTGTTACACGGACTATAAGAATTGTTACCCAGAATGCAAGAAGTGTTACCCAACAAGCGTGTTAATTCACCTTTTTTCGAATAATTTCGAAATTCCGCCCAAACGACGAGCGATGAAACCAACGCGGTGGCACAATTTAATATTCAGACTATGGGCACTCGAATTTATACATAGTACCTGTAATTTTGGCCGAAAATATTATTCAATCACAATTATTTTTCCTTATTTGCGTTAAGAATTTCAAAAAATACGCATCCCAAATAATACATTCGATGACGTTAAGATCATAAAAAACCGTCGATTGCACATCGAATTTGATTTGTTGCAGGGACGATGCTCATGGGAATGAATATGAAATATACGAATCGTCGAAAGTCAATTTTAGTATATTGATACCACTTATTAACCATATAGGAACGCAATATTGACATATAGTAACACATCACACACACAGATATATATATGATAACAAAATACCGTAAGATAATAACAGAAAAGTGGTTTTCGATACCTCTTCTTATAAAGTATTTAGTAAGGGTATTTTGGTCAGTTCGAAGTTTGGGTCCTTTATCCTAAACTTTAAGCGAAATGGGTCTTTAAAAATCATTTTTTCATGCAACCTTATTGAAATTACGTCTAACAAAAGAAAAAGTAAAAATAGATGCACTACTCGTCAGGTGGAGGCATTCATGCAAGATCGGCCAGATGGTAGACGAATCCGGATTGCGCGTCCTCAATCCTTCGATAACTATCTAACAATCTCCCACGATGATAACATTCGGCCACCCTTTCCGAATTGCAAAGCGTATAGCATATAATGCAGCGTAACCTTCAATTGTTACCGCATGCAGCTTACCTTGGAAGCTCTTCGTCTGCCAACCCAAACAACATCCTTGATCATCCCTTGCAGCAAAACCGATAGACCCTCCGCGTCTCATAGTATGTATCGCCCCGTCGAAGTTAATTTTAATCGATCCGGGAGGTGGTGGTTGCCAGCAAGGAGTGCATGAGGCTGCATCAAAGGGCTCGATCGGACCATGAAACGTGTGGTGATGGTAAAATTTTCTTTGGTTTCAAAATTTCTTTTCCAACTTATATTATCACCACGATCCACGTAACGCTCTTAATCATACATTGCCATTTTGTGTTCAACATGTAGATATATTAAATATTGTAAGCTCACATATGTGTGTAATTATAAGAACAGTCGATTATGTACACCAAGCAATAGTATAAAGGTTTATGCGTAATTAGTTGAGTTGTCAATTGTCATGCCTTTCATATCAACTTTAAACTTCAGTTATTGATAGAGTAACTACTAAGTGGATGATCGTGTTAGAAAATGTTAAATATAAAGATCCATTTGGATTCGTGTATTTAAACAAAATATCATGATTTTAAATTTCAAAATCTTAATGTCAAATATGAATCAATTGTATGGCAAACGTTAGGATTTCAAACTGGAGCTCGAGCTCGTCGAGCTCGACCTCGAACTTTTTATTTAAAAAATTAAAAAGCACAAAAAAACATAATAAAAGCTAATAATAATAATAATACAATAAAAAAACTTTAGCTCTAACTCCACAATAATGAGTTTGAGCCCGTCGAACTCGAGCCGGCTCGAATCATCATCATCAACATCATTTATTGTTGTTATTGTTGTTGTTATTATTATTATTATTATTATGAAAAACGTATTACGAGGCTTTGGATTCCAAAACGGACAACTTGTCATCGAATTTCAAATCCGACAACTAATGAACAATTAAGTTAACCTCGGATTTGGATGAACGTGAAATCCATATTCGGCATTCCCAAAAAGGATGATTTGAAGGGTTAGCTGAATATATAATCGAAATTTGAGTATCTAAACGGACCATAAAGTACTTTTGTGAATTTTTCGATATTAGGTAATGACTTAGGTCGATTTGAGCTAGATACATGTTCTCAATGAAATAGTGAGGCATGGCGCGGAAGATAAGTAATGCTTTCAACCGTGAATTGACTTATGTTTGTGTGTGTGAATCAATTTGTATCAGACACAAGACTGTGTATGCGAGTTTGAAGGGTAAATACTTCTATGTCTTCTCTTCTTCCTCGCAAAGAAATATCACTAGAAGACTTCGACTACAAACTACGTTGTACAACCAACTAACTAGATATTTTCTAACTAGACTCCTAAGCGAACACTAAAATACTTTTAAAGAGAATTGTTTCGACAACTTGTTAAACTCCATTGGAATATATATTACACTCTCCAACTGACTTGGACTTACATAACTCAGTTCTTTACAATTTGCTAGTAAGCTCTCGACTTCTCAATTTTGTTCATGATGGATGTTCTTGATATTGGAGAGTGTGAAAGTTGGTCTTCAGTGTAATTCCTGGTGTACTTCTTGCAATATTTTCTAAGTATCAAACATTAGTCTTGATTAGTCCAATCTTTGATCAACGTTAATCTTGTCATCATCGGCCTTAAGTGTCGATCTTGAACTTCAACGCCAAGCTTGATTAGATCAATCTTGATCAACGTCGGTCTTGAACTATTGTTAATCGAAATTAATGTTTTATCTTGATCTTTACTTTCCAACTTTATTGTATTTTCCAAATATCCTGATTCAATATATAAGAAAGTATCACCTCACCTTGGACGTCCTTAAGAAAGTAACTATTTCAATTTTGTCCTATATATAGCTAGTTGTTTATGTTCAACTTATTACGAGGTTAATAAAAGGTGCTATTCATGGATACAGATAGACTGCCATAATCTTGGTAAATAAAAGTAAGAATAGTCCACTAACTTAATTAGTGCTTGTCATTAGTAAATATGCATCATTGTCTAAATTATGTCGAAGGTGGCACGCGAGTAAATTAGATTGAAGGGTAAATTTCCTATCAATACCATTTAAAGTTTCAACTTCCTCTTAAATACCCTTCGAATTATTTCTTCCTGTTAGGTACCCATTTGAAAAAAATTGTGTCTTAGGTACCTAAAAAGCGTTAAAAAGACAAAAATAACATTTCTTCATACATAAATATCATTTCAATTTTCTCCAGTATACCAAGTCAAATTTAAGAATATTATATCAACTGTTATCACTTTTATACCAACTGCTATCAATATTATACCAATTGTTCTCATTATTATACCAATATATTCAATTATTATACCAACCGTTATCATTGTTATACCAAAAAAATGTTTTTTTGCATATTCTATGAAAGTGATTTTTGCGTATTATACCGCAAAATACGATTATTATACCAACAAAACCGCTTATTATACCAATAAAATTGATTATTCTACCAATAAATTCAAATGTATACCAAACAATTCGGATATTATAATAACATTATTTTTGGTATTACAGTGATAACATTTGGTATAATAATTGAATATATTGGTATTATAATGGGAACACTTGGTATAATAGTGATATAATATTCTTAAATTTGACTCGGTATAGCAGTTATAACAATTGGTATAATAATTGAATATATCGGTATAATAATGGGAACACTTGGTATACTAGTGATATAATACTCTTAAATTTGACTTAGTATAGCAGTGATAACAGTTGGTATAATAATTGAATATATTGATATAATACATAGACCAGTTGGTATAACTGAATCTTTAAGTAAGGTTATTTTCGTCTTTTCAATGTTTGGTGATATTAAACACACATTTTTTCGTAAATGGATACTGAACATGAAGAAATACGTAAAATGGTACTGATCAGAAAGTTAAAATTTTAAAGGATAACGGAGGTGAATTTACCATATATTTGAATAACTTTGAGAGTATCAACTTTTCAATCAATATAGAAATCACTTGAGGTTTAACTTTAAATCAACATATCAAATATTAATCAATATATCATTGCATTTGCATTGATCCCGAAAAAATATTTGTCCGCATGCTTGCTATTTCCTTTTACGTCACCTCAATAGTTCAGTCAATATTTGGACAGTAAATTAATTATTTTTCATGTGACATAAAGTTGATAAAAATTGAAATGTTCAATCAGGGACCTGTAAATATTCTTATTCCTTCATTCACGTAACCAGTATAGAAATTATAATAAAGCTTTTGTTATTACATCAGAGCTGAAAATGATCCGAATCGTCAATCAATCGAACAACTGATATATTAAGTTTAGAAACTTAAGCCAGTTGGCGATAGTTTTCAGGAAAAGCCTGCTATTGATCAGGTGTGTTCGTACATACTTATGTATATAATTTAATTTTATTAAAAGAAAACCAGAAAATAGCTGAAAGTATTTGTGTAATAATTAGCGGAAATTATAAAATTAGGTCACTAAGTATTCAAAATTTTCGTTTTTGGTCCCTATATTTGATAATTGCAAAAGTATGTCACTAATTTTGTATGTCAAAAGAATTTTGGGTCATATTTTCAATTTTAGGTCACTAAGTTTATATTTTTCGATTTTGGGTCACTAAGTATATACATTTTTCAGTTTCGGTCACTTATTTGGTAATTAACTTTGTAAACATAGCGACCCAAAAATGAAACGTGTATACTTAGTGACCCAAAATCGAAAAAATATATACTTAGTGACCTAAAATTGATGACCCAAAATTGTTTTGACATACAAAGCTACTGACATACTTTTGCAATTATTAAACATAGTAACCAAAATACAAAAACTTGGATAATTAGTGACCTAATTTTATAAATTTGCCTAATAATTAGGCATATCTTTCCTAATTACAATAAATCAAGCATAGAATGAATATATAAAATTGCATCCGTTATTTTTTGTTGATATCATATCAACACAAAATTATCTGGAAACCTCCTTATAAGAATTATAATCCAGTCTGGCCAATGGCTTAATATATTTTAATGTTTATCCAAACCTTCCATTATTATTAACTGATGTCAATATATTTAATGCACCTAGGTTGAGCGTAAAAATTGATATTCATTTATTCCAACCTCATAAATCGAAGAGGTACTGTATTGCCAATTCTCATAATCTGCCATTGTTTGTGGTGTCAATTTATCACCGACAGTATAGTAGTAAATCACATCATTATAATTTTAATTAATTTGGTCTAATTCTCACGGCAATGCACATAGTTCCTGAAATAGTTTCTTTATTTCAAAAAACTATTAATAAAAGATTAAAAGAAATATATTTTTTTTGTATGATAGTTGTTTTACAATCAAAGCAACCGAATTGTGTCAATTCATACCGAAACTGTAACGTTGATTTTTAAGGTCCGATCACGATTTTTGAAATAATCGACGACTTGAATAAGTGGTTTACCTTTAAAATTTTATTTAGTAAATTCTCTTTGCATAATTTTTCAATTAAAGAGTTAAAAAGGGAAAAAAATTAAACTAAATTGAACCGTGAAACTCTACGAACAGTAACCGCCGATTCTCAAAAAGGACTGTTCGACTGATTATGAAATAAGGACCAATGATTTGAACCTGAATCATAAACCAAATGAATACCTCAATAGGCCCCTATCCCCTTGTAGTCTTTCTCTATATTTCTTTTGCTCGAAATATCCCTATTTGATCTGACTATGAGCTAGTCTATAAATATTATTGTGGGCTTGGGCCACACAGACTTGCAGGAGGCTTAATTGCGCCACATACTCTAGTGGTATGACTAATTTACTGAGTCATGTGAAAACGACGAGCACTAATTATAAAAACGAAAGCTTGTTTAAATGAAAAGAGAACCCTTTGTTTTCCTTCAAGGCTACACTAACCAATGGAAGCAAAAAATCAACTTCGTGCCTACAACATTTATTGCAAAAATATAATATTAGCTCATGCATATATTATATTGGATAATGGTAGTTGTTATCAATCTACCAAAAAATAAAATAAATAATTTAAAAACAAATAGTAGAAGCATATCAACCCCACATGAGGTGACAACTTTGGCAAATTCTAGGAAGTCATTAGTATTCTCAAAATTTGAATACACACACATATCCATAAACCAAACCCCATTAAGCAAATTAAACGCAAAACACAATTATCAAACTAATCAAGGCATAATTTACACTTCAAACGACACCCATATCCTGCAACTAAACACACAGCTACAAACATCGAATTAGAAAACTATTAATTCATTACCAAGCCCCATATTACTAAATTTAAAAAGTAACTAAAAGACGCTAGCACATACACTTCCCTCGATCGGTTTCAAATGCTAAGAAAGAAGATCTTGCGGCGGCGACGGTGGTGACGGTGATTGAGGCCGCTGATTCTCTTCTTTGCACTTCACATTACTCTCCCCCTTATCTCCGGCACGTTCTTCTCCGTTCTCACAGCCCCCGTTCGGCCTCGGGATTTCGGACAGAATCTGAACAACTTCCCTCATAGTGGGACGTTTCACCGCTTGCTCCTCCACGCACAGCATCGCCACGTAGAACACGTGGGCCACCTCTTGTAGGGGCACGCTCGTGAGCCTCGGGTCGACGATCTTAGCCGCCGCCGCCGCCTCCTTATCACCTCCGGTCATCTTCCTCACCCACTGCACTATATCGACGCCGTCCCCAAACTCTCCGACGGGTTTCCTGCCGGTCACGAGCTCTAAGAGCACCACTCCGTAGCTGTACACGTCGCTCTTCTCGTCCACCTTCAGCGTGTACGCATATTCTATAAACAAACATAAATGCAATTAATTGGATAGCAGTCAAAATAAATCATAGTAGTAAATCGACAGGTGAAAACCCAAATTTTTTCTCAATTTAATCATGTGGAACAATTTAATCCCTGATTTACCCGATTTTGGACAAATTTGTTACTTTCGTCACGAATAACGTCGATTTAAACGGGAATCTCGGTCGTGCCCCAAATAGCCTCCTAAAGACTAACTAAATTATGTTTGGATCTATAAATTGAAATGATTACTGAAATTAGGGAACGAAACTGAAAACTCCTCCAAAATTCAAACACGAGCTCCAGCGTCTGTGGGCTATTTTTGTGCCCTAATTCCATTAATTATTTCAATTGATCGATCCGAAAGGTACCTAGCGTGTTTTCAGGAGACCACGTGCAGGGCAGGTGCGATATTCCCGTTAAAAACTGACGCTAATCGTAACAAAAGGACCAAACTGGTCCAAAATCGACAACATCGAGACTAAATTGGTCCATGCGAAACATCAAGAAACTAAATTAGTCAGGTAAACAAACAATGGTAACCAATTTACGAAGATAAACGCTTCTTAAGTCACCAGAAAGGCAAGAGATTTACCCGGTGCTATGTACCCGTAAGACCCCGCAATAGCAGACATGCACTCCGACGCACCCGAATCCCGCAAGAACTTGGCCAAGCCGAAATCCGCCACGTGGGCCTCAAAGTTCGAGTCCAAAAGTATATTATTCGACTTCACGTCGCGGTGAACGATCATCGGGGAGCAATCATGGTGGAGGTAGCAGAGTCCCTTGGCAGCTTCCACGGCCACCTTGTACCTCGTGTCCCAACGCAAGTGGCCTCCCTTCTTCCCGTGGAGCACCTCCCCCAAGCTCCCGTTAGGCATGTACTCGTACACCAAAAGATTCGTCTCCTTGTTCGAACAAAACCCCAGCAGCCTCACGATGTGCCTGTGCCTGATCCTCCCGAGGGTCTGTATCTCCGCGTTGAATCCGTGGTCGTGGGCCGACCCGCGGGTCATCGCGGGCAGTCTTTTTACAGCAACTTGGTCCCCGTTGGGCACGGTCCCCTTGTAGACCGTGCCCGCTCCTCCTTTGCCTATGATGTTGTCTTCTTTCAGAGAATCCAACACGTCATCGCAGGTGAAGTCCAGCTTTTGAAAAGCCGTGAGCTTCCAGGAATGGGCTACACTCGATTTTTTCAAAGCTCGGGCTTTTACGATCGCTGCCACCGCGAAGATAATGGAGCACGCGAGTAGTCCTATTACGAGCAGAAGCTTCATCGAAGGGGATAATGAGCCCTTTTCGTGGGGTTTTACGGGTCCCGACGAAGCTGAGGCTCCCTCCTTGCAGGGCCCAAGGTACGGGCCGCAGAGGCCCGGGTTTCCGAGGAAGGACGTGGAGTTGAAGTAACCGAACTGACCGGTTCCCGGGACCAGACCGGAGAGGTTGTTGTAAGAAAAATCGACCGACGTGAGGCTCTGCATGGTGGAAACAGACGAAGGGATGCTGCCCTGTAAGTGATTTCTCGATAAGTTAAGGTAGTTCAAGATCCTCATGGTGGTGATCTCCGGCGGGATCTCGCCGGAGAACTCATTCCCGCTGAGGTCGACGTACGTCAGCAGCTTGCAACGGCTAATCTCCGGCGGGATCTCTCCGGAGAACTCGTTGTCGCCGAAATCCAGCTTCGAGAGCTGCTGCAAGTTTCCGATTTCGCCCGGGATTTTGCCCGAAAACTCGTTGCCGTCGAGCAGAAGCTTCTGCAGGCCCGCGAAATTCCCGATACTCTTCGGCAAGGGACCGATTAAATGGTTGTTAGAGAGGCTGATTTGTCCGAGGCTCGAGGATTTTATAGCATCCGTTTCCGCCGGGAATTTGCCGGAGAGCAAATTGTCTTGAAGCTCGATTTGGGTGAGATTCGGGAGGCTCAAGATCCCTCTCGGGATCGAACCGTTGAAGTAATTATCGCCCATACGAACCCGAGTCAACGAAGTGCATTGCCCTAGAGAATCGGGTATCGGGCCGAAGAGAAAGTTGCCGAGAACAATCAGAGTACGAAGCTTGTTGCCGCTGCACAATCTTGGTGGTAAAGTACCAGTGAGCTTGTTAGAACTCATATCAAGTTCGTGTAAATTACCGTTCAGCCCCAAATTCGCCGGAATACTGCCGGTGAAGTTGTTCTCCCACAGCTGCAGAACCTGGAGCTCCGGCAACTCGCCGATGAAGTCCGGTAAAGAACCGGTGAGTCTGTTTCTGAAGAGATTCAAGAGTGTAAGGTTCTTCAGCTCGGAGAAGGATTTAGGGATCTCGCCGGAGAATGCGTTGTTCGACAGATCCAACGACTTCAAGCTCTTCAAGTTCCCAATCTCCGGAGTCAAATCGCCGTCGAGCATATTCACCTGAAGGAACAGCGTGTCCAGATTCTGCAATTCGCCGATCTCCGGCGGAATCCGGCCGGCCAACGCGCAGTTAGCGGCGTCGAGCCTCACCAGGTTAGTCAATTTCGCAATCTCCCTCGGTATCCCGCCGGTGAACGCGTTGTAGTACCCAATGTACAGCTCTTTCAGGCTCGTGAGGTTCATGAGCTCTTTAGGTATCACGCCGGTGAGCTCGTTGCCGGAAACTGCGAGATACTCCAAGTAGGGGAAAGTTCCGTACTCCGGCGGGATAATTCCGGTGAAGTAGTTGCCGCCCAAATGCAAGTGCCTCAGATTCTTCAACAGATAGGCGCGCGAAGGGATTGGGCCGGTGAGGTTGTTGTTGTAGAGGTCGAGCACTTGGAGATTCGTCAAGCGGTAGAGCTGCGATGGGAATGTGAGATTGAAGACGTTGTTGGAGAGATTCAGCTGCCGAAGCGTGACGAGGCGGGAGATTTGAGGCGGGATTGGACCGGAGAGGCCGAGGCTGGAGAGGTCGAGGGTGGTCACGTGGCGGCGGAGGGGGTCGCACGTGACTCCCGACCACGTGCAGTGGTCCTTGGCGGGCGTCCACGCGTCGAGCGACGACTGGGGATCCACCAGGACGGAGGATTTTATGGAGAGGAGGATTTGTTGCTGGTCGAGGGAGGCGACTGCGGCGGCGGCGGCGGCGGAGAAGAGGAGGAGGAGGAGGACGACGAGGGAGTGCATTTTTGTGTGACTAAGGAGTTCTGTTTGTTTTGTGTTTTCGATGTTAACGCAAGTGTTTGTGTGTTTTCTTCGAGCGTTTAAAAGCATTGAAAGTGGGGAAAGAGAAGGTGAAGAGGGAAACATTCAATATTTTTTTTCTATTCCCGATAATAATTATATATATAAAGGAATACATAAATTAGGCAGATAATTTTTTCTTTTGCTTTTTTTATTTTATTTAGTCCCATCTTACTCTTCCGTTTGTTCTTAGTTGTCGTCTTGTTTGCCCTTGATTTCAAGGTATTTAGGAATATGAGGAGATTTGCAAATTCCAATAGACAGTGGTGTAATAAAAAAAAAAAGAAGCAGATCTTGAATATCGGTGTGGTTACGACGATATACTTATGCTGTAGGAATAAGTTAGGATCTGTGTGCCACCGGTATCTATATATTTATATTATTAATTTTACATTGTTGGTTTTTTAAAGATTTTAGTAGATGCGAATGATTTGATTTAATTTCCAGTGACCTATGAATAGGCGTATGTATAAAAATATTTTTAGAGGAGCATAAAAAAAGCTTCCTGACAACATTTTTCAAGAAAAAAAATAAAAAAGTGACGTTAATTCTTTCTATTTATTTGGCAGGTGAAAAGGGAAGAGGCAAAGGTTGCGTGAGAAAATAATTCCGTTTTTTCATTTTTTTTTGTTCTAATAGGAAGGTATCCAACAAATGTTAGGATAGTCTTTATACTTCTATTTAATTCAGTCTGAATTTAAACTTTAATATCGACTATAGAATAACTATTCTCCATAATTCATGCGTCTGTAAAAAATGCACAACACAAACTTCGATAGTCATGGAATTTAAACATGTCGCCTTATCAAGGATGTCAACCACCCTCGGATCACTAGACCACCGGATTGTAACATCTCTAGAAGAAAACAATGAGTTCTAATCAACTTGGACTTCTAATTTGTTCGGACTTGAAATAATACACATAAGTAAGTGGGAGTAGTCCGCTAAAAACCGCGTTTGTTTCATATTCGATACTCGGATACTTACTGACACACAAAAAAACTAGATACATAATTTGAAATATATATTTAAAAAATGTTGAGATTGCTACAAAACTAAATTGCCATCTCAGAATGTGAATCATATGTTCAACCAAACCGGAATTAGGCAGATAACTTTATTGGATTCCATATTATTTATAAACAAGAAACTATATTGTCCCACCTTGAATTAAGAAAAAGAAAGGAAAAATAAAAGTTAAGATAGTTCGTAATTATGATGGCAGTAACTATGTTTGTCCGAGTAAAAATGCTCAAATAATGGGTAGGGTTCAATGCGAACCCTTTGAATGTATGTGTATATATGGGAAGAATGATGCATGTTAAAATTTATAATGAGCATTTAATCCTTTGGGTCGCTACCTACTGCTGTGCTTATTATTGCATGCTGCCTTTTATGGGCAAAAGAGAGAGATTGCGTTGGGCTGCTGAACTTGTCAACTGTTGTTTTCATGGGCTCTTTCTTTCTTACTTTGTCTGAGGGTCACTTCCGTCGTTTTTGTATACATACAATATCAGACACTCATGATCATGACACCCATCTCTTGTCTCTTGGAGAAACTAAGATTTTAAGTGATTTATTTATATATTTATTTTGAAAATATAATCAGATCAGATCAGTCATTCTAAGGGACAATTTCGTATCAAGCCCCATTAAAATTTCAAAAAAGAATTCAGGCACTGTCAGTCAAAAAAATATTTTTAAAGACTCAATTCGCTAGAAATATAGAGTTAAAGACCTAAAAGTCGATTTGATCAAAATACTCTTACAAAAAATGTTTTAAGTAGCGGTATTAGACGCATGTTTTATGTTACTAATTGACAACATAATTGTATCTTTGATATGTTACCCAGATGATTATAAGTGGTATCAACAGAAGCAAATATACTTCATACGATCAAAATTTCTCGTCGATCACCCCCTTCCTCCAACCCCACTTACCAAACAAAGTAGAATGTGTCCTCAAAGTTTGATTCTGATCTTTACGTCGACAAATGGAAGATCGTAGTGCGAAGTATTTCGAAATCTCAACACATAAAAAAATCAATTTTGCATCGAATCATGTTTTCGGCCGGCATTGCGGACAATAGGTACAAATTGTCGACACCCATAGACTGGACATTACGTCGCCCCCACCGTGTAGCTCAATCGTTCGTCGCACTCTTCCTTGAACTGGTATTATTTCGATGCATTTGTCATCAACAAAGAATTAAAAGGTATATTAAGAAGAACATGTGTTATTGTGGTTTCCATGGAAAAACGAAGAATTTAATGGGAGCCAAGTTTGAAACGTTTGCAAATTAACACGCTTGTTGGGTAGTACTTCTTTCATTATGGGTAACAATTACTACATTCTGGGTAACACTTCTTGCATTCTGGGTAACAATTCTTACATTCTGGATAACACTTCCTGAGTAACATAAGGGGCCAAGATGAATAGATCAGAAACCACCGACAACACCAAAAAATTGTTGAAATCGCTAGCATACGTTAGTGAACGAATAAGGTTAAATCGACCTCAATTTGGGTCTTGATAATCAAGGAAGGTTAATGAAGTTTATAATGAATATGCATTAAATCCAATTCTAAAATCTTGTTGAAAAAACGGGCTACTCGAAATTAATGGTTGAATAATGTTAAAGCAACTCAATTTTATCATAAATGTGCGTTATCCGGATATATAAAATTGTCATTCACGGAAATATAAGATTTGATGATGTTAAACAACCTATTCCGTGTCAAACATTTATTTTTTTCTAATAAAGAGGTGGTAGAAAGAATCAAAGTGGTACCATTTGTCGTTTATTGGTATAACTTTGAGTTTGGCGGGATACTTGAATTTTACTGGTGAATTTCTAAATTTGAGTGTTTAGAGTTTGAGATTTAGATGTGTTGTGGTGGGAATATGATTTCGAGTTCATATTTGGCAGAATCTTAAAATATCTCTTGAAATACATAAAATGGTAGGGATTAAGTGTTACCAGTAAGTGTTTAAGTGTTATCCAAAATGGATGATATGTTACATATTGTTGTTAACATGCTAGGGTTTTGCTAGGATTTCTAGGTTTAGTTTTTGGGTTTAGGGTTTCAGGGTTAAGATTAAGGATTTACGACACAAAAATTTGGTAATATGATATACAACTTATGATTTATAGGATACATCAATAAAAACTTTTAGGGTTTCGGATTTAGGGTTTAGGGTTTATGGTTCAGATCTTAGAATTTAGGGTATACGTTCTATAAAATGTTACTCGTGATTTAATGTTGAACTTTGAACAATTTCGTAATGAAATGTTCAATGAGATAGATATAGTCTATGTTTTGGAATGGAAGACTATATGTTCACATGACTAATGACTTCAACATTCCACTTTTAACATCAACATTCGCATCACATGTCTTTTAAAGGAATTTGGTGGTTTAAATTCATCATATCATCTATTTCCATGAATATCTTAAACATTCGAAAAAAGTGCATTTATGAACGAAAATTAATCGAATTAGTAATGTGGTATTGTGAAACTATTATGTAGTACCAGTATCTACAAACGTGTTATAAATTGGTTTCATATTGTTAATTTTTGTCGGACATGTGGTATTATTTGTATGTGATGTGTTAATATTCTATGAAATTTCAGAACCTTCTAGAATGTTCTTCATGAAGTGTTTCTTTTGCATGTACATGTGTTATAATTCTAACAGAAAGTGTGAATCATCTCAAAAACGTTTTAATTTGGGGGAAAGCCAATTTTTGCATTATTCCATGATTAATATTAATATTTTTCGTTCATTAATAAGACTAATTATCAAATTGAGTTTTTTCACAATTTTTCGAGCATTAAAGTTGAGATTTCACCCCAATTTTCGAATTTATTTGAAGTATTAACATCAACAATTTTCTTTTATTATTAAGACCCATGAGAAATTGATGTCGATTTAACCTTATTCGGCCAATAACGTCGAGATTTATGTGGTTTTCAATTGTATTTGAGTGTCGTTGGCTTTTTTCGTAACATTCGTTGCGATCCATTGATTGTGTACAAAATTTGTTATTGACAATAAATAAAGCGTTAGTTTTTCTGAATGATTTGTTACGTTTGCGGCAATATTAGTTAGGTACTACAACACTTGTCTTAAAATTATTGTAGGAAGTGTTACGCATGTAGCGTGTTCATTAGCAAACATTTTAATCTTCGGTCTTATCTGGTTTCTTCTTTATTTCATGACTAACATCAATAATTCTCGACGATTACTAAGACCCATGAACAAATTGAGTTGATTTCACATTATTCGGCAATTAAACTAGAGATTTCACCCACGAATTGAGTTTGAAATATTATTCCATTATAAAATTCAAAAAAATTCGTTGATTATGAAAGTTTGAGAAATTGGGGTCGACTTAACCTTATTCGGCCACAAACGTCGGAGATCCGAGCGGCTTCATTGATTTTTGAGTGTCGTATGTGGTTTTCGACATATTCCTCTTAGTGTCTTGCTTGTTACCCAGGAAGTGTTATCCAGAATGCATGAAGTGTTACCCAAATGCATGAAGTGTTACCCAACGAGCGTTCAAACGCTTTAATCATAGTTCGCATCAAAATTCTTCTTTCTTCCACGATTAACATCAATAATTCTCATTGATTATTAAATCCCGGGATCATTTCACCTTATTCTGACATTAAAGTTTATATTTTCTCCTTTTTCAACGAGATTTTCGAATTATATTTTTACACATTATTCCATTATAAACTTCGAAATTTTTCGTTGATTATTAACACCCATGAAAAATTGTCGTCGATTTAACCTTATTCGGTCATCAACGTCGAGATTGAGCCGCCTTTCGAACACAATTTTTCGTTTTGAATCGAACATGGTTTTTGGTTGTCGTTTGGGCCGCAACAAGGAGGGGCAGATGAGTCTTTTCCTTGCAAATGGGTCTTTAACTCTAAGAGAAACTTAAAATTGGTCCTTATTTCTATTTTAAAACATGTTGGGGCCTGAATTCTAATGAAAGTATGCTAATGAGAACTGAAACCTAATTAGCCCTTCATTCAATGTAAATCTGTTGGGCATTTTAAATTTATTTATGCAGGCCGTGTGTTAGTGGACTGGATTTGGGCTGCTTATATGTGGAAGAATGATTTTTTAGGGACATAAATTAAAGAGTGACAATTTAAGAACAATAAGTTTAAAATTGAAGCAAATTAAAGACAACTACGATTGAAAATTAATTTTAGCCCATAATTAACACACGTGGGCCACATTTAACAATTAAATTAGGGAAAAATACTACGTGGTGCCGAACATGCTGTTTTGGACTAAATTTTTCCGATGTCATGTAGGAATATCCCCGATATTAATTGGCACGTGCACCATAAGATTTTCATGTATGTTAATCGGACTGAAATTAAGTTTTAATCGTTAAATTGTTCTAAAATTGCTTCAACTCGTCGATGCTGATTTCAATCGAATTTTATACAACGTTTTTTCCCAACGCCGTATAAGACTTTCGTCAAAAATTAATTGTCAAGTGTATCTCACATGTTTTAATTACAGATTGAAGTTAGATTTCTTAGGTTAGTTATCATCGGCTTGCTTTAATTTCGAAACTTTTCGTCATAAAGTCGCAACCCTGTAATTTATGTGTCCTTAAAATTGCATTCTACCAAATATACATGAAATTAAAAAAAATAAAAATTAAGCCAACACAAAAGATTTTCGAGGACCATGCATATGCATTACACGTTCTTGTGGCTAAACATTACGTGGATAATTTTATGATCTGAACGACCCAAACGGAAGATCTTATAGAAGCTTCAGACTATTAGCTGAGCTGTTACACGTTCCATCTACCAAGAAACTAATCAATCGATAAAAGAACCGCGCAATTATCTCATACTCCTCCTCATCAACGCAATCACCAAATATATAACACAAAAATTTGGGTTATTGCGAGAGCACGATGATAACCATTGATGACGAAGATGGCATGACTTAGAAGATATAAAGAGATTGATCAATCAACGCCGTTCACCTGGGAAATTCGGAGCGACACGCCGTGGAATCATAGGCGAACGCCGCTGATGCGCCGGATTCGAAACATTTGGAAAAGCTTGCGAAGTCCAAGTGCTACTAGTCCCAATGTAAGAAGTCCTATTCACTTCAACTCTGTTACCCATAGCCCATGGATCCTGTTGAAAGTTCACTAGCTATAATCAAATCGCGAAACGTATAGTAGCGGTAGCTCCTATTTGATAATAGATTGTTATCAATATAATATAAATAGTAGGCCTTATATTTGTGTTTGGCTGTGTTGTTCCCAACCCGGTAATAATTCCCGAGCCCGTTATCAGACTAATAATAAACTAAGAGATGGGGCTGAGATAACTTATCCTCGGCTTATAATGAAAAATTGACGATGGGCCCCTTATATAGGGCCTTATAATCAAACGGGCCACTAGAAAGTCATATTTCAGTTACCTGCTGCTGCCCGAAGTTGTTCATAAATGATGAAGTTGAAGGGCTAACACCTGAAGGGATTCTTTGTCCTGGAAAAGATGCGCGGAGTCCCTGTGATTGTTGATCAAGGAGATGCAAATTCGAGCATGGGTGATCGGTGCACCATTGTTGTCGGTTGGCTGTTGTAGAGGGCCCGTGAGCGATGTAATAAAACGATTTGTGGCTGTTCTCTTGGCAAAACACGTGGGGCTTATTAAGGCTTTCCACGGAGAAATATCTCGAACTGCAGTGTTGGTTCTGGAGAAAGAGGGACGGTGATGTAGGCCGCGATTTGTGGTTCACAACAGGAGAGTTATGTGGGGAATTGTATGTTTCGCAGTCTGCATTTGGGGGATGTGTTGTGATATTAGACCACTCTAAATGTTTGGTCATCACGCAGTCTTCGATATCTATTCCTTGCCTGGCTCCGAGGTCCATTAGTTGTTTCTCGTCGAGCCCCAAGCCCGTGAGCAAATTCCATAGATTTCTCTGAGTTTCTCTCTGGGATTCGATGATTTGATCTCTCATTGCGATTTCGAACTGAAGCTCCGTGTTTGAGATTCCCTGCATTGGATTATTGCAGTGTGACTATAGGCTGTAGATATAACACTAAATCATTAGTATCGAATTACCAGAAGCCTATATTGGCGGAGGATGCCCAAGTACGTTTTGTTTCCATTGTTTCTGATGGATTCATCAATCATATCTTGTAGCTCACATTTATGCTTTTCGTTTTCTTCAATTTCCTGCATCGATAGAGACGAATATATGAAGAGTAATGGGAAAATATCACGGATGAAGAGCATCTTTCTTAGTCTACCTTCTGATAACTAACACCAAGCTCATCATTGTCACGAATATTATCAAGAACCACTTGGCGCCTGGCTTGCAGAGCCTGCACCACGGGTCCATCATTTTCGATAGCCTGCATTTAGAGAAACCAAAGATTGCTCAGAATACAGTCTAACAGAAATAAACATCCAACACAGGCAAACAATTAACCCAAATGAGATAAGATATTTGTGAGATATGGTGTTCAAAGAACACGGGAAGTACATAAACATAAAAAGATTCCTGCAAAGAAATAGTTATGTGCATTGAGGTAAGTGTATAACCTGCTGCTTTGCTATAGCACCATCAAGCTGCTGCAGTTCTTTTCGATTACACAGGTTAGTTTCCTCCAGTTCTATTAAAGCCTTCTGTAAGTTTATCCTCTCCTGGACATTTTCACTGGTTTCTTGGCTTAATGAGTTCAGCAAAGATATTTCGTCATTGACTGTTTTTTCAGTCGGTTTGGCATTGAGTTGCGATTCTTTCTCTGCTAATTCTTTCCTTAACCGGCTAACCTCACCCTGCAATGTTTATTCAGATTGCAGTGTATTGCACAGAACAAATTGAGTACTTTCGAACATAGAGCATAGGAACGTAACAATTACCTGAAGGTTGTCAATTATCTTTTGGTAGTCTGACACGTGAGCGTTAATTGTGCCTACGTTCTTCTGAGAACCACAAATGTTTCTTTGTTAGCAAGTTGACATAAAATAAAAACCGCACCTCCGTCTAGAAGAAAACAAGAATATTAAACTTTAATCTGCTAATAGTTATCTCCACCTAAAAAGTAACTTAGATTATGAGCTTAAGATAACCTGGATGTGCGTCTTAATCTCCTTTGCTCTGTCAGCATACTTGAGAGTGTTGACAGTATGGTGATACTGATTATCAGCTGGTGACACAGTTGCAATCATTATCGTCTGAGAGTTGCCACTCAGACCATCTTTAAGGATCCGCGTCAGCTTACTACATGAGATGAAAGAATTTGACCACTAGTGATTCAAAGCATGTTCCGCATAGCTATATCGAGAGAGAGAGAGAGAGAGAGAGACCTATTACGGTATGGAACATAAGCAAGGCCTTTCTTCTGTTGTTTGCCCAACGCATTTATACAGTTTGCCAAAGCTAGAAGAGATCGATTAATATTTGCACCATCTCTTAGCTTCTGGCCCCCACTATTTGTTTCAGATGCTCGTTCGCTGCATGTGAGTTCGAACTACTTAGTATTATATACTTGTGTAAAAGTCTGCATCTTACAGAACGAAAAATGAAGAGACATGTGAAGGATTTAAAAAAAAATAGCCAAAGTAGAGAGGCAACCTGCCAGCTAGATCAACCATTGCAAGCTTGCCCCGGATAACCTGGTTTTGCTTTCGGTCTTTTTTCGTCACGATTATCTCAAGAACTGCGTGAGAGCTGTTAAAAGAAAGGCATATAATTTTTTCGTATCTTGTGAACTTCATCAAAGTGATCAGTTACAAAATATTCTCTTTAAGAAACCACAAACTTCGCGACAAGGTTCACCCACGGATATGAAGCTTAAAAAGATCACCAATGAAACAAAAAAGATCACTCACCGAGACGAAGTTTCATTAACCTCAGTGCTTTCGGTTTTTCTTCTGCTATTCCCTACGTTCAAAAGTTCGAGAATTTTATCGGCTGAATTTACCTGGGCATATACATAACAAGAGGATTAAGACATCATCAACAAGATCTTTGATGCATCAGCATAAGTATTATTAGAGAAAATAGCATTCAAAATACTCCCGCCCCACAAAAATAAGGTTAACAATAAGGACTACCTTCACACTTTTAAGGCCAGCAACAATTATTCCTTGTTCTGGATCCTCCCTTAGTTCCAAGTGACCAGAGGACTTTTCGAGCAAGTCATAAATCACCTGTTTGAAGTGATAAAAGTAATATATAACTAGGATATCAATAAATAAGTTAACATTAATGGCTGACCTCATTGTAGACTTCAAGGTATGAACAAGACACTTCGAAATCAGAGCAACGTTCTGAAATCAGATCAAAGACCGTATTCAGACAGAGAACCATAAGTCCAGGATCTTCCCGAGTTCCAACCATGGTATAAGTTTTGCCACTGAGAAGATTTCAACAGAAAATTACTGGTAAGGTTAACCTACACGAATCAAGATTTAATTATATAAGCTTCACCTCCCAGTGGAACCATAAGCAAATACAGTTGCGTTAAGCCCTTGGACGACGCCAGAAATTGTAGAACATATGCTCCTATTGTAAACATCCTAAAACAAGATGTGAATACCACCAATTAACAACATTAACTCCCATTGCAGCCTGTATAACTTCAACACCAACAAATCCAAAAGACATGCAGACAAAGCTCAGCATATATCCACTCCCTATTACAACAGCCAGTTCAATGGAAACTATTTCTCACATAATTATGAGAACTATATTTTCGCGGTCATACGCTAAATAAGATCATCATTGGATTTTTAAAAACAGTAAGACATCACATGCAAGATTGTGTAATAAACCTCGGAGAAATGTGCATGCAAGAAGCTCGTCATCAGTTCAACTAGAATAGGAAGTGTGTTTTAGGTTATTCTTCATACCGAATTTGATGATTTAGGCCCGAATGCATAATCGAAAGTATATCTCCTCTCTTTGGTTCGATTCTGTATCTTATCCAAGTAGTCTTTAGAAAGATCAGGATCTAAAACAAGCACCTCCTACATTGATAATCCAGATAGGCTTCTCATCAATAATTTATAGAAAAGAATAACTCTTATCAATCATACGAAATTTCACAATACCTTGTCATCGTGCACTCGGATGATATCTCGACCCCGTTCTCTCTCAGTTAATGGCCTACATTTAACCACCACCTACGATCAATTAACATAAGAGTCAGAAATAAAACTTCAGAAAGCAAATAATCAAGTAATACATCAAGGGGGGAAAAAAAGAAGATTTCACAAACTGTAAGAGTAGTGATTTTCTTGGTAGCTGGCGCTCTAATGCTTGGCATGCTTCTTTGTCATCCGTTCCCAAAAAAACTATATTCAAAGCTTCAAAAAGAAATCCGTAACGTACAAAATATCGTTCCGTTTTAACTCGTGAGAATATTTGAATCCGGAAATCAAATTGTTCTCAGAACTCGACTCCAAAGTGCAAGAGAAACAGCTGAAATTTGGGGGGAAATCACTTTTCTCTATCAATTCAGCTTAATCGTCAACCCTAGGTCCATTGGTACACCATCTTCACCTTCCCCAAGCAAACCAGAAGCATTTACACGATCCAAACAACATAAATCCTTTACATAAGAACACCTAAAGTCGAAAAATCACAAGAAATTTTTTCAACAGCCAGAACCAGCAGATTTTTACATCACCACAACAACGTATTCATATACTTTCTTCCGCAAGGAACTCAATCAGCTCTTACTGTACAAAAAAAAAATCCTCCGGCGACAAATAAAATAACGATAACGGGCAGCTGCCGGCATAGAAAATTCGAAACAGGGGATTCGTATCAGAGATTGAGGAAATCAATTTTCACGCTCGGAGGTAACGGAATAGCGCATTCAATTGCAGTTACTGATGAGAGCAGATTTCCTATCGGCATCAAATCGAAACAAAACATCGAACGCGAACAAATTTTTTAACATTATATATATAAATATATTTCTTGTTCGTTTGTAATTTTTGTTTTGTCGTGCTGATATTAAATGTGGAGGGAGAACAACCATTTTGTAAGATACGAGCTGAGCTGGTCTCACTTCTTCAATCCTGACCGTTGATTCTCTGCTGCACGAAGATTGACTTGTCGGGCAACCGATGCTTCTTAGAAGTTTTAGTTGATTATGATTATTGTTATTAATATTGTTGTTGTTATTATAATTATAATTATAATTATTATATATTATTATTGGTATCTGTTTGACCTAATTGGTACTGTTCACTGTTAGTTTCGTGATGAACATTACGACTTTGAGGCTGACATCTATTTATTATTTATTATTCATTTTTGGTATATATAAGCATCAAATGTGTCCTTTAATTTTTATATACGTAAACGTATATATGGAAGCAAATCAGTCATGCTCTGCATGGATCTGTTCAGCTTTCTTTTATAAATATGGAAATGAATTATATATTTATACAACAATAAGTACGTTTGCCACCCCCACCTCTTTTTATTTATTGAATTCGGTACATGTAAATCTCATGTTGCCTCCTACATGAAACCTATTAATTATCAGGATAATAAATAAAGTGGCCAAGTTGTGAACTTGATTTGTTTCGTGTCCAAGATCAAGTCGGTCAAAAAATAGTACCTCCGTTTTTTTAATACATGTTGTTTTAAATATACATATTTTAAAAAATAGAGTAAAATCTCATAAATATTAATACTTAATTGTTCGACCTAATTAAATGTGCTTGTATTATAGGGGTAAAATTGAAAATGTTCCTAATAGTTGTTTTGAAATTGATAAAACGACATCTTTCAAAACCAAAACAAAAAATCTAAACACAACTTCTAATAAAAATAAGTGGGAGTATACATTGAGATTCCCAACGATTGACAAATCGGTCGGGTCGGGTCATGACATCTCAAGCCATGGGTTCGAAATCGAAACCAATTTGTGTACTCTTTCACCACTGTAATCTTATGGACTGGGGTGGTACACGTGGATCAGTCCATCTGAAAGGCGATATCGTCTCATAATTGACATTGCAATTCAAATTCTTTGTAGACTGAACTTAATCGGAGTGTAAAAAATACAATAATGTTGTATTGAAAGGCAGGGGTCACTACAAAGTTGACATCGTTGTTTATATTCGCTTCAAATTAAATTTAATATGAGTGTATAGAACCGATAAAATAAGGTACATGTTAAAGAAAGATAAGTTTTACTTGAATGACGTTCTGCTAAAACATTTGATTCTCTGGAACTTAAAATCTTAAATTTTGAAGTAAAAAAAATAGACATTTAATAAGAATCACGAACTTGTACGTGCTTTT
Source organism: Linderniella brevidens (assembly GCA_004919715.1). NCBI lineage: Eukaryota > Viridiplantae > Streptophyta > Magnoliopsida > Lamiales > Linderniaceae > Linderniella > Linderniella brevidens. Next base: position 3,570,632 of record SWDC01000151.1, read on the forward strand.
TTTTTTCTCTCTATTTATTAGTTAGGGGTGCGTTTGGTGCACATTAAATGAAAAGATTATGACATCACAAAGTACACCATAATATAACATTGAGGTGGTATTTTTTAATAACAAAATGAATTGCTTTTATTTACAAAAAAAAATACATTATTTTTTTATTTAATCATAAAACGTTGATGATGTTGTGCTTGAAAATAAAAGAAATGATGCAGCCGCCCGCGACCAAGCCTTCTGGGCCTTGCTTTCAACACGGCCCGGGTCGGTCCGGGTCGAAGCAATCGGATAAAAATAACAAGAATCCATTCAATACTTACCAAGTGATACTTCCACACAGACAAATATGCAATAAGGCATTGAGGTAATAAGTAACACACATTCATCAGCTGAGCACAACAAAATATTAAGCTTTTGGTTTCTTCTTCCGATAGAGAAAGAAAATAACTACACAGATACACACAGCATCAAAAATAATAACCTGAATGGACTCCAAATAAAAAGATAAGACGAAGACCATAAGACAAACGGTAACTGTTCGAATAAGAGCCTTCTCGTTCATTTTCCCGAGCTAGTTCGGGTTCTTTGATTTCTCCATAGCCCTGGGAGCTGCAAACCAAAATCAAAACACGCAAATAGGGATTCATAAATTCGGGCCAAAAGCTTCGACTACAAGCAGGTGAGCATTATTACATAATTCTTGATTCGAAAAGTAAATGCCTTTCCAATTTGTGTTCACAATTGGATGATAATGATAATGTTGTATACATACCTAACCCAATAGCATCGGAGCCTTTCCTAATCTTCAGCCTCTTGCACGAGGCTATGAACATACTGCAGACAACAATGGTACTTGTGTTAAATAAAAGACATGAGAACAAGGAGCATATAAATACAATGCAATGAAACCAACAATGCCAACTAGCCCATAACTATTGGAAAAAAATTAACGAAAAATTGAAACTGAACAGAGGAAGAAACTCACTTCTTGGCATTTTCCAGTTACATGCATGGAATATTTCTTAGATAAGACATGTAATAATGCATTTCTTAAGAAAATAGGCCAAAGCATTATTATGTATTCAATGATAGTATTTTTCTTTTACGGGGATTAGGGCATGAAAAGAACTTCTTGTAATAAAGTGCAACAATAAAAGTGTAAGGAAACTCACTCCCATGGAACATCGCCAACGAGCATCCAATCACCGTCCTTATCCTCGTAAGTGAGCACATATTCCGGTCCATGAAGAAGATCCCTCAGCTTAGTCTCACTCATCGCATCCCTACTACTCGGAGTTCCCTTAGGCCCACATTGTCCTAAAAACACATATATACATTTTAAAATGGTGAAGAAAAAAAATCTCTAACATTTCAATCCAAAGATTTCCTCACCGATGGTAAAGCAGCTGAACATCTTCTCAAGCGAAGAAGAGAGTTCTTGATACGAAGAGTACATTCTCAGGTCCACCTTCCTCAGATACGGTGCACCGTCCATGCTTACCTTGACGAGAAGAGCAACGGGACCCGCTTTCCCGTCCACCTCATCATTGTTCTTCGACGATGCAGCCATAGCAAGAGCACTCTTCCTAAAGGGTCTCACTGGAGGCCAACCCACAACTTGTGCCCTGACATCAAAGAATCATGACAAAAAGAATGTAATAACCACGTAAAAAATCACAGTTCTGTTACGAGATCATAAAAGGGTTTCCTCAGTCACTTACTTGGCAGCAGGTGGCGCACTATTGTTATTACAAGTGGCTTTACCATGTTCATTGGATGCTTTTGCTGAGACATCGGTGGTCTTAACCGAAGATAGAGTACCAGTTAATTTAGGCTGTCCCGATAACCATTTATCTTCGGTGTCCGAAAATCCCCTTTTGTTTCCGGAAACAAAGGTGCTGCGAGAAGGCAACGGGCAGATCCCGTCCTTTGAAGGGCCTAGAGGAAACAGCGGTTTCTCATCGAGCTTTGACGGTGCAACAAGTGGGCTGTAGCCCGAGTCTTCGTGCTCAGGAGATTGAGAACCGGGAAGACCGAGCCTTAGCTCAGTGGCCTTAAGGTTTAAATTGGTTTTGGCACTGGACACTGTTGAGCTGTCCACCGAGGAACAGTCAGATAATCCCAGGTAGTTGTGTTCTTTTAATCCGGGTGGAGAAATACAGTCCTCAGATGCCGAAGAAGCCATCAATGGAACATTATGCTCCTCGATTCCCAAAAGTGGTGGAGACATCAGGGTTTTTAATCTGTGAAAGAAAGCATAGATGCAATCAAAGTGGGAATATTCCAAATGCCCAAAGAACTACGAAGGAATCTAATTCTAGGGTTTAAATCACAAATTGATGATTCGAACATGAACCTTGTGACAAATAATCAAAACTTTAAAGATCAAAGCTGTAAAAACAAAAAACGGAGACATCAAATTCAATTAATTGCAGAAGAGAAAGGGGGTTTAGTACCAAACGTAAAGAAAAGGAAACGACAAGGTGTAGACAAACACTTCACATGCTGTGAGCAATTGCAAAAAATAGATAGTTTTCAAACTTCATGGAGAAAAATTGCATCTAACGAATGAAATTGACAAACAAATACCAGCTTAGCATTTACCACCTCATATGAGATCCCGAATCACACCCATAAAAAGAGGGTGGGGAAAAAAGAATAATACCTGTAGAATTAGTTAAAGGAGCAGGAGACTAATCACGAGAGGAAAAAAATTCGACGACGACAAAGGTTGAGAACTGTTAAAACACTGAAACTGTAGAGAAAAGCAGGAAACGCAACGGAGAGGGCGAGAGAATTCTTCAAGGTCCCTCCATCGAGCTCAAAGCCATAAAACAAGAGAGAGAGAGGAGAGAGAGAGGCTTCGTTTTGTATTTCAGTCTTGGCTGATAAAATCGAAGAGCTCTCGTTAAAAAATCACGACGAGAGGGCAAAACGGTAAATACCGATTCGCACTAGGTAAAATGGCGAACCTTACCCGCCTTATGTTTTTAGAGGACTATTGGAGATGACTAATTTACCCCTTGACCGACCAAATGACTAATGCGCCCTTTTATTTACAGAGGGTCAAGAATTAGATCAGGGGTATTTATGTCTTTACTTGGTCATTATTAAACATGCGTGGAGAATCAGATTTTTTACTACAAATTGCCAATAATGCTGCCGTCAAGCATGCTTGTGTTTGGCCCAAAGCGGCACCAGCTCCGTTTTATTACCAATAACGTCCGTCTCATATTGACGAAAATGCCCTTGATTCCATTGTCTCTATACCCACCCCCACGTGGTGTTCACGCTCACATGGGGTGTTCGTGTTCCAACATTCTTTTATTTTTTATTAATTAAAAATGTAATTACCGGATTTAATTTTTTGTATACCAATTTGCACTCTTTATTTTACTTAACAAAACGGTGTGTGATATGATCTTATTTACGATACTCGTAATTAAGTCAACGAGAGAATAAGGGTACGATTGGAATTAGTGGAATAAGTGTGTGTCACGCAAAGGGCATTTATGAGGGGATAGAGGAAAACAAGGATTGGGCGTTTGTCAAGCAGGAGACAACCAAGCGGCAATACAACCTAATCTGCCGGAGGACTCTCTCACTAATTAATATATCATATTATTAATATTAAAACTTGAAAAGGGTTAACTTCTTTTAAGGGTTTTTTTTTCTTTCCTTTTTCTTGTTTATTAAGATTTATTTATCCTCATTTATGGGTTTTATCATATATTCCGATGACGTGAGTAATTCACATGGTCATGTTTAAATTCATCTCAAACTCACCCACCACATATTCAGGAGAATCGAACTCGTGAGCGGCAACTGCGAGTAGGTATCCAAAGCCAATCATACCATGAGGATCATTTAAGGATTTTTTGGCAGGATAAAACCCATTTTGGTCATGTAAAGAAATCAAAATTCATCCATTGATTGAAAAAGAATTTCTTGTGTACAAGAGAAGAAAAGGGATCGATTACAATTACTGCTGCTGTTCTCAAAATAAAATCAAACCTATAGCAAACCTAACAAATGACACAAATAACCCTAAGTAAATTCCAATAATACCCCTGACTATATAACTCTTAATACTCCCCCTCAAGTTCAATGTCGATATAAATCAAAGACATTGAACTTGGTTAACAACAAATCAAACTGAAATTTTCCTAGTGGTTTAGTAAGTAAATCTGTCGGTTGTTCGCTTGACGGAATATAGAACGTGTTGATAACTCCTCCTTGAATTTTGTCTCTCACGAAGTGACAATCCACCTCAATGTGTTTTGTCCTTTCGTGAAACACGGGATTCACAGTGATTTGAATCGCCGACTTGCTGTCCGAGTATACTTTAACTGGTTCTGCATGCTTTATCTTCACATCTTGCAGAATTCTGAGCAGCCATATTATCTCTGCAGTGACCATTGCAAGGGTTCTATACTCGGCTTTAGCGGAACTTCTCGACACCGTGCTTTGCTTCTTGGTTTTCCACGATATAAGATAATTCCCCAAGAAAACAGCATATCCTGTTAAAGACTTACGAGATAATGGGCAAGTCGCCCAATCTGCATCACAAAAAGCTTTGAGCTTGAAGTCATTAATAGAAGGTAAAAATATGCCAAGTCCGGGTTTTCCTTTCAAATATCTAAGTACTCTATACATAGCATCAACATGAGACTTTCTAGGATTATGCATGAATTGAGACAGAATTTGAACCGCGTAGATAATATCAGGACTAGTTAAACACAAGTAAATCAATTTACCGACAACCCTTTGATACATGGTGAAATTTTCAGCCAACGGGTCTGAATCTGCTTGAGTTAACCTGATGTTCTGCTCCACTGGTGTTCCAAGCGGCTTACTTCCGCTCATACTTGTTTCACTAAGGAGTTCAAGAGTATATTTTCTTTGGTTAAGATATATGCCGCTCTTTGATCTAGCAATCTCAATCCCTAAGAAATACCTCAATTCCCCTAAATCTTTTATATGGAAAATACTATTCAAATATTTTTTTGTATCAGAAATCATATCATTATCATTCCCAGTAATAATAATGTCATCAACGTAAACTAATAAGATAATTATACTACTCCCCCTCACTTTGATAAGGAGAGAATAGTCATCTTTTGATTGTACAAATCCAATATTCTTCACAGTTTGAGAAAATTTATTATTCCATTGCTTTGATGCTTGTTTTAAACCATACAAGGATTTCTGTAATTTACACACCATATTCTTTACCTCACTGTTTTCAGCATTAAAGCCAGGTGGGATGGACATATACACTTCCTCGTCTAAATCTCCCTGCAAGAAAGCGTTAGTAACATCCATTTGCCATAACGGCCAATTATAAGCAGATGCCAATGAAATAATAAGTCTTACTGTCACATGCTTAACCACGGGTGAGAAAGTATCGTTATAATCAATACCCTCCACCTGTGAGTATCCCTTTGCAACTAACCGTGCTTTATACCTATCAATCGTTCCATCCGCTTTATATTTAATGTTGTAGACCCATCTACAACCTATAGGTTTTTTTCCAAAAGGTAGTTCAACAAGTTTCAAGGTGTTGTTTAGGTCCAATGCAGCAATTTCAACACCCATGGCTTCTTGCCACTGTTTGTGTTTCACTGCCTCACTGTAATTGTGAGGAATGGTGCTACTGCCCAGATTTGCTAGGTAAGCTCTATACTCCGATTTTACCCTATCATGCCTAATGTATTCTGAAAAAGGATATTGAACTGAATGTGATAGGTTAGGATCATTTAGTGTAGGCGACACATAGTCCTTAGCCCAATATGGAGGTCTGATGGTTCTTTCAGACCTTCTTAAAGTGACTTGTTCATTTCGGTCATGATTATTCTCATGAACTGCAGAATCATTCATATCTTGAACAAGGCCAAAACTTTCATCATTTTGTGATGTATCGTTAATATTATTCTTATGAATCAAATAAAGAGCAACCAAATCATCATAATAAACAGAATCATCATGAACCAAGAAATCATTATTTTTATGACTATCATTAACAGGAAGGGCAAAAGGATATATATTTTCGAAAAATATAACATCCCTTGATATCAAAAATTCCTTTGACTGAATGTCAAGCAATTTATAACCTTTTTGAGTGAGTGAATAGTCCATCATTACACAAGGCTTTGACCTTGCTTGAAATTTATCACTTTGAGGAATTATTTTCGCAAAACACAAACAACCAAAAACTTTAAGATGTAGAAAGCTTGGTTTCTTTCCATATAGAATATTAAATGGTGTCTTACCTTCTAATAGAGGAGTAGGTGTCCTATTTATCAAGTATATAGCCGTAGTAACACACTCACCCCAATATTTAATAGGCACACGCGATTGGAACTTCAACGCTCTTGCCACATTCATAATGTGCCTATGTTTTCTTTCCACCACCCCATTTTGTTGGGGTGTGTAAGGACAAGAGCTTTGATGTATAATTCCAAGAGATTTGAACAAATTCTTGCATTCGGAACTGAAAAACTCCGAAGCATTATCTGTCCTAATTCTCTTCACCTTAACTGAGAATTGTGTTTTAGCATATACCAAGAACAATTTAATTTTCTCTACAGCTCATTCTTACCTTTTAAAAGAAAAATCCAAGTTGCTCTAGAGAAATCATCTACAATAGTGAGAAAATATTTCTCATTATTAAGTCATTTCTTTATAAGGTTCTCAAATATCAACATGAATTAATTCTAAAATGGAATCTGAGAACCATGTTCTTGTAGGAAACATAGTTCTACTGTGTTTAGCAAGAGGACAAATGGAACAATATTTTTTATTTTCATTAATATTCAACTTTAATTCTGTCAACAAAGCAAGCCTACTAAAAGAAACGTGATCAAACCTCATATGCCACAAACTTGTCTTATCTGTTTCTATCACATTATAACATGTATGCATTCTGTCACTCTGATTACATTGGTGATGACTAAAAACAGAAAATTCATTGCTACTAATCGTAGGCTGCAAAACATGAAGTCCATTTTTTATTCTACCAATCTCCTTTATCTTGCCACTCCACATTTCCTGAATCAAACAAAAATGGGGATAAAAGGAGACAAAGACATTGCAGTCATTTGTTAGCTTAGACACATACATCAAGTTATGTTTAAAATCAGGCACACAGAAGACATTATTCAATAACAAATCTGGTTCTATTTTAACAGAACCAGAATGTGTAACATCAACATTTTTACCATCAGGCAGCTTAACTGAGGTTCCTAAGGTCACATTAACATAATCATTTACATATGAGGTCATGTAAGGAATCATATGCTGATTCGCACCTGTATCAATGATCCATTCATCATGTAGTGTATCACATCGTTGAGAAACATTAAAGAGTATACCTGACATGCTAGTAGCTGCCATTGCAGGATTGGAAACTGAATCAGTAGCTCTTTCTCCAAGCAAAGTGATGATCTATTGATATTGTTGAGGTGTTAGCTGAGGAGGTTGGACTCTCATGGACTGTTGTAGGCCTTGATCTACATTATGCTGTTGAACATCTTGCGTAGTGGTGGCTGACGCATTTGCTCTGGGCCCTCTTCCTCCAGGTTGTGCATTAAGCCTTCCACCCCCTCTTCTTCCACCTCTTCTACCTCCTCTACTAAAGCTTTGAGGATAACCATGTATCTTGAAACAAGTATCTTTAGTGTGACCATTAATGTTGCAATTATCACAAAACAGGGATGCCTTATCAACTTGTGAAATCTGAAATCTGTTCTGACTAAAATTGGACATAAGGGCTATTGAGTTGTCTCAAGCAGAACTGTTAATACCGATTCCTCTTTGAGTTTCTTCATTAGAGACTATTGAAAAAACTTGTCCATGAGAAGGAAGAGGAGACATCATTAAAATTTGTGACCTTATCACACCATAACACTCATTCAACCCCATAAGAAACTGCATCATTTTAAGTTGATTGCAAAACTCTTTATATTCCTTTGAGACTTCCTTTGAGGGCGATGGGATCAAACTATCATATTCGTCCCACAATTGTCTCAATTTCGAATAGTAGTCGGTGACATTATTACTACCCTGTGTTATGGTGTTGATCTGCCTATATAAAGAATAAAGTCTAGCCCCATTCATCTTATCAAATCTTTCTTTCAGGTCTTGCCAAACTAATTGAGCCGATTCACAATAGACAACTCCATGAACCAAATCTCTAGACAATGACCTATGTATCCAAGACCTTACCAAAGCGTTGCATCTTTTCCATTGTTGTAGCCGCGGTTGATCCTTCTCAGGTTGCTTGCACGAACCATCAACGAATCCAATTTTATTTTTCGCTTCTAGGGCCAAAATCATATCTCGGCTCCATATCTTGTAGTTGTCGGATCCCCGCAACGCCTCTGTCACCAAATCCAAGTTTGGTGTATCCGAAGGATAAAGATACAATGGATCTTGAAAATCAATCGGCTTGGTTACGGATTCGGTCTTCGATCGATCATCGCCCGACGACATCGCAGCGAAGGTGTGTTCCCTTGGATCTGAGCGAGATGAAAATTGATGATGAAACCGATCATGAATTTTGTGCGATTAGAACCAAGTGCTCTGATACCATGTAAAGAAATCAAAATTCATCCATTGATTGAAAAAGAATTTCTTGTGTACAAGAGAAGAAAAGGGATCGATTACAATTACTGCTGCTGTTCTCAAAATAAAATCAAACCTATAGCAAACCTAACAAATGACACAAATAACCCTGACTAAGTAAATTCCAATAATACCCCTGACTATGTAACTCTTAATATCATTGTTTACCTTATGAACCAATTTAGTTTCAGATGTTTCAATTGGACCAATTTAGTCTCTTATGTTTCGTAAATGAACCAATTTGATCACAACTTGATGGAAACCGTCAATTTTAACAGAAAATCGACATGTGGCATCATCACAGCGTGCCACATGTCTCACATTTAATGAGGACTAAATTAATCCAATTGAAACATCGGAGACTAAATTGGTTCATAAGGCAAAGATTGAGGACCAAAATGGGTGTTATCCCGTTTTCTGACTCAAGTATTGTTAAATATTTTTATATGAGTTATTATTACTTGAGTGTGTGCACAATTCAGGATACCGAGCGCACTGATTGAAAAAATAAAATTCGGTACAGACTAAATATCGAATCGAAATTTGATAATTTGGTTCATCAACGATTTACTGTCTCGGTATACCGAACCATTGTATAAATATATTATAATATAGTAGGTTGGTTACCGAATTATCGAACCTTTTAAATTCATTATTGACTTTTTGAAAAAACTAACTAAAAATCGATAAAATCGCATTCGAATCGGTCTTCGTCTGAAAATAAGAGAATTGAAATGTCGAGACCAAAATTTCAGTTGTGTGTGAACTGAAAGCCCACCCCACCCCTATAATTACTAAATTATATTCTAAAGTGCGTTCAGTTGGAAGTATTTTTTGAGCGGGAGAAAACCACTTTTGGTTCCCAAAGTTTTCCATTCAGACAATTTGGTCCCTCAGTTAGATTAAACGTCGATTTCTGCGGAATTTGTCATGTGAGTCGTAGGTAATATATTACAACCCCCAAAATACCTTTTGTATGTCCGTTCATCTTAAAATCCATTAAGTCCGTCTACTTCATCTCGCTATATAGATTTTTATGGTTTCGAAATTTTGTTATATATTTTAGTGTACTTGAGAATAAAAGCGTACACGAGTTAGGAGGTGCGGAGTGCACGCTCGGGTAACGCTTATTTCGGAACCCAAAACTAAGCGGGGGTCAAGGGGCAGTGCCCCGTCCCGAAGGGGCTCCACCCTCACTGCATGCACCCGAAAGGTTTGCATGCACCCACCCGAATCCGCATGCACCCGAAAGGGAGTGCATTAACCCTAAAGGGTATGTATGTTCGAAAAGGTAGTATCTGTTGGTGAACAGACACCAACCTTAAAGGTGTTGTGTCCACTGACGAATGGACACAACTGATCGAATCTTGAGTTATAAATAAGTGCAGAGACATCCAACTCAAATACATTGAATTTACAAACGCATCAGAAGAATTATTCTCTAGTCTTATCCCGAGACGAAATATTGTTTTTGGAAAGTGAATTCCAAATGCGATTCTAGAGAAATATCTGATCATATTATCAGATTATTTACCAACAAATTTAGGGTTCGATTGTGGGATGAATTGGACGAATTTAGGGGATTTTAAAATGAGCGGACGTATAAACAGTATTTTGGAGTACTGTAATATAATACGTGTGACTTGACAAATTTCGTCCAAATTGACGTTTAATCTAACAGATGGACCAACATTAGCTCAAATGAAATAATTACGGGTACTAAATGTGACAAGCAGAAAGATTAGAGAGCAAAATTGCTCGTAGGGTAAATATTGGGGATCAAAAGTGGTATTATCATCAATGTGCTTTTATTATCATTGCCTGTGCACTATTTATTGAAGTTTCTTAAAAGAAATTATGTAGATTTTAGTAGATTCAAGAAAATATTTGATCATCTACAATATCATAATTTTGACAAATTTATCACCAAAATTGTATTTGCATACCCAGAGATGAAATGGATTTCGAATTATGTCGTACCGCACCGTTGGGACCCAATATTTACCACTTGAAAACCATTTTATAAATACTATGTCATTTTGTAAGTTTGATATCCATGTAATATGTACAAGTCCCCAAAAACAAGATCGTTGAGCGATTGACAATGTGATAAATTTATCCGTCAAATTGGCAAATTCAAAGTTCGTGACACAATCGGCAATTTCATCAAAAGTTAATGATTACTTTTGCAATTAACCTAGCCCTTGAATGAGGATAAACATGTATCGATTGCATTTCGTTGTAGGTGATGATAATAACTAAACTTTGACTAAACCAGTCATCAACTGTGACATTTTTGTTATTTTTTTAAGAAAGTTATTTTATTACCTCAATTAGAGGGAAAGAAAAAGGAAAAAATATAGAAGAAAGAAAAGCAAAGCAAAAGCACCCAAAGCGAGAACATCATTATTCGTTAAGACCGATTTGCGCTAACATATCTACCTAAAACAACTCATCTGTCATGATTATAATTTTAGAATTTAAATACGTAGTTTGATTACAATTTTATTTTAATAAAAAATAATAATAAAGGCGCATGCTTGGTGTCATACGAATCATTGGCTCTCCTACTTATTTTAGCACGCTTTGTTATATGTTTCCTTTCAGTTCGTCATCTCTGAATTTTCATGATTTTGTTCACCATTTTGAATACATAATCAAATATTATACACATATTTTAGTTATATCGTTATTAATTTAACGTTCATTATTTCGCAGTGAACAACCTTAAGCAAACAATTGTTTTTTTTTCTTCATATTTTGTTGTTACTATTTTACGTCGCGGACTCAATTAATTTACACTTTTATTTAAAAAAAAAGTGGATTTATTCTTTTTTTTTTCTTATGTGTGACTACTGAAATCAAGGTAGAGCATGGGACAAGGCTTGAGTTATAGCCTCCAGCTTTGATCATCACATCTATGATATAAATATATATATATATATATATATTATGATAACATTAAAATATGAACATTAATCATGTGATCAATATTGCAATAATCCATATGATGAAGAAAATACTAGAAGGGAAGTGACAATTCTTAATGACATTATGATAACAATGTAATTGGAAGGAGAATTAAACTTAAATTGGGATAGGTCAAAGGCAATTGAGAAATAAAATTACCTCTTAGCAGTCTTCGTGGCGAGTAAAGGTTGATCTTCGGCATGTGGAATTAGACATGGGCAAATGATTCACGATTTACTATTCAAAACCACTAGTTTCGATTTTGAGATCACCAAAACCGTAATCAAATCGTCCATCGATAGAAAATTTTTAATGAGCTCGAACGAAACAATGAGACGAAAAGGACCGCATATGACGCGGGCACAAATGTTTGAGGGGAGCGATGTGGATTGTTAAGCATAAGTTCATTCTATAGTTAGAAACCAGAAAACGATTAGCCACTAGAGATTTGACGTGGGTAGCTAAATTGAGGGAGTAAGTACTTCTACGTTGAAAATGATCCAACACTTATTTTTCGATTGCCCCTACTCACTCGATTTGTTAAGTATGCTTGTTCCGCTGGCGAGGAGAGCACTTAATTAAAGTTACTTAGTAGGAGGACTTTATGTTTCTGTTGTATCCCAGAAACAATCGTCCCCGATTTTCTTGCATATTCAGATGGGGACAAATCAAGAAAATCGTCTTATCGCGAAGCTGGAAATCCATGTATGAAATATTCTCGAAAACGGACAAACTCCCATATATTCAAAACTGAACACCAAAAAGCTCCGCATTTTATATTTTACTTCTTTCTTTCAAAAATACATTTTACTAAATTTCCTCCAAACATCAATAGATATGAATCCAAAAAATATATTGGGCCGTAATTAGGATAAAATTGGGCTTTTAAAATGTTAAGGATCGGTTACTTGGGTAAGTGGGGCGTGGAAGAATTGGGCCGCTTATTTGGGCCTATAGCACAACGTGTTGCCCAAACAATTGAAATTTTACCAATCCGTTATAATTAACATAACGTCATCCAATGACAATGAGACAGCAGCATTCAACCAACGAAGGTTCGAGCTAATAATTAAAGGTGACGACCCACGACGGGTTCAGAATCCCTGTCCCACTTTAGTGTGCCATTTTTTGTATCACTTATATAAATATTATTATATCTCGTCCCGATCATTGTTAAAATATCCGTAAATTATATTACACTTTAAATATTATTATAACGAGTGCTTAAATACAAAATAAAATATTAAAACATTGATAAGCACTAGATACATATTTTTTTGTGTTATATTTACTTTTTTGTGTTCCGACCAATGTTATATAATTTTTTGTGTGTTTAAACACTCAGTATAATAATATTTTTTGTATAATATTATTTACGGGTGTTTTAACACTGGTCGGACGAGATATAATAATATTTCTGTAAAGTGGCACACAGAAAGTGGAACGGAGTATCTGGTTCCGTGAGGACGCACTTTGTCTTCGTAACCATTCTTGGTAATAAACTAAATAATCACCACCTCTCCTTTAAACGCATAATCATATCACCTTATTTAAATCCACTCAACTTATTTTCCTTCATTTCTCTTTACTTTTCAGTAGATTTAATCATCGACGGCAGCTCCCTCTCTAATGAGAAGTGACCCTGCGAGCCAATGATTTCTGCAGCCAAGCGCTCCATCCTTTAGCCTTCGAGCCCACAGTACGAGCCCTCCCTTCGCACATGAGCGGCTCGGTCTGATTCTTGCACAGCACGAAGCTTCTAACACCACACGATCCTATTGCTTCCATTGGCTTTACCGCTGAAGATCATAAATTAACATAAACTAAATTATATAATTACGCCAATAACCAGCTGTTTTCATTTTTAGTTACATATGATTGATAATTGAAAAAATATTAACTAACTATATGTCTTAATAAAATTGGGGCACCGATCAATTTTCCGACAGCTCGATGTAGTCGATGATATGTTAGCAGACACAGTCGAATTTCTGGCCTGTCGGAAAATTTACCGATGACCCAAGTTAATGATCTATTTTTTGCAATTATCAATCTTAGTGACCCAAAAAAAATAATGCTATATTTAGTGATCGAACGTTATAATTTTTCCTCCCGGAGAAGTTGTAAGAAAATAATAATAACTGAAAATCAAGATCGACGATAAAAATCCAACCGCAAACTTAACCTTCGGATCCAGCATTTGAAGGGTAGAGAACGAAGCCCGATTTGTCCGAGCCAAGAACAGGGAGACGGCCCTGACGAGCATAGATCTTCAGCGTCGTTTCGATCACGGTCACCGCACTGTCGTCGGCGTTTGCGATGAATCTTACGGGCCCGGTGCTGCCGAACACGTTAACCCCGATCAAGAACCTTTCGCGGGCCTTTGTGTTGTTGGTCTTTTTTTCGAAGCTACTTTTGATCTCTTTAATCTTAGGGTTTTCTTGATGAAGGCTAAGTATCTTCGTCTCCGAGTAGTAGCTCTTCTTCATCTTATCTTCCATTGTTATATAATAAAGTAAGATGCTACTAGAAAGAGGAGCTGTGTGAATCTAACGGTGGCTGCTCATCGAAGGATCAAGGCCGTTGCATCGGTAAAACCACGATTCTTTGCAGTCGGAGGAGCAGGAGATATAATATGGAGGGAGCAAGAAAGAAGGAGACAAGGGAAGCATATGCTGCAAGAAGAGCGGACGGTTCATGCGATAGGAGCTTTCTCAAGACTTGGTATAGGGTTCTGAAGGGAGACAAAAAGGCGGAGTGTTTTTTTTTTTTTTTTTTTTGTTGGATTGTGGGAATAAAAGAAGAGAGGTGATAACTATATATATGAAGGCTAGTTAATATTCTCATATGCTTTTAGGTTAAACCTGGGGATGGTTTTATCTTTAGGATAACACTGTCCCGGTTTTGAGAAAGAGTAGAAATATATAAACTATAAATTATTGGAGACGCTTCAAGTAGCATTAGTACTTCAATCGATTACAATGAAATCGTTTGTACATGCATTTTCAGAATTGTTTGACCTTGGAAATATTATTTATTTAGTGGCTCAGTCGTCAATACTCAATAGTTAAGGCAGAATGAATGGTCCATTTGGATACCCGTATTTTGATTTGAAATATGAATTTCCTCCAAACCAGTCGTTTGGAAACCGCTCATATTTTGATTTCGATGATGAGATCCAAATTCGAAGAAAATTTAAACGTTTGTTGTTTGATGATTTTGAAATTCGACCACAAGTGGTCCATTTTCGAAATCCAAATCTCTGCCGTAATAATTTTCATAAATAATAATAATAATAAATTATTATTATTATTATTATTATTATTATCATTATTATTATTATTATTATGGTGAACGATGAGTCGAGCTGGCTCGCGAGCTCGATGAGGCGGCTCGAGCTCCACGAACGACGAGTTGAGCCGGCTCGACAAAAGCTTGGTTCGTGCTCGACGAACGATGACTCAAGCCGGCTAGCGAGCTCGATGGGCAAGCTCGAGCTCATTATTGTCGAGCTCGAGCTCACCGTGGGGGTGTGAAATCTCGCGACCGGCTCGCGAGCTTATTTAATTTTTTATTTATTATTTTATTTTATTTTATTGTATATATTTTTAATAAAAATTTTGCGGTCGAGCTCGAGCTCGACGAGCTTCACAGTTGGAGCTCGAGCTCCATTTTGAAATTCGAATTCCGAAATCTCAATGTTTGCCAAATAATGGATTTAAATTTGAATTTGAAATTAAGATTTTGAATCATAATTTGGAATCATGGTATTCAATTCATATACAAGCATACAAACCCATTCTTATCAAATTTCGTTTGACACCAATTCCTCGAGAGTCAGTCACGCATCGACATATTTTAGTATGCATTTTCGAATGTTGACGTGATTGCTCCTTCGAACCTAATAGATAATATAAATTTTCTCACAGCGTTATGTTGCCTTATGTAATTAATATATTATGACGTACTTAGCTTCAATAAATAATGATCGAGGTGCGAGTGTGAAAGATGACGCAATGCAATCGCCCCGGTTCAGATTCAGAAGAAGATTAATAACCTTTCATGTTCTAAAAAGGCAAATTCTTTCTTCTCATCGTACCGACCAAGATTATAGTATTGGTATTGATAAGATGATTACTACATCATGCAACCTCAGAATGGATTACTAAACTACTAACCGTATATTATACGAGGGCAAGTATGCCCGTCGTTCCAACTTGATTGGATATTTTCTACTTGTAAAAAACAATTTATTGAAAATTTATCTATAAGATAAGAGGCATTGTCTTTATCTTTTGTGCATGCATTAATTTAATTATTTGCACTTGTGATAAAGTCCTTCGATAATTATAAGCTGAGAGACATGGTTGCGCATATGATGGCGATCGTGGAACGTGTCTTAGGCTATGATCTTAAAGTAGTTCCAAGTTGATGGATATTTCGAGATAGGACATTGAATAACTTGAAAAGACTTGTGTATATGCTGCATGCTTGTTAGACGAGAAAGTTATGTTCCATTAACATTAGCGTGTGGACGCAAAAGCATGTATGCAGATGCTTGTTAGGGAATAAGTGTTGGAATTTGGGATATAACCTCAAATGGAGTTTAGACCCAGTAAATAAAAGCTTAACCGATTTTAATTAAATCGAGAAGATGTCGTTCGTCGTAACCCGAAATTGATGAAAAATTCAAAATCTACGTTTCGAGAGAAATTTATTGAATATTAATTGGCTCAAAACCGATGTCAGGTGAATCAGAAATTAATTTTCGAAGTTGGCTCAATAAAGAGAAAATATATATTTAATATATATAAAGGGACTTGTTGTCCCTCATTGAAAACTTCATCACTTTTTCACCTGTTTATAAGGAGTCTCCCTACATGGGCTACTCAAAAGAGCTTGCCTAAGTGGTTGGTGGGTTATGGGCTTGTGTGGGGCTTTGGACCCAATTATAGCCCAAGTGCGGGCGGTGCCCCGCACCGCCGAGCCATGCCAAGTGCACAATGGGCGTTTTGAGGCGCACTTAGCACGGCGCATCGGAGCGAGGAGCTTTGAGGAGCCCTTAATTTTATGCTCCGGTAAGGCGGCGGCGGTGATGTCACCGGTGACGTGGCGGTCCCGATGACGTGGCAAGTGATGCTGACGTGTCAGAGGGCACATGTGCAAGTGAAGGTGACGTGGCGCTGATGCAAGCACTGAGTGGACGATGCTGACGTGTGCGGACCCGTTGGGTCGCGATGGTTCGTGAAGCGGGTCGAACGGAGCGGTTCGGACCGAACCGTTGGGGTCAAGAAGTACTGTTGACGATTGAGCCCAGAGTTGCATTTATTCGCAAAATGGCCCCCAGTCAAAGTTTCAGAAACTGTCAAAAAGATCCAACAGTTGCAACGTTTCGCGAAATTACCCCAGAAAGTTTCGCCAGCTATAAATAGGCCCGTACATAATTGAAAAAATCATTCAATCGACCCCCAACATTCTAGAGATAGTGCATACACAGTCCATAGTAAAATAAAAGCAAGAAAGACTCGAGTCTTTGAGTAGATTCGTCGATAATTTTGTATTGTTGTGCAATGTGCAAAATTCTGAAGTCGTTGTATCTTCGGGACGAATTGCGATAGCCCGAGGCACTAAAATACAGGGCAATAACGTCTTACGGACAGCGTAAGTAGTACGTGCCTCGACTTCGGCTCTAACACAATTTCTGTTCGAGTTTCTGCAGCCACCGACCAGACGATATACTACAGAGCCAACAATAAGTTCATTGAACTTGACCCAATGAAAATTCTTAATTGGAAAGTTATAATGTATAAGAATTTTTATGTTGCAATAGTACATGACTAATCCTCGGACTTGAGACACGATGGTAATCTTGTGCGCATTATACCTTACTTAGATTTATCCCTTGATTGCTGGATAATCACAAATGGGATATTATTGGGTATTGTATTATGCTCCGTTTGGATTCGTGGATTTCGATTTGAAATCCGGATTTCATTCAAATCACCCGTTTGGCAACCGTTCGGATTTGGATTTCGATTTCATTCCAAATCCGAGGAGAATTCAAACCCTTTGTTGTTTGATGGATTTGAAATTCGACCACAAGTGGTCTGATTTCGAAATCCAAAAACCCGTAACGATTTTCGTAAATAATAATAGTAATAATAATAATAATAATAAAAACAATTATGAGTGAACGATGAGTCGAGCCGACTCGCGTGCTCGATGAGGCGGCTCGAGCTCGACGAACAACGAGTCAAGCGGCTCGAGCTCGACGAACGATGAGTCGAGTCGTCTCGCGAGCTCAATGTAAGACGTCGAGTTAGTTCGAAAATAGCTTGGCTTAAGCTCGACGAACGGCGAACGATGATCAAAAGCTCGCGAGCCGACTCACGAGCTTATATTATTTTGTTAGTTTTTTATTTTATTTTTGTACATTTTAATTTTTAATAAAAAGTTTGAGATCGAGCTCGACGAGCTTCATGAGTTGGAGCTCGTGCTCGAGCTCCATTTTGAAATCCGGATTCAGAAATCCTAACGTTTGCCAAACGATGGATTCGGATTTGAAATTATGATTTTGAAATTTATAATTTGAAATCACGGATTTCAATTCAAATACACGAATCCAAACGCACCCTTAGTGTGTATGGAAATTTATCTTTGACCAACATTGAATTCGACACTTGTATAATCATAAACGAATTTCCTATGCTTTTCATCGTTTATGATTAAATGGCATTGGCCAAGGCAGGATAAATAGAGATTCGTAAAGGAATCATTCAACTTGAACTGAAATCATACTTATTATATCAATTCACTACTAGTGTTAATCGTGAACCTAAAAGGCTCACACCAAGTTTTGGAAAATGACAATATGAAATTGATATTTTCAATAATTGCATAAATTGATAAAACGTTAATTCAATTGTTAAATTAGAAATATGATTATATTATTTGATTATCTAATTAAAGGAATGAAATATTAATTAGATTGATTATTTGGACTTTATACGTTAATTTGGTAATTAAAAGAATTATCATTTAATAGTTGGATTTTAGAGTTAGACTTTCAAATTAAGCGAATGGGCTTATTTAATAGAATAGCTCAAATCAAGAAAGATTTTTTTTTTTTTGGTCACGTCAAATGCCTTGGCAAATAAAAGGGTCTTTTTAAAATATAACATTTGACTCGGTCAATTTTTAAAAAGTAGTCTTCTGATTGCAATTTTTAAGTCAGTAGCCGTCACTTTTAAGAGTATTTTCGTCAATAGCCTAGTCAGGGACCCTTTATATAGCAAGGGACCCATGCTGTAATACAGCAGGGGACCCCTGCACTACAACATGGTACCCGTGCTGCAGCACATTGGTCCCCTGTTGTAATGCAGGGGTCTCATGTTGTAATTTAGGGGTCTACTGCTTATTAGAGCACGGGTCCCCTGCTGTATAACAGCATGGGTCCCCTGCTTATTACAACAAAGCCCCCTGCTCTAATGCTTGGGTCCCCTGCTGTTTTACAGCAAGGGTCCCCTGCTCTAATGCATGAGTCCCCTGCTTATTACAGCACGGGTCCCCTGCTATTTTACAACAAGGGTCTCCTGCTCTAATGCTTTGGGTCCCCTGCTCCAACTGATCTAGAATGATTGCGGTAGTCGGGTACACGTCATCCACATCGAATTCAGATTAAAACATATTCGCGCGCTCCATCTGAGTCAGAATCATTGCATTGATCGGAGATACGTCATCCACATCAAATTCAGATTAAAGCATCGCCTTGAGATATTGTCGAAAAATAAGATCCTTTTAATTCATACATGACACCCAACATATAACTGCGTGTGACTTTTATTTCAATACCAATCTGCGAGAAATGGAATAATCCACAAACGTCATGTTCAGGCCACAACTTTTATAATCATTTATAGTGAGATTGAATTTGGCACCCCAATAAAATTAGCATTTTTCCTCGGAAACGTAAGCTTGTAATAGAAGAAGTCATTGTACAACCCACAACAATTTTACATAACGAGAGAAGTGGATATTCATTTCCGGGTTGAGATCCTCTATTCCAACGTTGGTATTTCACTACGTATTCCAACTTACGAAAAATCGTTACAACCTTTCCCTCCTGTGTTTAAACACTTCGTAAATATCATTATACTCATGAATATCATTACACCGAGTGTTTAAACATAAAACATTAATAATTATATATTTTAATATAAAATATTGATTTGTTCTTCAACAAAGTAGAAAAATGTATAATATTGATTTGTTTTTTGTGTTAAAAAACTCGGTGCAATGATATTTATTGATGAAATTATGTTTACGAATGTTTAGAGCACTGGGCGGGGAAGGCGCAACGATTTTTCGTAAGTTGAAATACCTATGGAACAACTAATGAAATAGAGGATCTCATGGCTTCATTTCTTAAGTAGACTCAGCAATAAGCTAATTAGTTTTGCCTGTTTTCTTTGTGTCATGTGTAATCAGATTTAGGTACACAATTAAAATTCACTTCATGTACGTACTACATTCAAGCAGCCATCACATAATAATTATAGTAAAACAAGACAAACGATCCTCGATTAGTTCCACGATTTGCTTTGGCCAAGACAAGTTGTGGCATTTATTGCAATAAATTCATAGGCTCGTCGAAATTTCTACCATGATAATTAAATTTATTCTTATTATTATTATGGAAGTACGCCGCCATTAAATCAATTCTTGGATAGGAAATACAAATAATTAAATGTGTGCACCGGAGTTATTGGAGGGATTCTTCTTCTTTATCCATTAAGGTCGGCTGCTTTCGTGAATCTGAGAAAGAAGATGGGGAAATGGAATTCAATAAAGAGGTGCGTAGAATAATGAAATATTAAAGTTATCGTAGTTTAAAAAAAAAAAAAGAATAATGAAATTAAAGTTATTATATTGTTCTAATTTTCTTTTAAAAAATACAATTGCTGTGTTACACAGTGTTTAATGCCTCGGAAGACGAAAATTAATCGGTTTTGTTTGGCAAAATTATAAAATTGGGTCACTAAGTATTAAAGTTTTCGATTTTGGGTCACTATGTTTGATAATTACAAAAGTAGGTCATTAACTTTGTATGTCAAAACAATTTTGGGTAATGTTTTCAATTTTAGGTCACTAAGTATATATTTTTTAGATTTTGGGTCACTAAGTATACATGTTTCATTTTTAGGTCACTATGTAGTTAGTTACCAAATGAGTGACCCGAAATTGAAAAATGTATATACTTAGTGACCCAAAATCGAAAAATATAAACTTAGTGACCTAAAATTGAAAATATGACTCGAAATTGTTTTGACATACAAAGTTACTGACTACTTTTGCAATTATCAAACATAGTGACCCAAAAACGAAAACTTGGATACTTAGTGACCTAATTTATAATTTTCCCTTTTTGTTTTTAAAGCCACCGTAGAGTGGCATGAGATCGCATGTTCTTATTTATTCTTATTTGGTGTTTCAATCTGATGTTTTATACATCATATTGTGACAAGTGTTAAATTTTTTTACACGAATAATGATGGCAAAAAATCGCTGCAAAAGGGAGGAATATAAAACGATTCAGGACTTCTGTCACTCGAATATTATTTAGCGTTGTAGTGAAGCATGAGAAATAATTTATTCTCAATTGATGTATATATGCAGATGTGTACAAACTATTAACATTCTCACCGAAGCACCTACCAACCCGGCAATGTTAATTTTTTATTTTTATTTTTTTGAAAAATTAAATACGAAGACATTATGCACATAGTTTGGGCTCGAACTCACTCCATCAACTTACTTATACTATGTCCTTACCACTAGGCTAAGGAATGCTTTATTGATTATTCTAATATATTAAATATAAATACGACTAAATATATATTAATATATATTTATTTATTCCCGGGGCGGGTCTCGGAGTGGGTCTCTGGTCTTAATGGATAAAATTCGGGACCCGCCCCGGACCCTGCCAGGTTTTAACCATTAAGACCTGAGACCCGCCCCGGCACCCGAATAATAAGAAAAAATCCGGTTCATTCGGGGCGAGTCCAAGAAGGGTCCGGGTCTAAACCTGCCTCATTGCCATCCCTAGCCTTGGTCGAGCTGCTTAATCTCTCTCTTCAGTAGATTTGTACATGGGATTAAATCTAAAATGGTCCATGCCCAATGTTTCCCCAATTTGGTTTCTGTTGTCGATTTTTAACCATATTGATCCCCGTCAGTCCGTCGATTTGGATGAAAAATGTCACGTGTGGACATCCGATTGGGCTGACTTTCTCTCGTCTCAAACTCTTAATAATAAAATTAAGATTAAAAAAAGAAAAAAATAACTCTCTCCAAAAAAAAAAATAGAAAAACAACTAAAATTTAAAATTAATAAATAAAAATATAGAGAAAACAATTAAAATAATAAATTTATTTTTTTGATTTATTTATTTATTAAAAATGAAAAAATATTAATAAATAAAAATATATATATAAATAAAATTTATTTTTCTTACTTATTTATTAAATATTTTTTAATATATTTTTTAGTTTTTAATGTATTTTTTCGTTATATTTTTAACAAATAAGCAAAAAGAAATTTATTTTTTATTTTTTTAAATTTTTTGTTTTAGTATTATTTTCTTAATTTTTAAATGTTTTTTTTCTGATTTTTAATAAATAAATAACTAAAACATACATTATTATTTTTTATTCTCTTTTTTATTTATTTGTTTTTCTCTTTTTTTTTTGGAGAGAGAATTCTTTTTTCTTTTTTTAATGTTAATTTTATTATTCCTTAAGCGTGGCGAATCATGACACATGGCATTTTACCGTCTAAATTGACGATCAATGTAATGAAAGACAAATTTGGTTAAATTCGACAACATTAGAGACTAAATTGGTTCACGCAAAACATCAGTGACTCAATTGATCAAAGAAGTAAACACCAGCTACCATTTTAGGTTTTATCGGATTTGTGCATTATCGATTTCTCTCTTTCACGTCACCCATTCACGTATCTGTCTTTCTGTGCCCTCCTGTAGTAAAAAAAATAAAAGTAGTTAAATATATATAATCACATAAATATATAGAGAGATTTGTTAAACATCTAAAAAAAGAGTCCAAAGTATTACCAATTTCGTACTACATGTGAGGATGATGTTTCCACCTTCTTCAGCTCCATGGACTTCAAATGGAGAAATATATTATATATATTGTTGGTTTTAGCCTACTGGGCCTATGGAACCAAAAGTGAGTTTATCAACCCAAATATCCAAAACAGATCGGTATTCATTAAAATCGAGAAGACATTGCTTGTTGAAACTCAAATATGATAAAAGAATCATAATCTATGTTTCAAGAGGAATATAACAACATTAATTTGCTCAAAATTGATGTATGGTGAATTAGCAATTAATTTTTTAATTAGACCAATAAAGAGATGAAAAATACATTAAGTGTATTCGAATGTAATTGCCATCATTGGATTTGGAAATCCATCTCGTGTAGGTTATTCAAGGGGCTTGCCTTAAGGATTAGGTGAGCCTATGGGCCTTTGTAGATTTGCTCTAAATATGACCCGAGTACGAGGAGGTGCCTTGCACCTCCGAGCCCAAGCTTGTGGCCGGGCCCGAGATCGAGACATGCGTGGCGTGCTACGTGCTCAATGGACGTTTTGAAGGCGCACTTAGCAGATGACGTAGCATCTCGGATGACGTTACGGTCTTGATGACGTGTCAGTGACACATAGACAAGTGAACGAGACGTAGTGTGTACGAGGCAACGAGTGGACGATGATGAGGTGGCGAGATCCGTTAGGATCGATCGGGCCCATGGATTCGCTAGAAGAGCCATTGGAGGACGAATCGGTTTGACCCCTGGGCTGTTTGAACCTAAACGGTTGGTCTGAAGGGATAGAATAGTCGGTATGGCCAAAGGTGACACCTATTCACTTATTAACTCTCAGAAAAAGCCAATCGTTGTAAGAAGTTTTGCAAATAAGAGAGGGCCCATACAACAATGGGAACCAAAGTCACGATAAAATTTTGCAGATATCCCAGCATGGGTAGATACTTCGAGTAGTTGTTTCACACCCATGACTGATATGTAGCGTGAACAACTACACCATCCCAGCAGGTATGGTATCTCGGATTGCTCCACATACATGACTGGTAAGCGACAAAAGTAACCACACCCGTCACATCATGTATTGTATCTCGAGTTGCTCCACATACATGACTAATAAGCAATGCGAGCAACCACACACGTCCCTCATGTATGGAAATTGGACGTAGTGGCTCCACATACATGATAAAAGGAAGCGACGTGAGCTACTACATCTACACTTCAAAAAGGTACATTCTAATTATGCGTGTGTTAACCAAACTTTCAAATATTTTAAAAATTAAAAAATACATACTTTTCAAAATGATACATTTTAAATATGCATTATAAAAGCTTTAAGAGATTCTAAAATTCAAAATGCATATTATGCACGGTATGATCAATACCATTTTCTTGAATGAGCTTAAATTGAGGGGGAGCAACTCTTTTATTTTAAAGAGGAACGGCTCTTATATTGTCCAAGGGGATCAATAATTAAATTTTTGAGAGGAAGTAAACTTTAAATGGGTGAATAGAGGAAAAAAGATCGTAAATTTTTCAATCTGACTGTGCATCTTTTGAGGGGGAGCAATTCTATTTTAGAAAGCATGATTTGAGGGGATAAATAAATAAAAATATATATATATTTAAATTTATACATATATATATATATATATAAACAAATCTTTCGCTATCGCAAGCCTACTCACTACCGAAAACCTCATCACCCAAAAACCACTTTTCGATACTCCTTCGTCCGCCAACCTCCCACATCGCGAACCTCTCCACCCTAAAACCTATATACATTTAATATAGTATAACAATATAACATAATATAATATAATAATATATATTACTAATACAATTCAAAATTTTCTATACGGAAAATTTGGTACCTACACACCACTCATCATGTCTATCAGATCCATGGAATTTTAAGTTTCCATGATTCAGTTAAACCCAACTAAAACTCCGGAACAAAACCGAGCGTTAGTCACTATTTTATGAGAAAAGCCACATCACCTACATCATCCGAACGCAACAAGCTAGATGACTTAGAAATTTTTGAAAATACAAAAATCCCTTATCTCAAAAATTATTCAGACCAACCCTTATGTTCTAATTTTATTAGCTCTCGGGTAGAAGTCACCGCATTTGGTCCAAGGATGCGTGCACATCCGAGCCTACCCACTCGTCTGTCTCACAAAAGACAGGTATTTCAGAAATCACCACGTCTACTATCACCGCTTCACTCGGAAGCGTGAGATATTGAATTAAGTAGTAATTAGCTACACACCACACTTCCTTGCGCACATCGAGTCTAGTGTATCCTCACTTACCACATTTTTTAATATTTTCTAAGACATATACACTTTTATAACACCTGGTCTTTGTGATCAAGTTTGAACTTCCGTAGACATGTCATTCGACATGCTTCGGGTGAAGGAAGTCTTGCCGTTGTAACATCAATATAACAACGGTTCTATGCCATCTTCTACGAGCAAAACTCCTAGATTGATGTTAACGGGATGTCTATGTGACCCCAGTTTTTCAAACCAACAGAATGCCTATGTGGCTCTGTTGCGGTTATTACCGACTTTGGTTTCTTACGATGCCTACTATCTTGCCCCATTTTTTACTCATTGACATGGTGATCAAGATCGAGATCATCATGAGGGGGAGTAGACTAAAGGGCTTAAATGCAAAAATGGGAGCCATACCACGAAGAAGTGCAAGATTGATCAGAAATGTTAAATCCTGAAGCGTCGTCGAGATCATCAAAGACCCTCTATACTTGAATCGAAGATGCCGACCCGACTATGTCTTCCGTGAACGACTCTCAAACATCAAAAGAGAAGATCCTCAAATATTCAGAAGATTGAACTTCAAAGGGGAAGGGGGAGAGTCTTCAAAATCAAATGGAGAGTTCGATTCGAAAAGACGAGCAAACAATCGACATCTTCCGGACTTAGATTAAGAAAAATTTCTTCAAGAAGAGTGATGAAGGAAGACCCGAAGCCGAGAACAAAATATCAAGTGATGGCACACTTGAAAAACATTTCCAGAGGAGATCACTCAAGCAAGACGAAGGGGAGATTATATGATGAATTTCATGTAATGGGAAAGATTTGCTAAGGATCCGCAAATCATCCATCACAAGACGAAGATAACAAGCGATGAATCGCAAATTTAACACAAGGGGAAGATTGTTAGAATTGTTATATCATGTTCAATTAATTATATTATCTTAGTCTGTAATTTAATTAATTAACTTTGGACTTAATTAGAATAAGCCCTTATTTCTATACACCACTACTAAGGGTGTTGGGTTAGTTAGTGCCCAAGTATTATATACCAAAATATGTGGTATAAACATTAAAACCCTAATGTAGTGCGTAAGTGTGTGAAGCATACTAAGAAAACCCATTTGAAGGAGCCACCATTCTCTCCAAGCACATACCCCACGCAACTCTGATTCTTCCGAATCAATCGTGGTAAATCGGGTCTACTTTAGTTGGATATCATTGCCTGGTTCCTACAACGGGGACAATTTTTTCCCTGATTGCTTTGCAGGGACGGGGATTATATCCCTCCCTCCCCCGTCCCGTTGACATCCCTATTCAGCCCATCTTGCTCTTATACCTTTATAACCTCCGGATCAAACTCCCCAAAGAAAAACTTCGACCACCATCCCACGCACCTACCCACGAGCAATAACCCCTATTACTGCCCCATTTCGTTTTCTATGAAGGCGCACCGTCGAAGTTAATCTTAATTACTCCTTGCTCGAGCGGCGCCATATGGTAGAGCTCGAGGGGTTTCGGATCAGCGAGGCATCCGAGTCCACAGGGCAGCAAGCAACTCCATGCGCCTTCGCAGGCGGGATCGAAGACGTCATAATCCTCAAACGAGGCTTTGATCGGGCTGATAATTTTAAATGACCACGGGCACAACAACCAAGGATCCTTATGTCTTTACCGGTGCCAAGTGCAACTCTACTTATAACATTTTGTGAATCGTACTGTCAGATATACTTTTAGGTGCTTTTTACTAAATTTGATGGAAAAATGGATCCTTAAACTATTTTTTTTTTACTAACAGTGCCCGAACTTAGTTTTTAAAAACATGATTGGGCTTGACATGTAAATGTCTCTTGTATTAAATGTATTTAATGATGTTTATAAAATTAGCTGTAATATCTGAATTATATTAGTACATATAAATAGATCGTTACAGTATTTCAAAAGCACACGAAAAGATTGAATAATATATCTTCTAGTTTCTCCGACCTTTTCTCTTTTAATATTATAAGTTATTTTATCAATAAAATATCAAATAATGCATAATATTCTTATATAATAATATTTAAAAATATCAAAATAATCCTATTATACTATTTACTTTTAATAATATTTTTAGAACAGTTGCTATTAGCCTATTAGCTTAAAAAAAGTTAAATAGAGAAATTACATCATCCTAAACACAGAATCAGCGGCGTTTCCTTTTCAAAAGAATACCTGAAAGAAAAAAATGGTTTGCAGACGATTTTTCACTATACTCCTTCTCCGTGATATTCGTGGATTTTCGTCTTTCTAGTCACATGCTACTCCGTTTTATCCGTCTTGCTCAGTTGTTCATGAATCTGCTCGCCTATACAGAACACTATCGGAGATGCCCAGATTAGATTTCAGCCGAATAAAAAAGATCGAAGACGCTGTTGCCCTTTTCAATTACATGCTGCTCATGAGACCTCGGCCTTCTGTCAAGGATTTCATTAAAATAATGAGCCTTGTCGTCAAGATGAATGATATCATTTCAAATAAAACGCGGGGGAGTTCGACGATTTTGGAGTTAATTATGAAGACGAGCCACAAGCCTGAAGTCGCGAGTTCCTGCCAACGTTTTCTATCCTTATATATGATATTATTTCGTTTTATATTTTTATGAATTATCTGGCAGTGTAACGAACTTTGTCTTCTTCGTTTCTCTCTCTGTTTTTCTGCAACAATCGAATCTAAGAAATCGATCTATCAGAGCTGTGTTTCTTGTGCTAACGGCTCTCATTTTCGATTTTATTCCTTTTCCCAAAATTGAGCTTGTATCAAACTGGTATCAGAGCACCGATCCCCGATTTCGGAAGAGCTAATAGATGGCAGAAGGAACACGAGGGGTAGAGTTGCGCAAGGAAGTCGAGATGCTCCGCGATAAGATGAAGGAGGATAACACCTCCATCAATGAGCAGCTGGCAACCTTAAGGCAAATGATTACGGCGTTGGTGAATGGTTCAACCGGCGAGAACGAGCTAAATAGAGGTGGAGGAAATAGTGGTGAAACGGATGCGGAACAGACGAGGTCGAACTATCATTTGCCGACCAAGTGTTCTAGCATCGAGTTCCCGAAGTTCAACGGGGACGATCTAAGGGGCTGGATCTATAAATGTGAGCAGTTTTTTGAAGTAGATGAAACACCCACCGAAGCTAAGGTGAGGATGGCTGCAGTTCACCTGGAAGGGCGTGCTCTTCAATGGCATCAAGTCTTCATGAAGACCCGACTCACGCGAGAGCTCCCTCGATGGTCGGATTATGTCAAGGCATTGCATAATCGCTTCGGCTTACATTCCTACGATGATCCCATGAGTGAGTTGGTGAATTTGAAACAGGGTGGATCGGTCCAAGAATATCTGGATAGCTTCGAAGAATTAATGAACTGTGTAGAGCTCACGGAGCAATACGCGGTGAGCTGTTTTTTGGGTGGCCTACGACCTGAAATCGCGGTGGCAGTGAGGATGTTCCGACCTAAGTCCCTGTCTGAAGCGGTGAGTTTGGCCAAATTGCAGGAGCAAGCCAATGGGTTAACATCTAGAAGGACGTCGGTTCTGAATCCGGTGGGAGGAAGCATCAGATCCAACACTTCTAATGTACGAACTCCCTTCACTCCAAATACCAACAATCCGAGCAGAATAATGGAGCAGAACTCTTCAAATTATGGTTCATCTTCCGTGGCCTCTGCACCTTATCCACCCAAACCTTACAATGTGATGAAGGGGAACCCTCAACCTATCATACCTTCCAGAAGGTTGTCCCCGCAAGAGATGGATGAGAAGAGAGCTAAAGGACTATGTTTTTGGTTTGATGAAAAGTTCTCGGCCAATCATAAGTGTCCCAGAAAGAGGCAAATATACTTAATGGAAGTATTCGCTGAAGAAGATGATAAAACTGAAGATCAAGTGGGTGGGTCAGAAAATCTTGAGGATGAAGAGGAGAGGCTTGAGACCAATGACAATGAGGAACCATCGATCAATTATCAGGTGTCGATGCATGCCTTGGCTGGGGTACATGACTATAGCACCATGAGAATCGGGGGTAGTGTAAATGGCAAACCCATACACATACTAATAGACACGGGAAGCACACACAATTTTTTGGACCTTGATTGGGCCAGGAGGTATGAGTGCAGATTGGAGCAGACTAGTCCATTCCCTGTAGCTGTGGCCGATGGGAGCAAGCTCTTTAGTTCCTCGATGTGCAAAGGCTTCAAATGGAGAATGCAGGGAGCTCAATTCGTGGCAGATTTGATGATTCTGCCTCTAGGGGGTTGTGACATGGTGTTAGGCGTACAATGGCTGATAACCTTGGGAAACATCACTTGGAATTTTAATCAGCTTCAAATGGAGTTCCATATTGAAGGGAAGAAAGTATTGTTGAGAGGCATGCAACCTGCAAGGGTTAAAATGATCACGAATAAGAAGATGAGTAGGTTGCTATCTCATCCGGCCCAATTGTCTATGTTGCAAGTGATGGTAGTGCAAGAGAATGATCTCTCTGATACTCAGATTTTTATGCTTGACAAGGGGGGAACTGAGAGAAGGGGGCCAGAAGGTCTGAGCAGGTTGTTAGAAGAATACCAAGAGTTATTTGCAGAACCTACTCAGCTTCCACCTCACAGGGCCTATGATCATAGTATCACCCTTAAAGAGGGAACCACAGCAGTAAATGTTAGACCTTATAGATATCCTACGGTGCAAAAGGATGAAATCGAAAGAATGGTGAAAGAAATGCTCTCTGCGGGTATCATCAGAGAGAGCATCAGCCCTTTTTCTTCACCTGTTGTGTTGGTTAAAAAGAAGGATGGATCTTGGCGTATGTGTGTGGATTATCGGGAGCTTAACAAGCACACGGTGAAGGATAAGTTTCCCATCCCTTTGATTGAAGAATTGTTAGATGAGCTTCATCATGCCAGGATTTTTTCCAAGTTAGACTTGCGATCTGGATATCATCAGATCAGGATGAAGGATGTTGATGTTTACAAGACTGCTTCAGGACCCATAATGGGCACTTTGAATTCGTGGTTATGCCTTTGGGCTAACAAACGCTCCGTCTACCTTCCAAGCGCTCATGAACAAAATATTCCAGCCTTTTCTAAGGAAATTTATTTTGGTGTTTTTTGATGATATTTTGGTTTACAGCCCGGATTGGAGCAGCCATTTGGAGCATCAGCAAGCAGCTTTTGAAGTCCTCAGGATGAATGATCTGTTTGTCAAGCAAAGCAAATGCCATTTTGGAGCTGCTCGAGTGGAATATTTGGGGCATGTCATAGCTGAAGGAGGAGTTTCAGCAGACCCTTCCAAGATCAAAGCCATGCTGGAGTGGCCAACCCCAAGAACAATCAAGCAGCTGAGGGGATTTCTCGGCCTTTGCGGATACTATCGACGGTTCATCAAGGGATATGGGAAGATCGCTCAGCCCCTCACAAACTTGCTACGGAAGGACAATTTCCACTGGAATGAGCATGCTACACAAGCTTTTGAACAATTGAAGAAGGCCCTATGTAATTCTCCTGTACTAAGCCTCCCAAATTTTTCTAAGGAGTTTATCATCGAGACAGATGCATCAGACTTGGCCATTGGAGCTGTGTTACTCAGCAGGGAAAACCTATAGCCTATATGAGCAAACCACTAAGCGCAAGGGCAGCTGCTATGTCAACCTATGAAAAAGAACTCCTAGCTATAGTAACCGCCATTCAGAAATGGAGAGCTTACTTGATTGGAACCCACTTTATTATTTAAAACGGATCATCAGAGCCTCAAGTATTTGATGGAGCAGAGGATTTCCACACCGAGTCAACAAAAATGGTTGGCTAAATTGATGGGGTATGATTACACCATTATGTATAAGAAGGGGTGTGAGAATATCGTTGCTGATGCCCTCTCAAGAAGACCTGAGCTCGAGGTGCGACCTGGCGGGTTGATAGCTAGCCTCAGCTATGTGAATACTGATGCCTTGGAGAGGATTAAGAGCAGCTGGGATGGGGATGATCGTATTCAGAAGATCATTCAAGGAGTTATGAATGGGAATCCTGGTGTTTATCAATGGAACGATGGCATTCTAACCAGGAAGGGGAAGGTAGTAGTGGGTTCCGATCCTGATCTCAGGAAAGAGCTGCTGGAAACCTTTCATGGCAGTGCAATTGGAGGTCATTCAGGCATTGACAACACCCTTCACCGAATCAAACGAGCTGTGTATTGGAAGAACATGAAGAAGGATGTTTACAATTATGTGAGGGAATGTCTAATCTGTCAGAGATTCAGGACTGAAAACTCTTCTTCTCCTGGGTTATTAAACCCGCTGCCTATACCTGAAAAGGTCTGGTCTGATATATCAATGGACTTCATTGATGGTCTTCCTCTTTCAAATGGCAAGGATTCTATATTGGTGGTGGTTGATCGCCTAAGCAAGTATGCTCATTTCTTGAGTTTAAAGCACCCTTATTCAGCAGCAACCGTAGCTCAAGTATTCATGGATAATATTTTCAAATTACACGGTGCTCCTCGAACGATTGTGACAGACAGGGATGCCATATTTATGAGTCAATTCTGGAAGTCTTTCTTCAAAATCCAAGGCGTGCAACTCCTGGCTTCGACTGCATACCACCCTCAACGGATGGCCAGACTGAAGTGGTGAACAGATGTTTAGAATGCTACCTTCGATGTACGTGTGGAGACAGACCAAGAGAGTGGATGCATTGGCTCAGCCTAGCGGAATGGTGGTACAATACTAGTTATCACTCTTCTATTCGCACTACTCCCTATCAGGTAGTTTACGGCCAATCCCCTCCTATCCACATTCCCTATTTGGAAGGTGTATCCAAGGTCGAGTTAGTAGAGAGAAGCTTGGTGCACCGAGAGTCTACCATCAGGCTAATCAAGCAGCACCTTTCGAAGGCTCAAAACAGAATGAAAGTGCAGGCAGACAAGAAGAGGAGTGAAAGGTCCTTCGAGGTCAATGACTGGGTGTTTGTGAAGTTACAACCATATAGGCAGCTTTCTCTCAAGTCTCATGCCTATCACAAGTTGTCTGCTCGCTTCTTTGGTCCTTTTAAGGTTCTGGAAAAGGTGGGGCAAGTTGCTTATCGTCTACAACTACCGGAGGGGTGCAAGATACACCCTACGTTTCATGTCTCTCAACTCAAGAAGAGGGTAGGCTCTGCTCCTAGTTGTCCTCAGCTGCCAGCATTTTGAGCTCACATGGCCATGTTGTGCTGGAACCTGAAGTTATTTTGGAAAGACGTTTGGTGAAGAGGCACAATCGACCGGTCACACAAGTGTTGGTTAAGTGGTTCAACGCACCGACGGAGGACAGTACTTGGGAGGACTGGTTCACATTACAACAGCAATTTCCATCTTTTGTCAACTCTTGAGGACAAGAGTTGTTTTAACGAGGAGGGATTGATATCATTTCAAATAAAACGCGGGGGAGTTCGACGATTTTGGAGTTAATTATGAAGACGAGCCACAAGCCTGAAGTCGCGAGTTCCTGCCAACGTTTTCTATCCTTATATATGATATTATTTCGTTTTATATTTTTATGAATTATCTGGCAGTGTAACGAACTTTGTCTTCTTCGTTTCTCTCTCTGTTTTTCTGCAACAATCGAATCTAAGAAATCGATCTATCAGAGCTGTGTTTCTTGTGCTAACGGCTCTCATTTTCGATTTTATTCCTTTTCCCAAAATTGAGCTTGTATCAATGAAGAGCTACTCTGACGCCCTCAATATGTTCGGTGAAATGCGTGAATTAGGTCTTCCAGTAAACGAGTACCATTTCAATATTGCGATGAATTGCTATTGCCATTTGGGGAAACTGAGCTGTGGGTTTTCCCTTTTGGGCACCGTTTTCAAGCTTGGCCGCAAACCCAATGTCTGCACTTTCAACACTCTCCTCAGAGGCCTCTTCTTACAGAATAAGGTTTTCTGAGGCGGAACAACTGTTCAAAAAGTTGTTGGGAGAAAAATTATGCGAACCTAATGAATTTATGTTGCTCACCGTGCTTGACGGGCTTTGTAAAGCCGGGCATACCCTCACTGCTCTTGAAATGCTTAGGCGATTGGAGAAAACGAGTTCGGAAGTTAATGTAAGATGTTACACCACGGTAATTGACAGTTTATGCAAGGATAGAATGGTCGATGATGCTCTCCACCTCCTATCACATATGACGGAGAAAGGCATTTGGCCCAATGTTGTGACATATAATTCAACAATCAAGGGTTTATGCACTTTTGACAGATGGAAAGAGGCAGAAAAATTATTAACTGAGATGGAATCTCTCAAGATCCGTCCTGATGCGGTTACTTATACAATATTAGTGGATTCTTTCTGTTGAGATCGCGATTCAATGTACTTTTAGTGTATGCTAATCGTTCGTGATGATTCGAGCTATCAGAAGCTCAATCAAGCACAAAACAGCAACTCAAACACACACGCGCGAAAAAAACAGAGTTACGTGGTTCGGCTCTTTTCTGCCTACTCCACGGACCAACCGAGCAATCCTTTGTATTTATCACGAACAGGAAAGTTACAGATCCCTAAGTCGTCTACAACTTTCGTGTTTACCCCTCACCGTGATTCTCACTCATACAGAAGTTATTCGCTCGCAAAGTAGTCTACTTCGTGCCCAATATCTGATATTTATAGCAGAGAAGTCACACGTCGCTCGTGACTTCCTCTCATAAGGTGTGAGAGTTTTCTTCGTTTTTTCCCGCGTTCAAACATGAGCCGTCAGATCCTCCTCGTTGCTTGATCGAACGCTGCAGAGCACTCCTCAGCTTTTACTTATAGAAACATTATCACACAGTCGTTGATCTCCTCTCTGCTTGATCCGACGTCCCATATTTAAACTACGCATATTTAAATCTCACCCATCAGATCTCACCGCGCGCTCCATCGAACGGTCATCATTTGACCATGAAACTTCAAGTGTTTCTTCGGTAAAGAAATCAGAATTCTTCTCAGTTGTGTTCATCTGACCTTCTTCAGCCCTTCATCGGTGCTTCTCGGACGAGTTGTAGGCTCGAATTTCTCAACACTTTCTGTAAGGAAGGTATGGTGAAAGAGGCTGAACATGTCGGGGATATCATGTCACGGAAAGGCATCAATCCTAATATCATCACATACAATGCACTGATAGATGGATATTGTCTGCGAGGAGATATGGACAAAGCAAAGCAAGCATTCGATTCTGCACTAGGTTTAGGGCTTGAACCATGCGTATTCACCTATAGTACTTTGATGAATGGGTACTGTAAGAAAGGAAATATCAATGAAGCTTGGCATCTTTTTCATGAAATTCCACGCAAGGGGTTGGAGCCCACGATTGTTTCTTACAACACCATGTTACATGGATTGCTTCACGCGGGTAGATATTCCCGTGGTTTGAAACTTTTCGAAGATATGCAAGCTAGAAAAATGGAACCCAACGTAATTACGTGGAACGTAATGCTTGAAGGATTATTCAAGAGTAAGAAGGTGGAGCAAGCATTGTCCTTTTTGTGCACAATGGAAGAGAAATGCGTTGGAACCAATATCATTACATATGGTATAGTTTTGGATGGATTGTGCAAGAACGGAAAGCTCGACATGGCCAGAGACGTCTTCGAGAAACTTCCTTCAAAGGGTCTGCAGCCTAACGTTAGGACGTTCAACATTCTCATAGGGGCAATTAGTGGGGAGGGTTTGGTGAATGAGGCCAAGGAGCTTATAAAGCAAATGGAGAGCAGCAATTGCCTGCCCAATAACATCACTTTCAATGTCTTTCTACAAGGACTTCTTCCAAGGGACGATTTCTATGAGGTAAATTTATTTTTAGAGGAGATGAACGGTGATCGGTTTTCGATTGATTCCAAAACTCTTTCCATGATAGTTGATGGTGAAAAGGGTGAAGCTCAAGCTCTTCTTCTTAGGAAGATAAAAAAGTTCTTGCCAGAAGATGTTGTGAAATAGATTTGATTGACTGATGAGTCTTCGTTTGAATTATCTATCTATCCGCAGGCATATCATACTTTGTTCTATATTGGGTGTATTGCCAGAAAAATGGGAACTATTTGACGCTTTTACTATATTTTTAGGACTTCATTTACTATATTTTCGTGAACATCTTACATCAAGTGCCCACCTTGTTTTCTCCGATTGCCTGAGATGTTACAACGCGCTGTTACCATTGAGTACATCGCTAACTTTTTTTTTTTTTTTCCAAAGTACATCGCTAACGGCTGCGTTAAAAAAAATGAATTTTACTACGTTTTTACGACCTGTTTTATTATATATGGAGTAGGGGTGAATATGAACCGAGCTGCTCGTGAGCTGCTCGCGAGCAGCTCGGTCAGCACTCGGTTTGAGTTCGAGTTTGACCGAGCTCGAGCCGGCTTGATTAGTTATCGAGCCGAGCTCGAGCTAAATTTATATGGACTCGATAGCTCGTCGAGCTTATCGAGCCCAAATTAATTTTTTTTATTCTTTTTTTATTTTATATATTAATATAATATTATTTCGAAAAAAATATTATTATAATATTGATTCGAGCTTATCGAGCCGAGCTCGAGTAGCTGGAGAATTTTTCGAGTCGAGCTCGAGCCTCGATATTTAGTGTTTGATCGAACTCGAGCTGAGCTCGAGCTCACTTTACACTTAATCGAGCCGAGCTCAAGTTGGGCCATGTTTTGGTTCAGCTCGGCTCGTTTTCAGCCCTAATATGGAGGCCTATTGGAATCAGAGCATCTTCAACAGGTAGTATCTTAATCAAATAATTATAAATGTACTTAGAAAGACACATAGTATTATAAATATTAATATGTTGATATTGCACCAAGTACCGTTAAAACACCGGTAAATAACATTACACCATAAATATTATGGTTCAACACAAAAAAAAAACAATAATATATATATTTTTCTCTATCAAACTTATCAATATTATATATAATTTTATGTGTATTTAAGCACTCAATATAATAATATATATGGTGTAATGCTATTTATCAATATTTTAACACGGGTCGGAGCAATGTGTAATGATATTTTTTGTAAAGTGGCACGTCGGAGTAGGACAGAGGACGTGAGTGTGTTTTATTAGCTGAACGTTGGGAGACAAGAAGATCGAAAATTCATTCGTTGAACTCTCATTATAATGCATATTGCCAACTTAGCATTCTTTTGTCCTGATGGATGTTTACTTACATTCGACTTTGATGCAAAAATATGGTCATGAAACGATTTGATGACTCACCTCTTACCTTGTTGACTCTTGTATATTTCTTCCTTCCCCAAAATCGTCTGTTTTCAGACATGATCATCAACATCATCCCTCCGACCAAACAAAGGCAACTAATTGAATTTCATTTTATTAGAAAGGATAGTTTTTGGTGCGTTGAAAATGGAAATGTTTTTGTATCCTATGACTACAATGACAATGGGAATATAAATTTCGAAAAAAAAAAATCGAAACAAGATGGATATAATAAGTCAACCACATAAACAACAAACATGGATGCGGATTCTGACGAAAGGGCACATGCTAAAAGCTCCAGCATAAGCTCACATGGCATCACAAGGAAATAATGGCGCACATGCTCCTCAAACAAAACAAACAGAAATAATTACTTACATTATTACAACTACTCTCAAAATGCCTAAACCCAATAAATAAAAAAAGAAAAGAAAAAAAAAACCTCCTCAATCAATCGTCACCGGCAATAAAGATCGTTGTCGTCGTCGTCCTCAAACTCGACCCCGAGCATCGCCATCGCAAAGTGGCTCCTCATCTCGCTCTTAGTTTGCTGAAGCTGAGCACAACTCTCTATTACAACGTTGCTGTTGGCTCGTGACATCATCTTCTTTCTTCCTCCAAGGTTCGTATAAGGTTCTTCTTGTCCTCTCAACATGGCCACCACTTGGCTCACACCGGGCCTACAAGACTCCTCGTCCTTTATGCAAGCAAGTGCAGCCTTCGCCATGCGAGATATTCGGTTCGCATTCTTCCGCGTGCTCAAATTGATCCGGGGATCCTTCAGTTTCTCTAAATTTCCTTGCTGCAACAAAGGCTTCGCCTGCAAAAAATAAAGGGCATGATTAGTTACGGAGATTCAATAGCAAAGATTATTATCCTTTTGTTTACATTTTTGGTCCCCCAATGTTTGGCCTACGGGTGTCTCTGATCCCCCATTTTCCTGACAGTTTTAGTCCCCAATGTTGTCGATTTTGGGCGGCGTTTCTAGCCCCCGGTCAATTTGACCGTTAAGTTGGACAAGATATACGGGTCGGGTCACGTCTTCCTTTCTTTGGCCCGCAAAATTCGAGTTGGCCAGCCTTGGCCTGTAAATTCGGACTGACCCGCTCCGTATTTCCGTCCAGCTTAACGTCAAATTCCAAAAAACGCTCAAAATCAACAACATTGGGGACTAAAACTGTAACTCGGAAAAATGGGTGACCAGAGATGCCCATAGGCCAAACATTGGGAACAAAAAATGTGAATATCCCTATATCTATACTTCTATATTTTTATATAAACGTTGAGGGCCTCCTACAAACCGTCACATTTCCAATTGATTTGGTATGTGAATTAACCAATCATATTTTATATATAACCACCCAATACCCATAAACACGTTTCGATATGATAATTGAGTGCGTGCCAGTGCGTCTCTACTAGTGTATATAATAAGAGAGCAAAGAACAAAGATCACACAGCATTAATTTGACCTACCCACAAGACTAGGTTTTCTTCTCCTTGTCCTCGTCTCGATTCGATCGGTTTCCTACCCGTTATTAGCTCAAGAAGGACGACGCCAAACGCGTATACATCGGTCTTATCAGAAACTTTCCCGTGTTGAAAATACTCAGGAGCCAAGTACCTGAGATTTTTTATTATTATTACATCGCATGAACAAATAAAAAATCAATCTTTGACACTTTCACACCGCGGTACACATGGAAACATACATTTTGTAAGAGCTCTTACCCGAATGTTCCTTTGACGGTTTTGCACAGGAAAGGCACCGACGGAGCTGGAGTCCACGATGCCAACCCGAAATCGCACAACTGCTCACGGTTACAATGAACTTTATTTGTTGCACAACTTTTATTGTAATAATATCAAGAAATCGTTTAGACAGAGATATCATAAATGGTCCCTTTAACTCCTCACCTTTGGTGTTCTATTGGACGAGACAAGAATGTTCGATGGCTTAATGTCCCTATGAACAACGCATCTCTCCGTCCCGTTGTGCAAGTAATCGATTGCCTCTGCAATTCCGAGGGCAACCTTGTACCGAACCGAGCACGGAAGCGCGTGGCCACCCTTTACACCCCTTTTCTTATCTGTGCAAAAAAATTCAATTTTCTGGTACAAACGAACATAGAAGTGATGATCTTGCAATAAAAAGTTATATAAATACCATGCAAGAATCTCTCTAGGCTTCCACCGGAGACGTACTTGTACACCAAGAACAAGCCCTCTTCGGCATCGATGCAAAATCCCACGAGGGGAACGATGTGGGAATCGTGCAATGAGCTCGCAATCATGAGCTCCCTGCAGAAAGCCTTTGAAGATTCTTTATCTTCTTTGTCCAAACGCTTAATGGCCACCGATGTTCTCAGAAATCCCACTCTTCCCCTAAATACACAGCTCAATGCACCTCTCCCCAATACCCTACCTAATCAATCAATAACGGGGACACCGTTAAGGCTGTGTTTGGTACGCAGAAAGTAGTGGAAAAAAAGGAAAAAGGTGAGAGAATGATTTTCATAAGTTTTTCTTTCATTTTCTTTTGGCGAAGAAATGAGTTTTCTTTTTAGTTTTAAGTATAAAGTTAACTAAAATTTCTTTTGTTTTCTTTTCCTTTAAACAACCAAAACAAGTTTTTGTTTTCCATAGTAATTTCCACAAACCCAACGGAGCATAAGTGATCTACAAACTGATAACACAACACACTGTGGCTGATAGAAAAAAAAAAAAAAACCCTAAGATTTATGTACCTTTAGAGAAACATCTTGTGGCTGAAAGAATCTCAGAGTAGTTGAATCTGATCAAAGAGTGAGCAACGGGGGATATGCTCCTCTCCAGGGAAGCGATTCTCCTCCATTTGCTCTCTCTCGAAGATTTGGGATCGTTCAAAGAGCCGTTGTCCAAATTTACCATCAACACGGTGGTGGAAGAACAGCACCCGCTGACGGCCATCGCCTCGAGCTCGACTTGGGAGCAGATGTTGAACCTGAAGGACGAGTGAACGGAGTGCGGCTCGTCGGCGGCGGCGCAGCCGCCGGACTCGGCCAACAGCCAGGCTTTGTTGTGCTCCCTGTTCTTCCCGCCGCCGCGCGCATTGCTCGGCGGAAGGAGGCAGCTCAACCCGAAGCCCCATATCATTTTGTAGACGAAGGAATTGAACTTCACTTCGTCGCCGTCGTCGAATTCGCCGGCGTCGGAGTCGGAGTCGTCGTCGTTGCTCCAGTTCTGAACCTTGGGACGATTATTTCTCGGGAACCCCATTTATATACCAAACGACGCCGTAATAAAAAAGTAGCCTAGAGAAAAAAGGGGGAAGCGTGAATCCAAACGAAAAGGGAGAAAAAGGCTGAGGCAACTTTGCTTGAAAGAAGAGAAAGGAACTTCGAGTTCTTGATGAAAGAGAGAGAGTCTTCTTGGGGTTTGTGGGTGTGAATCTTTGCATAAATAATTGCATTAATGTATGGAGAAGAAGGTAGCTATTGAAATGCGTAAACGTTGGGTGGGATTATAGTAATGAGAGAAGGTGAGAGATGGTCCCAAGAATCAAAAACAATAACAGACCCAGATCATATATATATTACAGACATATACATATATATTTATATAAATATATAAAGCTTTATTCCTGAAACAAGAAAAGTGTGAAATTGATTAAGTGGGGATGAATGAGGTGGGGTGGGGTTAGATTCTTGGTGTTGAGGGTGAACAAGGCCAGAAATTCGGTTGAAAAAGTAATTCTCTATTTCTGTATATGCCATATAATTTCAAAGAATATTAATTTTAAAAATTGTTGCATTTTGTATTCGCAATTAACTACAAAAATTCTCTTACACATTAGGTTAAGGGTAGAAACTTGTGGGGTATTGTTGACGAGAGGAGAAAATTGTGTCATTGCCATTATGACATAATGATTTTATCCTGATTTAGGAATTTTTCACATGAAATCTTTGTGTTATTAATTTATTTATTTAATTTTATGGGATGGATTATGGAAGAATTAGGTTAAAATTCCCAACAATAATTACTTTCAAGGAGTATTAATTTTAAAAAATATATATGATCAATTAAATGCTGTGATAAGCATTCATGTCATCCACTTCAACTCAATTGGCTTAGCAATTAATTGCATTCACGTAATATAGACAATAGCATATTTGGGATACCCTTACTACAATAGTAATTGTTCTATGGGAAAATTCAAATTAAATGTGGATAACCTTCGAATACATATTTTATTTTTGTAATAACATCAAAATGTTAATTGTTTGGTGACCATCCAATTCCTGTAACTGTCTTTACTCCCTAACTACCACACTTGACAGAAGAGATGGGCTCTGTTTTGCCATTTGTTAGCTTAATGCATATCTATTAATTATTAATACCTTCAATAGTGGCTGGATGGGACATACTCTTAAAAAATATATATATTGCACCCGTGCATTTGTATGATTGTTATTATTAAGTTATCATATGTAATGATATAGAATATTGATGTAATGTTTTCTCAAATTATGGAAATTATGATACGACTCGGATAATTATCATCTTTTTAGATAAAAATTCAAACTATGACTTTTTTTGGACGACTTGCTCGGTGGCAATGAGAAATCATAGGTCCAGTCGCTTATACGTCTCTAATTCTTTTGAATGAGTATGTCATTTATGAACATGTAATAACGGGTGATTTACCCTTATAGGCATGAGTGATTTACAAAAATAGGCACTTTGTATAAAATATTTTGACATTTTCATAATTGTTTTTATAAGTTGTATATGTTTGATATATTTTATATTTAAATTCATCGTATAAATTATTAGTGTTCATATTTAAATTCATCGTATAAATTTATCGAGCAAACCAAACATCGGACTTTTGTAATTTTTTATAACCAATTTTTTTTCGGTTATGTTTGGAACCAAATAACCAAAATTTTATTTTTCATCTATATTTTTAGTAACATATACGATATTATATATATAACTATATAAGTAATATAAAATTTATATTTTAATTCAAAATTCAGTTTTCAGTCGGTGACTATTTTGTAATAAAAAAGTTGGTTATAAATTTTATCAAAACACAGTAAAGGTAGGTAAAATTCAAAATAAAAATAAAAAATTTCAGTTCGATATTTGGTTTCAGAACTTTTTAAACAAAGACTTTCGGTTAAACGGAAAGTTCGCAACTCGATTCAGTTCATTCTTTACCTTTGAGTACCCCAAATAAATGACACTGGAAGTTTGGCTCGGTTCGATTTCTTCATTATCAGGTCGATTTCTATTCTAGTTTCGGAGCTAAAATTTAAGAATCGATTCGAAATTAGTTGAGGAACCACATTTAATTTCGGACCGGTTCGGCCCATAAATTTATATATTAAATTATTTTTTGATTTAACTTATATATTAAAGCTACTGTTTTTTCTTCTGGTTTCTATGTTTCTCGGAATCTAGTTATTTTGTTGGCTACCATACTGATGCCTATTCCGAACCAATTTGTAATTTGCAAATACAAAATTCACTAATACTTAGAATATTGAGAAAATTAAAAACTAATGAAATACGGATCATATGTTTGATCTTTTTTATCTGAGCAAATCATATGTTTATTTATATTCGTATGTCGATTTGATTATAAAAGTAATCATAAATAGAAAATAAAAAAAAAAGATGCATATTTTTCGGAAATATATGTAAATATAATAAAATTAATTCAAAAAAAGAAAAAAATAAAAGGATATCTATTATCAAATAAAATACAAACGGTGACTATTTTTGCAAATCACAGTTGGTCAAATGCCTAAATTCGCAATTAACTCTGTAATAACAATAGGCATTGCATGAGCTTTCAGGTTTACTCGATCCCATTTTTCACGTTTCGCGGTTATGACAAATCTAAACCATCTTGTTATGATACGACCCTTTTTTTTCAAAAGGGATGAATTTACAGATATCTCAACATAGTTGGGAAAACTCTCTCTTTCATAGAGATAGCTGGATCTATGACCCTCTTCCAACAATTATATATATATATATATATATATATATATATATTAAAATTTATTTGAAGCGCCTAATGTAAGTTAACGACCTCACCCACTCATCCAAATATTTCTACCTCACTAACCACTTCTCTTTATATTTGGTAAATTTGAATGATCAAATGATAAATTTGGAGTATGATGTTTATTTTTTAACTATTTTAATGTGAATGTATGTCATCAATAATATATATATATATATATAAATATATATATTTGTTGGGATGATCGACTGTTGTAGATTCTTGTCCGCAAAGGACACAAGCATGTGCAGAAAACTATTTCAAAATTCGTTGCAGATCTAATTGACAATAACAGTTGAGTTTCTGAGTTCAACCATTTGCTATGTTAGATTTATTTCATAAAATAATTTTTTACCATACAGTGTTTTGTTGGATTACAACGTTCTTGAATAGAACAGTTGCGTATTCCGGATGATGTTTTTAATAAGGTGATCTATGATGTGTTCGTTGAAAACAAAATATATATATATATATATATATATATATATATATATATATATATATATATATATATATGTGTTGTGTTCGAAAAATCACCCGCATAAATTATGCGTTTAGAATCAATTGCTCCTCTAAGACCATTTCCAATGGAACTCAAAAACCCAAAAAATAGGGTAAAAATACTTCAACCGAAACCTAAAACCAAACTCAAAATGAGTTTTATTATTTCTCGATTAATTAAAACTCAAAATTGCGTAACAAGTCCATATAGTTATTTAATGTTTCATTAATGTTTTATTTAGTTTGCACTTAGACTCAAACTGGTCGTACAATACATCATATCTTTTAACATGGAATTACGTGGCATATTTTTAATGACAAGTCTCTCAATGATGGAGGTCTAAATGTTTTAATATATCTGTTGTATTAAATTAACTTAATTTTAATCTTTATATAATAGTATAGTTGAAAATTATTTATAAAAAGATTATTTATGTATTTATTTTTCTTTACTATTTGTGGAGGAATATACTAATTCCGATTGAAAAAACATATCTTTCACTTATACGAATAATGTTTTTTATGTACATTTCAATGTTTTTTTGGCTGCTACAGTTAAAATTTTAGATTTTAAATAAATAATTTTTTCAATTTATATGTATGAATTATCATTTTTGTTAGATACTTCCTCAATCGAGTTTAAAATAATTGTGTGGCTGTAATTTGTGAAATTGTAAAATACATGGGTAGCATCGAAAAGTTGTAACAGTTTGTGTCAAAGAGAATATTTTGATAATCATTTTGAGTATGAGAATGAGTTTAATGGTTGGAGAAGAATTATTGTATGTTGAGTTTGAGAATAAGTTTGAGTTTAAGAATGAATTTTTCGATTGAAGATGGTCTAACCCGTTATTCCATCTTCCTACCATCGTGAAATATCATTGAAAATTGCATTAGGAGGGCGAGAACCGTTGCTGCAAAATGCTAAAGTCAGTTCCTTTATTTGTTTCGGGTGCTGAGAAATAAACACTATAGTTTAGAAAAATTATTGTATTTGTGTTTCTATATCATAGAATCAACGTACTCTATTTTAGTATAAATCACTAAAATAGAGTACAATTCTTCTCTAACTGGTACTATATTTTAATATTATTATAGAGTTTGCAAACAGTGACACTCTATATTTAGAGTAACTCTATGTCTCAACTCTAAGATACAGTTATAATTTAATTTTTATTTTTATTTTCTGTTAAATATAAACTTATTTAGTTATGTTTAACATATCTTATATCATTAAAATAATAAGATAA
The DNA here is from genome assembly GCA_004919715.1 of Linderniella brevidens. Lineage (NCBI taxonomy): Eukaryota > Viridiplantae > Streptophyta > Magnoliopsida > Lamiales > Linderniaceae > Linderniella > Linderniella brevidens. The sequence continues at coordinate 3,614,692 of SWDC01000151.1, forward strand.
AATTTTATAACCATATTTTAATATTCTACATGTTTCATTTTTATTTTATGAAATAAATATAATTATTTTAATTTTACATAGAGAACATGAGTATATTTGCTTTTATTTTAACATGTCAATTACACAATTAATACGCTTTATATATAAAAATTATTATATACTTTTTGAAAATATAAATAAAAAATAATTTTCGAGGCATAATTAAAATTTAATTTATATAATGTTTTCGTTTTTATAAATAAATTATAATAACAATAGATAAGAATATGCATGGACTATTCTTTTTAGTGTAAAAAATAAAGTTAATGAGTTGGAGTAAAAACTAGTGTATAAAATAGAGTTAACTGATTAGAAAAAAAATCCTGTAGTAAATATATATAAATTTAATTGTATTTTTTTGTTATGGATTGGAGATGACCTCATAAATAAATATATATTTATATATATATATATAGAGAGAGAGAGAGAGAGAGGGGTAGAGAGAGAGGGAGAGGAGGAGGAGATTCTGAATTTACATATTATCGGTATTTATTAGTTGAATTTGCTAGATATCTCAGTCGAAAATTTCTGGATTTGAAATATACTTCTTGATTAAGTTGCAAATTCAAGAGATTCTCTTTCATGACATTCCTATAAAATAGGATATATCAATAATATTCTGGATAACATCCGGTTACCAATGAAATCAGTACCACTTGTAATATGTTCTATACTTTCATTTAAATAAAATTGAAAGCACCTAACACTAACAATGCCAACGAAGATCCCACGTGTAACCATGGTTAATTAATGTAATATAATAAGCTTGTCTCATTTATGGTCGTTGGGTCACTGATACGTGTGATTGTTCGATTTGATCATGGATGGCAATAACACTCTGATTTGGCAAATCGCGTTATGTTTTTAGTTGAATTAAAATATCAAGTGATAGGCCACCTAATGACATGTTCTGTCTAATAAAATATTTTTCTTTTAGGAGCTTCGCCAGAAGGTATAGCGGATAGTAATGGTGCAACTTTAACCCTTAAATCTTGCAGTCAACGCACGTTTTGATTGCTCTCTCCACAGTTTGATCGCTGTTTCACCAAAGACAATTATTGTTTCTCAACCATCTCCCCCAAATAATTGCTCTCTTGAAATACTTGGGAATCGAGCCTTCGACCTCTGAGAATCAAGCATCTGCCGCTCCCTTCAATCGTGCAGCAGTCACCGACACAGTTCGATCCCTCTGCTCTCTCATCAAGCATCTACCGATGTACCAAAAGCTACACCTGGCTATATATTACGTTCAATATTATTTTTCTATCTATGCGTAAGAATGCGGACATATATTCTCCTTATTGGCCTAACACTACAACTTCATGCATTTGGGCTCATATTTACAAAAAAAAAAAAAATAAGAGTAAGCCCTTAGTACCGAGGTCATGGAATTCCACTTGAACCTTTTTAATTGTTGATCGCGTAGCCTTGAGACCATACACATGATTAAGAAGAATTAGTTCCACTGACAGTCGGAATTGTTTCATATGTTGAGATTTAAATTCGATTCACACTGAATTTAGTTGCAAGGTGGGGATTTATTGAACTCAAAGCAAGAGAAGAAAGATCAGTTAAGGCTCGGAGATGAGGAATATCGGTTTCAGACTTGAAATGAAACGAGGCGCATTAACAGAGTTTGAAGTGCTGTTTGACCGTAGCGTTTTAGTTATATTAAATAGAGTAGCGGCCGTCCCTGTGGCAATTTATTTTTTAATATGCTAATAGCGTTCTCTATATATAATGTATTGTTTTACACTTTTATTATTCATCTACTTCACAGCTCATTTTAGGTTTATTATGGTATCAGAGCGACTCTGAAAATTCTCCATCAAGATTCATGATTTCTTGAATATCACTTACAATTTTCATCTCAATCGTTCGCTATGGCAGATTCGAATCCGCCTCCACCTCCATCTCCCGATCCAAGCTCGACGGCGATAACCCTGATAAATGATCCCTATTTCCTCAATAACGGTGATACATCTGGACAACAACTCGTTCATGAACAATTAGGCGGAGACAATTACGCAACATGGAGTCGAGCAATGATGATCGCGCTAATTGGAAGGAACAAAGAAGGATTTGTAAATGGGGAACTTCAACCACCGACCGCAGCTGATAAGAATAAGGTGACTGCGTGGAAAAGAAACAATAATATTGTCATATCTTGGATCTTGAATTCAGTTTCGAAAGAAATTTCGGCTAGCATATTGTACAATTCTTCTGCTAGAGACGTTTGGGTAGATCTTCAGGAGAGGTTTGGTCAATCAAACAGGCCTAGGATCTTTCAGTTAAAGAAGGATCTGATTAATCTAGCGCAAGGATCAAATAGCATCAGCGTATACATTACCAAGCTGAAGACCTTGTGGGATGAGTTGTCGAATTATCAACCTGTGTGTCAATGTACGTGTGGAGGGTTGAAGATCATCAGAGACTACCTTAATGAAGAATACGTTCTTGCGTTCTTGATGGGTCTAAACGACTCCTATTCGCATATAAGGGGCCAGATTTTGCTTATGGACCCGTTGCCATCTATCAACAAGGTGTTTAGCTTGTTGACCCAAGAAGAAAAACAAAGGTCAATGATTTCAGGACCAATTCGAGCCAGTGATGACCAGGTTAATAACCTTGCAATGATGGCAGCTAATAACAATCAAGAATTCTTCAAGAAAGGGTCCATTAATCAAAGGAAAGATACGGGAAAATCTGTATGTACCCACTGCAACAAGAGGGGCCATACGATTGACACTTGCTACCATATTCATGGTTTCCCACCGGGTTTTAAGCAGAATTTTAAGTTTAAAGGGACCAGGGTGAATCAGTTTGCAGTCGATCGACCAAGCGGAAGAACTAGACAGCAAGATCAGTATACCATCTCTGCATCTGCTCGTGGTGATGATGCTTTAATCCAATTGCAACTCACTCCCTATCCACTGCAGAGTTTGAGAGCCCTTTTGAACCAACCGCAACCTAATCTCTCACAAGACTGCACAGAACCAAGTCAACAAACGGAAAAAAATCCTGGTATGTGCTTGTCATTTAGTTTACCTTGTCTCACGAACACGGAAATTTGGTTAGTGGATTCTGGAGCAACTAGACATGTTTCTGGTAAGGGAGACTCTTTGATTGACTTACATGAGATTGAGGAATCCAATGTCATATTGCCAGATAACAGTGTTATTAAAGTTAATAAAGCAGGTTCATTTAGACTCAACAAGTTCATTATGTTGACAGATGTTCTTTATGTTCCTCAATTCCATTTTAATTTAATATCAGTGAGTTTCCTAGCTAACCAAAGAGACTGTAAGTTTCTTCTTGAAGCGAATGGCTTTTTGATACAGGATGCATCACTACGGGTGATTGGCAAGGGTGATCAAGCTGCAGGCTTGTTCTTCATACGAGCTGAACCTGTTTTGAATTTTCCCTTTAGTAATGAGTCTGTTCTTCTCAATAAGTTGTCTGTAGGTCTTTGGCATAATAGGCTAGGTCATCCATCAGGAAAGGTGTTAGATATGTTAAGATCATCGTTGAAACCTGTCGGTAATTCTACAGAATCATATTGTAAAATTTGTCATGTTGCCAAACAGAAGAGGAATTGTTTTCCAAACAATAATAAGACAAGTTGTTCTCCATTTGATCTTATTCATTGTGATGTATGGGGTCCCTTTCATGTGCCATCTCATTTAGGATATCGTTATTTTCTCACTATAGTTGATGATCATTCTCGATTCACATGGCTTTTTATGATCAGATTTAAATCTGAAGTACAATCAGTTATCACTTATTTTTTGACATTGATTGAGACTCATTTTAATCGAAAGGTTAAAGTTCTGAGGTCTGACAATGCCAAAGAATTCAATTTAGTTGATTTGTTTTAGAAAAAGGGAATCATACATCATCTATCGTGTGTTCAAACACCACAACAAAATTCGGTTGTTGAAAGAAAGCATCAACATCTCTTGAATGTGGCACGATCTTTATATTTTCAATCCGGAATTCCCATAGAATATTGGTCTGAATGTGTCCTAACGGCCACTTTTTTGATCAATAGAACACCTTCTGTAATTTTAGGCAATAAAGCACCATATGAATTATTATATATGAAACCGGTTGATTATAATTTCTTTCGAGTTTTTGGTTCTCTTTGTTTTTGCTCAACACTCGCAGCAGGTAGAAGAAAATTTGACCCAAGAGCTAGAGAGTGCGTATTCCTCGGATATCCCAATGGAATAAAAGGCTACAAGGTGATGGATTTAACCACTAGGGAGATCTTTGTTTCAAGAGACGTAAAGTTTGAAGAAGCTGTATTTCCCTTCAAGCAGGAGCAGACAGTGTTAGCACCTGAGGATCCCTTCCCAAACTTTGTTTTGCCCAGATCTTGTGGCGTAGATTCTATAGTTGAAAAAGTCGAGGCTCCACCCGAGGAGCTGGAATCTGCCCCACCAGAACAGGGAGAACATGTTGATTTACCAGCAGAACTACATCAAGGACTCTCATCACAATTTGATGCAGGTGTTGGTGAACAACGACAAGCTTTAGGGGTACAAAGAAGATCAGATAGACAATTAAAGAAGCCCTCGTACTTAAGGGATTATCATTGCAACAACTTGACAGATGAAAGAGTGATGCATCCTCTGTCCAAAGTGCTCTCTTATCAGAATTTCTCATCAAAGTTTCAGTCATTCTTATGCAGTGTATCGATGACAGAAGAACCAAGGAGTTTTGCACAAGCATCAAGTTCCGAGAAGTGGATGAGGGCTATGAATGAAGAGCTTGAAGCACTAAAAAATAATGGGACTTGGTCTATTGTTCCCTTACCAGAGGGAAAAAGGTCAATAGGCAGCCGATGGGTTTACAAGCTCAAATACAATTCGGATGGTTTGATAGAAAAATATAAAGCACGCTTGGTGGCAAAGGGATATGATCAAACCGAAGGCGTGGATTATATAGACACGTTTGCTCCAGTGGCTAAGCCAAGCACCATCAAGATCGTCTTGTCTTTGGCAGCAAAACTTAAATGGAACCTTGTGCAAATGGATGTTGACAATGCATTTTTAAATGGGGATTTGACGGAGGAGGTATTTATGGATTTGCCGCAGGGCTTCTACCGCGATTACCAGAGAACAAGGCCAAAAAAAATGGTCTGCAAATTGCACAAATCAATATATGGCTTGAAGCAATCTTCGAGACAATGGAACAGAAGATTCACTGAAGCTGTGAAAGTTTTTGGTTTCGAGCAAACACAATCTGATCACACATTATTTTTTAAAGGTGAAGGTAATCATTTACTAATTTTATTAGTGTATGTTGATGATATTATTTTAGCAGGGCCATCCTCTGAAGAAATACAAAAGGCTAAGGAATTCCTAAAAAGCTGCTTTAAGATCAAAGACTTAGGAGACTTGAGATATTTTCTTGGCATTGAAGTTGCTAGGAGTAAAGCAGGAATCTATATCACACAAAGACAATATGCTCTTCAACTACTTGAGGATGCTGGTTATCTAGGAGCTAAATCGCTATCAACACCTATGAATCCTAATGACAAGCTTGCTGCAGAAGATGGAGAGCTGCTGCCAGATCCTATTAAGTACAGAAGATTAATCGGTCGATTGCTTTATTTGACCTTTACAAGGCCTGACATCGCGTTTACAGTCCATAAATTAAGCCAATACGTTGCAGCTCCGAGGACATCGCACCTCATGGCAGCACATCATCTACTAAGGTATTTAAAGGGTGCACCTGGACAGGGAATTCTTATGGATTCTGTTTTTAATTTGCAGGTAAAAGCCTTTTCGGATGCAGATTGGGGGACTTGCAAGGACACGAGGAAATCAGTTACGGGTTTGCTTTTTAGGAGATTCTTTGGTAACTTGGAAGCCCAAGAAACAAGCTACTGTGTCAAGATCCTCCACCGAAGCAGAATACCGAGCACTTGGCTCAGTGGTGGCCGAAGTATTATGGATTAAACAGTTGTTGGAAGAATTGAAGCTTGTTGTTGATCAAGTTCCTGTCATTTACTGTGACAATCAATCGGCTTTGAAGTTGGCTTCGAATCCAAAGTTTCATGAGAGATCAAAGCATATAGAAATAGATTGTCACTTCATCCGCCATCATGTCATGAATGGGACAATTAAGCTCTTACCAGTAAAGTCAGAAAATCAAGTGGCAGATGTGTTTACCAAACCTCTTACCGGTCCTTTATTGCAGCAAATCTTAGCCAAGATGTCTGTCGTAAATCTATACCATCCATCTTGCGGGAGGGTATTAAACTCAAAGCAAGAGAAGAAAGATCAGTTAAGGCTCGGAGATGAGGAATATCGGTTTCAGACTTGAAATGAAACGAGGCGCATTAACAGAGTTTGAAGTGCTGTTTGACCGTAGCGTTTTAGTTATATTAAATAGAGTAGCGGCCGTCCCTGTGGCAATTTATTTTTTAATATGCTAATAGCGTTCTCTATATATAATGTATTGTTTTACACTTTTATTATTCATCTACTTCACAGCTCATTTTAGGTTTATTAGGATTAAAATGACATTCAACGTGGACTTGTATATCGACTAGGGAAAAAAGAAGACTTCGCGTCAAATTCGTAAGCGGACATTACATATTCCACTAATAAATAAAAGATTGAGGTCTAAATACATATCAATAAATTATGAATAAAGGGATCAAATGAAATATATTTTATACTTCAAATTGGACAGTTATTAGCCCCATCACCGTTAATATATTAGAATATATAGGGCCAGCGAAATAAAACGAGTAAAGCCACTTACAAGAGCCAGCAGGAAGGAGGGAGGTCGACACTTGGCGTCGTAGTCGTTCCTGCCTTCTGTTGTTAAAGCAAAAAAAGAAAAGGAAAAAAAAAAACTAAAAGAGCCAGTTCACCTCTCATGGGTCCCACGTAAACTCTAAACGTGTTAACCTCCCCCATCAGCGCGGCACACGTGTCCTCAAAGCACGAAACGTGGCACCATACGACGTTGGACAGCAAAATTGGAACCTTCTTCGTTACTCTCAACTAAAACTTGATCAAACCTGAGCACGAAACTCCGCTTATAAGTAGCGAGCAACGACAAAAATCATATAGCTCAAGAACAATCAATCATATAAAGATAACAAAGCATAGCAGCAAAAAACTCCGTTGAAAGAAATAATTTCTTCGATTCATTCATCATGGCGGTTCTTGGCGTACCTCTTTGTTTTCAGTGTGGGACCCGAAGCAATCCATGCAGGTGCAGGGTGGTGGGACCCACCATCGGCTTCGTGGCCTTCGCCGCCGCTGCGGTGGTGGAGTGGCCGATAGGGGCTCTCGTGTACTGTTTCCGGCACATGAAGGGCCGCCGCATCATGAATCATCCGGCCAATGTCGTTTATCCCTCGGTGTCTAATTGCATTCCTATTTAATTTAATCTATAAATATGATTAATCGCTATCTATATATCATATCTTCTCGTCTGTCGTTTTTCCTGTCGCATCAATTGTCTTTCTTTGTGTTGTGTTTGTCTTGTGATTCCGTACCTGTAAATTCGTAATAAATAAACTTTATGTTATGTGCAAAGACTGGGGTCGGGTTTATCACGGGTCGGGTTTGAATTTGATCAACAATTGCTATCATATCTCTCCTCGAACATACGGTTGAATTGAAACACGGACAAAAGAATCTTGTTTTTCTTTTTTCTTTTGACAAAGCTTAGGCATTCAAGTTTTTAAGGTTAGCGCAAGACCGTAAAACTTTGATGAAGTATATACCTTAATATCAGCCACCAATCAAGAGGCTGTTAAGGACTCTCTAATGGCTAAAATGATCGATCCATTAACCTCAAAGCTGCGTTTCCGTTGCTACTTCGTTCACTCGCGTCGTCAAAGGGCTCAAAAGTCGGCCCTTTTTTTTTTAACCTTCCTTCACGCGATTAAGAGCACAGAACGCTCAAGAAAAGAGCCAATGGCATGGCAGCTGGTGGTAACTATAGTAGTAAATAAAATTAATGTAAATTAAGAAAAAACACTGAAATCTTTATTTACGTGGAAAACTATCTGTTAACGAAGCAGGAAAAAACACGGCCAAGTCGTCAAAACTTTCGTTATAAAGAGAAATTTACCTCACGATTTTGCCACTCGAATTTTACCACACATCTTCGTGGATGTAGAACTTATCAGTTTCTACCTGAACTAATAACTTCACTATTTACTCGAACTACTTCACTCGAAAATGAAATTCTCGAATAAATTGGTGATCTGCATATTGAAGAAGTTCGTCATATTTATAGGTATCTTCAGCTCTTCTGGACCGCTCAAACCAACGGCCAGGAATCAGCCGCGTGGCCAATCATACAAGCTGCTCAATTCATTTTCTTTTCCCATATAGAATAATAGTAATAGTGTATTACGAATATTATTTATTATAGCTTGAATTAAATGAAACGGTTGCATTTAATTCCTTGTCACTCTATTTCAACTAAGTTCAATTCGAGTTGCATACGAACATCAACGTCGTCAATGGGACGATCCAACTTCTAACAGGTTTGGGTGCTCAAAAAACCTTGTGGTGAACCTTCCATGTTGGGACCAAAGTTACTGTGACAAGATTCTAGCGAAAATGGAGATGGTAACTTCACGGTGATTCCCCGTTGGTGAATACGGCCCCTTGTCAACCAAACGGTCATATATTTGTTAGTACATGCATAATATGTAATGTAATACATATATACTATATAACTATCTTTTTGTCGTAGTTTGTTTTCTAGTAATCTTTTTGTTAATATTTTTTGTAGCGTACTAAAAAAACGTTGAGTATTTTTCATAACTTTATCGTATTACGTTAATATGTTTATATCTTTTCGTAAGTGTTTTTTTAAATTGTGAATATTTCGGCGTATTTATTGTTATTTTTGCTGTAAAATTAATTTTGAGCCGTGAATCGTCCACGGGAACCCCAATAGTCGTATGTCGATCCCTCTGTCTCCAAAATCAATTTGTCATAAATGGTGAATTAATGGAGTTGTTATGTGGAACGAGAATTTGCTATGAGGATGATATTTCTAATGTCCAGATCCGAATCCTCCCATGTCATTCTTCTCGCGAGACTACTCATCCTTGCATGTATGTAAGATTTGAATCCACGTTAACTATCGTTTACGCATTGATCAAGAGGATTAATCAGTTAAAAGTCGAATCCATCCCATAATCGGCGATAAGTGTTAGATTTGATTTTTAGTAGACTTAATCGGAATGTGTGGACTATCGTGTAATTCGGGTGGGATATTTCGTATTAGATTAAGAGCGTACAAATTTGAATGCAAAATTAAGGGCATGACATAACGGATAGGTTCGTGATATTTTATTTTGAATGTCACTGAGTTTAATTTATTACGAGACCTTGATTTCATTGTCGGGCGGGCGGAGTCCGAAGAAAAAGTAGGTATAAGTTCATTCTCGGCCTAGCAGTTGCATGGTAAGAAAAAACATTTTGAAGACATTTCTCTTAGTGGGCCCACCGATAAAAGATGTCACAAAAAGAGCCCAGCTCATCTCTAAGGGTCCCACGTCAACTTTAAACGTGTTGGGCTATATAAGAAGGCACAAAACGTGGCATCCTAAGACACGTACAGCAATTAAAGCCTTATTGCTTATTTTAAGAAATTAATAAAAAAAATCCCAGCATGAAACTCCGCGTATAAGTAACGAACAACGTCGAGCCATAATCATACAACAGAAGAGTAATCAATCATTCATATTCATAGGATCCACAAATTATAGCCAGCAAAATCGTCATTCTAAGTTCGATCAAGCAAGCATGGTTCTTCTTGGCGTACCTCTTTGTTTTCAGTGTGGGACCCGAAGCAATCCCTGCAGGTGCAAGGTGGTGGGCCCAACCCTCGGCTTCGTGGCCTTCGCCGCGGCGGCGGTGGTGGAGTGGCCGATAGGGGCTCTCGTGTACTGCTTCCGGCACATGAAGGGCCGCCGCATTATGAATCATCCGGCCAACGTCGTTTATCCCTCGGTCAACAATTGCATTCCTATTTAATTATAGTAATTTATCGCTATCTATATCTATCATCTGTCTGTAATTTCTTTCCTGATGATAACGTGCTTGTGTTTGTTTGTCCTCGGACACATCGTGCTTGTAAACTTTGTACGTAATAAAATTATGGTATTTTGTGTGGAAGATACTGGGTCGGGTCCAAATTACGGGTGAAAAAGAGGACAAGAGTCTTTTTTTTTTTTTTTTTTTAAATTACAAAGCTGTATTTCACGTTTTTTGGGTTAGTGCAAGAATGTAAAAATTTGGTGAAAAAAAGTATACTTTTCTAATCATATCAGCCAATTATATATGAAGAGGCTATTAAAGACTCTTTAATGGCTAAAAACGAATCCAGCAGTGATCGATTTCAATTAACCTCGCGACGTCAAAGGGCTCAAAAATCGACTTTTTCCTTCGCGCGATTCACCTCAGCCTAACGATCACCGGTCATCCCTAATTCATTGGCATCTTCTTTGTCATATTCCTCATCGTCACTAAAATACTCTAAAGACTCCAACTTTCAATTATTACCGTTGTTACATCCTCGTACTTCCAAGAAGTCTTTTGAGCTCGGAATACCTTCACGAAAGGGTTTGTTTGTTTGTTCAACTTCGGACCATTTCTTTCGCATCCCTTGTTTTTGGAGAGCGGTCGAAAATGGAAATCTTTTAAGCCGACTGAACCGATTGATGCTATGATGTGTACTTCGTAATTTACGCTTTTGAGAATTCTAGAATGAACTATGAAGTATAATTTATCTATAGAGACATTTGAGGAAATGGTAAATTACATTTTCGGCACTAACGGGTGTACATAAATACAATGACGTTCCTCTTCAATCTTTCATCACTTTTGTAAATTTCACAACTTCCTTCACTCAACAAAGATATAGTTTTTAAAATAAGTAATGATAAATTAATACTATTTTAGTTGAGCTTTGCCGAAGACAAATGTACCAATGGAATTAATTATTGGCCTAGAGGTGGTATTCAAATCCCATGACGGGTAGTGTGTGTGGCTTGGGACGAGCCACATGGACCACGAGGAGTACTCCTGCTGAAACTCGAAGTCCTCCTCATATAGCCGAATGTTATAGATTACGAATTAACAATAATTTAATTCAGTGATTGATTAAATAATATTTAACTTGGACCGTAACCGATAAATAAAATAAAACTAATATTAAAACATAAAAGACAAAGACTGATAAGGATAGACTGGTCTGAGGAACCTTGAATCGAACGGAAGATGACAAAAGAAATGGACTAGACCAAGAACTGAACCTCAATAGAAGCTTGGAGCGAATTGATCAACGTGACGAACTTCAATTTCACATATGTCTGTTTGTGAGGACAACAATAATGATCATCTAGTTCAATTGATGAAGACCAAACTAAAGATGTTGAATTAATGATAAAACACAAAGACAAAATGCAACGCAAAGGGTAGTCACTCAACTTTGTCATTTCAAGTAATCGCATTTAGTGCGTGTTCCGGAGCGGGTCTGTAGACTCTCTCTTCACTCAAGCAACGATAGTCCTCCAGATACTCAAGTATAAATACACGAGGAACGACATCTTAAGACCCAACTTTTTTGTAAACATATTTTATGACAAATCTAGATAGAAGTCTTTGAATGTCGAAAAGTCAGATAGCAAAAGTTCAAGTGTGTTAAATGCAGATTGTGAAGAGTCCAACGTGGAACTATGTTAGTTCGCATTGTATAAACTAATGATGGATTTTAAAAAGATGGTGGTAGAATAAGGTTCATTCGACTGAGGGTAGACCCTAAGAGTCTGGTTAGGTGAGCCTATGAGTTATGTTGTACAAGAGAGAACTCGTAGCAAAAGTATTTTCTTGCGGAGACGATGGACATACTTGGAAGAGGTAGACTACATACTTTCGGAAACAAACATTGCATACTCTCAAAGTAACTTACATGCACACACTTCGATTTAAAATTATATGGTATAAAGCTTCCAAGCTCCTGTGTAAAGATTGAGAATCAACGGCCAGTCTAAATTAGAATGTTGTAAAGAGTGCACACATATTAATTGTTTATTTCGCTCCTCCTCTAACACATAGATAGATCCTAACATATGGTGATATTCAGACTCGGTTAAACTGAACTTAGTCGGAATATAAGGATTGTGATGAGTTGTGTGTGGATACTGACATATTAGAAAGTATATATATACCAGAACACAAATGAGCAGTGAGGGAAAAAATCCGAAATCGGGCCAGGTTAGAGGATCCCATTCCGGGTTTCGAACTAGTACGGAAGAAATGTTTTCAATGAAATAGCTTTCCAATTTCGAAACGTCAAAGCACAAGGATATTCCACTTTTAAGAAGTTCACATTTTATATGAGGCTATTGTTTGATGTTCAATACTTGATGAGAAAGTATTGACAAAGTAAAAGAAGTTTGAGGGCATATTAAGCACTAGAATCTTATTCCATAACCACAATCTAAAGTGGCCGATGTCGTCTAATTGAATGATCGTTGTTACACTAAAATATTATATGCAGCTACGATTTGGGCTACCTTTCTTTGACCTTTGCTTTTTCGAGAAAGCAAAAGAATCTATGATTTTCGCGTTCATTAGCAAAAGCATCGGGTTTAATAGTTCAACAATGTTAATAAAAAAAAAATAAAGGAAAAAAAGAGAAAAATGAATTCACCGGGTGAATTTAGAGTGATGCAAAATTATAAAATTAGGTCACTACGTATACAAGTTTTCGTTTTTGGGTCACTATGTTTGATAATTGTAAAATTAAGTCACTAACTTTGTATGCCAAACAATTTTGGGTCATGTTTCCAACTTTAGGTCACTAAGTATATATTTTTTCGATTTTGGGTCACTAAGTATACATGTTTTATTTTTGCGTCACTATGTTTACAATGTTAACTATCACATAAGTGCCCCGAATGAAAAATGTATATACTTAGTGATCCAAAATCGAAAAATATATAATTAGTGACCTAAAATTGAAAACATGACCCAAAATTGTTTTGACATACAAAGTTACTGACCTTTTTTCTTTTGCAATTATCAAACATAGTGGTCCAAAATCGAAAACATGTATACTTAGTGACCTAATCTTATAATTTTCTCTTTTTAAAGTGATCCCTCAAAATATGACATACTTGCCCGATAGGACGGTAAAATTTTGAAGTTACATACAAGTACAATTTGTAATGATTGTATTGTATACAATAAAAATAGCTACGATTGCGACTAAGAAAATGTCCAAATGTAGAGAATAATATTGAGCCATGGGAATGATCGAAGAAGCTAGAGCAATGTATACAAGTTTGTTTTCACGTTTATTTGTATCTCAATCGTTGTAATAATGCGTGTTAGCCGAGACAAATCTTCAAACTTCTTAAATTATTTGAAGGAGACCACATTCAACATTTCTCGACAAGTGAATGCATAAACCTTGCAGTCCAAGATTCTCTCAACTCCCAAAACAAAAACAAGCAATTATTTCTCTGCTAAGTTTTAAAAAAAAGTTAAAAAAAAATCGCAAAATCCCTCACATTATGGAACAAGCATTGGCGTTGTCATCGTTGAACATGTAGGTAAGCCTCTCTTCATCGGGCCCACTGTGCAAGGGAACCACCGACGTCTGCGTGACGACGTTCTTGGCAAAACCCGAGGGAGCCCTTTTATCGTACACCTGCGAGAAATCCGCGTGCTGGTGGACGACGTTGTAAGGGATGTAAGGCCAAAACTCGGCCCTTTTCCCCGTGTCCTTCACCCTCTGCAGCACTTTCTTAGGATCCACGTAGCCGTTTACTGTTACTCTGTTTTGCTTTCTGTTCACTTCCACTGCTTTCACGCCTCAAGAAAGGAGGAACAAAGATAGAGAGTCAACTACACATATATATATATATGTGTGTGTGTGTGTGTGTGTGTGAGAGAGAGAGAGAGAGAGAGAGAGAGAGAAACCTTTCATGAACTTGACGGCATTTTTGACCTTTCTTTCGCATCCATCGCAGTCCATTTTCACCTTGATGTCTACTGTCTGTGTAAGGACAAAGAGGTAGTTTGTAAAAAATGCAAGAAAATAAACAGAGATAAATAACATAGGCAAAGCAATGATGAGAAGTAACTCAATTCAACATTACCTGCATTGATCTCCTTTTGGGTCCGCTGCTGTTGCCTGTGCAGAAAAATAAATATTCGAGAGCGCCCATGTTTCTGTTTATTTATTTATTATTAATCTCGAGGAGTGATTTTATGATGATATTGGTATTTATAGGTGTTTTGACGAGTACCGAAAGGTTGATTAAATATAAGTTTTAATTTTGTACGATGGATCCCCCAGTCTTATATGCCTTAATGAAGTCTTTCGGGAGAAGCCATATATGTGAAATACTTTTTTTTTTTTTTTTGCGGCTTCCTCCACATTATAAAATATTTAGTTGTCTCGAACATGTCTGCAAATGTGAATTTATGTATACTTTTCAGCAGCTCTCTCTATATGGAATTCCTGGAATTCAAATCCTGACTAAAGCAGAATCTTTGATTATCCAAATATTATATTACTCTCCTATGTATTGATAAAACGTTGTCCAAAAAATCAAGATCAATCTTTAATCAATCAGACCCTGCAAAACAAGAATATCAATGATAAACGCAGAATCTAAACACAACTTACTGTAAAGGCAACAATGGTCCCTAATATATATATATATATATATATATATATATATACCTCCCCTCATTCAAATGTTGCTTCCAATCCTTATCGCGAGCTCGATTTCATCATCAGTAGTCAGTGGCGGTGATAGTGTCAACTTTTGTAAATGAATATTTGTTTCAACTGGTATTAGTTAGGGTAGCATCATGAAGATATAATTTCTTTATGTAAGCACTGGTTATGTGAAAAAAGATAAAAAAAAAAAACTCGGTTTGAGAAAAAGTGCAGCATAAAATGTCTCCTAACATTGTCTGGTTTATACAGATTATCAGCATAAATCAGAAGAGGTTAGCACAGAACATGGAATGATTATGAAACGATTATTTCAGTATAATGTTGCAGAAAATTAACAAATCGAAACATGCCTGAGCTTTCGAAGTTCCCAATCTCAATTCGTTCAACCTCGACCTGCACGAAAGCGAGACAATTAAACTGTCTTTATCATAAACCAACAAACAATCACCCACCAACAGCCAGTGGATTGAACACGCATAATCAGAAGACCAGTCTTTTCCGTTGAAACTACTGCAAGAATAGTATAAAAAAAGATTTCACGTAACCAAAATTATGGGCAATTTAAGAAACTTCAGGGATAAAATCATCAGGGAAAACCCATAGCAGTACGAGGACCAGAAGAAGAAGCTCCATTTAAGGCTTAGCACAATAAAATTACACTCATCCAACGTGAATTACAGTTTTCTTGACAGATAATCAGTTAAAAATTTATAAAACTAAAGCTTAAAAGCTTCAGATCAAGCCACAGATGAGCAAGAAAGGGAATTCAAAACAATTTCAAGAACGAAATTAAAATCCACCGGGAAAGAATGAATGGTTCACGTCCCTATTCAAAGCCTGATGCTTCGTCTCAGTTACTTTCACCGACGAAGCTGAAGACTCGCCCTCGAAGGTAACCTTAGGATTCCCATGCTGAATGTTTCGAAACTCTACGGTGACCTTATTGTCCTTGCTCTTGTGCAACGTGCCTCGCTGGTTCTTTTCCCGGTTCGAACTCGTCTGAGGAAAAAATCGAAGAACGGTGATGCTCAAATTATTTCCACTGATCGAACAAAATATTGCCAAACACAATCAGTAGGAGAAAGAACGAAGTTAATTGATCCTTGTTGTTGAATTGAATCCCAGATCCATAATCAAGTCATCAGAGTATCAAAATTAAAACAAGGAGCACAAATGTGATGAGCAACCGAACCCATCTGAGAAATTGAACAAGGGCAGAGTAAACGCACGACACTGATCACACAGACAGCTACCAGAATTTAAGTAATTAACTCGATCAGTTAACCAAGCACATAATCCAGTAAATAGAGTATGTACGGAAACTTAGGCAAGGCGATTGAGGAAGGGGGAAAAAAAACCCGAGCTTAACAAAATAAGCGCCGTAATTAAAACGGGAATTATCACTTGAAATAAGAATGCAATCAGCATGATTACATCGCAATGCAGAATTTGGAGGGATTTTGCTCGCTGAAGGAGGATGGATCCTAGGGTTAGGAATTTTGGCTCCTCTGAGTTTGTTCATCCCTATAAAGCTTGCGCTGTTTCGGAGTTATTTGTTAATGTCAGATCAATAAAATTAAAAATTTAAGGATGAAGTACAAACTAAAAATCACGTTTCTGGCTTTGATTTGTAAACGTCGCGATATTCGCTTATGCTATAGAAATTGGTTTGGAAAACACATCAACGTACTCCCTGAAAATGTGGAGAATGTGAAAACTTAACTAAACCACGTGGGATTCTATGTTATTTCAAAATCATAGGTTTTTTGTGATGAGTTTCAAAACCACGGGGTTGTTTTATGATTTTTTTAGCCAAAATTTAATTTTAGGGTCAGGGAATGACATGAATAACGTCATTTTCAGAGGGTAAACGACAACTTTGGTGTATATATTATATCAAAGTTTCACTCTCGGTGCTCAAACATTAAAATGTGACGTTATGATTATTAAATTTTGCAAAACCTTCTCTTTTTTATTCTTTTGATCTTAAAAATCGGTAAACGAACAAAAATTGACAGTTTTGCAAAGGTCAGGAACGAAAACGACGCCTTTAGAAGTTTAACCACCAATAATTAAGAAAACTTTTCTTTATCATACATGCTATTGTCTAAACTTGTTATAAAGTTTCCCTTCAATAATCATGAGATTTTAAGTTATATTTTTTTTGTTTCAATAGGAAGCCAGTAAAACTATACTCTTGGTGCTCAAACTTTTAAATGTGTCGTTTTGATTACTAAACTTTGCAAAAATGTTTATTTTTTGTTCTTCTCTTTTACCAGCTCTCTAGGTCAAAAGAACTAAAAATGAAAGATTTTGTAAAATTTATAAATCAAAGCGGCACATTTAAAAGCTTGAGTAACAAAAGGGAGACTTTGGTTATAGTATAATCACTAAGTTTTCCGTTCACTCTTTAAAATAACATGTAATACTATATAAAACTAATCTAAGTTTTTAATTTTATATTATTATAAACCACAACCGTGCCATTTTCAAACACCTTCTTGTATCGTATCCGAGGTTTGCAAGTATCCTTCACACTATTTATTGCAACTTAAGAATGATATTGTTTGAGGTTATTCTATTTCAATCTCTTTGCTTGGATGACTAACCAAAGCATCCTTCAAAGCAACTTAACCACAAAAAACAATGGGATTGATTGTTACGCAATATATTCCACAATTCACTCGTATTAATTAATAATAAATCGTTCCGTTCCCAAACACTCAATTCCACATTTAACTCGTATTAATAATTCCTTCAAAGCAACTTCCATGCACGCCTAACACCATATTTCCCTTCTGAAGACTTCCAAGTCCACACTTTTTCTTGTATACCTTAACTTGCTTTCCCTCTTTCGATTCTATATGTAAGATCACTCCTCTACTATTTGATCCCTAACCCTCCACACACAGAGAGAGAGAGAGATGAAGGTTACATTTACTAATATTTGTAAACCACAACTTAGCCATTTTTCAACAAACCCTTATTCTCATCTAAGGAGAAAGGGGCTTCTAAAAATCAAAACAATCGTCGCTCTCGATGCAAAGAACGGTGAAACTCCTCGTGAAGAAAATGAAAACCCGATAAGATTGAGGATGCGGGTAAAGAGAAACCCGAAAATCGTGGATGCTAATAATTCAACAATCAATCAACAAGAAGATAACAAGGAGGCCCCGAGAGGGGACGGGTGTTGTCAAGGTGATTGGATGGAGTGGGAGAGGAAATTATTTGCTCATTACAACGAAGATGTTCGCGAAGCTATAAGAGTCTTGGAATTGTATTTGTTGAGTACTAGGCCGTGCATAGCTGTCGGAACATTACTGACTTTGCTTGCACTTACGGTTCCTTTGTCATCGTCGGCTGTGTTGACGAGTGCGGTGAAGATCATTAGGGGAGTATTGGGCGGGTGTCACATAAGCATAGATATCGATTTTTAATTAGTTTGTATAAATATTTTTCCAATATATGTAAACATATATAAATATTCGTTGCATATATCGAAAGGAAAGGGAAAAGAATATTGGAGGCTGGGGTGAGGCAGAAAATTAAAGAACCGGGAACATTCTTGGTAGAATGTATATACTTTATATTACTATGTTCACGTTGTTTTCTTTGATATATATATATATATATATATATATGTTGAATTGTGCGGATTGATATTGTATTGTATTTCTTTGGTATTGTGTGTATTCATTAGAGGCTCATATTGACCTATATTTATACAAGCTGGTCATCTAGTAATATGGTAAGTAGCCGTTATACACTAATCAATAATATGATCTTATTTCCCTAATTTCGTGATTATGCTCTGACCCTTAATTTTTGTCTGATTTGCAGCTTGTCCGATAAGTATGGATATTATCCATGATTGCATCATTCTTCAACAATATATATATATATATATATATATATATATATATGCATGTCTTTAAATACTATTTCTGGAACTGGAAAATTATATTTACGTGCTATAGTGTCCTTTTTGTTGTTGAAAACTGAAATACCTATAGGGGAGTAAACAGTCAAATTCGACCCATATTCTAGGTTCGAGCTCGAGGTTAACGAGATTTTTAAACTATGATATAAATGACGACATGTACTAGGAAGAAGAACATATGTGTGTGCATGTAAAGGTTTTGTTTTTGACAGGGAGGGGAAAAGAACGACCGCCCCGGGCCCAGTTCTTACAGGGGTCCAATTTTATTGTATAAGACTATGTTAGGTTCATCCTTTATACTCAATTTATTTTTATTTTTTTAATTTCTAAGCTCATTAATGTGCATATATTTATTTAAATTTAACACAAAAATATACAATTAGATCGTCAGCATGCTAATATAACCCATAAAATTTACATTTTAAACGACACCAGTTAAAATCATAATACCAAAATTATTAAACACACAACCAACGTTATAATTAAGATTGCCAGCAAAAATTGCAAGCCCTAATCACCAATTCATCTTCCTAAGAAATACTACGCCTATATTTTTTTCTCAATTGAAATTTGCGAATATTGACGAATAATAAAATTGTTCTTTTTCTTGTTTGTTTGCTCGTCATAATAAATTACGTGATTATGTTTTGATATTTAATAAGCCCGGATTATTTATCAATTTTCAGCATAACATTATTTCTCCGTTTTGTACTATTATGATTGAAAAAAAAATAAAGAATTACACTAAAGGGACCTTGTTTTCTATTTTGCCACATGGCCTACCAATGATTAGGGCCGGACCCGATCACACAATATTATACATCATATGCTAGACCATAAGGTGAGGTGAACCTTACTTGTAGTCGCACCAACTATTGACTAATGACAAAAATACAATACAATTTTTTTTTACGTATTTAAGAAAATAAACTTAATCCCTTAACAAACTCGGAGTAAAAAGTAAGCTCGAGCTCGTTTTATTTTTAATATTATTTATTTATTTATTTGTTTGTTTTGTAAATAATAATTGGGAAATAAACTATAAAGCAAGAATAGAAAAGTAATTAAGAAATAATAAAGAATAAAAATATAAAAAATTAAGGCGCCACTGGATGTGGCGCTTTATAAAAATTAAAAATAAAAAAATCGAAGTATGACGGATTGAAGTGGTCGGGTCGACACGTGGCGTTTCCGTCCAAATTGTTGGATTTGCTGACGGATGGGCGAATTTGGTTCAAAAGTGACAACATCAAGGACTAAATTGGTTCACGAGAAATATATGAGACTATTTTATGTTTTATCTTGTTCTTAAAATGTAGATGATATTGTGTTGTATCACAGTAAAAAGTAAAGAATATTTGAGTAAGCCTATAAAGTAAAAAAAAAACCTAAAATAGTAATAAAAAATATTTCTATAAGAAATATCCTAAAGATTTGAACACATTGGTGAAATCACTCTACAATTGCTGACCACTACAACATGAACAAAATAAGTATGTTCTTTTTAAAAAAAAAGTTAAATTAGAGCCCGGACCAAAAACGAACCAAAGTTTTGACCGCTAGCGTCTTTTCGGTCCGAACCGGCTCGTCCGGTCTAACCCCCGGTCCACACTTATACATGAACTTGCTTTGCCTTCATCTAGTATTTGATCTACTTTATTGGAATATTTATAAATAAAATCTATTTCATTAAAGATAAAAAAAAAGGCATTATGGAGTAGTAAAAAAAAAACATTTGTATTTCTGTCTTCAAAAAAAAAAATTAGTTAAAAACCGTTTGCATATTCTATCTTAACTTTACATTGAATGGAGAACATCCAATCCAACATACAACAGGGCGTTCCTTAATCTCTGATTAAGACATCATAATGCAGGTCAACATCATCATCAAGGTTGTCTGAGGAAAAAACCCAAAAAAGAAAAAGAAAAAGAAAAAAGAAATTATGTACCGAGCTTTGCCGAGCAGAGATGCATTTGTGTGTGCTTCTTAGGGGTCCACGAGAAGAAAATTCCAATGGCTGTTGATACAAACGATGTCAGCCAATCAAATATATCTGTTCTTTTATCTGCCAAGAATCGCATCTTAACATCACTACTTCACTTCTAGGTTCCCCTTTTTCTTCCCCCCTTTTTGTAACAAAACCCTGCATTTTTTTGGTTCAGAAACTGTCCACATCGCAAAGGCTGATAATGGATGAAGATAATCGCTTCAAGGACAGGAAAATCTCCTCAGTTAGAGCAGCTGTGACTTCTTTCCAGGGCAAATTCGGAGAAGGAAAACCGACAGAGGTCCGATTGAATGAAAGAATTTCATTTCCCGTTTAATCTTTTCCGTGAATTCTGGGTTTTTTGTCGGGATTTTATTTTTTAGGATATTGTTGAAGGCGGCGGCATCTTTCCTTGAATCCTATTTTTCCTGTAATATATTTCCTGATGTTTGAGCTTTTTCTTACAGCCGAAGCACTCTAATGCAAGAGAGCTTCACCACTCAAGGAAAGAAGAAGCAGAATCAAGCCTTTTCGAAGCGAAGAAAACCGTGAAAGACTTAACCCGGAGAATCGAAGAATCGAACTCAA
Organism: Linderniella brevidens; assembly: GCA_004919715.1. Classification (NCBI taxonomy): domain Eukaryota; kingdom Viridiplantae; phylum Streptophyta; class Magnoliopsida; order Lamiales; family Linderniaceae; genus Linderniella; species Linderniella brevidens. The sequence goes on from SWDC01000151.1 coordinate 3,635,998, forward strand.
GAACGAAATCTCAGGCACAAAACTCGGAGAAGCAGAGGATCTCTAAACACCGGGAATTCGAAGACTCTCGAGTAGAGAAAGCAATGATCGAATTGGAGGCAATGAAAAGGGAGCTGAGTAAAGTAAAGCTGGGAATGGCTTCAATCTTGGAAGATAAAAGGAGGGCCGAGGAAGAAGCCGAATCCTCTAAGACAAAAGCCCTTTCTTACAAGGGCTCGATCGAGAAACTCACCCGGGAGATCGAACAAGTTGACGAAGAAAACGTGCTCGTCGAGCTCGCGAGAATCGAGGCTGTAAAGGAACGGGAAGAAATCGAGCTGCAAAGAAGGGGAGAAGCTGAGAAACACATCGCTGAGATCGAGGAGATTAGAAAGAAAAATATGACTCTGGTTGAGGAGATAAAGAGTGCGAAGGAGACGGAAGAGAAACTCGCCATTACATTATCGGACATCAACGTGTTAGAGAAAGAGCTGAGGCTTGTTAAGGAGTGCGAAAAAGGGCACGAAAGCAACGAAGAATCGAAATTAGAGTCTTTGATGAGAGAAACGGAGGCTACAAAGAAAAAGCTTGCTTCGGTTCACGAAGAGAGATTTCAGTTCATGGCTTCGATGGATGCCATCAGGAACGAGATCCTACACGTCGTAGAGGAAACTGCTAAATCCAAGAAAAGGGAAGAGAAAGCAGAAACGACGATACGGGACCTCAACGCGAAGCTTCTACGGGCTAAATCGAAGCTCGAATCGACATCAGCATCCGCAGAAAAAGCTAAATCGATCGTTTCGAACCTGAATCTCACGTTCGAGCAGCTTCGATCGGAGACCGAATCTGCCAGAAAAGAACACCATGAGGTAATCGAAGAGGCTGCAACGATCGAGCAACGTGTTAAGGAGACCGAGGCAAACGTAGACGTGGCTGAGGAGAAGGCAGAAGCTGCTCTGCAGGAACTCAAAGCTGTAAAGTCCTCTGAAGGAGCTGCACTCGAAAAGCTCAGAGCCCGTATTGAGAAAACGGTGAAGAACCGATCTTTGATGAGCAGCTCGAAGATAACGATCTCCAAGTTCGAGTACGATTACCTTAAAGGGCACGCCTCTGAGGCTACCGAAATTGCTGACAAGAAAGTTGAAGCTTTGCAGGCGTGGGTTGAGGCTTTGAGAGCGAGCGAGAGAGAGATTCTTGTCAGAACGGATTTCTTGAGGAGGCAGAGCAGAGAGGATAAAGCAGAGAAGGAAGCTGATGAAGGGTTGATGAATTCGAATGCTTTGTTGGATGCTGAGGACGATTTTGAGAAGTGGATAAGACAGAAAATGGGACCGGAGGATGAAGATGGTAATGAAACGAGAGTCGATCGACGTTCCAAAGCTGCTTCAAGCAGCAGCAGAGAGAGGAAAGCTAGAAGATTTTCGTCTCCGGTGATTCGTGGCACCCCGAGGACGGGTTCTTTTGCTGTAAGAAGGAGAAAGAGATGATGATCTTGGAGGGAGGCAAAGTGTGTATACAAAGCAGTGGTGTTGGTGTTGAAATAAATTGTTCCCCTGTTCGTATTTTTTGACTTACATGAAAAATCTTGAAGTAAAAAACTATTAATCTGTTACTTACTTTGACAAAGAACGTGGGAAGTCCTAAATGATTACTGTGCCGTAATCCAATGCGAGGACTTAACATTGTGAAACGGCTTTGAGGCTCTGATGCGCCGAGTCCACAGCCGCAAGCGCAACGATATAAAGCTGCTTCCTTTTTATAGCCAAATCCACTACGGTGTTTGACCCATTTTATCGGCTCGGCTCGATTAAGTGTTATTGGGCTCAAGCTCGGCTCGAGCTTGATAAATTTTAGCTCGAGCTCGGCTCGGTTAAAAACAATAAAGCTTGGCTCGGCTCGATAAGCTTAGAGGAATTCGAGGTAATTGAGCTCGAATTTGGGCTCGAGCTCGAGTTCGGTATATATTATTAAATTTAAAAAACTTATTTTAATATATTATAAAATATTGAATATATTAAAATAAAATCTTAGGTTCGATAAGGGCTCGACGAGCCACTAGCCAATATGTGATAGGCTCGAAGCTCGGCTCGAGCTCGATTTTGACCGAACTCGAAGCAAGCTTTGACCGAGCTGCTCGCGAGTTGCTCGGCTCGTTTTCACCCCATTTGGAATAGATACTTATCAATATATTGTTCCTTTTTTTTTTGCTTTTGGCTTTTGGGTTATTTTAAAATATGGCCTTGATTAGTCAATTTTTTAAAAGTAACCATTTTACTGCAGCTTTTAAGTCAGTAGCCGTCAATTTAAATGGTATTTTCGCCAATAGTCTGATTCAGAGACCCTTATACAATAGGGGACCCGTGATTTAGTCTAGTATTTGTGTACAGCAGGGAAACCCCTATGTTACAGCATGGTACCCGTGCTACAACACACGAGTCCCTTGCTGTAATGCAAGGTCCCCTGCTTTGTAATAGCACGGGTCTCCTGCTGTTTTACATCAAGGGTCTCTTGCTCTATAAACGGACCCCTACTTATTATAACACGAGTCTCTTGCTATATATAGGGAGCACGTGACTCTACCATAAACAAAAGTATTTGCAATTTGGATTCGGACCCAAGACTTCTTATTACACATACATCTGACATACAACCACTGGAAACTGAGCTATACCCCACCCACCCATCCTAACGCGGATATGGGTCCCATTATTTGGGGTATAATTAAAATTTTGAAGTCTTTTTCTTTTATAAATTGACCAAATCAAATTCCATTTATTAACATACTACCCTTCTTTGCGCTCTCGGCGTGTCCAACTTATCTTTACGCTGAGGAGAAGAATTTTGAATTTGTTCAGGAGAATGATTTTTGTAAAGACCCTTGAAGGCTCGGGTTTTGAGATGGAAGTGACACCCCAACACACTTTGTATATATTTTATCTCTCCTTCCTCAGTGTAAATCTGTGAACCGCGCTGCCGTCTTTTGGTCTGAATATAAAATTGAAAGTTGTATGCAGGCTCTCTGTGGCGTGAGTAAAGTAGTAATTTGGGTTTTTTTTTTGGGATTTGCTTAGGACGGTTGTAACCTTAAATTTTCCTGGGGACTGAGCTTGATTAGTTCTCTTTTTTTGTTTTTTTTTTTATTTTTATTTTGCTAAGGTCATTAGCACGGACAAAATTTAAACATAATCCTTTTTACAACCAACATCATAATTTGTCATGCCATTTTAAGTGCTTATCAAATTATCGATTGGAGATTTGTTGAACACAGTACTTTAACGGGGTTCGGATATGAAAATCCTACATCCACGATCAACAGAGGAGATGATTATATTGATGATGAGGGGCCATTTTTACAGATCAAGAAGAAGAATATTTGCATATTTTTACAAATGAAAAGGATGATGAATGAACAATAAGTCGTGTTTCCTTTTAAACCGGCACTCATTTTGACGTGAGGGTAAATAATCGGCATCAGCTGCATCTTCATAAGACTTTCACTTATTAGATAAACACACAACTTGCACTTTCACCTGAACATCACTTATGCTTTTTCATTCACTTTCTTCAATACCCCCCACAAGATGGATGGTACAAATTCCTTACAAACATCTTGACTAAAATCTTTTGCAACATAGGACCTGTAAGGGGCTTGGTGAATGCGTCTGCTAGCTGATGCTCATATCTTATAGGCAAGAGCTTAATGGTATCGTTCAAGGACGGATGAAGTGGCAATCAATTTTTACATGCTTAGAGCGCTCGTGAAACTTGGGATTTGAGGCCAACTTAAGAGATGAATGATTATCACAATAAATAACTGCTTGATCCGTAATACTTCTGAAACAGTGGAGCCCAAAGCTCTATACTCCGCTTCCGTGGATGATCTTGAGATTTTAGCCTGTTTCTTTGCCTTCCAAGTCACCAAAGAATCTCCCAAGAAAGTACAATAACCCCGTAACCAATTTCATGGTGTCCTTACACGCTCCCAATCCGCATCCGAGAAGACTCTTATTTGCAAACTCGAAGTAGAAGTCATTAGAACTCTCTATCATGGTGAGCCCTTGATGTACCTCAGCAAGTGATGTGCAGCCATGAGATAAAGTAAGATAAAGATATATGGCCTTGTAAAAGTCAGATAAAGTAACCTCCCGATCAATCTTCTATATCTGAAGGGATCAACAATCAAGTTCCACCATCCTCTGTGTTCACATTATTTGGGTTCATAGGCGTTGTCAAAGATCATGCAGCTAAATAACATGTATCTTCTAACAATTGGAGAGTATATTGTCTCTGCGTAATATAGATTCCCGCATCACATCGGGTCACTCCAATACCAAGGAAGAACTTTAATTCTCACAGCTTCAGTAAACTTCATATTCCACTGTCTTGAAACTTGTTTCAACCCGTAAATAAATTTATGTAGCTTGCAGACCTTTCTATCATTCCCTGGTCGATCATAGTTCCTGTAGAATCCTTGAGGAAGATCCATGTAAACTTCTTCAATTAAATCCCCGTTTAAAAAGGCATTGTTCACATCCATTTGAGCTTTGCGGCTAAATTCATAATGATATTAATGGTATTTGGCTTGGCTACAGGTGCAAACGATCTATGTAGTCTACACTTTCCCTTTGATCATAACCCTTAACTTCCAAACATGCCTTATGTTACTCTATTTGACCTTCTGAGTTATATTTCACCTTGTAGACCTATCGACACCCAATTGGCTTGATTTCTTTTGGTAATGGAACAATGGACCATGTTCTATTTTCTTCCAATGCATTAAATTCTTCTTCCATGGCCTCTAACCAATTCTCTGATTTACTGGCCTAAGCATAACTCTTTGGTTCTTCTCCAAGTGAAGCATTGCAGATATGTGCTTTATATTGATCTGAAAAGTTCATAGACAAAACCTTGGACAAAGGATATTGAACCTCATCTCCTGCCAGCTTGTTAAAGTGATAGTCCCGCAAATATGAAGGCCTTTTTTTTCATGGTCGATTTTCAATGTTGTTGATTTTCAAAGTTATGTGGTAAGATGTGATTATATTTTTAATTAAAAATTGAAAAAAGTGAAAAAAAGTAATTAGTAATTGTATTTTGTAATTGAATTTCAAAAACCTGACTATTTTTGCCATTCTCTCGCGCTACAGCCTCTGTAAATTTGTCTTGTTAGAACATCTCCAAGAACCCTTCATACTTCACGTTAGACGCTATATATGAGGAGGAAAGCTCTCCAGCGAAACTGAAAACGCCCTAGTATTTGTGGCAGATGCTACAGTGACCCGCTATGTTGAGCGAGGCCACTGTTCACACGCCAAAGGTTTTTCCTTTTTTTTTCGTTTTTCTTTGCTTATTTTAGATTTATGAAATTTTGCAACCTATATTTCAATTATTTGAAATGCTCGTGGGAATCATGTTAGAGAATGTGTATTTTGTATTATGTCTCTGTCTCTGTCTCTGTAGCTTGAAGACGACGGGAGGAAGATGGAATTGGGGTAAAATTGATTTAAAATTACAATTACACCCATGAACTAATCAAAATTGCTAAATTTTTCTCATTATATAACTGACACAACAAATTAGTTACTATTATTTTTAATATTATTTTTTAAATTAAATATATTTAATTAGAATAAGATATTGCGCAGTTAAAACTAGAAGTAGTTATTTGTATAATTTAAAATTATTTTCCATTTTCTTTATAATATCTTTTATTATTTAAATTCAATTATTTTTCAATAGAAAAAATTATAATAAAAACATATTAAAAATTAATATATGAAGAATACGTTGAAAATAGAGGAAAATATAGAGAAAATTGTTGAAGTTTGATGACTCTGATTAAGATCATCTCCAACCGAAAAACTCATTCTCAAACCAAACTCATTTTCGAACTCAAAATGCAGTAATTCTTCTCCAACCGTTAAACTCATCAAACTCATAAGTATATTCCTGCAATATTCTCTTCCACGTCAATTTTTATAAAATTTTAAACTACCCACATATTTTTTAATTTTACAAATCAAATCACGTTATTATTTTAAATTCGATTAATACAACATTATCAATTTTACATATAAAAAAAATCGAAAAAAGATTTATTAAAAAAAAAAGAAATTACATTACATGAGGAAAAAATAAATCGAGATGCACATAAAAAACCATTATTCGTACAATTAAAAAACCTCGAAATTGGTGCATTCCTCACACAACTCTTCAACATCTATACTTCCTCAAACAACACCGTTCACAATGCCTGGACCCAACCTTTGCTTGGCTCAATATACAGAACCAGCTCTACCTTCCCAACCTCAGCGGCTTCATCGAGCTCAACGTCGACTGGAGGAATAAACTCATACGAAAGCCCAAAACATTAAACACAACTTCCTAAATGCTCCAAGCCTACTCCGTCCTCGTCTTGGTCTGGTTCACCGCGGTATCTCCGAACCTAAAAAGGATCGCCATGGACCTCGGTAGTCTTTTAGAGAGGACTCGATCGTCATCTCGCATTTATACACAAAAGGGATGTTTTCGAAAAAAAACAAGGGAACTCATGGGAACGTTTCGCATCGAAGCTCACGATGCTTGTTAAATTTGCTCGCTGTTTCTCACTACACAATTTAAATAGCTAAAGTGGCACATCTTCACTGCTTCATCGGATATCTGAAAGGCTCATGAGAAATTTCCCTGAGCCATCAAATATCTGAATGGCTTTTGAGACATCGTCCTCGCGGCCCTTTGGTCGTGTGGGTCCCGAGGCGGGGGTGTGCCGCCCCACCCTGCGGAGCGGCCTCAACGGGAAGCTCATTCCCCTTCACCTCCTCCACCTCATAGCCAACACCACCGCATAGCCCTTGAATCAGCCGTTCACTGCTCGATAACAACAACCGCATTGTCCAAGAAGAGTTGCAGTGCCTCGCTTCTCACGACAGATTCTTGCTGCTTATCTCCATCAGAATCTTGCAGAATGACACGAATTATTATTTCTAGCAGAGTGCTTTACATGAATCTTCCTAGAATCAATCGAAGAATGGTCACAATTAAGCGGGTTCAACCCCGCAGTAAAACCTGTAATAATTTCTCGTCGTTTTTGCTTAATTCCAATGGAATTCGTGAATTGAGTTTTCTGAGGAAAAGTACAGTGCGGAAGGAGATTAATATATTTTAGGACTTGCAATTTATAAAATTCAGACGCATAATAGCCGTTTCTGACGCATTTTTTGGTCCAATGAAGAGAGAGAAACTTGTAAACGCATTATATGTACTGTTTTTGGGTTCGGTTGGAGTATTTTTACCCCAAATTTTAGATTTTTGGTGTCCGTTGGAGATGGTCTAAAGTATAAATATGGAGGAATTATACTGTTTCGACTTTATATTCGAAAAAATTGTTGGAGATGGCCTTATATAACTATCGAGATGGCCTTATATAACAATGTGAGAAAAAAAAAGATTATCTGGAAGTGAGTTGTACTTTCATCCATACGGCATATGGTCCGGGTCAACGCCAGCAACCGACAGCCTAACACCTGTTTGTTTCTGATTGGTCCTCCACTCATATGTTATTTTCCTTTTATTTAAACCTTCCAATTCAGCGATTATTTCAGAGCCAGATTTGTCAAAAAAAAAAAAAACATCCCCGCATCTTAAAACAGGGACGATATTCCAGTCCAGAGGTACGCGATTTCTGTTTTCTGCTTGTTCTTAGAATTTCTTCAGGTTGAATTTGGGCTTCGGGGCGAAAGGCGACGTCGATTTCGTGATCATTAGGTTAACTTTATCGATCTCAGGGCTCCTTATATCTTTTAGGTTAACTTTATCGATCAAAAAAAGTTGAAATTTTTTATCATCAGCTTAGGAAATGTGTACAGGGGCTGTATCATTTTTAAAATCTTTGACTGAAAGATGGCACAGTTTAGGTGATTCGTTATCGGGACAAAGAATTGTTTCACGTTCTCAATGTTAGATTTTGTGATATTTCACTGACTTCCCCCTTTTTCTCCAGCAATCAATGAAATTAAATTATCCACTTCAGGCATCGTAGGTGACTCTATAAGGTTACATATGCTGATCTTTTACGTCACAGGTATATCATTATCAACGAATAAACATGTCGGCTGCTGATTTCTCCCGCGAGGAAAGCGTATACATGGCCAAGTTATCCGAGCAGGCTGAGAGATACGAGGAAATGGTTGAATTCATGGAGAAGGTTGCAAAGGCTATTGACACCGATGAGTTAACCATAGAGGAAAGGAACCTCTTGTCAGTGGCATACAAGAACGTGATCGGTGCTCGAAGGGCTTCGTGGAGGATCATCTCTTCCATTGAGCAGAAAGAAGAGAGCCGCGGCAACGAGGACCACGTGAAGATCATCAAGGACTACAGGGGCAAAATCGAAGCTGAGCTCAGCAAGATTTGTGACGGGATTTTGAGCCTCCTCGAATCGAATCTCGTCCCAGCTGCTTCAACCGCTGAGTCGAAGGTGTTCTACTTGAAGATGAAGGGAGACTATTATAGGTACTTGGCTGAGTTTAAAACCGGGCCCGACAGGAAGGAAGCTGCTGAGAATACTTTGTTGGCTTACAAGTCTGCTCAGGTTTGCTTTTAGTGCTTGCTTATTATGAGTGTAATTAAGTGTGTTGATGGAGATTATTTGTTAATTCGCGTGTTGATTTGTTCTCAGGATATTGCTTTGGCTGAGTTGGCTCCTACGCACCCGATTAGGCTCGGCCTCGCTCTTAATTTCTCTGTTTTCTATTATGAGATCCTCAACTCTCCCGATCGTGCGTGCAACCTTGCAAAACAGGTACAGTATCGATGTTTCATTTGCAATTCGGTCTCATGAAAGCTGAATATCAAATTATGGGATTGTTAATGTCAACACTAAACATTCAGTCAGTTTTTCAAATTTCTGCAGAGTGATTTGTGGTTGTGATTATTAAACCTCTTTTGAGACGCCATTGATTGCTTGTTATTTCAGGCATTTGACGAAGCAATATCTGAGCTGGACACCTTAGGAGAGGAGTCCTACAAAGATAGCACGTTGATCATGCAGCTTCTCCGGGACAATTTAACTCTCTGGACTTCCGATGCAGCGGTAATAATTCTAAAATTCTCTAATAGCTATATTTCAAAAGATCATGATCTTGTTTCTGTTCTGTTTATTACTTATTTTTAGTCAGATTCGGGGTAAACTTCGTTCAATTATTAACTTTGAAATCAGAAAAAACAATTTAGCTTAACTGAAATGATTATTGATGGTTTTGTTGATATCTCGAGGTCCCTCGATATTAAACTTACGAGAAAAGATTGCTTTTATCGTCAACTTCAATGCATCCATTGCCATGTTCTTGTTTCCGCGATTGCTTCGCGTTAATGATTTTTTTCGTGTTTACCTTAGGATGAGGGTGACGAGATCAAGGAAGCTTCGAAACGTGAATCTGATGAACAACAGTGATTAAATTAATTTGTGGTCCGAGGTCTAATTTGCTGCTTTATGGCATTTTAGTACACATGAGAGTATTTGTGTTCTTTTCTTCATGGATTGAGCAAGCAAGCAAGCATGCATTATCATCATCTTGTCTGAAAACGTCTCTTTCTTTTAAGAATGCTTTTGTTATTATCCATTGAATTGAAACCATCGGTTGAGGGACATGAAGCACTCGTTACTTTGTTCTGTATTTCTTTTTCTTTTTCTTTTTTTTTTTACTTTCTTTGTTGGACTGTTGTTTCTTTTTAATTGATAGAAGGGGATTTTATTAGAAAATGTCCGAAAACAATATAGTAGCTGTTATATATATATAATTAATATTAGTATAATGTTATTGGATTCTTATCAAATAATGTGTAGAGACACATGACTCTTGTATTCTGTTTCTCTTAAATGAGAATAAACATGATTCTTAAACTAGCATAAATATAAGTCGTAATAGAGCATGAATATGGCTCTTGAATGAGCATGTATTTGACTCTTCAATGAGGAGTCTCTTGAGTTGATTGATCACTCTATAAATAAATCATTTCTCTTGCTCCTAAACATAAGGTAATTTGGAAGAGGTTGTTTGAGCTACAACAGAGAGTTTTTGTAATACCTTTTTAGGGCAGTGATGATCATTCACGCCTCAACCTACACTTCGATAAGACAAGATATATATTCCAACAATCTAAAAAGCTATGGCGAACAATGATGAGTTCGAGAATCTGGACGACTTTCTCAATGACGATGAGGAAAATGTTCTTGGTTCTCATGATACCATGGAGACTCCATCAAATTCAATTTCGGTGAACCAAAATATCGATTTCAACCCGATGGCCACCATGGTGAAGTACCCGAATATCTCAAGAATCGAAGAGTTCCATGGTGCAAACTACAAGAGGTGGAAGGAGAGGGTGTTCTCATTAATCGACATGCATGGTGTAGCATGGGTGCTCACGACTCCACTCACTGAAGCCACCAACTTGATAAATTGGGAGTAAGCGAATAAGATTTGTAGGCATACTATAATCTCTACGCTTTCTAACTCTCTTTTTTATGTGTATGTGAGTTACACAGATGTGAAAGCAATATGGAAGTCCATGTTGGAGAAATACACGGTCGATGATGTCGTAAAATAAAAGTTTGCTTGTTCAGGCTTCTATCGGTGGGAGATGGTGGAAACTCGTGATGTTCATGAGCAGATCAATAATTATTATTGAAGGTCTCAAAAAGGAGAATACCATTCTTCCCGAGGCGTTTGTGGCCGAGTCGCTTCTTGAGAAATTACCTCCTTCTTGGAATTATTATAAGCAATAATTGAAGCACAAAAATAAGATAGATTTAAATGAGATGATGAAACATATCAACATTGAGAATAAACACCGGATTCAAATTTGTGGGGTTTCGAAAGACTTTCAAACAAAAGCAAATCTAGTGGAGGAAAGGATAAAAGATCCAAATTTCTTAAGAAGGGTGAGAGTTCATTCAAATTGGGGCCTTCTTCTATCAAAAAGAAGAAAGGAGCATGTTTTGTTTGTGAAAAACATGGGCACTTTGTCGCGCAATGCCGAAAGAGGCAACTATTGAGAATGAGAAGAATCCTCCTACTAAGAACAATGCTAATCTTGTTCAAAGAGATGATCATGTGATAGTAGCCATGATTTCGGAGGTAAACATGATTTCTTCTCTATCACAAAGCACGTGGATTGTGGACTCGGGTGCAACAAAGCATATTTACGCAAACAAGAAAGCCTTCATTGAGTAGAAAGAGACTCAAGGAGAAGTTTACTTAGGCGACTCTAGCACCACACCAATTAGAGGCAAAGGAAAGGTGGAACTCAAAATGACTTTCGGGAATACAATCTCTTTAAGAGAGGTACTTCATGTCCCGAGCATTAGAGCAAATTTGGTGTCCATTTCTTTGCTTGATGAAGCCGAAGTCAAAGTCTCCTTTGAGAGTGAAAAGTTTATTCTTACTAAGAATAATGTATTTATTGGAAATAGCTATAAGTCCAATGGCTTTATGTACTCAATGTTGCTTCATATAATGAGAATCCTTTTTTTGTTTAATTGCTTGACTCTTTTAATCTTTGGCATTCAAAATTGGACCATGTAAATAGTTTGAAGAAGATAACTTTGGGAATCCTTAATAATGTTCGGATTGAAGACACAATCAAATGTGAAGTTTGTGTAGAATCCAAACTAATTAAGAAGACATGTCACAATATTGAGAGAAAAACTCAACCACCTGAGTTAATTCATAGTGACATAGGAGATATGCATTCTTGTGAATCTAGAGTTGGAAATAAATATTATATCACTTTTATTGATTATTAATCTAGATATGCAAAAGTATATCTACTTAACATAAAAATGAAGCTCGTGACAAGTTTATTATCTACAAAAATGAGGTAGAAAATCAATTTGGCATGAAAATTAAAAGGTTTGAGGTGGTGAATCTATTGCCTTAGATGATTTTTGTGAAAATCATGGCATTATTCGTGAGAGAACACCACATTATTCACCTCAATAAAATGGCATAGTTGAAAGAAAAAATAGAACTCTTAAAGAGATGATGAATGCCATGATGATTAAGTCAAGTGCTCACGAGAACTTGTGGCGTTAAGCGATTCTGACTGCTTGATTTTTGCAAAATAAAATTCCGCACAAAAAAATTGGGAAACCTCCATATGAATTATGGAAAGGACATGCACCAAATATCAAATATTTAAAAATGTGGGGGTACTTGACAAAGGTGTTACTAACCGAGCCAAAGAAGAGAAAAATTGGACCAATAGCTTGTGATTGCATGTTCATTGGTTATTCTCAAAATTCGGCAACTTATCGATTCTTAGTAATCAAAAGTGAAGAAGTTGTTGAAGCTACGATTATTGAGTCCAAAAATGCTGAGTTCTTTGAACATATATTTCCATCGAAAGAGAAAAAAGGAAAGACTGATGATGAGGATGAATTTTTCCAAAATCCTAATCCTATTGAGATGATAGGTAAGAGAAGGAAAATTCCGAATACTTTTGGTGGAGACTACTACACGTACATGATAGATAGTGAACAAAAAACATATAATGAAGCGATATTATCGTTTGATTCCAAGAAATGGAAAGATAGCATAAAGTCGGAGTTGGATTCTATCTTGAGTAACACACTTGGAAATTGGTTGAATTGTCGTCCGGTACAAAACCAATTAGTAGCAGTGGATATTTAAAAAAAAAATATCTACTTGATGAAAGTGTTGACTAATATAAAGCGAGATTAGTTACTTGAGGATTTACACACAAGAAAAATATTGATTATTTTGATTCATTTTCTCCTGTCACGAGAATAGCATCAATCCGTGTATTGATTGCAATGGCTGCCACTTACAATCTATTTATGCATCAAACAGATGTAAAAACAGCTTTTCTAAATGAAGATTTAGAAGAAGAAATTTTTATGTGACAACCCGATGGTTGCATTGTGAAAAGACAGGAACGTAAAGTGTGTAAATTGAGAAAATCATTATATGATTTAAAACAAGCGCCAAAGCAATTGCATGAGAAATTAGATAACACACTAGAGAATGAAGGTTTCTCAGGTTCGATAGTTGATTGGTGTGTGTATCTAAAAAGAAATAATGACCATTGTATAATCATTGCTATTTTTGTTGATGACATGCTGATTTTTGGCATTTGTTTAATTGTAGTCGAGGCTACAAAAGATTTCTTATCAAAGAAATTCGATATGAAAGACTTGGGAGAAGCCAAAGTCATTCTTGGTGTTAAAATTATAAAAAAAAAAGAGTATTTTATTGGCCCACGATCACTATGCAGAAAAGGTATTGAAATGATTTGGATACTTTGATCTTAAACCATTATCGACCCATTTTGATGCAAGTATGCATCTTGAGAAAAATCGAGGTGCTCATGAGGCACAAACTACTTATGCTCAATTAATCGGAAGCCTGTTGCATTTAGCAAATTTCACAAAGCCGGATTTGGCATATACAGATTCACGGCTAGGAAGATATACTAAAAACGTATTGGAAAGTCGTGTTAAGATTATTGAGCTATATTAGAGGCACCGTAAATTATGAAATTTTTTATAGTGATTTTCCTGAAGTAATTGAAGGCTTCAGTGACACAAATTGGATTTCAAATTCTGAAGATACGAAATCCACAAGTGGATATGTGTTCACTTTGTGAGGAGGAGCCGTGACTTGGAGATCCTCTAGACAAACTTTAATTGTTCGTTCTACAATGGATTCAGAGTTGATTGCATTAGAACTTGCTTGCGTGGAAGCCGAGTGGCTTTTATTGGTGATATTGCAATTGATAAGAGACTGATCACCTCAATATCTATGCATTATGATTGTCAAGCAGTAATTGCTCTAGCGAAAAATAAAACGTACAATAGAAAAAATAGACATATTCGCTTAAGACACAATCTGATTAAACAATTGTTGAAAATGGGGTAATTTTCATTGATTACGTAATGTCAGAAGTAAATTTGACTGATCCTCTGACTAAACCCTTAGGGAGGCTCTTAATTGAGAAAACGAGGGGTATGAGACTTGTGCTACTTGATCATTAGTGTGTGCGGATACCTAGCATTGATGAATGGAAATCCCATGAAAAAAGTTCATATAGGTAAGAACAAAGCCAATGTTAATGCTGGAGCTTATTCCATTTCATACATATGTTGTACAGAAGCTCGAAATTTTAAGTGTAAGGTTGAGTTTGGTTCTTAATGAACAAAGTCATATATTGATGACTAAAAGTAATGAGTTCCTTAAATGTCTGTTCACCTATAAGAAAAGAGAGGTGGAGCCACCTCTATGAAAACGATGCTAAGTTTCCTAGAGCTTTTCTCGAAATTGAAATGAATGCGCATGGCTAGAGAGGCGCAACCACGTATGAAATGGAAACATGAAAAATATCATGACTTTGTGACCTCTGTTTTACAATATGGTTGGTGGTTCATAGAATTATTTTCACCACTTTCCTAGTGATTCAAGTCTCAATTGTCTAAGGTTATGGTTCATAGTTTGTGGATAACACCATGATCTAAGTGTACTTTTTCCAGGATGATCGAGGAATTTGACGAGTCCAATGAGTCGGCGATTGATATATATATATATATATATATTATAATTAATATTAGTATAATGTCATTGAATTCTTATAAAATAATGTGTAGAGACATATGACTCTTGAATTCTATTTCTCTTTTTTTTACTGTCCCGAGGTATCTCCACTCGATCTGACTATGGGCTAGCCCCTAAATACCGACATGGGCTTGCGCCACACACTCTAGAGGTGAGACTAATCCCCGTGGCCAGATGAATACGTCACAAACTCACCTGACATCGATAGTCATTGGCATAAAGCCCATGGAGACTACTCAAGAAATTGTGGGGAGGGAAAATTCGATCTCACGACCTCCTTTAGCCACATACGTTCTTAAGGTCTCTCCCTTGACCACTTGACCAGACTTTTAAACTAGCATAAATATGAGTCGTAATAGAGCATGAATATGACTCTTAAATTACCATGAACATGACTCTTCAATGACAAATCTCTTGAGTTAATTGATCACTCTATAAATACTTCATTTCTCTTACTCACAAAACATGAGATAATTTGAAAGAAGTTGTTGAACCATTTGGACTACAAGAGAGAGTTCTTGAAATAGCTTTTTAGACAGTGAAAATCCTTCACGCCTAAACCCACGCTCCGATAAGATAAAGAGATATATATGTTCAACCTACCCTTCGATGAGATAAGAGATATTGGTTACAATGCTTTCTAACAAACATGAACTTAATTGAAGGTTTCCACGCCAGACAGTCAACTAGTACCCAATTCTTTGGGAGCTCTCCGACCTTCTTGGGACAAGCCTCCATGTAAGCAAATAATATATATTTGTTATTCAAATAAAGATTACTAATAATTTATGTACATCGAATAATTAAGACAAGAAGAACCCATACACGAAGAAAAACAGAGTTTGGGTAGAACAGGCCAATCGTTTTAAAGTGTTCTTGCATGTGGTAACGTCTTAATAATAGACGCACTTTTCTCCATTATTTTTTTACATGTGTGTAAAGACGAGGAAAGACTTATCGTGTTCCATGATCTTACTTTTTATTAAATGACGAAGGCGATAAACCACCAGGTCAGTGATAAACGAAGAAAGGCTAATTGATATGGAAGCTAATAACGAGCCCTCTTTCACATCAGATTCTTCAGTAGAAGGTATACAGTGCAAACATCGTCTACTAAAACTGGCAGTTCCATTATTTATCCAACTACTTCACATAGGGCTAGCTATTATTTTAGTTTTTCGAACATTTAGTCTACGACTAATTACGGGCACTTGGTAATTATTAATTAATTATTCTCGTACGTGGGTTCCCATCCTTACAACGATCCCATCGATGTCTCTCACGTACCCAACTTTCTGTCCCCACTCCTTAGCCTCAGGCTCGCTGACCGCCACCGCTCCGTTCTCTACAGCTCTCTGAAAATATTATCATTACATTTTATCGATCTCATATTCCAATTAAATGATGAGATCATATAAATGTCCCGTATAAATATATATATATAATATATATATATATATATATATATATATATATATACC
Organism: Linderniella brevidens; assembly: GCA_004919715.1. NCBI lineage: Eukaryota > Viridiplantae > Streptophyta > Magnoliopsida > Lamiales > Linderniaceae > Linderniella > Linderniella brevidens. Next base: position 3,652,088 of record SWDC01000151.1, read on the forward strand.
TTGAAGGCAGCGTCGATGTCGGAATAATCGAAGCAGACCTCAACAGGGTTCCTCTGATCGGGCTTCTGAGGGATCTCCACGTGTCCCGTCAGATCTTCCGTCTCGTGTTGCTTCGCCGGCGTGAAAGCTATCGTAGTTTGTCCACTCTCGAGCTCCCCCCATCTATTATATACATATATATTATATATATGATCATTATTACAACGACGACGTTGATTAAGATAGATATCAAAATATATATAATTATTAATTGCTAGCAAGCTACCTGCGAGAGTCGTCGAGGCGTCGAACGTTGTAGCCGAAGGCCTTGGCGTAGAAATCGACCGATTTCGCCACGTCCCTTACGTATACCACCGTGTATGCAAACACGGGTTTCAAGCCGTTTGACGATGCCATGAGATAGATAATTAGCTGAAAATAAAATCTCTCGTAGGTCGTCGATGAACGCGTTATAACAATAGTAGCTGGGTGCTTCTGTTTAATATATATATATATATATATGTATATAATATGTGTATGTTCTAGATGAGATGATTACGGATGGTAATGTGGACACGTCTGTCTGTAGAGGATCCACGTGTAACTCATGGGTGCATCTGAGGGCACCACGTAGCCATAGACGATCGTTTCGCTTTTTAAGTTGGAATTTTACCGACTCTAGTACAATATCTTTACTATACGCTTCCATATATTTTTTCTTTATTGCATCTTTTTTTTTTTATTATTATTATAATAATCTCCATATAAGAATTGATATATTTCAAGTTATCATTTCATGTATTAAACATTTAATTATAAATAACTCACACATAAAGTAATATTATATATTGGAACACACAAGATTCCAAAGGCCTATATTTGTAAAAATAAGGTGTGCATTCCCACATCATTTTTGCTTGTCAAGAATATTACAAACCAAGTAATTCTTGGCACACCATTTCTTAGGAAAATATTTCCTATCATTAATATTGATGAACGCGGATTTAAAGGAAGCTTCGAAAATAAAGAAGTATACTTTAAATTCATTACTGAACCAATTTCACGAATTCTTAGTGAAATTAAAAATTCTATTCTTATTAGAGCAAAAGAAAATCAAATAAATTATTTGAAACAAGAAATCAGTATAGTTACGATTGAGGATAAAATCCAAAATCCTAAGTTACAACAAAAAATTAAGCTTACTCATAATAAATTTACATTGCAAATATGCAATGATCTTCCAAATGCATTCTGGAACAGAAAGAAACATATTGTTTCTTTACCCTACGAAGAAGGTTTTAGTGAGAAAAATATTCCCACTAAAGCTCGTCCTTGTCAAATGAATGCTGAATTATTAGAATTATGTAAGAAAGAAATAAATTCTCTTTTACAGAAAGGTTTAATAAAACCTTCAAAATCTCCTTGGTCGTGTACCGCCTTTTATGTTAATAATGCAGCAGAAAAGGAAAGAGGAGCACCCAGGTTAGTAATTAATTACAAACCGTTGAATAAAGTTTTGAAATGGATCAGGTATCCTATTCCTAATAAAAAGGATTTGCTTGATCGACTGCATAATGCAATCCTATTTTCAAAATTTGATTTAAAATTTGGTTTTTGACAAATCCAGGTTGAAGAAAAGGATCGGTATAAAACCGCCTTTGCTGTCCCAATTGGACAATTTGAATGGAACGTTATGCCTTTTGGTTTAAAAAACGCTCCTTCTGAATTTCAAAATATTATGAATGATATATTCATTCCTTATAGTAACTTTATTATCGTATATATTGATGACATTTTAGTATTTTCTAAAGATATCGAAACACATTTTAAACATCTTAATATTTTTAAGAAAATAATTATCCAAAACGGATTAGTCATATCTAGTCCAAAAATGATTTTATTCCAAACTAAAATTAGATTTTTGGGTCATACTATTGAAAAGGGTAGTATTACTCCAATTAATAGAAGTATTGAATTTGCGTCAAAATTTCCTGATCAAATTCTCGATAAAACACAATTACAAAGATTTTTAGGAAGTCTAAATTATATTTCCCCCTATTATAAAAATCTTGCAATTGATACATCTATTTTATATGATAGATTAAAAAAGACACCTTGTCAATGGACAAATTGTCACACTGAAGCTATTAAGAAAATCAAAATTAAAGTCATGCATCTTCCTTGTCTCATGCTTGCTAATCCTACTTGGCAAAAAATTATTGAGACAAATGCGTCTGATATTGGTTATGGAGGAATATTAAACCAAGTTTCTCCAGATGATAAATTTGAGCATCTTGTTAGATTCTATTCCGGAAAATGGAATAATGCTCAGAAAAATTATGCTACTATAGCCAGAGATGTTCTCGCTATAGTTAAATGTGTTTTAAAATTCCAAGATGATCTTTACAATCAAAAGTTTTTAATAAAAACTGACTGTCAAGCAGCGAAATTCATGTTCCAAAAGGATTTCAAACCATAATGTCTCAAAACAAATGTTTGCGAGATGGCAGGCTCATTTAGCCCCTTTCGATTTCGAAATAATTTATAAAAAGGGAAGCGATAATAGTCTTCCTGATTTTCTTACTCGTGAATTTCTTACATGAGTTTTTTGCAATAATGTCCCAATATGGGAGAGGTTTCGCCTCTAATAGAGGTGGACGTGGTGGTCGTGGACATATTATTGCCCAAATGGGTAACAAGAAACTGGTGAAAGAAAATCTTTCACAATTTTCTGCGTCTTCAAGTAATACTTGGAATAAAGACGATCCAACATACAAAGAGTTTCTTGAATACAAGAAACAAAAGGCGCAATCTCAAAATAAAGAAGGCACTTCTTATGCAAAAATTATTGCAGACGATGACGAAGACGTCGATTACGAGAAAAAGAACCATACAGAGGTAATACTTCTGTTAGAATTTAAAGACCTAAAATGGTCTGATAAACCTTGGACAATAATGTCAAGGTATTTGGAGAAAGCATCATATGCTGCTCCTTTCTATAAATCTCGAGATAATTACGAGAATATTTTATAGGCCACTGGAACGGCTGATTTTGAGCATTTTAATGCGGGTAATACCCAAACTGCTCAAAGAAAAGGTTATACCTTTAGCAAAATTATTATTAAGCAGATAATTACTGCTGAAAATTGGGCAATTCATCCCTTAAAGGATAGAGAATATCTCCATCCCGAATCAAAAATTTTGATTAAATTTAATTACTATGATTATATTGATGCCTTTAATAAGGTATTCTTATATCAAAATGATTCTAAAAAACATTCTTGGTGGATAAAAATCTGCTCAGATGTTTATAAGAAAGAAATTCCAAATTGGTTTTATCAATGGTGGCTATTATATGGCGCATCTATTGAAATTCTAAAGGAACCCTTCTTTGGCCTTTACCAAGAATGGGTTAAAGTCTCTCCATTTCAAATAGAAGCGGAGCATAATAAACAATGTATAGAAGGAATGGCTTCTTTACATTTCTATATTGAATTTTCTATTCAATGGATTTGGAGATGGACTCCTGAAGTTGGTCATACCCAACAAAAACTTCCTTGTCTCCAGAGGAATTTTTATATTAAATTTTGGAAGAAAATGATTAGAAAAACTCAAACTGACGAATATGAAAGTCAGCAAACGATTGATAAAATCGAAGAGAAAATTTCTCTATATAAAGATGCGATTAATAATCGCCAACAAAGGGAAGCCCCTAGTCCTTTTGAAACCATCTCTAGAAGAATTAATCTTCAGAAGGGAAAATTGAAACCCAACGAGATAATTGATGTTTATCTCGAAGAGATGAAAAAAAATATTGCAAAAAATTTTGGAATGGACATTTCGGACATCTCAATGGAAACTTCATAAAAAGATGAAGAAATTTGCCCTGCTGGTGAAGGACAAAGTCCGGAAAATCCGGATGATATCTTTATTGAAGATATCGATGACACTCATGATCGCATTGAACAAAAAATATCAATTATTAAAGACAAGGTTGCACAAATTACCAAGTCTCGTGAAGAATTTGAAGGGCTTAAAGCCAAAGGATCACTCAAAGTGGACAAGACTAATTAAAGTTGATCGTGACATCCACGAAGACAAAGCTCACAGCTGTCATCCACGATGAAGAATTTAAAGTTGATCGTGACATTCACGAAGAAAAAGTTCACAGCTGTCAAGATTCCCTCAACAAGTGGGGCAGCTACGAAAGAAAATTCTTTCCCTCAATTATTGTACTTCTATTTATTACCTTCAAACCCAAATGTTTAGGGTGTGCTTTCTTGTGTGCTCTTTTCTACAATTTCCTTTACTCTCTCCCTCATCACTCCTGTAACTCTCTCTAAGAAATAAAAGTTGAAGATCGCTATACAACTCTCTACAAGTAAGTTTTTTCTTTTTTAAAAAAAATTATATTTCTCATCGAGCCCCAATGATGGGCTAATTCTACCGTTAAACTACATCAAGATGCCTTAATACCTAAAACATGGTTTTATTTTATCAGATGTGTCTTATATTTTCTTCTATCAATTGAAAGAATTAAGTTTTGGATAAAGGTTGTAATTAAATTTGATTTCGATTAATTCCTTGTCGGCGTTTGGCAAAGCCCGTGTTGCCGCAGAAAGGCGTTTGTAGGGCAAAGGCTGTTACCGATCGAATTAATTGAATGATAATTTTGTTATGCAAAATCATCCCTTGTATCCGACGATTTAATTCTAACAATCGTTAGAAGGTCCATGTATAAGATCCAAAGATGGTATCAGAGCCATGGTGGAGGTATTAGGAAGTCAAGGTGTAGTTTAACGTCTTTTTCTTATGAATTTGATGAGAAGAAAAGATACTGTTAAAAACAGTATTAAAGAGGAGTATGATATTCTTCAAAATTTAGATAAATTAAATCGTTGGACAATTCCTAAGATAGATTACAAAGTAATCTATGAATTAGGAACTTTCGAAAAATTAGGCCTAAAACAGGTAGTCAAAACTACCGAAGAAACTATTTCTCTCAACATTGAAGAAATGATTATTAGACTTCTAAGTAATAGAGACTTAGAAAAATATAGAATAAACCATAAGTTTATTCATATAGGGTTAGTTCAGGTCGCCTTTAAACCTTTAACTTTGGAAGGTTTACCTGAGAGCTTTATTGCAGCTCTTAGAGATGGTCGAAATCTCGACTGGAAACAATCCCTTATGGGAATAATTCAGTCTAGTCTCGCCCATTGCCCAGTATACTTTAATGTATACCCAAATCTCCAATTATCATTAACTGATGTCAATATATTTGATGCTCTAACATTAAATGTCAAAACTCACGGATATAATTACGCTCCAGGATCGGAAGTAATTTGTATCTGTTACAGGATTTATTATAAGCCTCTTTATACACTGAATCCTCAGTGTAAAATCGTTGATAAACCCATCAACGAGACTGTTCTTATAGAAACCAATTTCAGTAGATCTAATATCACAACTCGTAGATCTATTAAATGGGAAGAAATTCAATTCCCAGAAAATTGGGTTATTGAACGAGCAATGCCTCTTCAGCCCAAAATAAAGAATAATCCCACTCAAATAATACAAACAACAGATAGAACTGTTCAAATACAATTTGAGCAAAATAGAAGATCTGTTGATATTAAAACCCCAAGATCTAAAAATACTAGGTCAATCTCTTCACGATATCATATATCACCATGTGATTATCTGGTACGATCTCCTTCTAGAGCCTCAACTTCTCAAATTAGAGAATCAACCTCTAGTGATTACCTACCAAATACAGTTGAAGAATTGAGGATTAATTCAGATAATATTGTTCACGGTATTTTTAAAAATCAAGACGAGGAAATAACCGAGTCAGAAATGGATTTTCGTGTTTAATGGATTTTAAATCAAAAATCGATTTTAGCCCGGGTTCACCGGCAAGAAAGAAAATTCAACAAGAATTCTTTCAACCCAAATGGGAACCTTTTAGAAAATGGTTTTTTGAAAACTTTAATAAAGAAGATAAAAATATTATCCAAGAAAAATTTTATAAAGACCTTGAAAAACGGAATGAAAAATTACCTTTTGTTCCTTGGTTTTTAACAAAATATTTTAAGAATATGATTTCTGTTCTTGAAAGAAATTATAAGCTTTCAACTGGGAAAAATCTTATTTCAGTCTTTCCTCCTCAAACTAGTTTCCAAATGGAAAAAGAAAATGAAATTAGATTTTTTACTGCTTTTCAAAAATTATTTGAAAACGATACGCTTTCTATTACTATTAATCATATTAATAGTCTTTTAAAACAACAAAATTATACTAATATGTATGTTATTGTTTTAGGAGAACAAATTTCTTTATTAAAGAAAAATATCGAAGAACTCTGATACCATTTATGGATCTGATACATGGACCTTCTAACGATTGTTAGAATTACATCGTCGGATACAAGGGATAATTTTGCATAACAAAATTATCATTCAATTAATTCGATCGGTAACAGCCTTTGCCCTTCAAACGCCTTTCTGCGGCAACACGGGCTTTGCCAAACGCCGACAATGAATTAATCGAAATCAAATTTAATTACAACCTTTATCCAAAACTTAATTCTTTCAATTGATAGAAGAAAATATAAGACATATCTGATAAAAGAAAACCATGTTTTAGGTATTAAGGCATCTTGATGTAGTTTAACGGTAGAATTAGCCCATCATTGGGGCTTGGTGAGAAATATAATTTTATTTAAAAAAGAAAAAACTTACTTGTAGAGAGTTGTATAACGATCTTCAACTTTTATTTCTTAGATAATTTTTACAAGAGAGATGAGGGAGAGAGTAAAGGAGAGCGTAGGAGAGAGTACAAAAAAGCACCCAAAAAAGCACACCCTAAACATTTGGGTTTGAAGGTAATAAATAGAAGTACAATAATTGAGGGAAAGAATTTTCTTTCGTAGCTGCCCCACTTGTTGAGGGAATCTTGACAGCTGTGAGCTTTATCTTCGTGAATGTCACGATCAACTTTAAATTCTTCATCGTGGATGACAGCTGTGAGCTTTGTCTTCGTGGATGTCACGATCAACTTTAATTAGTCTTGTCCACTTTGAGTGATCCTTTGGCTTTGAGCCCTTCAAATTCTTCACGAGACTTGGTAATTTGTGCAACCTTGTCTTTAATAATTTATATTTCTTGTTCAATGCGATCATGAGTGTCATCGATATCTTCAATAAAGATATCATCCGGATTTTCCGGACTTTGTCCTTCACCTGCAAGGCAAATTTCTTCATCTTTTGATGAAGTTTCCATTGAGATGTCCGAAATGTCCATTCCAAAATTTTTTGCAATATCTTTTTTCATTTCTTCGAGATAAACATCAATTATCTCGTTGGGCTTCATTTTTCCCTTCTGAAGATTAATTCTTCTAGAGATGGTTTCAAAAGGACTAGGCGCTTCCCTTTGTTGGCGATTATTAATCGCATTTTTATATAGGGAAATTTTATCTTCGATTTTAACAATCGTTTGCTGACTTTCATATTCGTCAGTTTGAGTTTTTCTAATCATTTTCTTCCAAAATTTAATATAAAAATTCCTCTGGAGACAAGGAAGTTTTTGTTGGGTATGACCAACTTCAGGAGTCCATCTCCAAATCCATGGAATAGAAAATTCAATATAAAAATGTAAAGAAGCCATTCCTTCTATACATTGTTTATTATGCTCCGCTTCAATTAGAAATGGAGAGACTTTAACCCATTCTTGGTAAAGGCCAAAGAAGGGTTCTTTTAGAATTTCAATTGATGCGCCATATAATAGCCACCATTGATAAAACCAATTTGGAATTTCTTTCTTATAAACATCTGAGCAGATTTTTATCCACCAAGAATGTTTTTTAGAATCATTTTGATATAAGAATACCTTATTAAAGGCATCAATATAATCATAGTAATTAAATTTAATCAAAATTTTTGATTCGGGATGGCGATATTCTCTATCCTTTAAGGGATGAATTGCCCAATTTTCAGCAGTAATTATTTGCTTAATAATAATTTTGCTAAAGGTATAAACTTTTCTTTGAGCAGTTTGGGTATTACCCGCATTAAAATGCTCAAAATCAGCCGTTGCAGTGGCCTTTAAAATATTCTCGTAATTATCTCGAGATTTATAGAAGGGAGCAGCATATGATGCTTTCTCTAAATACCTTGACATTATTGTCCAAGGTTCATCAGACCATTTTAGGTCTTTAAATTCTAACAGAAGTATTACCTCTGTATGATTCTTTTTCTCGTAATCGACGTCTTCGTCATCGTCTGCAATAATTTTTGCATAAGAAGTGCCTTCTTTATTTTGCGATTGCGCCTTTTGTTTCTTGTATTCAAGAAACTCCTTGTATGTTGGATGGTCTTTATTCCAAGTATTACTTGAAGACGCAGAGAATTGTGAAAGATTTTCTTTCACCAGTTTCTTGTTACCCATTTGGGCAATAATATGTCCACGACCACCACGTCCACCTCTATTAGAGGCGAAACCTCTCCCATATTGGGACATTGCTGCACATTGCAAAAAACTCATGTAAGAAATTCACGAGTCAGAAAATCAGGAAGACTATTATCGCTTCCCTTTTTATAAATTATTTCGAAATCGAAAGGGGCTAAATGAGCCTGCCATCTCGCAAACATTTGTTTTGAGACATTATGTTTGAAATCCTTTTGGAACATGAATTTCGCTGCTTGACAGTCAGTTTTTATTAAAAACTTTTGATTGTAAAGATAATCTTGGAATTTTAAAACACATTTAACTATAGCGAGAACTTCTCTGGCTATAGTAGCGTAATTTTTCTGAGCATTATTCCATTTTCCTGAATAGAATCTAACAAGATGCTCAAATTTATCATCTGGAGAAACTTGTTTTAATATTCCTCCATAACCAATATCAGACGCATCTGTCTCAATAATTTTTTGCCAAGTAGGATTAGCAAGCATGAGACAAGGAAGATGCATGACTTTACTTTTGATTTTCTTAATGGCTTCAGTATGACAATTTGTCCATTGACAAGGTGTCTTTTTTAATCTATCATATAAAATAGATGTATCAATTGCAAGATTTTTATAATAGGGGGAAATATAATTTAGACTTCCTAAAAATCTTTGTAATTGTGTTTTATCGAGAATTTGATCAGGAAATTTTGACGCAAAGTCAATACTTCTATTAATTGGAGTAATACTACCCTTTTCAATAGTATGACCCAAAAATCTAGTGTATAGACAACATTATCCACTTGTTGACCATTTTCTTCTTTTATGGTTAAGTAAATATCGTCCTTTTCACGTTGAGATAAGTAATTATCCCACCATCCTTTTAACTGACCAGTAAAGCCAGCGACGATCATTTTTGCAACAGCTCTATCATTATTTTGATTAGCTTTGCAAATCGTGCTGTACATAAGCATTCTATGTATCATATTATAAATTTGTCTTTCGGTATAACCATCTAAATTCCATTCGTATATACATCTACCGTTATACGAATTATTGAGCATAAATTCTTGTTCTTCGAACAAGATGTCTTGAGGAGTAGGCCTAGGATAATAATATTTACTTTGAGTTGGCCTATCAGCATATTTCGTATGCTTAAGTTTATTAATTTCTTGATTAAATGTATTTTGAAGATTATCAGAATTTTCTAATCGATCTTCAAATTCTTCGCTTAAAGTAGTAAGCTTAAGATTTTGAAATTTGTCTTCAATAAGTTTCTCAATATGAGAAATAGATTTTAGTTTAAAATCTGTAATTTCAGGAGGAGGTTGAATACTGGGAGACGCAATATCAACCGTGTCCAACTTATTTTTTTCTTTCAATAAAAAGTTTTTTATATCTTTTATCGAGGATAAAATTTCTTCGATATTTTTCTTTAATAAAGAAATTTGTTCTCCTAAAACAATAACATACATATTAGTATAATTTTGTTGTTTTAAAGGACTATTAATATGATTAATAGTAATAGAAAGCGTATCGTTTTCAAATAATTTTTGAAAAGCATTAAAAAATCTAATTTCATTTTCTTTTTCCATTTGGAAACTAGTTTGAGGAGGAAAGACTGAAATAAGATTTTTCCATTTTGAAAGCTTATAATTTCTTTCAAGAACAGAAATCATATTCTTAAAATATTTTGTTAAAAACCAAGGAACAAAAGGTAATTTTTCATTCCGTTTTTCAAGGTCTTTAAAAAATTTTTCTTGGATAATATTTTTATCTTCTTTATTAAAGTTTTCAAAAAACCATTTTCTAAAAGGTTCCCATTTGGGTTGAAAGAATTCTTGTTGAATTTTCTTTCTTGCCGGTGAACCCGGGCTAAAATCGATTTTTGATTTAAAATCCATTAAACACGAAAATCCATTTCTGACTCGGTTATTTCCTCGTCTTGATTTTTAAAAATGGTATCAGAGCCATGGTGGAGGTATTAGGAAGTCAAGGTGTAGTTTAACGTCTTTTTCTTATGAATTTGATGAGAAGAAAAGATACTGTTAAAAACAGTATTAAAGAGGAGTATGATATTCCTCAAAATTTGGATAAATTAAATCGTTGGACAATTCCTAAGATAGATTACAAAGTAATCTATCAATTAGGAACCTTCGAAAAATTAGGCCTAAAACAGGTAGTCAAAACTACCGAAGAAACTATTTCTCTCAACAATGAAGAAATGGTTATTAGACTTCTAAGTAATAGAGACTTAGAAAAATATAGAATAAACCATAAGTTTATTCATATTGGGTTAGTTCAGGTCGCCTTTAAACCTTTAACTTTGGAAGGTTTACCTGAGAGCTTTATAGCAGCTCTTAGAGATGGTCGAAATCTCGACTGGAAACAATCCCTTATGGGAATAATTCAGTCTAGTCTCGCCCATGGCCCAGTATACTTTAATGTATACCCAAATCTCCAATTATCATTAACTGATGTCAATATATTTGATGCTCTAACATTAAATGTCAAAACTCACGGATATAATTACGCTCCAGGATCGGAAGTAATTTGTATCTGTTACAGGATTTATTATAAGCCTCTTTATACACTGAATCCTCAGTGTAAAATCGTTGATAAACCCATCAACGAGACTGTTCTTATAGAAACCAATTTCAGTAGATCTAATATCACAACTCGTAGATCTATTAAATGGGAAGAAATTCAATTCCCAGAAAATTGGGTTATTGAACGAGCAATGCCTCTTCAGCCCAAAATAAAGAATAATCCCACTCAAATAATACAAACAACAGATAGAACTGTTCAAATACAATTTGAGCAAAATAGAAGATCTGTTGATATTAAAACCCCAAGATCTAAAAATACTAGGTCAATCTCTTCACGATACCATATATCACCATGTGATTATCTGGTACGATCTCCTTCTAGAGCCTCAACTTCTCAAATTAGAGAATCAACCTCTAGTGATTACCTACCAAATACAGTAGAAGAATTGAGAATTAATTCAGATAATATTGTTCACGGTATTTTTAAAAATCAAGACGAGGAAATAACCGAGTCAGAAATGGATTTTCGTGTTTAATGGATTTTAAATCAAAAATCGATTTTAGCCCGGGTTCACCGGCAAGAAAGAAAATTCAACAAGAATTCTTTCAACCCAAATGGGAACCTTTTAGAAAATGGTTTTTTGAAAACTTTAATAAAGAAGATAAAAATATTATCCAAGAAAAATTTTATAAAGACCTTGAAAAACGGAATGAAAAATTACCTTTTGTTCCTTGGTTTTTAACAAAATATTTTAAGAATATGATTTCTGTTCTTGAAAGAAATTATAAGCTTTCAACTGGGAAAAATCTTATTTCAGTCTTTCCTCCTCAAACTAGTTTCCAAATGGAAAAAGAAAATGAAATTAGATTTTTTAATGCTTTTCAAAAATTATTTGAAAACGATACGCTTTCTATTACTATTAATCATATTAATAGTCTTTTAAAACAACAAAATTATACTAATATGTATGTTATTGTTTTAGGAGAACAAATTTCTTTATTAAAGAAAAATATCGAAGAAATTTTATCCTCGATAAAAGACATAAAAAACTTTTTATTGAAAGAAAAAAATAAGTTAGAAACGGTTGATATTGCATCTCCCAGTATTCAACCTCCTCCTGAAATTACAGATTTTAAACTAAAATCTATTTCTCATATTGAGAAACTTCTTGAAGACAAATTTCAAAATCTTAAGCTTACTACTTTAAGCGAAGAATTTGAAGATCAATTAGAAAATTCTGATAACCTTCAAAATACATTTAATCAAGAAATTAATAAACTTAAGCATACGAAATATGCTGATAGGCCAACTCAAAGTAAATATTATTATCCTAGGCCTACTCCTCAAGATATCTTGTTCGAAGAACAAGAATTTATGCTCATTAATTCGTATAACGGTAGATGTATATACGAATGGAATTTAGATGGTTATACCGAAAGACAAATTTATAATATGATACATAGAATGCTTATGTATAGCACGATTTGCAAAGCCAATCAAAATAATGATAGAGCTGTTGCAAAAATGATCGTCGCTGGCTTTACTGGTCAGTTAAAAGGTTGGTGGGATAATTACTTATCTCAACGTGAAAAGGACGATATTTACTTAACCATAAAAGAAGAAAATGGTCAACAAGTGGATAATGTTGTCTATACACTTTGTGTAAACATCATTGAACACTTTACAGGCCGATGGTCTGATAATTCTGAAAATATCAGAACTCTTCTTCAAAATCTTAGGTGTAAAACTCTTACATCTTTTAGATGGTACAAAGATACCTTCCTTAGCCGAGTTATGGAACTCCCTGAGTCAAATAGTACTCACTGGAAATATAAATTTATAGAAGGTCTTCCTTCTCTCTTCGCAGAAAGAGTAAGGAATAATCTTAGAAAAGGAGAATCGAGTATCGATTATAATTCCTATACTTATGGTAAACTTATTGGAACTTGCATACAAGAAGGTTTAGCCTTATGCAACGAAATAAAATTAAATAAACAAGTCAAAAGAAATTCTTTAGATTAAAAGAAACAATTAGGAGAATTCTGTGGTCAATTTGGCATGGAAAACCCCTCTTGGAGCAAAACTCCAAAAGAACATAAAACTAAAAAATATTCTTCTAAACAATATGAAAGAAGAAAAGTTAGAAAATCTGAACGAAGAGAAAAAAATTTCTCTAAAGGAAATAATTTTCAATACAGAAATAAATTTCCCCCTATTATCTGCCGAAAGTGCGGAAAAATTGGTCATAAAGCGAGTACTTGCTGGACCAAAAAGAAAATAAATAATTTAGAAATCGATAGTGAGTTAAAAGAAACACTATCGAAAATTCTACTTGAATCTGATAATGAATCAAATCACTCTTCTGACAATGAAAATAACATTATTGAAGATATTTCATCAGAATCTGATGAATGCCGAAACTGTCAAATAGGACAACCTTGCTCAAAAAATTCAGATAAATCAGAATCTGAATCAGAAAATGATAATTTGTATCAAATTATCTCCCAATTTCAAGAGGTTAATGTCCTCGACAATAATCTCTTAGAAATACTTAAAGAAACTGATGATACATATTTAAAGAATCTAATCATCAAGAAAATTATTAAAAATGAAGAAACTTCTAAAGAAGTTATTCAAAAATTGGAACCCTATAAAATGACAGAAGTAATGAAATTACTTCGAAATAAAAATAAAATTAACGAATCTCCAGTTAATATTAAAGATTTAACTATTGAGATTTCAGTTCTTAAAACAGAAATTAAAGAATTAACATTAAGTAATGATAATTTAGAAAGAAGACTTTCTAAACTCGAAAAAGGGAAAAGAAATTATTGATGAATCATCTTTTAAATCCCTTGAAGAATTTACCAGTAAGACAGAAAATGATAATTTTCTTTCTACTATGGAAGTCATCACTTCTCAAAAATGGTTAGTGAAGATTTCACTACTTATTGATAAAAATTATCAAAAAGATCTTATTGCTCTTATTGATAGTGGTGCAGATTTAAACTGTATCCAAGAAGGTATTATACCTACTCAATATTTTTATAAAACAACTCATTCTCTCAGCTCTGCCAGCGGAGAAAGGTTGCAAATTAATTATAAGATTCCAAAGGCCTATATTTGTAAAAATAAGGTCTGCATTCCCACATCATTTTTGCTTGTCAAAAATATTACAAACCAAGTAATTCTTGGCACACCATTTCTTAGGAAAATATTTCCTATCATTAATATTGATGAACGCGGATTTAAAGGAAGCTTCGAAAATAAAGAAGTATACTTTAAATTCATTACTGAACCAATTTCACGAATTCTTAGTGAAATTAAAAATTCTATTCTTATTAGAGCAAAAGAAAATCAAATAAATTATTTGAAACAAGAAATTAGTATACTTACGAAAATCCAAAATCCTAAGTTACAACAAAAAATTAAGCTAACTCATAATAAATTTACATTGCAAATATGCAATGATCTTCCAAATGCATTCTGGAACAGAAAGAAACATATTGTTTCTTTACCCTACGAAGAAGGTTTTAGTGAGAAAAATATTCCCACTAAAGCTCGTCCTTGTCAAATGAATGCTGAATTATTAGAATTATGTAAGAAAGAAATAAATTCTCTTTTACAGAAAGGTTTAATAAAACCTTCAAAATCTCCTTGGTCGTGTACCGCCTTTTATGTTAATAATGCAGCAGAAAAGGAAAGAGGAGCACCCAGGTTAGTAATTAATTACAAACCGTTGAATAAAGTTTTGAAATGGATCAGGTATCCTATTCCTAATAAAAAGGATTTGCTTGATCGATTGCATAATGCAATCCTATTTTCAAAATTTGATTTAAAATCTGGTTTTTGGCAAATCCAGGTTGAAGAAAAGGATCGGTATAAAACCGCCTTTGATGTCCCAATTGGACAATTTGAATGGAACGTTATGCCTTCTGGTTTAAAAAATGCTCCTTCTGAATTTCAAAATATTATGAATGATATATTCATTCCTTATAGTAACTTTATTATCGTATATATTGATGATATTTTAGTATTTTCTAAAGATATCGAAACACATTTTAAACATCTTGATATTTTTAAGAAAATAATTATCCAAAACGGATTAGTCATATCTAGTCCAAAAATGATTTTATTCCAAACTAAAATTAGATTTTTGGGTCATACTATTGAAAAGGGTAGTATTACTCCAATTAATAGAAGTATTGAATTTGCGTCAAAATTTCCTGATCAAATTCTCGATAAAACACAATTACAAAGATTTTTAGGAAGTCTAAATTATATTTCCCCCTATTATAAAAATCTTGCAATTGATACATCTATTTTATATGATAGATTAAAAAAGACACCTTGACAATGGACAAATTGTCATACTGAAGCTATTAAGAAAATCAAAAGTAAAGTCATGCATCTTCCTTGTCTCATGCTTGCTAATCCTACTTGGCAAAAAATTATTGAGACAGATGCGTCTGATATTGGTTATGGAGGAATATTAAAACAAGTTTCTCCAGATGATAAATTTGAGCATCTTGTTAGATTCTATTCAGGAAAATGGAATAATGCTCAGAAAAATTACGCTACTATAGCCAGAGAAGTTCTCGCTATAGTTAAATGTGTTTTAAAATTCCAAGATGATCTTTACAATCAAAAGTTTTTAATAAAAACTGACTGTCAAGCAGCGAAATTCATGTTCCAAAAGGATTTCAAACATAATGTCTCAAAACAAATGTTTGCGAGATGGCAGGCTCATTTAGCCCCTTTCGATTTCGAAATAATTTATAAAAAGGGAAGCGATAATAGTCTTCCTGATTTTCTGACTCGTGAATTCAACTTTGAATTCTTCATCGTGGATGACAGTTGTGAGCTTTGTCTTCGTGGATGTCACGATCAACTTTAATTAGTCTTGTCCACTTTGAGTGATCATTTGGCTTTAAGCCCTTCAAATTCTTCACGAGACTTGGTAATTTGTGTAACCTTGTCTTTAATAATTGATATTTCTTGTTCAATGCGATCATGAGTGTCATCGATATCTTCAATAAAGATATCATCCGGATTTTCCGGACTTTGTCCTTCACCAGCAAGGCAAATTTCTTCATCTTTTGATGAAGTTTCCATTGAGATGTCCGAAATGTCCATTCCAAAATTTTTTGCAATATCTTTTTTCATCTCTTCGAGATAAACATCAATTATCTCGTTGGGCTTCATTTTTCCCTTCTGAAGATTAATTCTTCTAGAGATGGTTTCAAAAGGACTAGGTGCTTCCCTTTGTTGGCGATTATTAATCGCATTTTTATATAGGGAAATTTTCTCTTCGATTTTATCAATCGTTTGCTGACTTTCATATTCGTCAGTTTGAGTTTTTCTAATCATTTTCTTCCAGAATTTAATGTAAAAATTCCTCTGGAGACAAGGAAGTTTTTGTTGGGTATGACCAACTTCAGGAGTCCATCTCCAAATCCATGGAATAGAAAATTCAATATAAAAATGTAAAGAAGCCATTCCTTCTATACATTGTTTATTATGCTCCGCTTCAATTAGAAATGGAGAGACTTTAACCCATTCTTGGTAAAGGCCAAAGAAGGGTTCCTTTAGAATTTCAATAGATGCGCCATATAATAGCCACCATTGATAAAATCAATTTGGAATTTCTTTCTTATAAACATCTGAGCAGATTTTTATCCACCAAGAATGTTTTTTAGAATCATTTTGATATAAGAATACCTTATTAAAGGCATCAATATAATCATAGTAATTAAATTTAATCAAAATTTTTGATTCGGGATGAAGATATTCTCTATCCTTTAAGGGATGAATTGCCCAATTTTCAGCAGTAATTATCTGCTTAATAATAATTTTGCTAAAGGTATAACCTTTTCTTTGAGCAGTTTGGGTATTACCCGCATTAAAATGCTCAAAATCAGCCGTTCCAGTGGCCTATAAAATATTCTCGTAATTATCTCGAGATTTATAGAAAGGAGCAGCATATGATGCTTTCTCCAAATACCTTGACATTATTGTCCAAGGTTATCAGACCATTTTAGGTCTTTAAATTCTAACAGAAGTATTACCTCTGTATGGTTCTTTTTCTCGTAATCGACGTCTTCGTCATCGTCTGCAATAATTTTTGCATAAGAAGTGCCTTCTTTATTTTGCGATTGCGCCTTTTGTTTCTTGTATTCAAGAAACTCTTTGTATGTTGGATCGGCTTTATTCCAAGTATTACTTGAGGACGCAGAAAATTGTGAAAGATTTTCTTTCACCAGTTTCTTGTTACCCATTTGGGCAATAATATGTCCACGACCACCACGTCCACCTCTATTAGAGGCGAAACCTCTCCCATATTGGGACATTATTGCAAAAAACTCATGTAAGAAATTCACGAGTAAGAAAATCAGGAAGACTATTATCGCTTCCCTTTTTATAAATTATTTCGAAATCGAAAGGGGCTAAATGAGCCTGCCATCTCGCAAACATTTGTTTTGAGACATTATGATTGAAATCCTTTTGGAACATGAATTTCGCTGCTTGACAGTCAGTTTTTATTAAAAACTTTTGATTGTAAAGATCATCTTGGAATTTTAAAACACATTTAACTATAGCGAGAACTTCTCTGGCTATAGTAGCATAATTTTTCTGAGCATTATTCCATTTTCCGGAATATAATCTAACAAGATGCTCAAATTTATCATCTGGAGAAACTTGTTTTAATATTCCTCCATAACCAATATCAGACGCATCTGTCTCAATAATTTTTTGCCAAGTAGGATTAGCAAGCATGAGACAAGGAAGATGCATGACTTTACTTTTGATTTTCTTAATAGCTTCAGTGTGACAATTTGTCCATTGACAAGGTGTCTTTTTTAATCTATCATATAAAATAGATGTATCAATTGCAAGATTTTTATAATAGGGGGAAATATAATTTAGACTTCCTAAAAATCTTTGTAATTGTGTTTTATCGAGAATTTGATCAGGAAATTTTGACGCAAATTCAATACTTCTATTAATTGGAGTAATACTACCCTTTTCAATAGTATGACCCAAAAATCTAATTTTAGTTTGGAATAAAATCATTTTTGGACCAGATATGACTAATCCGTTTTGGATAATTATTTTCTTAAAAATATTAAGATGTTTAAAATGTGTTTCGATATCTTTAGAAAATATTAAAATGTCATTAATATATACGATAATAAAGTTACTATAAGGAATGCATATATCATTCATAATATTTTGAAATTCAGAAGGAGCGTTTTTTAAACCAAAAGGCATAACGTTCCATTCAAATTGTCCAATTGGGACAGCAAAGGCGGTTTTATACCGATCCTTTTCTTCAACCTGGATTTGCCAAAAACCAGATTTTAAATCAAATTTTTGAAAATAGGATTGCATTATGCAGTCGATCAAGCAAATCCTTTTTATTAGGAATAGGATACCTGATCCATTTCAAAACTTTATTCAACGGTTTGTAATTAATTACTAACATGGGTGCTCCTCTTTCCTTTTCTGCTGCATTATTAACATAAAAGGCGGTACACGACCAAGGAGATTTTGAAGGTTTTATTAAACCTTTCTGTAAAAGAGAATTTATTTCTTTCTTACATAATTCTAATAATTCAGCATTCATTTGACAAGGACGAGCTTTAGTGGGAATATTTTTCTCACTAAAACCTTCTTCGTAGGGTAAAGAAACAATATGTTTCTTTCTGTTCCAGAATGCATTTGGAAGATCATTGCATATTTGCAATGTAAATTTATTATGAGTAAGCATAATTTTTTGTTGTAACTTAGGATTTTGGATTTTATCCTCAATCGTAAGTATACTGATTTCTTGTTTCAAATAATTTATTTGATTTTCTTTTGCTCTAATAAGAATAGAATTTTTAATTTCACTAAGAATTCGTGAAATTGGTTCAGTAATGAATTTAAAGTATACTTCTTTATTTTCGAAGCTTCCTTTAAATCCGCGTTCATCAATATTAATGATAGGAAATATTTTCCTAAGAAATGGTGTGCCAAGAATTACTTGGTTTGTAATATTCTTGACAAGCAAAAATGATGTGGGAATGCAGACCTTATTTTTACAAATATAGGCCTTTGGAATCTTATAATTAATTTGCAACCTTTCTCCGCTGGCAGAGCTGAGAGAATGAGTTGTTTTATAAAAATATTGAGTAGGTATAATACCTTCTTGGATACAGTTTAAATCTGCACCACTATCAATAAGAGCAATAAGATCTTTTTGATAATTTTTATCAATAAGTAGTGAAATTTTCACTAACCATTTTTGAGAAGTGATGACTTCCAGAGTAGAAAGAAAATTATCATTTTCCGTCTTACTGGTAAATTCTTCAAGGGATTTAAAAGATGATTCATCAAGGATTGATTTGGAAGATGATTCATCAATAATTTCTTTTCCCTTTTCGAGTTTAGAAAGTCTTCTTTCTAAATTATCATTACTTAATGTTAATTCTTTAATTTCTGTTTTAAGAACTGAAATCTCAATAGTTAAATCTTTAATATTAACTGGAGATTCGTTAATTTAATTTTTATTTCGAAGTAATTTCATTACTTCTGTCATTTTATAGGGTTCCAATTTTTGAATAACTTCTTTAGAAGTTTCTTCATTTTTAATAATTTTCTTGATGATTAGATTCTTTAAATATGATCATCAGTTTCTTTAAGTATTTCTAAGAGATTATTGTCGAGGACATTAACCTCTTGAAATTGGGAGATAATTTGATACAAATTATCATTTTCTGATTCAGATTCTGATTTATCTGAATTTTTTGAGCAAGGTTGTCCTATTTGACAGTTTCGGCATTCATCAGATTCTGATGAAATATCTTCAATAATGTTATTTTCATTGTCAGAAGAGTGATTTGATTCATTATCAGATTCAAGTAGAATTTTCGATAGTGTTTCTTTTAACTCACTATCGATTTCTAAATTATTTATTTTCTTTTTGGTCCAGCAAGTACTCGCTTTATGACCAATTTTTCCGCACTTTCGGCAGATAATAGGGGGAAATTTATTTCTGTATTGAAAATTATTTCCTTTAGAGAAATTTTTTTTCTTCGTTCAGATTTTCTAACTTTTCTTCTTTCATATTGTTTAGAAGAATATTTTTTAGTTTTATGTTCTTTTGGAGTTTTGCTCCAAGAGGGGTTTTCCATGCCAAATTGACCACAGAATTCTCCTAATTGTTTCTTTTAATCTAAAGAATTTCTTTTGACTTGTTTATTTAATTTTATTTCGTTGCATAAGGCTAAACCTTCTTGTATGCAAGTTCCAATAAGTTTACCATAAGTATAGGAATTATAATCGATACTCGATTCTCCTTTTCTAAGATTATTCCTTACTCTTTCTGCGAAGAGAGAAGGAAGACCATCTATAAATTTATATTTCCAGTGAGTACTATTTGACTCAGGGAGTTCCATAACTCGGCTAAGGAAGGTATCTTTGTACCATCTAAAAGATGTAAGAGTTTTACACCTAAGATTTTGAAGAAGAGTTCTGATATTTTCAGAATTATCAGACCATCGGCCTGTAAAGTGTTCAATGATGTTTACACAAAGTGTATAGACAACATTATCCACTTGTTGACCATTTTCTTCTTTTATGGTTAAGTAAATATCGTCCTTTTCACGTTGAGATAAGTAATTATCCCACCAACCTTTTAACTGACCAGTAAAGCCAGCGACGATCATTTTTGCAACAGCTCTATCATTATTTTGATTGGCTTTGCAAATCGTGCTATACATAAGCATTCTATGTATCATATTATAAATTTGTCTTTCGGTATAACCATCTAAATTCCATTCGTATATACATCTACCGTTATACGAATTAATGAGCATAAATTCTTGTTCTTCGAACAAGATATCTTGAGGAGTAGGCCTAGGATAATAATATTTACTTTGAGTTGGCCTATCAGCATATTTCGTATGCTTAAGTTTATTAATTTCTTGATTAAATGTATTTTGAAGGTTATCAGAATTTTCTAATTGATCTTCAAATTCTTCGCTTAAAGTAGTAAGCTTAAGATTTTGAAATTTGTCTTCAAGAAGTTTCTCAATATGAGAAATAGATTTTAGTTTAAAATCTGTAATTTCAGGAGGAGGTTGAATACTGGGAGATGCAATATCAACCGTTTCTAACTTATTTTTTTCTTTCAATAAAAAGTTTTTTATGTCTTTTATCGAGGATAAAATTTCTTCGATATTTTCTTTAATAAAGAAATTTGTTCTCCTAAAACAATAACATACATATTAGTATAATTTTGTTGTTTTAAAAGACTATTAATATGATTAATAGTAATAGAAAGCGTATCGTTTTCAAATAATTTTTGAAAAGCATTAAAAAATCTAATTTCATTTTCTTTTTCCATTTGGAAACTAGTTTGAGGAGGAAAGACTGAAATAAGATTTTTCCCAGTTGAAAGCTTATAATTTCTTTCAAGAACAGAAATCATATTCTTAAAATATTTTGTTAAAAACCAAGGAACAAAAGGTAATTTTTCATTCCGTTTTTCAAGGTCTTTATAAAATTTTTCTTGGATAATATTTTTATCTTCTTTATTAAAGTTTTCAAAAAACCATTTTCTAAAAGGTTCCCATTTGGGTTGAAAGAATTCTTGTTGAATTTTCTTTCTTGCCGGTGAACCCGGGCTAAAATCGATTTTTGATTTAAAATCCATTAAACACGAAAATCCATTTCTGACTCGGTTATTTCCTCGTCTTGATTTTTAAAAATACCGTGAACAATATTATCTGAATTAATTCTCAATTCTTCTACTGTATTTGGTAGGTAATCACTAGAGGTTGATTCTCTAATTTGAGAAGTTGAGGCTCTAGAAGGAGATCGTACCAGATAATCACATGGTGATATATGGTATCGTGAAGAGATTGACCTAGTATTTTTAGATCTTGGGGTTTTAATATCAACAGATCTTCTATTTTGCTCAAATTGTATTTGAACAGTTCTATCTGTTGTTTGTATTATTTGAGTGGGATTATTCTTTATTTTGGGCTGAAGAGGCATTGCTCGTTCAATAACCCAATTTTCTGGGAATTGAATTTCTTCCCATTTAATAGATCTACGAGTTGTGATATTAGATCTACTGAAATTGGTTTCTATAAGAACAGTCTCATTGATGGGTTTATCAACGATTTTACACTGAGGATTCAGTGTATAAAGAGGCTTATAATAAATCCTGTAACAGATACAAATTACTTCCGATCCTGGAGCGTAATTATATCCGTGAGTTTTGACATTTAATGTTAGAGCATCAAATATATTGACATCAGTTAATGATAATTGGAGATTTGGGTATACATTAAAGTATACTGGGCCATGGGCGAGACTAGACTGAATTATTCCCATAAGGGATTGTTTCCAGTCGAGATTTCGACCATCTCTAAGAGCTGCTATAAAGCTCTCAGGTAAACCTTCCAAAGTTAAAGGTTTAAAGGCGACCTGAACTAACCCAATATGCATAAACTTATGGTTTATTCTATATTTTTCTAAGTCTCTATTACTTAGAAGTCTAATAACCATTTCTTCATTGTTGAGAGAAATAGTTTCTTCGGTAGTTTTGACTACCTGTTTTAGGCCTAATTTTTCGAAGGTTCCTAATTCATAGATTACTTTGTAATCTATCTTAGGAATAGTCCAACGATTTAATTTATCTAAATTTTGAGGAATATCATACTCCTCTTTAATACTGTTTTTAACAGTATCTTTTCTTCTCATCAAATTCATAAGAAAAAGACGTTAAACTACACCTTGACTTCCTAATACCTCCACCATGGCTCTGATACCATTTTTGGATCTTATATTTTAAGTTATCATTTCATGTATTAAACATTTAATTATAAATAACTCACAGATAAAGTAATATTATATATTGGAACACACAAGCATCGAATGAAATATTAATACGTATTATGCATGGTGTATTATATTGACTCAGTACCCAGTTTTTTTTTTTTATAGATTCGAGGGAGCTCAGACACGGGTATAATTTTTTCTAATTCTAATTACTTTTTTGTACGATTTTAATTGTTTTCTTAACTTGTGATTATATATATATATATACTAGTTTTTTACATATACAACTTACGGGTCTTAATTAATTATGCATAATCAATACAAGTTATTAATATAACAAAATTGCGTGTCAGAAAAGTCACATAACTATTCTTCCCAAATGACTTTAAAAACAAATGAAATGGTAAGAGGATTCAGAAATAAAAAGTGAAAGGCAATTTGTTAACTTTATTTGAGGTGCATTGCATCGCACGGACCGTATTTTCTAATATATTTTTCGTCAAACCAGAATCGTTAGGCTCCGAACCCTATTGATAGTGATTAAACCGGTTTGGTTCAGCGAGACGGCGTACGAACCAGATCCACAGAATCCAAAATGATAGAGGTGAGTCACGAGCTATTTTGGCAATTTGTTTCAGTCCCAAGTTCCGTCGGGTCCTGATATTGATGTAGCCATTCGAGCGATTGAGCCACGAGTTACGGATGTTATGAACGCAGCGCTCCTGAAGCAATACAATGGTCAAGATACTCAAGCGGCTTTAGTTTATCGACCAGAATCATTTCCCCCCACCCAATCTGTTTTTATTCTGCATCGATTAATCACTGATAATATTCTAATTGGCTTCGAAACTAACCATGCGATGAAACAACGAAAGACAGGACCGGAGGGTCTTTGTTCCCTTAAACTGGATATGAGTAAAGCTTATGATAGGGTGGAATGACCTTTCTTGGAGAGGGTATTGCGCAAGTTGGGTTTTCATGCATCTTTCATTAATTTAGTTATGCTTTGTATTTCTTCGGTCGAATATTCTTTTGTGCTCAACGGTCGTTGCTTTGGGACCATGTCTCCCGGGCGGGGCTTGCGTCAGGGTGATCCGTTATCTCCGTATTTATTCCTTTTTTGTGCTGAAGAGTTTAGCACTCTTTTAAAGGAAGCCGAAACGGATCGGAAACTACAAGGCATTGTTGCGTGTCAAGGAGCTCCTACGATTTCGCATCTCTTTTTTGGTGATGATACGTTGATCTTTACGCGTTCGAATGTGGAGAGCATGCAGGTGGTTATAGGCATCCTTGAAGATTATGGGAGAGCATCGGGCCAGGCGGTAAATTTCTCAAAGTCATGTACGGCTTTCTCCCCGAATGTTGATGAGACAACGCAACTCCTATGTTGTTCGACCCTTGGCATTAATCGGGAGGCCCGCCATGACTTGTATCTTGGTTTGCCTTCGGTGATGGGGAGGAGTCGAAAAGAGGTTTTTAACCATATTCGTGACCGCATTTGGAAGCATGTGTGCGGTTGGTCGGCAAAGGTGCTCTCACAGACTGGACGGGAGATTCTCATCAAGGCTTTCCTACAGACGATTCCTACGTATGCTATGAATAGCGTATTTCGACTTCCAATGTCATTAATACGTGACATACAAAAACTAATTTCGCGTTTTTGGTGGAGTTCTTCTGATAGACATAAGCTCTTTAATTTAGCTCTTCTTGCCAAACAGGTATGGAGATTACTAATGAAGCCGGAAAGTCTGCTCGGCCAAGTCCTAAAAGCTAGGTACTTCCCTCGTGGAACTGTTATGGAGGCTAGCCTCGGGTCCAATCCCTCTTCTACTTGGCTTGCTATTCACGGGGCGAGAAGCATCGTTCAAGGTGGTAATGCGATTAACGTATGGACTGACCGCTTAGCTTGGCATTATTATACTAGACACGGACTTTTGACCGTGCAATCGGCTTACCATGTGGCTCGCGATATGGAACGCCATGGTGAAGCGGGATCTATGGAGGTTTCTATGGAATGCAAAAGTCCTCCCGAGAGTTAAGATTTTCGTGTGGTGTATGAGCATGGAAGCAGAGTACCTACGGCGGCTAACCTGGTAGCAAGGAAGTGTCTTCATCGATCATCGTGTTTACGGTGTGGAGTGAGACATTGAGGTTGAAGGCGACTGCGTTGCAATTATATCGAGGTTACGATGCTGTAATGCTGATTCTACGTTAGCTGGAACTATTCTCAAGGATTGCTTGGAACTTGCCCGGGATTTTGATTATTTGGAATTTAGATCGGTGAGACGCAATTGTAACAACGTTGTTAATTTTCTTGCCAAGACCCATGGTGTTGATGGGGAAGGTCGTTCCCCACCATCCCAAGCCATGGCTGACTTGTTGTCTTCGGACATTTCTGAAATATTTTAAAAATAAAAAAACAGGGAAAAATAAAAAGAAAAAACAGTCAATTCAACAGTTTAATTCAATATTGAAACATTGAGCTCAAATTGAGGAGCAGACAGGCTTTCAAAAAATCACAGTCCTATCAAGTTCACCGGATTTACTTGCAATCTCTTCCACTAAATTCCATACAAATAATTAAGTGGATTCTCCGTTGAAGAAGAAATAATTGTAGATAATTGAATATGAGCAGTTAGTGTTACAACATAAAGAGGGACCAAATATACCTTTTGAATAGATTCACCATCCATATTATTCCCTCAAGTACCATTAAGGAAAAGTAGCTTGAGGCAACCCTTGAAAAATCCTTAAGAAAAAAGATAACATATGTCACTAAAAATAATCATTTCAGAATGTCAAACGAAAGCACAAATATGTATAGAATATAATAGGCTTCAGATTAGCCTATTAACCGCAATCTCCAGAAGCAAGCTGCATTGCATGTTCCCTCGCCAGCTCCTACGAAGAGATAAGCATATCAAGATCATCAAGATTTAATTAGGACTGAAATGTACCTGGCGGTAACATGGCAAAATTATTCCGTTACAGAGGTAAAGAAAGTCATAATGAAACGTTATGCGACGCCAATAATACATTATTAGGTAATGAAAAAAAAAATTACAAAACATGTATCAATTGAGCACCTACCTCAGTAGAGAGGTCTCTCACTTGGTTAAGGATTTTACTCTTTTTCCCCGAATGTACGTTGACAGTTTACGATTCTCGTGTCATGGCCTTCGTCGGGATTGTCACCCAAGGGTTTGGGGTATCCATAGAATTTCTCTAAGCTCTCAGCTTCAAAAATGAAAGCGGTAAGTTCAACGACTTATATAATGTGCATAAATGGTACATAAAAACTTGTCAAATTTTCCATTGTAATGCACACATAATAACATAGAGATGGATATTACGAACATATAATGGAAAATGATTAAGTAATTCATGCTCTTGCCAACATCTTGAATCAAGACTTCTACCATCCATTGTTGCAAGCAGAAAAGAAAGACCATATGCTATGATAGAGTTATTACGATCTTGTATCAAACTTCTATCATTGCCCGTCGAAGGCTTTGTCCCGGCGACCTGATATGCATATGAATTATGATCTAGTTATTACGATATGTTAACCATGTCAGTATCTATCTAGATTTTATTATCTAGAAGATCTATCCATATTCCAACAATATGTTTTCCCCTTCCATTTCTACAGAGCCTAAAAACCTGTTCTGAGAAAATTGTGAATAGCAAATAATCATATAAGAAAAAAAAGAGATTTAGTGGTTGCAAAATTTATAATAGCATAGACATAATAAGCGTTAATATATATATATATATATATATATACAAAGTATTAATCCAGTCAGGTAGTAAAGGATGATACACATAGACTTGCCCAACCGCCGGTTTCGGTTAACCGGCGGTTGCGTTGGTCGAAATGTCCAACCAGCCACAACCGGCCGGAGACGGATGGCAGTTGGCCGTCTCCGATTGCCGGTTGAATCGCCGGTCAAAGGGTATCCGACGGTTACCATCCGCCGGTTTGTTTATTTTTTTTAGTTTTTTTAATTTATAGTGTATATTTTGATAGTTTTCGGTACACTATTATGTTTTTTTCGGTATATAACAAGGGTTTCGGTTTAAAAATGTTAATCATCATAAATTTCATTACAAAACTGAAGTTACAGTTACAATTAAAATTTACAAATTACAAAATACAAAGTAAGAAAAAAAAATTTATTCGTTGTTCGTTGAATCGTAATCGCCATTTGCCAACGCCAGTCGATACTCGGTTTCTGAGAAAAAATGTACAATAGAAGTTTGATAAATTTTCTTTTGGAATATAAAAAATTTAATCAATAAATTAAAAAATGAAATTAGTATTAAGGACTTATCTTTTTCGGGCTTTGTCGTCTGCTTGGATGTCGTCACGCGAGCGGTTTCTTGGAGACGATGGCTGAAAATAAGATTGTATGAGTAAGTAATTATTTAAAAATATAAAATAAAAAAAATAATACAATGAGATCCAGTGGTATACTACTTATCTTTTTTCGGGCTTGAATCTTTCGCCGTTTTCGGAGATTCTCTATTATCTCTACTCGTAGTCGCCGCCATTGCCGCCACCACTAGTCTCTGTGCCGGTGGTGTCGTCGAACACGTCGTCGTCCGAATCGGTATTCGGAAAATCTTGTGTTCGATGTTCGGCTCTCGTCCAATCATCAAGAAGGCATTGATATTCGACGTTTTCTACCGTCACCTCGAACGCCATTCACTTAAAGTTAAGCCGTCCATGCTAAAAGCTTGTTCAACCGCGACGGTTGAAATTGGGACGGCAAAGATTTCCCTAGCGATCTTCGCCAACGTTGGCGACATCTTCGACCACCATCTGAGGACGTTGAACTGATCCTCGTCCTCGGCGAACTCAAAAGTGGTCGACAAGTAGTTATCTATCTCTATGAACGGGTTCGTCGACCTTTGGCGTTTGCTCGTGTTGAGGAGGTTGTAGTAGGAGGCTAAGCGATCACTACCGCTAGCACTACTACTACTACTAGTGGATTGATCCGAACTCGATCGAGTTGGGTCTTGACCAATATCGGTCTTATACGCTGTAAAGACTGTCTTTAGAGCGTCATATCCTATATTCCTAACTTGAAAATTGTAGTTCGCGGGGATAACACCAGAATCAGCCGCAATGGACTGGTAGTATAGTGCCAGAAAATTATCTGTCCCCTCTACGCGCATTCTGGGGTCTAATATCTTCGCAATGATGAAGATATCGGGTAGTTCCCAAAAGTATTTCAGCCATTTAGCCGTCCTTGCTAAAACGGCCGGGCCCGCAATATCGTCATCTACAAAAGCATTTAGAATGCATGCGACTTTAATGCAATGATCTAAGGCTAAGATTGATCTCAGGTAATATGTTTCCGACATCTCCTTCGTGGCATCGTGAAATACCTGAAGTATTTCACATATGCCGTTGCATCCGTCCCATATCGTAGGATGTACCGCTACGCCGAATTCGGAGTTTTCGTCGTAGAAATCGCTCAAGGCGTAGAGATATTCGTACGACGTATCCAACATCTTGTAGGTAGAATTCCACCTGTTGGGTACATCTAACGCAAACTTCTTGGGCGTGATTGTCAAACTTCTACAATGACGCTTCCACTTCTTCAGTACAGAAGAGTGGCGCATCATGTAACTAATTGCCGTTCGTATCGGCGTAACGTGTGCATTTAGATGCGTGAGTGCGTCCTAAACACATATGTTAAGTATGTGGCAGAAGCACCAGACATGGAAGAATCGACCGCCAAATGACGGTCGACAAAACTTAATCAAATCTTCAATGGTCGCGTTATTAGCGCTAGCATTATCAAAGGATACCGAGAAAATCTTCTCGAGTATCCTATATTCCGATAAGATACTCCTACGCTTCAGTGCGATGTTTTGAGCTGTGTGTGCTGTGTCAAATTCCCTATACGCAATTAAGCGTTTCTGTACTTGCCAAGAGTCATCAATCCAATGGCATGTAACGCCCATGTAATGATGATCTTGCCAGTGATCGCTCCATATATCGGAGGCAATGGACATTTTCGCGTTTATACGCGAGTACCGTCTTCCTAATGTCTCGCGTAAGGGTACTACGTGAAACTTTCATCGCTTGGGGGTTATACGACTTTCTGATCCACTCTTCGTAGATCGGATCATCGCAAACCGAAAAGGAAGATGTTTCGTGCAAACAAATTTGCAATTTGTTGGCGCGCGACGTCTTCGTTGTACATGAACAAAGACGTCAGACTCGCACTGGGTCCTTGTCCGGTAGCGGACGAACCCGTAGCCCCGTGCATTTGACTTTGACTAATTCCTATCTTAGTAGGATGTTTTGAGCGGATATAGCCGGTGAAATTGTCATATCCGCCCCCCTTCTTAAAAGGGTACTCCTTACCACAATAATTACATATAACTGTAAAAAAATCTTTATTTTTGGCCGGTACCTTCTTGAAGTGTACCGCAAAAATATTCGAGCGTAGGGCGGCGGCGGCGGCCAGTGCTTGGGTCTCAGTCGGCGGCGACGGCGGCGGCCTCGGAGTTTCTTCCGGTTGATCCCGTTGCGTGTTGCTCGCCGTTCCATCCATGTCCGAGCCGATGACGTCACTCAGGTCGAGCATAATTTCGGGGGAGTCATCATATTGGTAGTAGTCATCTTGCGATGAACTACCAACAATATGTTTCCCCCTCGATCTCGAACTCGATCCTCGATGACGGCTATCCATATCTAAAATAATAACGTTAGATAATATGTGTAAAATTACGAAAAACGAGGCGAGTAAAATTCGGAGCGCCGTGTAGTAGAGTCAGGCGGGGATTGAGGGACTAGTATTTTAATTAGTTTATTTTTAATTCGTGGACTACAACGAGGCTGAGAATTAAGCGTTTCAAGAGTGAATAATTTAGAGAAAGAGATAGAATTGAATTGTGATTTTTTTAAGACGGGTGGGGGGTATTTATAATTTTTTTGGGTACCTAACCGTTGCAACCGGACCGCCGGTTCCCGGTCAACCGCCGGTTGCAACGGCTAATTCTTTTTTTTCCTAACGGCTATATAATTTTAGATATTATATTATATTTTTATATATTTAAATTCTACTGACACGTGTCAGAACTTTTTTATAATTTTTTTTCCATCTCTAACGGCTATATATCTTATATATTATTATATTTTTTTCGTATTATAATTATATATTTATATATTAAATATAAATATATATATATAGATATATATTATATATATATCCGTCGGTTTACAACCGGCGGTTCGCGGTTTAAGATTTTCCCAAACCGTGTGGAACCGGCCACCCGCGGCCGCCGGTTCCGGTTAGTAAGCGGAACCCACGGTTGGTCGGTCGGAACCGCCGGTTCCGATTAATTTTGGGCAAGACTAGATACACAGTTGTAGGCTTATGGTGAAAAAAAACCATGCTGGTAAAATTTTATTATAATTCCACGTAAGAGCATTAGGGATGGTACATAATCAATCGTAAAGAAATGTTTAATAAATTTACATATGTTTTTGCAGGTCCAACCCATAAAAGTAACATGCCAGACATCCGGTTAGAAAAATACAACAAATAACCAGGGAAATTCGCCAACGAGGCATTGGCCTAGTAGTTAAGGAGGAGTTCTTACGGACTTTGTGGGTTATGTCGTGTGATCGAATCTCGCTTCCCACAATTTCCTTAAGGAGTCACCATGGGCTTTATGGACAATGACTATCGTTGTCAGATGGGTTTGAAACGTATTCATCTGGCCCCGAAGATTAGTCCATCGACAGGAGTGTATGGTGCAATTACGCCTCATGTGTGGCGAAAGCCGACGCTGGTATTAGGAGCTAGTCCATAAACATATCGAATTGGAATACCTCAATACAGCCAAGAAAAAAAAACGAAGGAAATTCAAACCACGGTTAATAAATAAAAGGATAAAGTATTCGTACATAACTACAAAACTCAACAAATTACCTCTTCAAATGCAAATGCAGTGCACACACCGATCAAGCAAAGATTTTCTATCGGCCACCACCACCACTTCCACTCCATCGAAACCCGAGAATCCCATGTTGTGTGACCGTAGGGACCCTACCCGAGACTGTAAATGGTCCCAGTGAGCACGGCAGAACTTCCCAGTGCTAGCTAGCATCGTTGTTGTAGACATTCACCCTCTCGAGTTTTTTGCCCGCACGGGTAACTATACGTAATTAATATAAATTAATAAGATAACATAATTGTGAATCAAAATATAATAATACTATTATTCAAATAGTATCGAGAAAAATACTTAATAAAAATAAACATACAATGCACCTTCAATCGATTCATGAATATTCAAAAACTAGCCCATGGTGATTAAAGGGTACTTCACGGTCAATCTTTCTGCCTTTGTATCGTTTCTTTGATTCTTAAACTGTGGAGGTTATTCTTTGAATCACAAAGTATTTTATTCAGGGATCTCAAGAAGTCTATTACCTTTTCACGTTCCTCTTTATTGCTACAACACCTGTAAACCCATTCTCCAACCATGTTCTCCATATAGTGGCATTGTATATCAAGCTCAGCTCAATTTAGAGGAGTCCCCAAGGCTTGACTTTAGTGGCTGGGGGTTGGCATGCCAATCCTTAGCTTACGAGGTCGAATCTCACCTAGGTGGGATTCACATGACTATCGTTGTTATGTGAGTTTGAGACATATTCATCTGACATTGGAGATTAGTCCCACTACTGAAGTGTGTGGTCTGTGGCGCAATAAAGCTCCGACAAGTTTATGTGGGTCATGCGGTCTTTAGGGGCTAACTATGTCAAGTAGGGATACCTCGGGACAGAAAACAAAAATATAGAGGAGTTGCTATTCAAGAAATTAAAGCGCGTAAAATAAGGCGAGTCCGTTCGATTTCAAAATTCTAAGTAATGTGATTTTATAGAGTAATAATTCTCTTTAATCTTTTGACTTCTCGGATCCTACAATAGCATCTTGCCAATTCTGAAAGAAATACAGAATCAAGACCAAAAGACCTAATAATAAGCTCTATACTGCAGATTTATAAGTCCATCAATACAATTTTAAAAAACATAACAATGACCCAACGGGAAATACAGTTTAAACAAACAAAATGCCCAAGAACTCTTGTGCCTTTTTTATCGGCACACCCCTACCCTTGTCTCTTCTTCCACGGGGCCGTAGAAAAAAATTGTGGTCGGTGGGGTTGCGATATACCCCTACGGGATAATCTGGCCGGTCGGGGATCAAATGGACCCCTGAGCACCACCGCAGGTCCATTCCATCCATGTAATAACTAACTCACTTATAATTTTCATTTTATCCTTCAATTTTTATTTATTTTAATTATATTCTAAAAAATCAATTTTTTTAAAAATAATAATCAAATTGGAATAATATGCGTAGTGTTTGCGAGAAATACTAGTTTTTTAAATAAATAATCTTGATCAATTTTTTCCTTTTAGAAACAACTTCGTTTATCAATTCGTCAATGAGAACCGGACATATTCCTTGGGTAATTAACTGCATGTATATACCTATTCCTCCATTATTTAGAGAATTTTCAAGCGATCAGTAAAATCTTAAAAAATAAGATAAACTTACTCCAATTGTACTGCAAACTCATACCCAAAATAAGTTTTGCAATTCCCAAAAAAACCCAAATATGCGACTGATGCATTTTTATGCGTTTGAACTTTTTAATTTGCAATTTGAACCTTTTATTTACTTTAATATGTTAATTCTTTGGTTGCTTTTTTTATTAATAAATGTAGTAGTTTAACTTAATTTTTTTATAACTAATTTAAAAATAAGACTATTAATAAAATATAGAATTTTTTAAATTTTAATACAAGATTACTATTGTTTTGAAAGTTCATAAAATATGTGGGCAATTTAAAAGTTAAAAAAATTGTGTGAAATTTGAGTGAGAATGAGTTATTCAGTTAGAGGAATTATTGTATTTGAGTTTGAGAATGAGTTTTTCCATTAGATTAGAGATGATCTTAGTACGAGGTAGTTGGATAATTCTAATTTCTATTCTATGCTATTATTTTTTGGGCCCAAAAGCCCATTAATTACCAAATTTGAGCCCGTGGTCTCCATTTCTCACTCCCCACCCCACATTCGTACTAAAGAAACACGGCGGCTGCAAACGCCGCGCAAGGCTTCAATTCATTCATTCATGTTGCAGTGAAAGCAGCGTTTCGTTCGTTGGCCGTTGATGAATTCGAGCTCACCTTTTTTGTCTCGTTGATTAATTAACCTGTTTTTGCAGCTGTATTCTTCTTGCTGGTTCGTGTCTTTTTTAAGTTGGGTTTATGATTTTTTTGTCGATTGCTGAATCAAATGGTTGGATACCTTCGTGACTTTGTGTAATCGTATTCAATTTGCCATCAATTTTACCAGAAACAACTCTAGCAAGGGACTGAAAATGGTGTTGTCGAACAAAAAGTTGAAGCAAAAGCTAAGAGCTGACAAAGCCGAACAAATCCTTCAGAACCAGGATTCTTCGACGAAGTTATCGAATCCGCAAGATCGAAACCCCGGGCTGTCGAAAAGGGAGAAACGAAGGCAGAAAGTAGAGCAAGAAAAACCAGTAGGTGTTGATGGTGAAGGAGATCAACAAACCGAGTCGAAGATTAACGGCGAGAAGATAAGACAGAAGAAGAAGAGAAAGAGGGACCAAAGTGAAGAGGGATCAGTCAATGTGAAGGAGAAGAGTCAATTAAAGGTGAATAAGAGGAAGAAGAAAACCAAAAACAATAAGAAACCCAAGAAGGCGGTGGAGGAAAAGAAAGTTGAGGAAGGGAACGAACGAAGTGAGCAAATTTTGGTAAAGCCTGATGAAAGCATTGATGGGTATGGTTTCGCCATTGTACAGCTGTGCTTAGACTTGTTCACTATAGTTTCTGAAACATTCAGCTTTTGGGTGAAACTATACTGCTCAAAGTATGTTCATTGAATTTTGTAGAAAATTGCTAGGACAAACTGTTACATGTTGAAGATCCATTTCTTGAGTGTAATAAGTAAGTTCTGAAGGTTTTGTTGTTTCTGCAGAAAAGATTTGGAGGCATCTAACAAAGTATACGTTGGAGGCATACCTTACTACTCCACAGAGGATGATATCAGGAGTTACTTTGAAAGCTGTGGTACAATGACCTCTATCGATTGTATGACGTTTCCGGATAGCGGGAAATTCCGAGGAATCGCAATTATTGCTTTCAAGGTGTTATACTTCTCTCCGTTATTTTATTAACCCAACGAGCATATATTCATTCAAGAACACCATTTTTTCAGCAGTGCACTGAAATCTCAATGACCTTAAAATCTTTCTTTCGCTGTAGACCGAAGCAGCTGCAACGAGAGCCTTAGCCCTTGACGGTTCAGACATGTAACTTTCATGTTATCATAGCACTTTTCTACCTTTCACCTTCTTTGCTACTCATAAAGCTCCAAAATTTTTTGAAGGGGTGGGCTGTTTCTGAAGATTCAACCGTTCAAATCCTCAGCTAAAGCAAGCAAATCCCCCAACTTCAACCCGACTGTCAAGGAGGGCTACAATCGAATCTACGCTGGTAATTTGTCTTGGGAGATAACCGAAGATGATTTGAGGAAACTTTTCTGTGACTGCAATATTTCTTCTATTCGTTTCGGCGAAGACAAGCAAACCGGGGAGTTCAAAGGGTACGCCCACGTGGATTTCTCCGATAGCCTCTCGATGAGCATCGCGATGAAATTGGATCAAGCGGTCG
This sequence comes from Linderniella brevidens, assembly GCA_004919715.1. Taxonomy (NCBI): domain Eukaryota; kingdom Viridiplantae; phylum Streptophyta; class Magnoliopsida; order Lamiales; family Linderniaceae; genus Linderniella; species Linderniella brevidens. Next base: position 3,686,635 of record SWDC01000151.1, read on the forward strand.
TCTGCGGGAGACCCGTTAGGATAACGTGTGCTGTCCCGAAGAAGGCAACCTCTGACAAGTCAAAGATGGCTGACAACGTAGCTGAAACGAGCAAGCCAAGAATAACATCAGCACCCGTTGAAGATAAAGCTGATCATTCAACGGCGAAACCAATCCCTGATGATAAAATGAATAGTGATGTGATTATTAAGGTTGATGAGAATCAGTTTAACACCGGTGGAGCTGATGCCTCAAGCTCGAAGATAAAACGAAGAACGTGTTACGAATGTGGAGAACGCGGTCACATTTCATCTCTTTGCCCAAAGAAATCTGCGACTGATACTATAAAACCAGAAGGTAGTGAAGTTCAAATAAGCAATTTGAGATTATCACTCATCGAAGATCAAGGAGATATTATTAATGGAGATATGCACAATGGTGACATTGTTGATGAGGAGCATCGGGTTAACAACAGTGGAGTTGCTGCCTCGAATTCAAAGATAAGGCGAAGGACATGCTACGAATGCGGAGAACGTGGCCATCTTTCGTCCCTCTGCCCGAAAAATCGAGCTGCTGATAAGTTGAAACCCGTGTCAAAAGACGGTGAAGCTCAAGCAAGCAAGTCCCCATCATCGTCTTTCGTTGAAGATGGAGGTGACTATAGTTCAGTGAAGTCAATGCCAAAAGATAATAACAAGATGAACAGCAAAGGTGACATTACGATGGGCGATGAGAAGAATCAGGTAAACATCAGTGAAGCTGCTGCTGTTGTCTCGAGCTCGAAGATAAGACGGAGGACATGCTACGAATGTGGAGAACGAGGCCATATTTCGTCTCTTTGTCCCAAGAAACAAGCTGCTGCTGCTTCGTGAATTTTATTTTCTTTTCTTTTCTTTTCTTTTCTTTTTTATTAATCTGCATTTGTTGTTTGTTGTTCGATTAGCGAGAGATTAGAGAACACCCATTTTCAAGTCTTAAAGTCTTGTTTGTCAAATTATTTGTTTGTTACCATGTACTTCATTATATTCAGACAGACTCTACTGTAGTATAGGGATATAGAGAGCTAACACTCTTGCAGAGATCATAACATTAAAACAGGAGTAACTAAGCAGAAGAATTCATAGAAAGGTAAAATAAAGAAACTGACATGAAACAGAAATTATCCAGAGAAACCCATTAATTAAGAAGCTTATCAAGTCTTAGAAAACATCAAAACGAATAACAATTGTCTGGTAAAGTTTGATGCCACCGAAACAAAGAAATGGAGTTCTCCTTCAGCTACAAACAAGCAGCATAATAATACTAATTTCCAGGGAACGAATTTTGACGGTTACCATCACCCGAAAAGAACGGAAACGGAGCAGCGTTATCATTCTCCACTTTGGGCACTATTATGTTCGGAGGAGCCGCCTGTGGACTCTTAAACACCATCGCAAGCTCCTGCCAAGAAAAAAAAATATCATAACTTCTCTGATGTCACTGTATATATGTTATATATATATATATATATATTACCTTTAAGTAGTAATTCTCAGATTTGAGATTCTTGCACTCCTCCGAAGTCCACTCCAACTGGTTCTTGAGATATTGATTCTCGTTGTCAAGCGTCTCCACCTTAAGCTTCAGCTCCTCACACTCAGCCTGCAAAAAGTATTACAAAATAAATGTCAAAAAAAAAAAAGAAAAAAAAATTGATGGCCAAGGAAGGTGTTGGAAGCTGAAGAAGTTGAGGCTCACCTGCTTACGCTGTCGCGATCTCTGAGCAGACATACGATTAGCTTCCATTCGCTTCTGTTTCTTTATTGCAGCTTCGTCCTGCTGTAAGAAGATACATTCATGAATACCGTATCAACATAAAAAACATGTTTACCATAAAACATATATTATTCTTTCCGGGTTTAAATCGAAGCTAGGCACTTTCCTTTGAATTCTTGCTAAAGAAAAAGGTAGATAATACTTCCTCTACTACAAAACATTTTATAGTCTCAAACAAGCACGATAATAAGAAATACATCAAAATTTTTGCTCATAGTTATCTTTGTAAGGTCACATCCAAGTCAGCAATCGATTTTCATGGAGACACACAGAGATTTTCTCGGTGGATAAATGGAAACCGAGTGCCCCTACCTTTTTGTTGTCATATATTAAGACGGAGAAACTCCACAAAAAGGGCATAAATGGCACTCAAAACGGATAAGAAAAATACAAAATATAACGGCTCAGAAAAGTTAACATGGATATAGTAAAGAATTGTTGATATCAGTAAAGAGAAACAACAATGACATGAAGCAATTTAATAAAAGAGAGAAAACCTGAACACCAAGAATCTCTCTAATGGCCACCGAACCAACAGATGCAGCAACAACACGTGATTGATGTGAACTCACGGCCTCAGAAAGCTCAGGCAGAGAAAGTGATAAATCCATGAGTTTTTTTTTTTTTTGTTAGAACTGTGTGCAGCCAAATGCTGAAGCCAGAAAATTATACTTGTAGAGTTACATCACAAGATTTACACTTAATGACGATCGTGCACGAATACGGAAAAAATATCAATGTGCGTAAATTCGTTACCATCTGCGTTCATCTGGTCAAAGCTTCCTTTTCTCCGAAAAATAGAATTCAAGCCATATATAAACTCAGATTTTATTCCATAAATCCTTAGCGCCTACCGCATTACAAATAAAAAAATTTCGAATTCTTTGAAGAGTTTTTTTTTTTTTTTTTATGTTCACTGATAAATTGAACGCCCGAGCCCGCGCATTGCAAAGCAAAAATATGAATTATTTTGAAAAGTTTTGCCTTCATTGATAATTCGAAAATTGAGAACGTCGAACGGCTTCTCCACCATCAGTGGTCTTTCATAATCATCCATTCCTTTTGGAACTTGCTTCAACCAAAATGTGCCTTCTCAAATTGGTCTTCCCAAGTTGTTTAATCGCGTTCAAGCACCTGTAAGCTGTCGGAAAGGGGAAGAATTTGGATTAAAGATCAAATTTTGAATACTGGGGAACACTGAAATCCACACAAATCAATCAAAAACGAACTAGAAATAGGAAATGTTGGATTATTTATAAATTACCAAGAATGTTGCAATGTACTACAATAGAAGAGAGCATAGGGATAAATAAAGATCAACAGAAAGTTCTTTCTTGTCTAGGTCTACAAAGGCCTTTTCGAGATTAGTTATGGGACACACCTAAGCAACTGAGTTTAATTCAATAGCTACAAAAATCAAAGCTATTCAGAATAGGAAGGCTCAGGAACAGCATTTTTCAACTGCTACAAGAACTTATCAACCAAACAAGGAAAACGTGATGATGATTCATACGAACCCATTCTACTGAAAAATCCCCAGTCAGGGATGAGATGGAAAATGCATGGTGTAAAGTCAGTTCCCATGGACATACAGAAAAATCTTAACTTTTTGCAGTGGAGCAATCAGATTTTTCAACAGCGATTACGAAAGGTCAAAAACGTAATTTCTAATCACCGGTTACGGATAAGTTCAAGAGGAAGATTGGAGTCGACATTCGCCGGAGAAGGAGCTAGAAGTTGTTTTTTCGCTTTCCCAATTTTCCAAATGCTCTTTTCGCGTCGGAGTAGAGAGAGAGAGGAGGACATTAGGGGAAGGACGTTTTTTTTAAGCGTCAATTTCGTTTCATGCTCCATTATAGTTTCAAAATAGATATCACACCATGTCAGTGAAAAAATGATTTTTAAAGACTCATTTCGCTGAAAGTTTAGGATAAATGACTCAAACTTCGAACTGACCAAAATACCATTACTAAATACTTTAAAAGAAGAGGTATCGAAAACCACGTTTCTGTTATTATCTTACGGTATTTTGTTATCATATATGTATGTGTGAAGTGTTACTATATGTCAATATTGCGTTCATATATGGTTAATAAGTGGTATCAATATACTAAAATTTACTTTCGACAATTGACATTTTTCATATATTTCATATTCATTCTCATGAGCATCGTCCCTGCAACAAATCAAATTCGATGTGCAATCGACGGTTTTTTCTGATCTTAACGTCATCGAATGTATTATTTGGGATGCGATTTTTTTGAAATTCTTAACGTGAATAAGGAAAAATAATTGTGAATTGAATAATATTTTCGGCCAAAATTGCAGGCACTATGTTTAAATTCGAGTGACCCATAGTCTGAATATTACGTTGTGCCACCGTGTTGGCTTCATCGCTCGTCGTTTGGGCGGAATTTCGAAATTATTCAAAAAAAGGTGAATTAACATGCTTGTTGGGTAACACTTCTTGCAGTCTGGGTAACAATTCTTATAGTCAGAGTAACACTTCCTGGGTAAAACGCATGCGAGCAAGAGGAATAGATCGAAAACCGCCGATAACACCAAAAAACGTTGAAATTGCTGGCATATCGACTTTAGTGGTCGAATAAGGTTAAATCGAACTCAATTTGGGTCTTGATAAGCAAGGAAGAATAATATAATGTATAATGGAATATTGCATTAATCTCAATCCTAAAATCCCGTTGAAAAAACGGGGGGAAACTCGAAATTATTGATAACACATGTACACGCAAGAAAAACATTTTATTAAGAACATTCGAGAAGGTTCTAGATTAGCATGGAATATTACCTCATTACATACAAATAATACCACATCTCTGATTGTAAATGACAATACCAACTTAGTTTTTAACGATTATGTAAATAATTGTACCACAACAATAATTCGATTAATTTCACTCATAAATGTGCTTTTTTCGAATGTATACGATTGTCATTTATGGAAATATAAGATTTGATGATGTTAAACCATCATATTTCTTTAAAAGACACAATCTTCGAATGTTAATATTATTAGTCAAATTTTGAGATTATTAGTCGTGAAAACATATGGTCCTTTGTTGGCAAACATAAGTTACTATATCTTTTGCATCATAATATATGTTATTCGTGATTTTTAAATTTGAGTATTTGGGGTTTGAGATTTATATGTGGTGTGGTATGAATATTGATTTCGACTTGATATTTGGCGGAATCTTAGAAATTCTCTTAAAATACATAAAACGGTACTAGTAAAGGATTAAGTGTTACCAGTAAGTGTTTAAGTGTTATTCGAAACGAATGATCTGTTACAGATTGCAGTTTACATTATAGGGTTTCTATAGACTTGTTTTTTGGTTTAGGGTTTCGGGGTTGAGATTAAGGATTTACGACACAAAAATTTGGTAATATGATGTACAACTTGTGATTTATAGGATGCAACAATAAAATTTTTTAGGGTTTCACGTTTTGGGTTTAGGGTTTAGGGTTCGGGGCCTAGGGTTTAGGGTTCGGAGCTTAGGATTTAGGGAATATGGTCTATAAAATGTTATTCACGATTTAATGTTGAACAAGTTGGTGATGAATTTCGTAAAGTTATGTTCATTGAGATTGATATAATCTAAGTTTTGGAATGAAAGAGTATATGTTTACATGACTAATAACTTCAACATTGTACTTTTTACATTAACATTCCCATAACGTGACTTGTAAAGGAATTTGGTGGTTTAGCTTTATCATATCATCTATTTCCATGAATGTCAATCTTATACATCCGAAAAAAAGTGCATTTATGAACAAAATTAATCGAATTAGTAATGTGATACTGAGTAGATATTATGTAGTACCAATATCTACAATTGTGTTATAAATTGAGTTCATATTGTTATTTATTATCAGACATGTGGTATTATTTGAAGGCAATATGGTAATATTACTCATTATCCTGTTAATATTCTCTGACAATCTAGAACCTTCTAGAACGTTCTTAATGAAGCATTTTCTTTTGATGTGTACGTGTTATAATCAATGCATAAAGTGTTATTACGCTAAAAAATATTTCAATTTTGGGGAAAGCTAACTTTCGCATTATTCCATGATTAACATCAATAATTTCCTTACATTATCAAAACTTGTGATCAAGTTGGGTTGATTTCACAATTTTCGACCATTAAAGTTGAGGTTTCACCTCGAGATTTTTTGATTGGTTTGAAGTATTATTTCATTATCAAATTTAAAAAATTTCGTCGATAATGAAGACCCATGAGAAATTGAGGTCGATTTAACTTTATTCGTTCACTAAATTCGGAGATTCCAACGGTTTCATTGGTTTTTGGGTGTCGTCTGTTGTTTTTTGTCTACTCTCTTAGCCTTTTGCTTGTTATCCAGGAAATGTTACCCAGAATGCATGAACTGTTATGCAAAATAAATGAAGTGTTACCAACCAGCTTTATAATTAATAAACGTTTCAATCTTTGGTCTCATCAAAATTCTTCGTTATTCCATGATTAACATTAATAATCTTCTTCGATTACAAAGACCCATGATCAAATTGAGTCGAATCCACCTTATTTGGCCATTAAACTCGAGATTTCACCCGTTTTTCAACGAGATTTTCGAATTATATTTAACGCAATATTCCACGATAAACTTAATATTTTTTGGTTGATTACATGAGAAATTGACGTCGATTTCATCTTATCCAGTCAATTGTGTCAGATATTCGAGCGGTTTCAGTGTTTTTTGGGTGTTGCCGGCGGTTTCCGATCTATTCCTCTTTGCCTTTACTTGTGTACAACATGTGTTATTTACTGGTGACGAGTCGTTATTTTTTTCTACTTATTTGTTCGTTTTGCGGCAACATCTGTTATAAATTACAACGCACGTGGTATTTTTGTTGCATGAACTGTTACCCAGAAAGCATGAAGTTACCCACTAAACGTTTTTAATTAGCAAACGGCTCAATCTTATGTCCCATCAAAATTCTTCGTTATACCATGATTAACATCAATAATACTCTTCGATTACTAAGACCCATGATCAAATTGAGTCGAATCCATCATATTCGGCCATTAAAATCGAGATTTCCCCCCATTTCAATTTTCTACAGATTTAAAGAAAAAATTCTTTACAAAGCTTAGATCTTACGTCTTCAAAACTTAATCTCGTGGTTTTCCTCGATTTCTCAGACCCATATGCAAATTGAGATCGAATTCTCCTTATTTAAACATTAACGTGAAGATCCGGATGGAAGATCAATCGCATGAGGATGACAATGGCATGTTCTCGTAATATTCGTGGCATGAACCCTAATTTAGCCTTTTTTTTAATTGAATACAATACCTAGGGTGAGCAAATCCAGATATCCGGATTTTCGGATATTCGAAATCCGGATATCCGGATTTTCGGATACCTAAAATCTAGAACCGTATCTGATTCGAATTTAATCGGATATCCGAATTTCGGACCGGATTTTCGGATATCCGAAATTCGATTTTTTTTCGATTAATTTTTCAAACAAATTGATTGTAACGTATTCGATTTTGTTTTCAACTATCCATTTATTTTCACGAATGATATAAATTCAATCTGATATATTTTATTTGGGTCAAATTAGGATATTGGACTATTTTTCTTTCTTTTTTCTCTTTTTGGGCCTAATTTTTCTTTGTGTTTGGGCTATTATTTAATTATTTTATTTATTTTAAATAATAAACCGAATACCGATATCCGGATTTTAGTACCGAGCGTATCCGTATCCGATCCGGTTTATGTTAAAATATTCGGATTCGGATATCCGATCCGGTTTTAAAAATCGGATATCCGGTTTTCCGGGTTTTATAAATCGGATCGGATTTCGGATTCCGGATATTTTTGCTTAGCCCTAACAATACCAAGGTAAATTGTTCGATAAAATGTCTTACAGACAAACATGCCACACGTCACTACAAGTCTCCATAATTCATTCACCCAAGATTCAATTCAGCTGCTCCGTACATAAACGGTAAAACTCTCATCTTCGTCTTGATATTATAATTAGTCTCACATCTGTTAAGATGATATTATAATTACGTGGGCTACTCTCTGCTATTGTCAATTTGTTTTAAAGTGGGACGTCAAATGGCATGTCTGCAAGGCCCATGAGAGTGGGCGGCTAGACGAGATCTCAAGATCCCCACAAGAAGGATCGATAACACGTCATCCACATCGTATTTGGACTAGATTAACGCTCTCATCGGTCCACGATTAGGCTATGATTTGAAGGGTAACAGTGATTGTCAATGATTAACTTATGGTTCGCTTACGGTTTTTATGTAACCGTTAAACACGTCTATGATTACGCGATGTTTTCAATGCGATTGGATTGGATTGATAAATCATCTATTCATTTTGATAATTGGAGAGTTAGAACATGAAAACGGTCTATTGGTCTCTTCATGTGTAATCAACTTTTGCCCTTTGTATTTATTTTACTACAATTATATAACTTAATTTTCTTTTTCTTTTAATAAAATACTTATAGATAATAAAAATTCAAAATTACAATTAAATTCATTTATTAAAAGACTTAAATTAAAAATAATTCTAGTATAAAGTTGGAAAAGGCATGGTAAAAATCTTCCATTGCTCTTGTAAATTTACAATATACTTATAGATGTAATGCTTGTAAATTTACAATATACTTACAATATCCATGGTAATAAATATACTTATAGATGTTATGCTTGTAATAACTTTAGATTATTTATTTATTAATATAAAAATGAATGAATGACAAATAAAATTTCACAGTTATTCTTCTAACGTGGATTAATTAATTTTATTTTTTTGCAATTATTAATTGCAGCTAAAATCTGATTGCTTAACTACACCAAATTGACGGTTCTTGAGGAAGGCTCACGCTTAATAAAAGAGTATAGGTGTTAGGCTTAACTGACGATATTAATAGATTTGCCCAACCGCCGGTTTCAGTTTACCGACGGTTGATGGTTGGTCTACCGGCCGAGGATGATCGACGGTTGGTCGTCCCCGGTTAGGATTCGGCCAATCGGTTGTAGTCAATCACCTGTTACAGTTGAACCAACAGTTGACCGTCGATATTTTTTTAATTTTTATTTTATTTATTTCGTGTATTTTCGATACTTTTCGCGAAAAAAATTCAAGTACATAAATTTTAGTAAGCATAAATTTTGTTACAAAAATTTAGATACAAATTACAAAGTAAGAAAAATGATGAAAATATTTAATTTTTGTTGAAATCAGTATCGGACTCGGACCTGCATCTCCTTGTGCGAAACTTGATCACATTGTCGTTGAGTGGTTGCCTGGAAAAAAAATCTATATGTTAGATATTTGTTTAGCAACATAATAAAAATTTAAAATAATGTTTAAAATTTGAATAATTATCTTTTTCGTGCTTCGTCGTCGGAAACGGAATCGGCCTTTTAAAATATTTTAGTTAATTGAAACATATGAAGGTATTAGTTAGTAGAAATATAAGAATAATTTAATCTGAAATAAGTGAAATTTTATTATTAGATAATAACTCACTTTTTCAGGCTTCGTCGTCGGACTGCTCACGCCAGCCTTTGCGAGCTTAAACGTCGGCAGAAAAATAAGATTCTCTTAGTAATTAATTATTAAAAATATACGAATGATTTCAATACAGGGAGAAAGATGCTTATCTTTTTTTGGACTTTATTTTTTTCGGGCTTTCACTCGGCATCTGACAGATGTCTCTACTAGTACTCGTCGTCGCCACCATTGTCGCTAGTCTCGGTACCGGTGGTGTCTTCGAAATATCGTCGTTCGAATTAGTATTCGAAAAATCGTGCGTTCGATGTTTGGCTCTTATCCAATTATCGAAGAATGCATTGGTATTCGACGTTTTTAACCGTCAACCTCAAACGTCTGTCTCTTAAAGTTATACCGGTCATGCTAAAAGCATGTTCAACCGCTACAGTTGAAATCAGGATGCTATAGATTTTCCGAGCAATTTTCGTCAACATTGGATACGTTGGCAACATCGTCGGCCACTACCTGCGGACGTCGTCCTCACCGAACTCAAATGTGGTCGTCGTAGTTTTATATTTCTATGTACGGATTTTGGGAAGACCTTGGACGTTTGTTTTGCATTGATGATATGTAGTCAGAGGATAGATATGATAATGGTCAACTACTCCTGCTACTAGAAGAGGATTGATACAATCAATGTGGGGTCTTGACCAAAATCAGTCTTATAGTCTCTAAGGATCTCATTTAGAGAGTCATATCATATATCCCTAACTTGACGAGTGAATTTTTCGGAGATGAGACGATTACCAGCCGCAATCGTCGAGTAGTATATAGTTAATAAGCCCCTTGTACCCTCTAGACAATTTTGAGATCCAATATCTTCGCTACAATGAAGATATCAGGCAATTCTCAAACATACTTGAGCCATTTACCCTCGTGGTCTCAACAGCGTCGCCCATAAACTCATCATCTAATAAAGCACTTATAATGCTCGCGACTTTAACGCAATGATCTAAAGCTAAGATTGATGTCGACTAATATGTTCCTGACATCTCCTGCGTCGCATCGTGAGGTACTTGAAGTAGTTCACATATGCCATTGCACCCAACCCACATTGATGGATATATCATGCCACATTCAGCATTCTCGTCGTAGAAAAAGGTATTGGGGATATTCACACGATGTACCCATCATCTTATAGGTGGAGTTTTACTGATTGGGTACTTCTAAAACAAATTTTTCGGGCGTAAGCCCTACATTTCAATACGCTTCCACTTCTTCAGTACAGAACAGTGCCGCAATCATCATGTAACTTATTGTCGTTTATATTGGCAAAACGTGTGCTTTGAGCGCGAGCGTCTTGAAGACATAAGTTAAGTATGTGACAGAAGCATAGAACAAGAAAAAATTGACCGCCAAATGACGGTCGATAATATCTAATTAAATCTTCTATGCTCGCGTTCTAATATTGTCGAACGAGACCCTTATCGAGTATCCTATATTCCGATAAAATACTCTTAATCTTAGACGCGATGTTTTGAGCAATGTGTTGTGTGTCAAATTCCCTATATACAATCAAACGTTTTTGCATTGTTCAAGAATCATTCACTCCATTGGCATGTAACGCACATGTAATGATGATCTTACCAATGATCGCTCCATATCAGAGGCAATCAACACTTTACATTTTAATTTTGCTAATCGAGCTACTAACTCACGTTTATACGCGAGTCTAATGTCTCGTGTAAGGGTGTTGCGAATACTCTATCGTAATTGGGTGTTTCGACTTGATATGACCAGTGAAATTGTCATATCATCCACCCTTCTTAAAAGGATATTATTTACCGCAATAATTACATATAACTCTAAATAAATCTTACGTTGTGGTCGTTAACTTCTTGAAGTGTAATGCGAAAATATCCGAGCGCGCTGCGGTGTGTTGCTCGGACCCTCCTGCTCCTGTTGCATGTCGTCTTCTTTGCGTTGGCTCTCCTCCATTCCAATCGGAATATCGTCGTCATCGACATCCGAGCCGAGTACGATCTAGATAAACTTCGGCGGAGTCAAGTTCTTGGTAGTTATCTTGCGATGAACTACCAATAATTTATTTTCCCCTCGATGTCGATGCTCGACGACGGCGATCCATTACCTAAAATGTCGAGAAAAAAACGTTAGGGATGTGTTTGGTTTCGTGAATTTGAATTGAATTCCCGAATTTGAAATTACGAATTCCGAAATCCGAATTTCAAATCCAAATCCATTGTTTGGCAAACGCTTAGGATTTCGAATTTGGATTTCAAAATGGAGCTCGAGCTCGACAATAATGCACTCGAGCAGAGCTTTTGCCGAGCCGGCTCAACTCGTCGTTCGCCGAGCTCGATCCGAACTTTTGTCGAGTCGGTTCATCGAGCTCGCGAGCCGGCTCGACTTATCATTCGTCGAGCTCGAATCGAGCTTTTGTCGAGCCTGCTCGACTCGTCGTTCGTCAAGCTCGAACCGAGCTTTTGTCGAGCTGGTCCGACTTGTCGTTCGTCGAGCTCGAGCCTCCACATCGAGCTCGCGAGCCGGCTCGACTCACGTTCACCCACACTTATTATTATTATTATTATTATTATTATTATTATTTTTTATTTTTTTTATTATTATTATTATAAAAATCATTACAGCGGGGATTCGAATTTCGAAAATGGACCACTTGCGGTCAAATTTCAAAATTATCAAACAACGAGGGTTTGAATTCTCCTCGGATTTGGTTGAAATCGAAATCCAAATCTGAGCGGTGGCCAAACGGGTACTTTAGATGAATTCCGGATTTCAAATCGAAATCCGCGAATTCAAACGGACCATAGATGAAATGTGTGTAAAATTTCGTGTGTTGTGTGGTGTGAAAGTGAAATTGAGTGTAGAGGATAAGGAAGGAGTAGTGTTTTAATTAGTTTATTTTTAATTTGTGGAGTAGATAGATTGAGACTTGAGAGTGAATAATTGAGAGCGAGAGAATTGAGTTGTGATTTTTTGAAGAGGAGTAAATGGGTATTTATAGAAATTTTTTGAAACTAGCCGTTGGAACCTTCCAATTGAACCATCAGTCCCAACGGCTAATTTTTTTATTTTTTTTTATTTTTTTATCTAACGGTCTGTTTTTAGATTTAACCTTCCAATTGAACCATCAGTCCCAACGGCTAATTTTTTTATTTTTTTATTTTTTTTATCTAACGGTCAGTTTTTAGATTTTTTTATTTTTATTTTTTATTTTTCATCTAATGGCTACTTTTTTATTTTTTTCTAACGGTTACTTTTCTATATTTTATTTCTTTTCTAACGGCTATATGTATATATAATTAAATTTATATTGATATAATATATATATGTATATATAAATAAATCGCCGGTTGAACCGACGAATCGGCAGTTTGCGGTTGGGAAAAATTACAAATCGCTCGAAATCGGCACTCAACGGATGTCGGTTAATCGAATTAACCGGAACCGCTGATTCCAGTTAAATCTGGGCAAGACTAGATATTAAGCCCAATCAATTTGCATTGGACTGTTAATATTTAAATTGGGCTTATGGGCCGGTTAAGCTCAATCGAGAATCAGTCCGATAGCCTAGAAAGTGTTGTGTGTGAACGGAAAATCCACAATAAATTACAGAAACCACTATGTATTAATTGCAGTCATTTACATCAATAACTATCTTTTTTTACACGAAAAGACATTGACTTGCACACGAAATTATAACGATTCCACCACCTTGGGCCCCACACAAACACTACTTTATATTTTTTTAGGAATATGAACGACCACGAATTACAAAGAGTACCTACCTCTTAACAGACAAAGAAAGCATAATTGGACCATCGTCCTTCATACATTACCAGAAAGCAGCCTTATCTTCTTATGTGGTGTCAAAGAAGCTGCCTTTGGTGAACCAATAGAAAACTACTACACCTAACTTTATTAAGTAGCCATTAATTTTTTATTTCGGAAGAAAAAGACAAATAAAGTCATTTGAGACTGCGAAATAGTTTAATTTTTTTATTACGGCCAATGATAAGCATGAATTAGTAGAAGGTGGAAAGTGACGTGGTGCTTCTTTTATTTATTACATTGCTTTCAGTTTCACTTTCACTTTCACGGCAGTAAATAATCAAAGATCCCCTCAAAGGGACAATAAAAATCGAGTCTTGGGATAATTGTATTAAACGCTAATGTGTTGAGTTTTAACCAGTTGACTCCTTCCACAGTCCACTAAATGAAATTTTATTCAAACAAATGAAATATAACGTTGCGTGTGTCTGATGCCATCCATACAAGAAAAACAAATGAAAAGTAAGTAGGCTGCAGCCTTCGATTGATCTGTTCTTCCCTTCTCTGCTGTTTCGTCCTTTTTGACTGTAATAATAAGTTCCTGTTTGTTATAAGAGATTGGGTCGAGCCAAAGAAGGATCTTTTTGCTGGAAAAAAAGAGAAAGAAAATGAAATAAAATCTTCTTCGTCGTCTGGGCTATCCAAGAACAGAACACAGAGGATAAAAACATGGAATATGATTGATTAAAGGCTTATTAAAGTACTTTTTTCTGGAGAAAAAAAAAAGGGAAGGAAGGAACGTGCAATATCGCTCTGCGATTTTTCATCTCCCTCTGGGCCATCTTCTGCCTCCGCTAGTGACAATAAAAGATCAATTATTTTTATTGAAGAATCGATGATGAGAATATCCTGTGATTTTTCTCTTACACCTCGTTGAGGGATTCCCGTCGAAAGAAAAGGTGAAGCTCTTATATTGCTGGCTCGGTTTATTACAGGAAGGAGAAATATCGTTCGATGCTCTTTTATCCATTTATGATTGCTTGTGAGCTTCTTTATCGATGAAGCCATCTTCATGCATATTGTTGTTTTTGTTGGCCGATTTCCCTCTTCAGCCTTGTATGGAAGTGTAAGACTGCTAACGGATATATATATATATATATATATATATATATAAATGATCTCTGAATCATCGCAGTTTTATTAGAATACGCACGTTTTTATTATTCACCGGAAATAAAAAAGGAGCCCAATCTATGGTTTACATATAAGATCATCTCAATTGTCTCCTGTAGCACTTCACCACTACATATGCATCTCTCTGTGATCACAAAAAGCTCATCAATTGGTGCTTTTTTATTTTTTTTTTCTCCAGCAGCTCATCGATTTGTATTTTCAACTATCGTTCACTGATGGGAAATCTCGTTGAAGAAGCAATGGAAGGGCTACCGTCGATTCGAGCCATTAAGGTGTAACAATTCATATCCGCAGGGATTAAATTATCTTCTTGTCCTGTTTTTACAACCTTGTCATTCATCCTTTTTTATTACGCGAACGCAGGTCCACGCTCGAATGTGTTCGCAGCTATCGAAAGTGGTCACTAGGGTTTCCAACGTTTTCAAAGAAATCGAAGAAGCCCGCCCCCGTTGCTCATCGGGCATCGAAGCACTTTGCCTACTGAGCAATGGGATCTCCAAAGCAAAGTCACTGATTCAGCAATGCAGCGAATCTAGTGCACTTTATCTGGTAATCTTATGCTCGTTACGATTCTTCGTCCCTTTTTCGCGATCTTGTAATAACGTTCCCTTTTTTCGTTACAAAACTCGGCAGTGTTTTACGGGAAAAGTAATACTCACAAGGTGCAAAAAGTCATGTATTATGATGGAGCAGAGCCTCAGGCAGCTACAGAATATGGTCCCTGTGCTCTTGGCTGCAAAGGTAGGTATATGCTTGTTTCTTGTGTTAGTTATTACAGAAGAAATCCCTTGTTTTTTTTTTTTTTTTTTCTCTTACCGTTTCGTTTTTCTTGTTTTCCACGTCAGATTTCTGGGATTGTTGCTGATCTGAGGAGCACGTCGTTTTCTCGGGATGAATCTGAAGAAGAAGCCGAAAAGATATTACGGGATTTGATCCACAGATACAGCAATTCGAAGCTCGATTCCACTGATTACACAACGGTTTCTGATATCCACGCTGTTGCCTCGAGGCTTCAAATCGCATCCCAGAAATCCCTGGTGACAGAGAAAAGAGCCATCAAAAGGATAGGCCGAAACGAACCGAGCAAAAAGGGAATCGTGATCTTCTTCCTCGAGCTCCTGAAGATATACGGAAACCTAATTTCATCATCGAATAACCAGAGAGGCAATGAGTATTCGGAGAACATCACGTCGTACGAAATCGAACATGATAATCATCCGATCGATGATGTCTCAATGAGGCCCGTGCCGCCTGAGGAATTCGTGTGCCCTTTATCTTCGAGGTTAATGTCCGATCCCGTGGTGATTTCCTCGGGACAAACGTACGAGAGGACGTGGATTCAAAGGTGGTTCGATGAGGGCAAAACAACTTGCCCGAGCATGAACATGGAGCTCGAGAATCTTTCTTACATTCCTAATAAAAGCATGAAGCTGCTGATACAAAAATGGTGCTCGATGCACAGGGTTTCTCTTTCCGACCACAGCTTCCGGGGTCGGTCTTTGGACACGTCGCTTAATTCTATTGCAAGCCTCAGCAGTTCCATTGATGACTTAAACCTTCGAATCGATTACAGCAGTGTCTCAATCGGATCTAGTCAGGGCTCGGTCGAACCGTCACACTTGGGAGATTTGGAGCTTGTGAATGGATTCGATTCGCTGCCGTGGGAACGTAGGTGCAAAGCAATTGAAGATCTGAAGAACAACAGTGAAAATTGGCCCGTGATCCCTTTGGAAGCTTTGATCAAACGGGTTGTTGGATTCTTGAAGGACTCTCATCGTATTTCTGCTGCAGAAGCACTGGTGAACGGCTGCGTGTTGCTGTTAGAAATCCTGCAGAAACAGAGGTACGTAAACATATATATTTATATTTTTACATCTTTTTTCGTGCTGTAAGAACGAATTGATGAAGCTATTCTCTCTCGGTACAGCAGAAGCAGCATGAAGTACGTAGACGAGGACGCGTGTGTTCTCTTGGCTTCATTGCTCGATGCCACCGAGGTTGTTTCCTTACAAGCCCTCTCGATCTTGAACTTGCTATCGTCCCATCGAAGCAATATCAATAAAATCTCGAATTCCGGTGCATTATTAAGCATTTTGAGCACACTCGGAAGCAGAAATCAAGAAGACCGAAAAAGAGCCCTGTGCATTTTGGCCAATGTTTCTTCGAACAGAAACCTCTGCAGCTTCATCGATCCACAGGAACTGATTCCTAAGCTGATCCATTTTCTCAAGGACGACGATGATGCTTCGGTTACCAAACACTGCTTAACAATTCTTAACGGAATGATCGACAACGAAGGTGTTAGGAGATCCATTGCAGAGACCGATGGCTGCATCGCTTCGATAGCCAATCTGCTGGAGGATTCAGACAGCCACGAGGTGCAAGAACACGCAGTGTCTGTTTTTCTATCTCTTTGCTCCCAACGTGCTGAGTACTGTAAGATGGTTATGGAGGAAGGTGTAATCCCGGGGCTCGTCTCTGTGTCTGTGAACGGTAATGACAGAGCTAAGGCTATGGCCATGGAGCTCCTGAGGATTCTGAGGATCGAATCTGACGGTGATGGCAAAATCTCCGAGGATGATTTCGTTGTTACTACGAACGAAGGGAGAATAGATGAAAAGCCTCATAAAGCTCGAGGATTGTTCAGGAATATCTTCTCCAGACAAGGAAAGAGAAAGTAGTGGTGCTGTGTTGAGCAGACCCATCTTGTAGAAAATGGTAGTGTGTAAGAATATTAGGATTGCGTGAGGAACTGTTAGAGTTTGTAGTCTTAAAAGATTTACAATTTTCTTATTTTAGGTACCATAAGCTCTTGTTTTACCAGGGAAGAATAGTATTGTAATTATACTGTGATTTTTTTTTTAAAGATGACATTATAGATTTAGATCCCTCGGCTTTACAAATAAGTTAATTACAAGTGCACAATGAGGACATGCATCATTAATAAGCTCAGCAGTCGAAAGAATACTTACGAAGTCTTCATGTAAGAGACGATGATGATGCTTCTTGTCACTCGCACACAGTAAATCTTAGTAGCCTTTGTCTGAACATTAGTTATGCCTGTTACAGACAAAGAACATGAATATCAGTCTTAGTCCATATTTGCCGACTATAACAGTGGGGACAAATTGAAGACAATCAAAAAAATGAGACAAGGAAAAAACAACCTTGGCAAGGAAATGGAACTCGAGGACTCTGAGAATCCCGAATACACATTCGAGTAGGTCTTCGTTAGGTAAGAGAAGTTCGAAACCGGGCAAAGAGGAGGCACCCTCTTACCTCTCCTCAAAAGGTCGGTCAACTCGAGCCTCCTCAAGGTCAACACGTCCCTCGATTCTCTCCACACGAACACGAGCAGTCCATTTCTGATCGCGTAGAGGGAACCCGGTTTGCAACCCGGGTATCTAAATCCGTACCCGCTCGTGATCCCTTCTCCAAAAAAAGACCTTTCGACGTCGATAGCTTCAGATTCCTCATCAGCTTCCCATGGAAACTCATCAGGTGACTGATTACAAGTGTTGACAATAAACATGGCTGAGCCATTAGGGTGCAGCACATAAGGGGTACCTTCTAATACCTTCGTACCTATAATTAGCTCGTTTTCTCCAGATTCTTCGTAAGATATGAAGATAAAGAAGAGGGCTTTGCCCAGTTTTTCGTCGGAGACTTTCCCCGGTGGCCAACCGAATGTTGCACCCCATAGACCCGCGTACTCGTGGGCTTCTTTCGGAGGGTTTAAGGGAAGTTTGTAGAGTGCGTATTTGCTATCGTGCATGTTGGGCCATGCTCGGTAAGAAGATAGCTTCATCTTTCTTGCAAGTAAACTCAAGTGCAACGTGTCACCAGCTTGGAGAAACTCATGAAGCTGCATACGCTTGCTCTTGTAAGAGGAAACACTGTTGTTCTTTTGTGATTTACAATCGCTGCTTTTTCTAGTGCTCGACTTCCCCAGTATTTGCTTGAGACAGTTCCTTAAAATCCCGTAAAGAGTCTTATTACCATCGGTTGTAGAGCTTTCAGAGCCGTTCCCGCGGACATCATCGAGGCTTTTTCTGAACTGACTTGCTCCGAGCTCGATAGGATATAAAGAAGTGAAAGAAAATTCTCCATCGTACTTAACACCATGGTTACACATACGCAAAAGAGACGATCTTCTCTCGTGTAAACTTGACACAGCTTTCTGAGGATCAACTTCATGATCCTCCGAACAAGGAAATAACAGAGAAGCTGTATCGGGAACATCTAACCGAACTTGGCTTGTAACGGTTTCCAAAAGTCTCCTCCTATCACCAAATCCCAACCGGCTAAAAGACGCTCCTGCCCCTCTCTGTAAATTTATTCTCTCAGACTCAGAAACCACACTATTAGATTTTGATAGTCTTTTCGACAATGACACTTCATGATCTGTTGTGTTAATCAAGCTCCTACAGGGAATAAATTTTCCACCGTTCTTCTGATGCTGAGGCTCAACTTCAAGTAAGAGCACATTGCAGGCCTTGTCCACTGATTTTAGAACACCGGGGTAAACGCAATCGGTGCCGGTTTCTCTTCCGTGCAGGAAAAACACGGTGGAGCCCACGTGATCGCAGATAATTTCGAACACGGGCGACCACGAAATAGGAGAGTGCTCGAGGCCCGAGGGCCCTATCGCTTGAGGTATTATTCGGCACCCAACGATCGATAGAAAACCGGACATTACGTAGACTACGTTGCCGAGTTCGGGGTTTTGATGAACCCAAATGCCAAGTAACGAACGAATGCTCATCAAGAACTTGCAAAGGGCCTTATAAGAGCAAACTCCCTCTCTCCATTGAATGAGTCTGTTGAGAGAGAGTAGTTCCAGTTTATCGCACTGGGCGAGCCATGCCTTGTCGGAGGCTACAAAGGCATGAAGGTCCCTGCACGTGAGACCGAGGCTGCACACATCTTTGGGACAGAGGGAACTTGTGATTACCGCAAAGATATCATCGGGAAGGGACAGAAACAAGCTTGATCCACAGATTTTGGGCAACATTGTAGATAGATCTTTGACTCTCTCACAGCAAAAACTGTCAATTATGGAAGTTAGAACTCTCAGCAAGTCTATATTTCTAACGAAAGGGGGAAAAATACACAAAAAATCCCATAAATCAATGGCTGAAACCCCAACACCATCCACTCAAGAATTTGCATTCAGAATCCCCGTTCTAATTCAATAATGTTACAAAAAGTGAAAATAAAATGGACAAACACGGCCAAACCTGTGATTCAATGGGCATCCCTCAAGAATCCTCAGCGCATTATCTTTTTGTTTCAATTCAAGAAGAAACCCAATGCTCTCGGCTCAAATGCTTCACTTCAATTGATGGAAATCGTAGACTCGGAATATTGATTAAGCATTCACACAAGGGAGGAAAAAATCAACCATTATTCATTCCGGGTCAAATCATCTGCGAGTTCCCGTAAAATCCCAATGATGAGAGATCGATTTGAAAGTCCAACGAAAACGCAGAACAGAGACGATATAATCTCAAATGGGGGGCCACATTACACCGCACCACACAGCGAAAGTCGTCCACTAGATTTTGATGCTTGCACGGATTTATTTCTCGAGATGTTCAACGAATCTAACCTAACTCGTGGCAAATTCAATTAAGCTTAGCCCACCAATGTTGAGTGAGTTCAGCTTCAACAATTGGGGCCCGCCCAGGGTCTGCATTCCACAGTGGTTTTCTCAAGTCTATGGAAGTCAAAGCGTGCGCTCAACGTTCGTTATTGTTTTCAGTTAATTGCAGCTAAGGGATCCCAGTTAATATGATTTGCATTTTACCACTTTAATGTTTAGCAATTATATATTTCAACTTTGCAATGTATGCAATTGAGGACATCTCCGATATCTCCGATCAAGTTTGCTCACGTGGACACCAGACGAAGTGAGGATTGTTAAACCAAAACCAAGTAAAGTGAATAAAGGCAAAATTATAAATTTGGTTGCTAAGTATAACAGTTTTTGTTCTGGATCATTACGTTTGATAATTCAATAATAGGTCAATAACTTTTGCCTTAATAAATTTGGACTATCTGTCAAATTTCTGGCCAAAATTGCCGGAAATTCGGCGTATCCGTATCCGAGGACATGTCATCCCCCAACTCGTCAGTCACGTCAGTTTTCCGGCGACTTTGACCGGAAAATGACCAGTGACCCAATTTTGTTAGTTATTGACCTATTTTTGCACTTATCAAATATAGTGATTCAAAAACTAAAACGAATTTACATAGTGGCCGATTTTATAGTTTTTCCAGTGAATAAATATTTATCTAGCGAGACAATATACCCTAATTATTCGAACAAATCGAATTGAGAAGTTGAATTAATAAAGGTAAAGAAATAAAAACGAAGCTCAGAGTAAAATGATCATTAAAACTAGCAAAGACCGATTTCACCAAGATCAATCATACTCTGATTCTCAATTCCAACAGAATAAATTACGGGAAATAAATTTGATTTTGAGAATCATTTTCAAAATGTTTACTAGAATAAACTTTTATCATTACATGTGTTATTTCTTCTTCACAATAAAATAAAAATAATTAAACATTCTATACAACAAATATTGAAAGAATAAATTTGGTTTTGCAAATCATTTTCAAAATGTTTATTAGAATATATTTGGGTAAACTCATTTATACCCCTTTGGGTAAACTGAAAATCGCGTTACTACCTTGTGAGTTGTAAACGTCGCGACCCTTACTTCTGGCTTAAAATACATATCATCATACCCCTTATGGTTTAGAAAACAAATCACCGTACCCCCGAAAATGCGAAGAATGTGAAAAGTTAACTAAACCACGAGTAGGTTTATGATATTTTAAAACTATAGGTTTTTTGTGATGAGTTTCAAAATCACGAGAGTATTGTATGAATTTTGGCCAATATGTTTTTATCATTAATGAGTGATGTCTTCATCATTTGCATTGTCTTCGAACAATATTATCTTTTCATTATATAAATTGTCAATGCAAGTTTAACATTTAAACTTGCACAATAAAAATTACTAGTAATCTTGCATTTTAATATCAAGCAATATTATTTATTAAATTGAATTTTTCAGTTAGTGTTAAAATTTGAGAACAGGAATGAAATTGAAAGTACTATAAATAAAGTAAAATGATACTTTTAATTTATTTTGGTTCGATAGAGACCATTGCTTGCTGAATATGAGGAGGAGATTGTGCCTAACCTCTGAACGTGTATTTCATACAACTGTTATGCAAGACGTGGAAGTTATTTTCACTAGTCAGAACAGTTACCATTGTGCTCAACCATTTTTTTATTATTTCTTATAGAAAAAATTTAATTGGTTGAATTTGATACTTAACCAACGTTGTTGAGCATTAATAAAAGAGTATAGATGTTAAATACAAGGCTTGGATATCTTTTTACGCCACACCATCTTCAAAGATCAAAATTGAGCCTTCCCAAGTCCCTCTGGAAGAAGACTTCACTAAAAATGCGAGCTTTAACAGGTGGGTCTGTATCATTTTCTGCTTAGTATTGCATGAACAGATAGCCACAAGGTATTTTTAAGGTGTTCATTAACTAAAACCTATCGTGGGAATCAATTTGATTTTACGTCAAGTGTTTGGCAGAATGTTAATAGTTAAAGACGAGAGTAGACGCAAGATCGAACCGTAAGCGAATTTTATTAATCACGAACAAGGTAGAACACGAACGACGAACACGAATTGCTAACGGAACTAATAGACGAACAAGAGATAATCTCTTGTCCTCAATAACCTAATATTAAGACCTGGAGATATGATCCCCTAATCCATCCTTTTATAGGAGATAAAACATATTTAACGAGCTAGGTAAGATCCCTAATGCTGTGTTTGATTTATGAAAATTAGTAAGGAAAGAAAAATAAAATGAAAAAGAAAAATCAATTTTTTATGTTTGATTGGTTGAAGAAATATATTATGAAAAGAAAAGAAAATAAAATCTAACTTAAGTTTATATTTAAAACTATTAGTCAAGGCCGTGAAAAATATCGTGGATTGGGTTTCCTTATTCTCATCCCCCTTTCACGGCCATGAATATTTCCTCCTGAAGCCATCAAGATCCGCTGAGTCTTCTCCTCGGCTTCTGCTCGTTTTTCATGGCCACGAATTTCTTCGTCCGAAGCCGTGGAGCTCGTCTGCGTTTTTTCCTTGGTAGCATAGAATAGTTCAATTTGCTCGAGTAAACAACGCTTCTGCTGACTCCTCCCACGGTGAGATGATGATGATGATGATGAGACTATCTCGAGGAGAAACCCTCGGGATCTTCCCACGTGATCCCGTTTATCCTCCGATGCCTTGTGTTTATTATGCTGCTTCTTCTCCATCTTAGCAACATCTTGAATTTCAGCATCGTACGCTCTTGCCCTGCATGCCTATGAAAGAAAAACCTAGCGAAACGTAAACTACAAACGCCGAGTGCTGAATTTCATGCATCTTATGATCGATCATCAATGATAGAAAACGGGATGAAAAAAATTTCGTCACCTGGAACAAAGAATTCAGGTCCGAATGATGCGAAGAGCTCAGCAGGCCGCGGCTGAGTAGCTCGCGAAACAAGATCACCAATTCGGTGCTCAGATTACAAGGATTCGTGTTCTCGAGGACCCTTCTCACCGTTGAACCATCGAACAATTTTCTCACCCACTGAGGCACTTTCCTTAGTTTTAGCAACGCAACTGCGATGTTAATAGCGGGTATGAGATGATGAAACGTATCGGAGTTTGACGTCAGGCTCGGGGTTGCCAGAGACATAACCAACTCCTCTACGATTAGCCTGTACCAAGCTGATGGTGTTTTTGTGGGCTGATCCCATTTCATCAAAATGGATAAACATTTGGAGGAATTCAGTGCAACTCGGGCATCGCTGCAAAAGATTAGACCTTGTAATATGGCTGATATTGAAGGTAAGTAGCCTTCTCTGAGTTTCATTTCGGTTGCTTTGGATAATCCGGTAAATATTTCTGTGAGACAAAATGAGGCCACGAGCTTCACCGAGGGTGACCCAAAATGTAGCAGCTTGCACACATCACGGCATCTGATGCTGAGGAATGATAATTCCCGTGTTTCTACGCCTTCAACGAGCAGAATTTCGAAGTTGCTGATGCCTGGTATGTTTGCTCGCGCACTGTAAACAGATGGAGACAGTTTTTAAGTTGAGAACGATAAGAAATGGTGCTTGTTTGTGGTTTACCTTCTCAGAGAGAACAATATCAGCAGAAGAACGAACGTGAGAATTTCCTCTGACCCACCCTCATCGTGGTTAAACAGAGCAGGTCCCTTGGAGCAAGCTTTGGTGATTATTTCGTTGACGATTAATGACAAAGGAGCACTTAGAACTGTTGTTTTTGAAGCTTCTATCAGTGCTCCGTTCGTCGAGTGATGCAAACTCATGGATAGGATACCCAATATGGTGGAGACTTGTATCCAATCATCTGAAGTCTTAGCCAGTGGAAGATAATCAGTTAACTGGAAAAGAAATAGAAGTTTTTCATGAACATTGAGCAAGTAAATCAAGAATGCGGTAGAAGTATGAAACACGTACTCTTACTGAAATCCCAATCCAGGGTTCACCAACAGATAATGATTCAGATTTCACTGACTTTAGGATGATGAACACGAGTTCGCATATGGCCATGAATAATTCGGGGAAAGATTGGGGTGAGTAACTGAAAAGGGACCGTAGTACTCCATCAATCCCGTGCACGCAGAATTGATCTGAAGCCATGGGATCAATTTCAACTATCTCGGTACAGGCTTTGAGTACTGCAACAACGTCATGCTCTTGGACGGGATTTTCGACAAGATCCCCCAACAAGAATATGAAAATCATAGCACCGTAGGAATCTTCAGAGGTAACTAGCTGAGCAATTGAATGAAAGGTAACGCTGCTGCTTGTTGTGACAGTAGCATACATCTCCTGTCTACAGAAATTTAGTACCTGATCAGTCAACAACTTGCATAGCTTTTCCTGTTGAAATAACCACCTCAAAGATGTCGGATGGATCTCGGTTGAAAGAGAATCCCAATCTTTTTTCTCAGCCAACAGTTGAAACAGAATTCTTTCTGCTTCTGGGCTGTAAGGTATTTGGTAGTGCATCTTGGCAATTCCTCTGTATAGTCCATAAAGATTGACTAGTAACTCAATTGTTAATGAACCAGAGGCTTCCCAAATGATCCCAGTGCCATTGAGCAAGATAAATTGCTCCACCGATGCCAGCACCATCTTGTCATCAGCAATCCTTAAAATGACAATAGAAACAGAAAATGGGAAGGATAGAACTTATAAGCCATAGTAAGGGTAAGTATGAAATTTATTGGCTTCTTACCTGTCGTTATAGAGAGAGCATATGTACAGTAACAGCAGAATTGAACATTGACAATGAAACAATTCTGGATCATGACAGCTTTTCCGACCAAGTAAGAATAGCAAATCAACAGGGTCTGAAGGCAATTGGATCGCAGTGTCCGTAAAAGGTTTCGCAAAATCAGACCCGAGAAGTGTTTCAATGATTGAACCAAAGATCAAATATACTCTCAAAGTCATTGTCTCCGAGGGAAACAAACCCAAGTATCCAAATAATGTGCTGAACCATGATGATTGAACTAGGCTACTAACAAGATCCTTAGTAAGATCAGAATCGAGAACCATAATCGAATGAAAAACTTCAAGTACTCCTAGTGCAATAGCCTCTTCTTCCATCTCATCCACCAATGAAACAAACCAAGGTAGAATTTGCAGCTTGCATGTGTCTATGATGTAACTCCTTAATCCCACAAGAGAAGAATTGGGAAAGTTGTCCTCATTATCAAATGCATATGCTTCCTTTATAAGGAAAAAAGAGTGCAATATATCATCTGTTCGTGTTCGACTACTAGAAAGAGAAGCAGAAATAGCAGATTCTAATGCATCTTTAACTAGGGTAGCCAAGCATGAATTCCCAACAGATGATGAGCATTTCAGAAGACCAACAATAATTGAGCATGACAAATTGAATGCCTCTGGTAGCATCCCACTTTGACCATTTTGATACCTCCTAAACATTTCAGCCAAGATTTGACATATTTCTTCCCCATTACGGCTGGACACAATTCCGGGACTGTTCGAGATGCAGTTTAGGATAAGCTTCAGCAGCTGAGGTTGAACAGGTTGAAAGGGAATTTCGGCAACATATTGTAGAATGGAAACAAGCGTTGAGAACCCAATCACAGCTCTATGCCGAAAGGCTTCCGTAGCGGTTGATAGAAGATCAAGAATCTTAATGGAAGAGGTGACAATTGGATCTTTGTTTCCTACACTATCAAGAGAATCAGAAAGTGTGGAAATGAGTTAAGTTAGGAAATTCCACCCAGACTTGAATTTTTAAGAATTTTGCAAATGCATTTATAGTTAAGATGCTACTTTATATGACCATGAAAATTTCTTAGCATAGCATAGTTTCCCTGAAAGTATTACCTGACAATCTTAGTATTTCGAATATGTAATCTGTGATGTTTTCTTCAATGAACACTTGAACTTCTTTCCATGAGGAATGTAAGGATGAAAGATAATGAAAAATCAAATCCAACGTTGCAGTCTGTACTTGACTTTCTGAAGAAAGTAACGGCCCTTTTACTGCCTCGGCAAATAAGACTTCAAGGCGTGCAATATCCATTACGTGATCACTCAACTGCTTGAAATTATCCCCCTCGAAAGAATTCTTACTCTGTCCATGAATTGAACTTGCAATCTGAAAGAACCCTCTCTGAGCCACTACTGTCAGAAACGCTGCAGTTAATTAAGATTGTCATTAAGATCATCATCATCTCTAAAAACATACATAATACTTCTCCTCTTGCTATTCAGACGATCACCTGTATAATCGCTAAGTTATCATATATCACATGCATATGATACTGCTACAACCTTCGAGGGTCGAATGATAGTATATAAATGAGATTTAGGGGGGAAATAGAAAAAGATATATTGCGGATAACAAGCACTAGAAAAATACCTACCAAGACAGTTAAGACGAACATCATCACTTTGACTTTTTGTGAGGACATCAAGTGATATGTACAAAAGCTTGGGGCAGTGAGCAGCCAACATATCATTATGATTTTCATTCGTGTAAAAGAGCAAGGACAACCTGTAGAGAACAAACATAATCTCTCCCCGGAGCTCATCGCTGAAATTTAGAAGGACGCACGGTCATTTCAAGTCTTTTTATATAATCAAAATCTAAACAAAACAACTGTTTTATGCACCTAGGCAACTGAAGGCCTTCAACGAGGTTGAAAACAAGGGCATCATTGTTTCTAGTGTAGCAATACAAATCGTGATCCTCATCATCCAACAGAACACCGAAGCAGTGGAGCTGCATTTCAGAACAAACATGATTCCTCCGAGGTATCAAATTTGCTTCATGATCCAATTTACTCAGAACAGAAATGAATCAGGAAAACGGAACAGAATCACCTAATATATTCACACTCAGCGCAGCATATCAATTGATTGACTGAGTAAACCAAAAAAAAACCACCAACGGAATTTTAACAAAATCAACGGATTAGGATACCATGTGGAGCTGGCGAGTACTCCAAGCTAACGATCCGCTCGAAAGGCAATCAGAAACCCTAGCCACAAACTCCTTATGCACGTCCACATCACCGGCGTCATTATCAAGAGTCGATTGGCACAGCGTGAGGATGATATCGACCGTTTGTTTCGCGATTGGCTGATCGTCGAAGTTTGAGAGAACTGAAACGAGCGGCGGAACGAGGAAGTGAGGATGATGGGTGAGTAGAGCACGGAGGAACTGAGGCTGAGTCAGGGCTTGCGAGAGCTGCGAGAGGGCGTAAGACACGTGCACTGTCGGAGATTTGGGATCGGCTAGAAGGTTGGAGAGGCACACGAGGCAGATTGAACCGCCCTCTGTGGTGGAGAGGGCTACGGTTGAGCTGTGGCCGGCGTTGCACCTGATTTCCTCGGTGGTGATGAAGTGCATGCTTTGTACGAGTGTGTGTGTGTACGTGCGTCACCCAAATCCACGCATTTGAATTTTCAATGACCATACAGAAAATCTATTAGTTTGCTTCCGGTCCGGAATAATTTTACTATCGGATTTTTGAGTTTTATAACGCACCTAAGATTTAGTGAAGTTGGATTTGTTTCTAAATTGTGTATTTTTCACTCAACTCGTTGGATTTCCATTTTAAAACGTCTGCGAAGATTCAATGGAGTTCTATTGTTTCTCAAAAGTGTGTATACTTTATTCAAACTTGCGGGATTTGAATTTTTAAGGACATTTCGAAATCAGATGTTGTTTTCCAAGTGATGTTTTATTATTGGACCATTGAATTAGAAATTGTTAATGACCGACCCGTCATGAAAATTCAATGGAGTATGACTGATTTCTAAGCGAGCATTTTTTATTCAAATTAGTGAATTTAAATTGAAAATCCAATGGAATTTGGAAAGTGGGTGATTTTTTTTCATAATGTTGGATATGAAATTTTTTCATACCGTAGAGAGAACATTGTTTAGGGGTTGGACAGAACAATATTGAATATTGATAATAGCAACTATATATCAATGGGATGGGTGAATATGCCACATGTTTATATAACATTTCCTGAACAACAAGACGCAATATGCCCGTACAAAATCCAAAGTAAACGCGAAAATGTAAGAGTAATTGAATTTTAAATATAATATTACTATTATTCGACTGTTGACCTGTAACTGTTTAGAATTTTACGGTCATCTGAAACTCTATCTTAACAATTATGGCGTGTCGATCTTAACAATCTCGACAATACTTTCACCGACCACCGCGATGGTCGCCGGGAAGCTCGACGTGTATCCCAACGGAGACCAAACAGCTCTTAGTCCTCTACTCAGCTCTCTACCTCACCGGCGGGCTCAAATCGAGCGTTTCCGGGTTTGGATCCAACCAATTCGACGAAACCCACAAAGACGAGAGGAAGCTTCTTCATCAGCATAGGCGCGCGTTCGTAGCCGTCTACATTCAGGACAACCTCGGACGACCGTATTCGAGTTATCTGTATGACTTGATGGGCGATAAGAAGAACAAGCAGATGTTACCTCATAGCAAGGAGTTTCGGTGACTCCCTTTTTTTTTTTTATCTTTTCATGCACAATATATGTGTTTGATTTTAGTCCGCTTGATGATACCTTTTTTTTTTCGTTGTTAATATCTTAGATGTTTAGATGAGTTAGACGTGCATCGCTCTGTGATAAAGAAAGTGAAAAGTCTTCGTCGTCAATTGAGAATTATAACAAATTTTTAGTATCTGGCACAACTTATGCATCATTGAGATTGACCATTCTTTTTTGTTATAAGATTGATTAATCATCATAGCAATCAAATCATCATTACGTGGATCAATTTTTTGACGTTCTTTGGTAAATACTTGATGTCATTGAACGTATATTCGATAGCCTATATTGTCTAATATTTTGATGATGATAGGAGTAAATAATTTCGTTCTGAATGTGTGTTTAAATTATGGCCTCATAATTGTGATTATATCATAGTGCTAAGCATTCAAATACAGACGAGTTACAGTTGAAATCGAGGCGGCTAATTTCCACTATTGTAAATATATAAATATATATATATATATATATATATATCATGTATCAAAGCCAAAAATAACGTTTCCATGGAAATACGCAAGCCTCGTGCACAAGAACACACCACACCACCGACCAACGACGGAATTATGAACAAAACACGGTGGTTAACTTACAATGATACACACTAATCGAAAACACAAAACGAAACCACGAAGAGAGATTCTCCATGGGAGCAGCAGCAAAAGGGCATCGATCCACTTTTAGTAATCCCAATCAGCATGCACAGAAAAAAATACCATGAAAAATCAATATTCCAAAAAAAAAAAAATGGGTTTCATAAGCTGATGCAAAAGAGCTTCGTAGAGAGTAACAAAGGAACAAAGCGTAGTTGAGCTGAGTACCGGCTACTACAGCTAGTTATAAAGATTATTTTGGGTCAACGGATCCACTCGTATTTCCTTCTCCCGAGAGGACATTGTTCGGATCCTACAGGCATCAATCACCAAAGTTAGTATTAATTAATTTAACTGAAGATATATATATATATATATATATATATATGTTGTGGGTCATAAAGATATCATCCAAAAAAAGGCAGCAGGGGTCACCTCAACTCCCCACTTGATGTAATCCTCGGACTCACAAGCCTTGTACTCATCAACAAGGCTCTCAATTATATCTCTCGATTCATCGAATTCAGAAAGATCGTTATCCTAAACATGTTTCATCAAGCTCAAGAAACCATTAAAATGAGTAGAAATAAATAGTTTGCAGAATGACTTAGGAGTAAAACTAAGCAAGAACAAAAAGGCACAACAGAAAATGTAAACTCACAGCAAACATTGGGTGGTTCCTGTAATTATCCAAAAACGCTTGTCGCTTTCTCAGCTTATCGTATTGGCTCAAGACCTTGGAAAATAAGTGGCGGATCCCGGTATGACTAGCCAGCATGAGACCACTAACCTAGTAATAGATTAAGCAACACAAATATCATTATGTCTATTGTGTTACTTCAGATCAGCAACTCAAAATGTCACGTGATAAAACTAAAAACTCACCCGATGAGCGGTCTGTACATAAGGGGACTTTCTAGACAAAGCAACCTACCAAAAAGGCAAGAAATTTCACCGGTAAAGACTCTATAGTAGCTGAAGGATATCTATATAGAATGAAACCTATCACCAATGAAACATGCCTGAATGCTAGCAGGTCCCCATTCAATAAAGTTTACAAGTTTTCTTTCACGTATCCTCTGCAAACTCTCGTGAACCTGTTTTCAGAATTACCAGTTGGAGTTATAACATAACATTGGTGGAATATTGTGATTGACAAAAAATATAAAACCAAATGCTCCAAGTTCCAAATAGGTATCACTCTGATGAGCATCGTTGCATTAAACAAATTAAAGGGCAATCCACAACTCAGTAAACGCAAAAAGAAACATGATCAGTCAAACATCGCTCAGAAGACAACTTTGTAATCAGCAATCAAATGCCGAGGAGACAAAGATAGTGCCAATTAAATGGATAGTAAAAGTAATCTAAATTTGAAAGCCATTTTCTTTGAAAGCAGGAGGAATGAACGCATTAATTTCCCCATCTTGAAACTCATAAAGTAAATTTTCTATTTAATTATGTGTTGCAGCTTCCTAGTAACCAAAAAGGGTTGCATGGCTTTGATCGGCAGGAGAAACACATACCTGCGTAGGATCCACTTCTCCCTGTATAATGTTTAATATTGATATGTATTTTGACTGGCTCGCTTGTTTCGTTCGAGCAAATGAGGAAACCATGATGTTTTTCGTCTGCAAAGGACAATGCCATTAGATATCATCCGAACATGCCTAACAATCTTCATTCCTGAATATGATTGTCACTTACCTGCAGAAGTCTTCTCATGACATCAAGAACAG
Organism: Linderniella brevidens; assembly: GCA_004919715.1. Lineage (NCBI taxonomy): Eukaryota > Viridiplantae > Streptophyta > Magnoliopsida > Lamiales > Linderniaceae > Linderniella > Linderniella brevidens. The sequence goes on from SWDC01000151.1 coordinate 3,717,477, forward strand.
TTGTTTTCCGAATCACATTAGCCTGTCATTCAGATATATTAACAAAACAAGTACTAATAAGTCTCTGAACGAAGAGCTAGGTTATAGGAGGTAAAACTGAGAACTGAGATTTAAATGTCACACAAATTCTGAGTTTTGATGCAGCTAAATAAATAACTAAGTCATGTCATCTAAGTAAGAACCATAAATATAGAACAGTCATGTATTACCTGTCTTTCCACCGTGAGAGGCGTGTATCCTGTCATAAGAAAGTGACACCTTGGAGTTGGAATTAAAGAAGCAAGAAGGCCAACTAAATCATTGTTCATGTATCCAGGATAACGCAAAGTCGTAGTGCTTGCTGCCATAACCGTAGACACTAACGAATTTATTTGAGCAAAAGTCGGATTGGAGATATGAAGTCGCTCAACGGCAATACTATTAAGTGCCGTATTGTCGAGAACAACTACACAGTCGGCGTTGAGGGCCAAGCGCTTGAGCGTTAGAAGGGAGTTGTATGGTTGCACCACCACATCACTGATCTCATTTTGGATTGGAAATACACTGTATGTCTGAACAAGCTTTTTGCTGTATCGATCATTCAAACTCTCCAACAAGTAAGAACCCATTCCTGTATAGAACCAAAACATGTTTAAATTCAACCAAATAATGAGCAGCATACATATTACTCTGCACCGGGAAACCAATTTGATCATTTAATTTCTCAAAAAGTAATGGTAAGTTTCCGTGGAGGACTTAATCATTGACCAGCTACTCACTGGTGGAACTTTCGCTAGTCAATGTGCTTTGAGACATGATAATTAATTAATTATCAGTGACAAAACAAGAAATAGGACCTTGAGTGTAAACAAAAGGTAAAAGCACCTGAACCCGTTCCCCCGGCAATGGAATGACACAGAACAAAACCCTCAAGACTATCACTGCCATCTGCTTCCCTATCAATCATATCCATGAGATCCTCCTCATACCTCTTACCCTGATGAATAAAAGTCACATAAAGGACTTAAGGGAGGGAAAAAAAATCATAGTAGTCATATTGACAGCCAAACCTGCTCGTATCCACTCGCCCAATTATTCCCAGCACCACCTCCATGGTCTGAAATAAATACATTCTCATGATTGTACAGATTTCGGTATTCCCCATTCTGAATGCTGTTAATTACCCTTGGCTCCAGATCCATAAGCAGAGCACGGGGAATATAATGTTGATCATCTGCTTGGTAGAAAAATACATCTTTCCTATCTCCTCCCTGTAACACAAGAATGCACAGGAATAGTCTTTATTGTCAGCAATAAACAAATTCTCATAATAGTGAAGCAACATCGACTTTTGTTAACAGGTCTACCCTTATATTAGTATTAGAAGCCTGTAAGCACATATCCATAGAAAGTATCCCAAATTTTACTCCTGCAACTCGTTTATCGCATTACAGGTTTCAATTGACTGATTGAACTTCTAATAATCTACTGATGGGAGGTCTTATCGATCGAAAATTGGGGAAAAAAATCAAACAACGGGCGCAAACGGACCTGAGTGGCAAAATCTTCGAGAATACCGTCTTTGCTGATACCATGCTCTAAGCAGAGCTGTTTCCAAAACTCCATTCCGATCTGATTCCCGCATTGTCCAACTTGCAACGTTATGATCTCTCTCGGCATTTTCTTTCCTCGCTTTTGATTCGTTCTTCACTCCCCAGGTTCGAGCTTCTAGGGTTTTGCTGTACGTTATTGCGAATGTGATGATATTCCTTCTTTATTTCTATTTTTAATTGGAAAAGGCGGGTTTTCATAGTTTCATTTCAACTGGGGTTTTTTTTAGAAAACTTATTTTAAGTTGCCACCCAAAATTAGTCGCCGGTTTACATTGGTTTTGGCTACCCTACCTAATCGGGTATAACCCAATTCATATCAAAACAGGACACGTGGCACCCATGTTCATTCAACTTTCGTCTCTCAACTGTTGGGTAAAAAAAAACTGTCAGCTAATATAAATCAATGAAAAATAAAAAAAGCCGCCAATACTCCTATTTTTTATATTCAGCGCCATTTTCATGTGATCTTCATCACATACTGAGTTAGAACTCAGTTCTATTAGTGCAAATCAACTTACAGCGACGTGAAGACTTTAACAGCAAGTTCATGATTTCGATTTCTTTTTTTTTTCCTTGTTTTTTATGTTTCATTTATCTCCATTCGTGATTTTGAATACATATATTTGTATGTGCATTTAGGTCAAAGTTGAAGTAAACGTGAATGGATGAAACCAACGATGAGAGCTCTGGTTTCTCGATGATAAATGAGTTGGAAGATAAATTGGCTGTTGGTAAAGTGATGAATACGCTGTCGGAAAAAAAAAACTCACGCGAACACAGTGAACACGATCTTGTTTTGGTGCAACTAAAATCGACCACATTTTCTATAGTCCTTTTACTGGTTAGATAGAAGTTTACATGGAAACTAATAAATGCCTATAATCAGGCCACTAATTTAGCCTAAACTAATAAGGAAAACACAATCACCTCCTAAGTTAAGTATATTCTCCTAAACTAAGCCTAAACTAATTAAGGAAAGTGAATCACAAGGATTATTCCTACAATCTCCTCCTAAGCCTTGTGTCCACCGTTGATGTCGATTAGGCCGATCTTACCCCGTAGCTCATGAAACTTGGTCCTTCCAAGCGGCTTCGTCAGAATGTCGCCCAACTAATCCTCGCTTCTGATGAACTCTACATCAATCAAGCCTTCTTCTGCAGCCTCCCGGACGAAGTGATATTTCACTCGAATGTGCTTACTCTGTCCATGGAGTACTGGATTCTTGATCAAAGTAATGGCGGACTTATTGTCCACCCTCAGCATTGGTGCTCTTGCTGCTGTTCCCTGCACCTCAGACAACACACGAGCGAACCACAATGCTTGACAAGCAGCGTTAGCAGCTGCTATATACTCTGCCTCACAGCTGGACTGAGCCACCACCTTCTGCTTCATGGATTGCCAGGTGATCAGGCTGCCACTGAGGAAGAAAATCACGCCAGTTGTGCTTTTACTTGCATCAACATCCCCTGCGTAATCACTGTCGCTGAAGCCTGTCAGATAAGGCTCATCCTTCTCCCTCCTGCCGAACCAGAGTCCCCAATCTTGGGTCCCGGCCACATAGCGCAGGATGCGCTTCACAGCTGCGAGGTGATCCTCGGGTGAATCTTCCAGGAACCGACTCACATAGCCAACCGCAAACGCTAGATCAGGGCGAGTGTTGACCAATCAAGCTCCCAACGACGCTCCTGTACGCCGTCGCATCGACCGGCGGCTCTGTGCTGAGCTTGCTCAACTTCAAGCGCGGTTCCATAGGTACGTGACAGAGGTTACACCCTGCCATGCCGCTCTTCTCTAGGATCTTGCCGGCGTAGGTGCCCTGGCTCAGCGAGATCACCCTCGCGCCCTGCTTCACTTCAATGCCAAGGTAGTAGTGAAGCATGCCGAGGTCACTCATCTTGAACGCAGCTGCCATCTCCTCCTTGAATGACTTGATATCGCCGCCGTTCGAGCCGGTGATCACGAGGTCATCGACATAGACCCCGATCACCAGCTGCTTGCCATCGTTCTGCCTGATGTAGATGGCGTGTTCCGACGGGCTCTTCCTGAAGCCGAATGACAACAGCGTGCTGTCCAGCTTCGCGTTCCATGCGCGCGGCGCTTGATGCAGCCCATACAACGCTTTTCGGAGCTTGAGCACCTTGTGCTCCTTGCCGGTGATGACAAACCCCGGCGGCTGCTCGACGTAAACCTCCTCCTCTAGGTCTCCGTTCAAGAACGCCGACTTGACGTCCATGTGGTGCACCTCCCACCCTTCGTGCGCCGCGAGGGCGATGATCAGCCGCACCGAGTCCAGCCGCGCCACCGGCGTGAACACTTCGTCGTAGTCGATGCCGTGCCGCTGTGCGCAACCCTTCACCACAAGACGCGCCTTATGCTTGGACACCTCCCCGTGCTCGTCCCTCTTCACCTTGAAGACCCACTTCAAGCCGATCGCCCGGCGGCCAAGCGGAAGGTCGGCGAGGGACCAAACGTCACACCAATACATAGACATATCAATGTGACCTTCAAAACAACACATAGACATATTGAATCGAAGAAACAATGTTGTAAACGATAAATAAACAATGTCACGTGTTCACAAGTGTTATAACGCCCAAACGACAACTCTACCCAGCGTTCATCTCATCCCGAGCACATAAGAAGCTTAGCTACTCATGCTTAAGAGAGATCTACGAATCGTATACAAAATAAAGCACAGAGAATACATAGATCTTCCCTATTTTACGAGCCCACGCAGATCCAGCGTCCTTTGTGCTAGATCTTGGATAAAATGAGCTTCGAATCTTCACTTTAGCACCTAGGAATCGTTTAGATTGATTCCTATGGGTCTTGAGACGTCCTTAGGTGTATTTTATCTTTTGGAAGTGAGTTATGTCGATCTGGATCCAGATCTGGGTTGAGAAGTGCGGCTTATATAGAAAGAAATTAACAACACGGCTTATCCCACCGACAAACACGGCCGTGTACCAAGCCTGAGGCCCCGGGTCCGCGATGCTACACCGACAGACACGGCCGTGTACACCAAAGAACCAAGCCGTGTTAACATGCCGAGGCTTCCTCTCTCACTGATGAGCCACACACGGCCGTGTAACGTGTCGCTCCAGGCCGTGTGAAATTGCCGAGGCTTCATATCATTTTCCTTCGGTTAAGCACGGCCGTGTTTGTGCTTGCCGTGACCGTGTTGCTTTTGAACATGGCCGTGTTGTTTGGTTGGTCGGAGCCGTGTTGGTTCGCCGAGGCTTAAAATCATTTTCTTCGAGTAAAAACGGCCGTGTTGGTACACAGTGAGGCCGTGTTTCCGGTAAACTTGGTCATTTTTGCCCCATATTCTCTCGATTGATCCCGATTGTTATCTTATGCTCCTTCAATATCAAAACATAGGTATAATCTTTAATATAAGTACAAGATAACTCAAATAAACCAAGTTACGACCTAAATATGATAGAGATAAACGTATAAAAATACGTTCATCAAACCTCCCCACACTTAAGCTTTTGCTTGTCCTCAAGAAAATTAGAACTGAGAAATGACACAAAAATGTGAGACAGCTTCTTTGCAACTCCTCATTTAAGATAGAAAACATGAAATGGAATAGTGCAAGAAATTCGAAACAATACACTAATGCTTAACTTGTAACAACACGAATTCCCTTAGCAACATTATTCAAGACTCGTACCTCGCTGGAATTCACTCAAATCACTCGGTGTATGGGCTAATGTATCGGTGAATTCACTCAATTCATGCAAAAGTTTAGTCCTTACCCAAATCTTGCGAGTGGATTGTAAATCTACTACTCTCGGTGCTAGGTCGTGAATCAGAAGGTCTTCTCCGGGTTTTGTTTAGGTTAAGCTGACACAAGTGAGAAGTCAACTTTTTATCGAATAAGTCATAGAGGTAGTGTTGGGATTGTGCCGTTGTGCGATAGCGCGCCGCATACATCGTGGCTAGCTCTTGCCATCCGAATTCTCTTCATATGATAATAATAATTTTTTTTTACTCCTCTTCTCTTAGTCCCTTTGCGGGATAAAGATTATCGAGGGAGGAGTTCTTAGCGAGAGATTATCGTCAAGGAGAACTCTTTTTTTTTCTTTTTTTTTTCTTTTTTTTTCGATGGCCGGGCTGCGCTTTTCCACTTGGGCACTCGACTTCCACTTTCGCTGTCTCTTAAGTCCGTGGTTTATAATTCCGGGTTTCGCAAATAAACAGGTTCAGGCTCAAAGTGGCTTACTACGGTGATCAGTCGTGGTCAGTAACTTTGGCTATGGACTTACTTCCTATTGCCTTCCTCATTTTCACACAACAACACCTTAAGCAGTATCAACACGAATCACACAAGAAAGTTCAAGGTAGAAATAAACTATGCACTACTCGCACAACCAAAGAAGTGAGCAAAAAGCTCAATTAGCTCAAAATTCTCACAATATTGGTCATGAGTACGGATCTTTTATAATATCATTAAAGTCATTCGTGTCGAAAGAAATCAAGCAGAAGTGCATGTCCTAATTACTCACAATATTCCTTAACATGCATATTATCTATATGACGAGAAGCTAATAATTGTCAAAGACTAAAAGAACATGCATTTCTCAACGCATATAAATTTCCCCTCCCCACACTTGAGAAATACGTCGCCCCCGACGTATTAATTAAAAGAACAAGTGAAAAGATGAATTTATTTAAATGCGTGAACTTCCCTGAATTGATGAATCTATGACCATGGTGTGTTGTTTGAGTTTGAGCAGCAAGTCCTCATCCCCACACTTGATGGTTTGATTGGGTTCAACATATTGCGTCACGTAGGTATCGTTTGGACGTTCACTCGTGACATTTCCTGACGTGTAAAGTGAAAAGAAATAAAAAGACGTCAAAACAAATATTACCAAAGCGTAATGGTTTAGCAAGTGATAATCTGCATTAAAGAAAAGTACATGCAAGCATGTAAAGTTCGCAAAGGAAACAACATAAAGATAAAATGAAACTAGAATTCAGGCTTCGGCGATGACTCGTGGGAATCATCGTCGTTGGACGATGATTCATCTCCTTGGTTAACGAGCTTACGGGACTCCGCGAGCAACTTCAAGGCGTCTTGCACCTTCTTCATCGCCTTCTCTTGACGGTCTTGCCTCTTTTGGAGCTTTCGTTGCTCTTTCTCGTGGCGGCGATGAACGTCTGCATTCTCTTCCCTATCCGCATTCCGAGCCGCCTCGTAATATTCTCGGTCCTGAGCTCGTTTCTCCTCGTAGTACTGTCGATCCTGGGCTATATCATCGCGGAAGGCATTGAAACGGTAAACGAAGTCTGCAGCTCTCATGTAGGGGTCGACGCCCGATGATGCTCCGGGGGCGAATGAGGAAGGGCCGGCCGAGTGTGAAGGTCCTTCGAATGTGGGGTCGATTGGCGCCGGTATCGGACCTTCGATGGCAAAGGGCTGTGGGATGTCGGTGTGGTGGCGATAATTCTCGTGCCATTGATAGAAGTAGTTCTCCTTGACCCATCCCGGTAGCTTCGAGATCATCCTCATCCTACACAACATCGCGGCGTTCAATGACTTCCACCCGCCAACTTTCGTCATTTCCGGAGCATTCGCCGGCCAATACCCCAAACCTTTCACCACCTTAGTGATGAACGGTCCCACGACAATCTTCCCGTTCTCGTGTGCCTCGGACTGCTTCCTAAAGCCGAGTGCCATGGCGATCCCAAGGTTGACTTTATGCCCGTTGAACATCCGAGAAAGGTAGAAGAGATCCCGGAGGGTGACGACGCCGTTGGACTCTCCTCGTGGGGTGACAGAGGTAGAAAAGAGTCGATGAATGTACCTTAGTCCCGGTGCTTGCAACGAGGAGGCCTTCGATTGTGTACTTTTATACTCGGGCGCAACTTCGTTTGGTCCCCACAGGCGAATCATCGCGTGCCAACGCGCGTTCCTCTCGGCTTTCTTGTCGAGAACATGCTTGTAGTGATCATCTGGATGGGGGTCATTGGCGTTTTGGATTCTTGGAACTTCACATCCCAAGGCCTTACAAAGAGAGTCGACATCCGTCACCCTCTCCTATTGAATGCACGGAATTTTACTCCGTTTCTATAGGCGTGTTCGTTAAAGGAGAGGTGGTGAGGAACTCGAGAGTGAGCTCTTTGTAAGCCTCTTCGTCGATGCTGAAGAGGGCGTCCCAACTACTTTTGGAAAGGTAGTTATCGACTTGTTGGACGATGTGGAGGTGCTCGAGCGTCTCTCGGTGAAGTCGATCGGTCTGCATGAATGCCATTCCCTTTAGCTTCTCGTAACGTTGTTCTCGGGGATCATCGGCGAAGTTGGTCATGGCCGCAAGCAAATCTTCGGTTGGTTCGGTATTTGCTCGACGCCGACTACGTGGTGGTGGACTAGCGTTAGGGTTACGAGATGAGCTAGCACGAGAGGGATTTCTACGAGACATTGTACCTGCAAACTCAAAATGAGTCTCGAGAAATATCATAATAGATTAACCATCTCGACTCGACCAAACTTTTCGTAAGCATTGAACGAGCACGTCAAATTCCAATGAATATATAAAATTAAAATCATATGAGCATGTCAAGCATTAAACTTGAATTAGGCAAGTCCAAGTCGAAAATTAACACCATTTATGAAATAAGAAATTCGTGAATTGAGCATCAACATCAAAATTTTGGGTTTGACATTTCATCGAACACCTTCAATGCATATAGAGAGGGGCGAAATTAAACCAACAAAATCAATGAAATTGGTTAGCCCAAGGTGTCTACAACGTAGCTTTAACCCAACAACCATTAATCAAGACATTACTTAAGCGAATTTCATGAAATCTTAAAATTTGAAAATTTAGGGTTAATGAGTAATTCATACCTTGCCCGCTTAGATTTGGGTTTCTCGCGTAGTTGAGATGTGTGTCCACGTTCTAGGAGATGTTTTCGGAGTTACTACACTTGAAATCGATGATTTTCGTGGGTGTAAGATGTGGTAGCGTGTGTATATTGGGTGTGTCAAATGAGCTCCATCGACCTCCCCCTCTATTTTTATGTTGCATTTGCCGACCACACGGCCGTGTAGTACACTACACAAGCCGTGTTAACATCGCGCGGCTTCTTTTTTTTTTTTTTTTTTTTTTTTACAGTTTTAATTTAATTTTTTAATTTTTTTTTATATATGGTAGATAACACGGCCGTGTATGAGGCCGAGTTTCAATCGTGCATATATATATATATTTTTTTAAAGGTTTAATTAATTTTTAAATTTTTCTTTTTTTATATGGTAAACAACACGGCCGTGTATGAGGCCGTGTTACAATCGCGCCTATATTAATATTTTTTTTTTAAGGTTTAATAATAATTTTTTTTTAATTTGGAAATCAACACGGCCGTGGATATGGCCGTGTAGATCCGCCGAGGCTTCAAACTTTCAGCCATATCTTAACACGGCCGTGTGAGAATAAACCGTTGCCGTGTTGACTTCTACCGAGGCTCTCAGACTTTACACGGCCGTGTCAATTTACCACATAGGCCGTGTTAAAAGTGCGCGGTTTTTTTTTTTTAAATCGAAAAAAAAAACAATCCTTTCACGGTCGTGTTTCTTTGGCTCTAGCCGTGTTGGCATGTAAAACACGGCCGTTTTATATTAGATAGAGGTTGTGCTTAAGTTTCATCGTACCGTGCTCTATCGTCGTGACAACGTTAAGCCAACCTTGACGTAGGTCTATAATAGTTGGGCACGTAAATATGGTACTGACATTAACTTGAGCTGAACTATTGTTAGGTGTGACATAACGCATGAACATCAAAATCTTTTATAGGGATTATGGATATGATTTTGTAACGAAAAAGGCAAATCCGATTTTGTTCATAATGGCGCCGCTTTCCACAAATCAAAAAGACGGCGTTTTGAAGAAAAAAATCGGATTGCAAAATTAATGATGCCTTATCATTTCGTTGCACTCATGCCTATAAATAGGATGTGTAGTTGTAGGCTTTACTGCACCACAACATAAATCTTCTCCGATTATATCTTTTAAGCTTCGCAATGTATAATTTCGGAGAAATGCAGAACGTGAGAACATCCCTCAAGAAACCTTCAGGATGGAAAGTATAGAAAGGCTCAAGCTTGAGTTATTCATCCTTTTGGGTTTGCTCGGGGTTGCAATCGCCGCTTTTGTGGCGTGGGTCGTTACGCATTGTACTTGCATATAATCACTATGTAATCGTGCTTACTAAAGCAAGGAAGGTTTAGCTTCCAAGCTTTTATGTATCGGGTTGTAACACGATGTCCATCAACGTAATCGTTATGTCACCACGTTCATTTCGCATCTCTATCGTTCAACTCCCTTATTATTATTATTATTATTATTATTATTATTATTATTATTATTAATAGTGATAAATAAACGTGAAATGCAACTAATCTTAAGTTATAAAGTAAAGTAAACGTGAATGCAAATACCTGGGTTGCCTCCCAAGAAGCGCTTCTTTAACGTCGTAAGCCGGACGTACCTTTTCACGCTTTACCTTAGGTTGAAGTCGAGGTACATGACCTCCTTATCACTTGGTGCTTTCTCGCCTCCGAAATAGTGCTTCAAACGTTTGCCATTAACCTTGAAAGTTCCCTGTTTATCATTATAAATCTCGACGGTACCGTACGGGAAAACACGAGTAATAATGAATGGTCCAGACCAACGATCTCAACTCCGGGAAAGAGCCTAAGTCGAGAATTAAAGAGGAGTACTTGATCCCCTTCTCGAAATTCTCTCCGTTGCTTAATCTTTTTATCATGATAAGCCTTTGAACGCTCTTTATACATTCTTGCGTTATCGTATGCCGATAAACGCCACTCATCAAGCTCATTGACTTGGAGCTTACGTTTTTCACCGGCTCGCTCCAAATCAAGATTTACTGACTTAATTGCCCAATAGGCTTTATGTTCTAATTCGACGGGAAGGTGACACGTCTTTCCATAAATTAGTTTATACGGTGTAGTACCTATGGGTGTCTTGTATGCCGTTCTGTAAGCCCAAAGTGCGTCGTTCAATTTACTCGCCCATTTTCGCCGGTTCCCGTCTATGGTTTTCTCTAGGATGCGTTTCAGCTCCCGATTTACAACCTCTACTTGGCCACTAGCTTGAGGATGATAGGGGGTAGAGACACTATGTTTAACACCATACTTTTCTAAGGTTCATTCAAATTGGGTGTTACAAAAATGAGTACCCCTATCACTAATGATGCATTTAGGTGTCCCGAACCGCGAGAACAACGCTCGTAAGAATTTAACAACGACTCTCTCATCGTTAGTGGGTAGGGCTTGGGCCTCGGCCCACTTAGACACATAATCAACAGCCACAATAATATACTTGTTATTGTACGAACTAGGAAAAGGGCCCAAAAAGTCTATGCCCCAAACATCAAATACTTCGCATACTAAAATAAAGTTCTGGGGCATTTCATCGCGTTTTGAGATATTACCTGCTCGTTGACATTGATCACACATGTCAACGTACCTATGAGCATCCTTGAAAATCGTCGGCCAGTAGAATCCACATTCTAACACCTTTTGTGCAGTGCGATTGGCTGCATAGTGTCCTCCGGCAGGTCCGCTGTGGCAATGCTCGATAATCTTTATTGTTTCCGGGAAAGAAACACAACGTCGAATGACTTGGTCTGCACATCTCCTGAAAAGAAAAGGGTCTTCCCAAAAGTAGTATTTCAAGTCGGAAAAGAATTTCTTCTTTTGTTGACTTGCATACTCTTTTGGTAGGATCCTCGCAACAAGATAATTAGCAAAATCTGCAAACCACGGGACTTCTTCATTTACCACTTTTATGGCGTATAGATGTTCCTCTGGGAACGTGTCGTGGATCGTTTTGTTGTCGGGGTTCAGTATCTCAGATTCCTCTAGTCGAGAGAGGTGATCTGCTACCACGTTCTCGGCACCCTTCTTGTCGCGGATCTCGATATCAAATTCTTGAAGAGCAATATCCATCGAATAAGCCGCGGCTTGGCGTCTGGCTTCGCTAGCAAGTACTTAATGCAGAATGTCAGTAAAAACAACAACTTTAGTCAAAATAAGATATGACCTGAATTTGTCGAAGGCGAATACGATAGCGAGAAGCTCCTTTTCGGTGGTAGTGTAGTTGCATTGGGCTGAGTCCAATGTCTTACTCGCATAGTAGATCGGCCGAAAGTGTTTATCCTTCCGCTGTCCCAGTACAGCTCCAACTGCGTAGTCACTAGCATCGCACATAAGTTCAAAGGGTAACCCCCAATCGGGAGCAACCATAATAGGTGCAGAGATCAACTTTTCCTTAAGCAAATTGAAAGCATTAACGCATTCGTCATTAAAGTCAAATGGAGCATCTTTTTCTAGCAGCTTAGACATAGGTCGTGCAATTTTCGAAAGTCTTTAATGAATCTTCGATAAAATCCTGCATGACCTAGGAAACTCCTAACAGATTTCACGTTCGAGGGAACATGTAGTTTTTCTATCGTCTCTACCTTAGCCCGATCCACTTCGATTCCTTTAGAAGAAATCTTTGTCCCAATACTATACCCTCTCGAACCATGAAATGACATTTTTCCCAATTAAGTGCTAGATTAGTCTCTTCACAGCGTGCTAACACACATTTAAGATTAATTAGACAAGCATCGAAAGAGGTACCAAAAACTGAGAAATCATCCATGAACACTTCCATGATTTCGCCCACCAATTCGTCGAAAATCGCCATCATGCATCGCTGAAACGTGGCTGGGGCATTGCAAAGACCAAATGGCATCCGTCGATAAGCAAACGTACCAAACGGACAGGTGAATGTCGTCTTCTCTTGGTCCTCCGGAGCTATTGGAATCTGCAAGTAACCTGACAGGCCATCAAGAAAACAGTAAAATGCATGTCCTGATAACTTTTCAAGCATTTGATCAATAAAGGGTAAAGGAAAATGATCTTTCTCGTGGCATCGTTCAATTTTCTGTAGTCGATGCACACACGCCATCCAGTTACGGTTCTCGTCGGAATCAACTCATTCTTTTCATTGGGAACGACCGTCATGCCTCCCTCTTTGGAACCACTTGGACGGGACTCACCCATGCACTATCTGAGATCGGGTAGATCACTCCGGCATCCAGTAGCTTAATGACCTCCTTCTTCACGACATCCTTCATGTTGGGGTTTAGCCTCCTTTGCCGTTGGGCGACAGGTTTGAAGTCATCCTCCATGAGAATCTTATGTGTGCAGAAGCTTGGGCTAATCCCCCGAATGTCGGATATCTTCCATGCTAAGGCCTTTTTGTGCTCTCGCAGCACCTTCAACAACTGGTCTTTTTGCCTGCCGTCGAGACTTGATGATATTATCACTGGTAGCTTCGACTTGCCTTCTAGAAATGCATATTCGAGATGTTCGGGCAATTGTTTCAACTCTAGGACAGGTGGCTCTTCGATCGAGCTCTTTTCTTTGTCCTCCTCTTTACTTTCGTGGACTTCCGTCACAAGCTCGTCATAATCTTCTTCGCACTCATCGGTGGCCACCATCATGAATGATTGTGTATCGCCCCCGCCAAAAACCTGCGACAGACCTTGCACAGAAAAGATGAAATCATGTTCAAAGATATCCAAGTAATAACACTTATCGTCAAGTGAGCTAGGACTTTTCATAGAATCTGCCATGTTGAAAGTCACTTTCTCGCCATCAACCGTCAAGGTCAAAGTACCATTTCTAACATCTATCATGGTTTCACCAGTGGCCAAGAATGGTCGACCTAAGATAAGAGGAATATTTTCATCTTCCTCCATATCCAAAATGACGAAATCGGCGGGAATTATGAACTTGTCCACTTTCACTAGGACATCCTCGATAACACCGCGAGGGTATTTTAAGGATCTATCAGCCAATTGGAGGCTCATCCTAGTGGGTTTTGGCTCGCCTAAACCTAATCTCTTAAACATAGAATAAGGCATCAAATTTATACTAGCTCCTAGGTCGGCTAATGCACGTTCAACAACAACATCTCCTATAAGACAAGGAATAGTAAAACTCCCTGGATCCTTAAGCTTCTTCGGCATTTTACTTTGTAAAATGGCTGAACACTCTCCTCGTAGGCACACAGTAAAAACGTCTTCGAGCTTCCTTCGGTTGGTGAGCAAGTCCTTGAGGAACTTCGTGAAACGGGGCATCTGCGTAATAGCTTCAACAAACGGTAAGTTTATATGCATTTGTTTACACATACCCATAAATTTTCCAAATTGCTCCTCGTCTCGATCCTTCTTCAACCTAGCCGGATATGGGATCTTCGGTTGATATAGCTTCACCGGTGGTCGAGGGGTCTCCTTCTCCGTTCCTCTTTCAGCTTCAGCCTTTTCGAGTTTCTCATCTTCGATTTTCTCAACGTCTTGCTCTTTGTGGACCTCGATATCAACCTGTTCTGTGGGTTGCTTCATCGTGAGTTGCTCTCGTTCCTGCAATTCCTTCCCATTCCTTAAGGTGACGGCCTTGCAATGTTCCCTTGGATTCGTCTCAGTATAGCTCGGGAGCGAACCTTGAGGTCGTTTCGCCAATTGTTTCGCTATTTGGCCCACTTGTTGCTCCAATTTCCGTACTGAAGCATCCGTGTTTTGAGCTCGTAAATCGATGGTTTGGAAATGTTCTTCCATCTTCGTTAATCGACTCTCATGGGCTTGAGTGGTCTTGTTGAAGTTCGAGAGGAGAATTTCCATCATACCCTTCATCTCCTTCATGTCATTAGATCCCGACCCTTGAGCTGTATTTTGATAATGGTTGCTCGATCCTCCAGATTTAAATCCCGGTGGTGGCCCTTGCTGTAATCCGGACTGCCTCTGCATCTGCTGGCCTTGATTACCGTAGGACATGTTAGGGTGTGCTCGAGGTTGAAAACTCCTCTGACCTTGGTAATTGCCCATGTAGTCAACATGCTCTAAGGGTGATATGGCTTGACATTCCGAAGTCTCGTGAGCTGCACCACAATTACCGCACGGTTTGTATGGTATTTGTTGAGGTGGTGCTGTGGCCATCGGGGTTATCACAACGTTGACGGCTTGCGGTTGAGCAACCTTTGGTATAAGAGCATTTAACACCGTCTGAAGTTGAGTTTGCGTCGTGGCCATTTGCTGTTGAAGAGCATCAAACTTAGCATTCATCGCTGTATCGTTGCTTACTTCGAACATCTCAGGCGCCCTCATTCTTGTGTTGCCTCGCATGAAGCTATTTCTCGTATATTCTTCGATTAAATTCCAGGCTTCAGTGGCACTAAGCTTCACAAGTCCTCCGTTTGCGGCACCGTCTAGCATATGAGCCGTTTGATCGTTGAGTGCCTCGTGGAATCTATTGATAATTGCTGCCTTCGTCATTCCATGCTGCGGGCATTTCTTCAACAACGCTTTGTACCTCTCCCATACTTCATAAAGATTCTCCGTGTCTTTCTGATGAAAGAGTGAAATTTCAGTCTTTAACCTGAGAACCTTCGATTGCGGGAAAAAGTAGCTAAGAAAGGCCCCGCGCAGCTCGTCCCAAGTAGTGATAGATTTCGGTGGTAATAGCTCCAACCACTCCTTTGCCTTATCTTTGAGAGAGAATGGAAACAACATAAGCTTGATTGCATCATTCGACACCCCATTGATTTTGATGATGTCCGTAATCGCCAAGAATGCTTTGATGTGTTTGTACGGATCATCTTCGGAGTTGCCCTCAAATTGAGCCGTCTAGAATATCAGTTGAAGCCATGAGTTCTTCAGCTCAAAATTGTTGATTGCGATCGGTGGTATGACAATTTCCGACTCGTACCACCGAGTGTATCGTTCTTGAGCAAATCTTGCAGTGATTGCTCCTCGTTATTAGCTTCTTGATCTGCCATCTCCTTTGGTGTTCCTGAACTACCGACTGACGTCTCTGGGTGAGAGGTGCTTGCGGTGTCCTGAGAGTAATCAACTAGCTGAATTGATTCGTCGGACGAATGACTTTCGGAAGTTTCTTGTCTCAGACTTCGTCGCAATGTACGCTCAAAATTTGGAGATCCTTCAACAAGTGGATACGATGGATGGCTTCGGGTCATTCACCGTATAAGTGTACATGAAAAAAGGTCAACAAACCACGTTAGCTAGGTAACGAAACACAAACCAAAAGACATTGCAGATAAGAAACGTTGATTAACTAGAATTAAATAACAAATAAGTAAATGGCTAAATTACCGAACTCGGGTTTTCCTAATATCAATCTACTCCCCGGCAACGGCGCCAAAAACTTGATCGCGATGGCGTGTGCTCTTAAATATGGTATAGAGATTCGTGCATATAAGTCAAGTAATAATTAAAACGAATACGTTAACCTAGCACTACGCGCGATAGGCAGTGTACCTATCGTTTGTAGAATAGCTTAGCGAGTATCCGAGTATCGAACACGAGGAATAACATTGATTACTAGTAATTACCTATCAATTCGATATTTAGCCTAACAAATAGTTTGTGATTTTTTTTATGTTTGAACTAGATCACGACAACTCAAACTAACACGATGAAAGAACTTAAGACACGACCGAAGATTTAAAAGTAACTTTTCAAGTGGAGAAGAATGTGCTCGGGATTTCGAATCCCGTTAGGTATTGTCGACTAGGCCGTAAACCACCATATCCACGCGGATAATGACTAAATCGCAGTAATTTCTTTTCACTCCCGAATTTGCTGTCGCCCTAAACGGTCGCGAGGATTTATATTGGTTTACCTATAGCGAGGGTCGACTATTTGCTTTCGCCCTATAGTCGACTCCTAACGTTTACGAAAGGACTAACCGTTCTTTAGTTTCGCCCTCAACGGTATACCAAACGTCACACCAATACATAGACATATCAATGTGACCTTCAAAACAACACATAGACATATTGAATCGAAGAAACAATGTCGTAAACGATAAATAAACAATGTCACGTGTTCACAAGTGTTATAACGCCCAAACGACAACTCTACCCAGCGTTCATCTCATCCCGAGCACATAAGAAGCTTAGCTACTCATGCTTAAGAGAGATCTACGAATCGTATACAAAATAAAGCACAGAGAATACATAGATCTTCCCTATTTTACGAGCCCACGCAGATCCAGCGTCCTTTGTGCTAGATCTTGGATAAAATTAGCTTCGAATCTTCACTTTAGCACCTAGGAATCGTTTAGATTGATTCCTATGGGTCTTGAGACGTCCCTTAGGTGTATTTTATCTTTTGGAAGTGAGTTATGTCGATCTGGATCCAGATCTGGGTTGAGAAGTGCGGCTTATATAGAAAGAAATTAACAACACGGCTTATCCCACCGACAAACACGGCCGTGTACCAAGCCTGAGGCCCCGGGTCCGCGATGCTACACCGACAGACACGGCCGTGTACACCAAAGAACCAAGCCGTGTTAACATGCCGAGGCTTCCTCTCTCACTGATGAGCCACACACGGCCGTGTAACGTGTCGCTCCAGGCCGTGTGAAATTGCCGAGGCTTCATATCATTTTCCTTCGGTTAAGCACGGCCGTGTTTGTGCTTGCCGTGACCGTGTTGCTTTTGAACATGGCCGTGTTGTTTGGTTGGTCGGAGCCGTGTTGGTTCGCCGAGGCTTAAAATCATTTTCTTCGAGTAAACACGGCCGTGTTGGTACACAGTGAGGCCGTGTTTCTGGTAAACTTGGTCATTTTTGCCCCATATTCTCTCGATTGGTCCCGATTGTTATCTTATGCTCCTTCAATATCAAAACATAGGTATAATCTTTAATATAAGTACAAGATAACTCAAATAAACCAAGTTACGACCTAAATATGATAGAGATAAACGTATAAAAATACGTTTATCAGGCATCGGTTGAGGATGTATACCGCGGTGGTCACGACCTCGCCCCAGAACCACCCCGGCAGCCCTTTCGCTTTGAGCATACTCCTTGCTATCGCCACCACCGTCCCATTCCTTCGCTCGACCACGCCGTTCTGCTGTGGGCTGTACGGTGTGGTGTGCTGGCGATGTATCCCTTCTCCCGCGAACTCGATCGAGGTGAATTCGCCACCACGATCGGTCCGGAGCACCCCCAGTTTCAGCCCGGACTCCCCCTCTGCCCGTGCTTGGAGTTCCTTGATGGCAGCCGCGGCACGATCCTTTGAAGGGATCGCGGCTACCCACATGTATCAGCTGAGGTCGTCGACGAGTAACAAGAAGTACTTATTTCCGCTTGGGGTCGCTGGCGTGATCGGCCCGCACAGATCGCCGTGCACAAGCTCAAGCCGCTGCTTTGCGCGGTACTCTGCTTTCGCCGGAAATGGGGTGCGCCTCTGCTTCCCAACTAGGCATGCGTCGCACAGCTGGTCCACCTGCCCGATCTCCGACAGGCCGCGCACCAGCTCCTCCCGAGCTAGCTTTCGGAGTGCCGCCATGTTGACATGACAGAAGCGATCATGCCAGCGCCACGCCACCTCGTCGCCGCGCCCCCGCACAGCTAAGCACGTCGGCTGTGCTATCTTGATCCGGAGCAGGTACAGGCGGTTCGCCTCGCGCGTCACCCTTGCCAACAGTTGACCGCCGAGCTCCCGAATCCGCATCACGCCAGCGTCGATGTCGATCTTGAAGCGGACCTCGTCGAGCTGGCCCAGGCTCACGATGTTCGTCGTCAGCTGGGGAATGAAGTAGACCCCGGCGAACGACCGGAGCTCCCCGTTTTTGCACACGAAGACGATGGTGCCCCGTCCTTCAATCCGCGCCACCGAGTCGTCGCCAAAGCGTACGGTGCCGCGCACCGCCATGTCGAGTTTCGAGAAGGCGGCCCTAGCCCCAGACATGTGATTGGTTGCCCCCGAGTCCAGGACCTACGTCTCCGCCTCGCGTTCCTCTTCTTCCCCGAGCTGTGCGAACACCTTCTCTTCGCGGATCTCGATCTGGGCCACGGACGACGCCTGCCCAGATCCGCATCCTCCATGCTGATGCGATGCTCCCAGCGGCGCCGTATCAGCCCTGGCGAGCGACTCGAATAAGGGCGGCGCCGACGAAGTTGTCGTCGATTGCGGCATCAGTGGGGCGAGAGTGGGGGAGCACCTTGCGAGACAGAGTGAGGCCTCATCATCATCCTGGACTGCATGGGCCTGCTCCTTCTTGGGCCTCGACCAGCACTCCCGGGCCAAATGGCCCAGCTTCCCGCACCGGCGGCACTCGTCGCCCGTGTGATCTGGCCCACTAGACGACCCGCCAGCACGCCCACGACCGCGTCCGCGTCGACCGTCTCCCCTATTAGAGCCGCCGCCGCGGGAGTGGTTCTTCGCCTCCCGCTTCTTCCGCCGCGCGTCCCACTCCTCCTCAGTGAGATACAGCTTGCCCTCATGCTGTAGTGACGCCGGCGGTCCATCCAGCTCTTCCTCCGCCTCTTGCAATCGCCCGGTGAGATCGGCGACCGTCATGGTGGATGGATCGAGCAGCGTCTTGATCGCAATCGCGATCTGCTTGAAGCGGGGAGGCAGACTCCGTAACATCTTGGCTACAATTTCCTTGTCCTTCACCTCATCCCCCAGTGTGGTGAGGTGCGCCGCCATGCCATTGAGGCGCAGCGCGAACTCCTCGACGGTCTCGCCGTCGTTGAACGTGGCGAAGTCGAATTTGCGACGCAGTTGCTGCGTCGTTGCCGTCTTCACACGATCGTCCCCGATCCGCATGGTCGCGATCGCGTCCCAGGCCTCCTTGGCCGTCTCCCTGGAGCCGATCGTCGACACCATTTCGGGCGGGACCGCGCTCACCAGCGCATCGAGCGCCATCATGTCTTCCTGCTCATCGGCAGTGCCCTTCTCGATGGCGTTCCATAGTGCTCTCGCCTTCAATTTCACCTTCACCATGAGTGCCCAGCAGAGTAATTGGTCTTGGTGAGAACGGGGTAGCTATTCCCGCCGCCCACCTCACGAATCACTCGCTGGATCACGGCGCCAGAGGCATCGGCTTTCTTGCTTCCATCGCCCATGGTCCCTGGATGAACTCGCTCTGATACCAGTTGTCGGAAAAAAAAAACTCACGCGAACACAGTGAACACGATCTTGTTTTGGTGCAACTAAAATCGACCACCTTTTCTGTAGTCCTTTTACTGCTTAAATAGAAGTTTACATGGAAACTAATAAATGCCTATAATCAGGCCATTAATTTAGCCTAAACTAATAAGGAAAACACAATCACCTCCTAAGTTAAGTATATTCTCCTAAACTAAGCCTAAACTAATTAAGGAAAGTGAATCACAAGGATTATTCCTACATACTAGACGATGCTTATTTATTGTACTGTCAGTATGGACATGCTAAAGGATTTAGTGTTAGAAAGGGTGATCAACGATATTTTAGAGGTTCGAATGATCTTCAAGCGAAAGAACTTGAATGTTCTAGAGAAGGAGACAAAGATGAAAAAAGTTCGAAGGACAGAATACCATCTTACAAAAAATTGAATACTAGAGCAAAATGCATGACACGATTTAGGGTTGGTCGGGAAAAGGGAGAGCATTGGACTGTTACAAGGTTTATCACCGAGCACATTCACGAAATGGTTGATCCCGATCAAACATATTTGTTGAGGTCGTCACGTTGTATTTCAATCTCTCAAAAAGCAACGTTGGAGGCAATGGTTAATGCTGGAATTTCTATTGCAAATGCTGTTTCGTACATGGAAAAAGAAGCTCAAGGTCCTCAAAATCTTAGGTTTCTGAAAAAAGATGCATATAATTATCTTGGTTCTCTGAAAAGGCATACAAAGGTAGACGATGGTGATGCATCTGCTTTGCTTCAATATTTTATAGATAAATCAAACGAGGAGCACTTCTTTTACTGGAATGTTCAATTGGATGATGATAATCGTATCATGAATTTTTTCTTCAGAGATCACAGGTGTCTAACTGATTATGAGAATTTTGGAGATGTACTTTCGATCGACACAACATACCGGACAAATAGGTACAACTTAGTATGTGCCCCGTTTGTTGGTATAAATCATCATAAACAAAATATGTTGTTCGGGTTAGCATTTTTGTCCGATGAGACTCAGGTTTCTTTTGAGTGGTTGTTCAGAACTTTTCTCGAATCAATGAGTGGTAAACAACCGGACTCGGTATTCACTGATCAATGTCAAGCTATGATGAATGCTATTGATACTGTCTTTTCCAGTTCTCGTCACCGGTTATGTCAATGGCATATTAATCAAAATGCGACATCATATTTTGGAAGTTTAAACGGCGATTCAAATTTCAAACAAATGTGGCACAAGTGTATGAGCCAATGCGAGTCAGAAGAGGAGTTTGAGGGAATATGGAGAAGCATGATAGAAACTTATGGTCTTGAAAATCACAAGTGGTTGAATAGCATGTACAAGCTACGACACAGATGGTCTGCCGCTTTTAGTAGGAATATATTTTGCGCTGGTTTACAAGCTACGTCGAGAAGCGAAGGAGCTTACTCAATGTTGAAAAGGGCCGGCGATAGGAGTAGTACTTTACATGATTTTGTGTTGGATTATGAGAACATCCAAGTCAAATGGCGCGAAAAGGAAAAGGTCGAGGATACACGTTGTCGCCAAGGAAAGCCCGCGATGATTATAAAAAATCATCCCATGTTGAATCAAGCTGTAGAACTATATACACTTTCCATTTATAAGATGTTTGAGTTAGAGATGGTGGGTTCTTTAGCCACTATTATGCTGGAGACAGATTCATCAAGTTCTAATGTGTATACAGAGTTTATTGTGAAATCTCTTGGCGAAAGCTCTAGATCCCGAAAAGTGGTATATGATGGCGTTGGAAAACTTGTGACTTGTAGTTGTCACAAGTTCGAAACTGTTGGAATACTATGCAAACATGCGTTGAAGGTTTTAAACTATATGCATGTTCAATTAATACCCGAAGTTTATATAAAAGATCGATGGAAGAAGAGGGTATACAACATCTCGTCTAATCCTGACTGTTATCGTGGATTAGGAAGCAAAAGTGAGATGTGTTTTGTCAACCAAATCATGCGATCCATGTATGACTTGGCAACGCGGTGTAAGGTAAATGAAGAAGCACAAAAAATGTTAAGTGGGCTGATTGATTTTGCCAGCGGACAGGTAAATCTATTATGTGAAGATGCATGTGAAATAGGGTCCAATGTTGCTAAGGATGTTACGGTCCATCTAAAACAGCATAATGTAGAGCTACGCAATCCTATGTTCGTGAGTTCGAAAGGCAGAACAAATGCTAGAATTTTGAGGCATTGGGATGACAAGAATAAGAAGGGTAAAATAAAGAAATTGTTGAAAGGTATGCAAACTAATTTGGTTATAACGCTTTTCTTTATCTACTTATGACTTGACATTTTATTGTTTGATTTATGAACAGACGATGTTGGGAGTAAAGTGAGACTTTTGGGGAGTTCGTCAAATAAGTCATGTGGAACTCCACTGCCACCAATTACAAAAGATGCAATACTTGTCCAAGATCCGAGATTATCTGTTGATGTTTCCAGACATATAAATGATTATGGGGAGCAATATCAACAAGCAGAAAAATGATTTATTACAGCTCTGTACTCAGTTGTCGTTGCAACTTTTGTTGCTTTCATATGACATGTTGTGAGAAAGCTAGTAATAGTCATGAGACGAGCCTCCATTATCATATTCATTATATCGTTCAAATGTTCTTGAGGGCCATTGATTATTTCTGTTTGTCCATTCCTCATTTGACCGATGATAGTTACACAATTTGCAGCAATGATATATCATTTTTTCCTTCTTTTCGATTAAAATAGGAGGAGTTGAAATTTCTAACATGATTGGAAAAATATACCGATGAGTCTCCACGACGCTTGATGCGTTTGACTATGGCAAGTACTACCTGGGCTCAGTTTTCCTTTTTCTTCTTTGTTTACATTCTTCTCGTCCAAGATTTGGTGATTGTATATAGTAGACAATGATGGATCATCAACTCTGATGTGCCTTGGTTATCTCAAAGTATGTGTTTCTTTAAATTATAAAATGGATCGGTGGATTGTTTGAAAGTCAATGAATGATTCAATCCTTCAATGAGATCGATCGATCATGTTTTCCATTCATTTTTTTTCATGCTTAGTGATGTCATTAAAAATAGTTTTTATTTTTGTTAATTAATTTTTCACTGAGTTTTTTTTACCTAACAGTTGAGAGACGAAAGTTGAAGGAACATGGGTGCCACGTGTCCTGTTTTGATATGAATTGGGTTATACCCAATTTGGTAGGGTAGCCAAAACCGTTTACATTGTATATTCTTTATTGGGAAATTCACTTTCAGTACCCTTTGAAGTTTCAACTTCCTAATCAGTACCCCTTCAAGTATTTCTTCTTGTTCAGTACCGATTTGCAAAAAATTGTGTGATTAATACCACCAAACATTGAAAAGGCAAAAATAACCATTCTTTACAGATTAAGTTATACCAACTGGTCTCATTATTATACCAATATATTCAATTATTATACCAACTGTTATCACTGCTATACCAAGTCAAATTTAGGAGTATTTTATCACTATTATACCAAGTGTTCCCATTATTATACCAATATATTCAATTATTATACCAACTGTTATCACTGCTATACCAAGTCAAATTTAAGAGTATTATATTATATCAGGTATTTCCATTATTATACTAGTATATTCAATTATTATACCAACTGTTATCACTGCTATACCAAGTCAAATTTAAGAGTATTATATCACCATTATACCAAGTTTTCTCATTATTATACCAATACATTCAATTATTATACCAAATATTATCACTGTAATACCAAAAGTAATATTATTATAATATCCGAATTGTTTGGTATACATTCGAATTTATTGGTAGAATAATCAATTTTATTGGTAGAATAATCAATTTTATTGGTATAATAAGCAGTTTTGTTGGTATAATAATCGTGTTTTGTGGTATAATACGCAAAAATCACTTTGTATAATATGCAAAAAAACATTACTTTTGGTATAACAGTTAGTATAATAATTGAATATATTAGTATAATAATGAAAACAATTGGTATAATAGTGATAACAGTTGGTATAAATGTGATAACAATTGGTATAATATTCTTAAATTTGACTTGGTATAAAACTGGAGATAATTGAAATAATATTTATGTATGAAGAAGGGTTATTTTTGTCTTTTTAACGCTTTTAAGGTACCTAACACAAGTTTTTTCCTAACAGGAAGAAATAATTCGAAGAGTATTTAAGAGGAAGTTGAAACTTTAAAGGGTACTGATTGGGAATTTACCCTTCTTTATTCTAA
This sequence comes from Linderniella brevidens, assembly GCA_004919715.1. Classification (NCBI taxonomy): domain Eukaryota; kingdom Viridiplantae; phylum Streptophyta; class Magnoliopsida; order Lamiales; family Linderniaceae; genus Linderniella; species Linderniella brevidens. The sequence continues at coordinate 3,741,339 of SWDC01000151.1, forward strand.
TGTTTCATTGTATTTTCGAACGGTTAACATTCGAAAAAAATAAATCACTCCCAAGTCCCAAATGGAGGAGAATGAAGAACGAACTAAACAAAATAGGAATATTTATATTTTTTGTCCTCAATGTTTGGCCTATGAGCGTTTCTGGTCCTTCATTTTTACGAGTTACTACTTCAGTCCCTAATATCGTAGATTTTGGGCGTTTTTGGTCCCCGGTTAGTTTAACCGTTAAGTTGAGCAGAAATACGGGCTGGACCAGCCCGAATCTACGGGTCGGGCCGGCCAACTCAAATTTTATAGGCCAAAGAAAGGGAGACATGACTCGGCCCATATTTCCGGCCAACTTAACAGTGAAACTAACCGGGGATGAAAAATGTCCAAAATCGACAACATTGAGAATTGAAACTGTAACTCGAAAAAATGAAAAATCAAAAATACTTATCGACCAAACAGTGGGATAAAAAATGTAAAACTCCCAAAGAAAAAACAAGCGGGTCGGTTACATGGATTGGTACACTAATGCCCCGCTTTTTATTACAAGGTCGGTCTGCGGCTTGATATTTTCATACCACGACAATTCTTTATTATTTATCTTTTTATTAATAGAGAATTAAAAACTGAATAACATACTAGCATTTTTTTCTGAACCACAGAAAAGCCAAAGCATGGCTCGGCTTGTGGTCGAGATTACTTTACTTGGTTCTTTTATTATTCATACATTTGTATAAATAAATGATAAATTATAGCTACCAATCGCATTCGAAGGTACAAACTAGAATCTCTTCTTCCTCGTTTTACCATTGCACACCATACATGATACAGTGAGACGCGCATAATATCACGGTGCTGCAGTACTCTTCCATGATCGTCAACATTAACAGCAGCAACCCTTGTTATCACCACTCGCCGCCGCATGCGTTCAGCTTCAATTCGACGAGAGCCCACCTCAGCAGCAGCAGCAATCGCCTTGCGTTTCACGGACGGAAGGATTGTTCGCCGCCGCCATCTCGTACTACGGGGAACAAATGCACGTTCATCGCTTCGTGTTCGTTAGCCGGAAATCCCAACTGGGCTTCCGAGATCTCCGATCGGAATTCCGGCGACGACTTCGTTTTGAGAACCGAGAAGAAAAAGGCGCAAATCCAAGGGGCGGAGGTCGAAGAGTTGGTGCTGGCATGCGGGAGAAAGGTGAACTGCGAAGTGGAGGTGGTTTCTTGGAGGGAGCGCCGAGTCAAAGGTGAGATCACGGTCAACGCCGGCGTTGACTCCGTTTGGAATGCTCTGACCGACTACGAAAGGCTTGCCGATTTCGTCCCTAATCTTATTGCCAGGTGAAAGATTTTTCCCCGAATAATCACTCGATTGTTTTTCCTTTGTGAGAATATGGAGTGTGATAAATGGGCATTTCGTTCATTTTTTTTTTTTTTTTGCTTTTTATTACAGCGGGAGAATTCCTTGTCCGTACCCGGGGAGGATTTGGTTGGAGCAAAGAGGATTGCAAAGTGCTCTATATTGGCACATTGAGGCTCGCGTCGTTCTCGATCTTCAAGAACTTGTGAACTCTGTAAGAAAGAGCCTTATTTCATTATGGAGAGGCTTCTTGTTAAGCCAATGAATATTTTTTTGTTAAGACAATGAACTCTGTAAGAAAGACAATGAATATGCTCATTGATTCTATCAGAGGTTTATGCTATGTTGAAAAGATATGTCTTCATGTGTCTTTATGCAGCAGGAAGTTCAATGTCTTGAAGACATTATTCCTTGTGGGGCATGTGTCTTTTCTTACACTGTACACTGTTACCCAGTTCTAACTCTTAACATTTCGCCGATTATTTAGGAAAACGATCGCGAACTTCACTTTTCCATGGTTGATGGAGACTTCAAGAAATTCGAAGGCAAATGGTCTGTGAGGTCTCAGAAAGGGTAATGATTGAAACTTCCACTTAGTTCAAGTTTTGCAACCTTTTATATCACCATTTTTACCTCTAATATTTTTAACTTCATTACGATTTTTAGTTCTCAAGCGGCTTCAACGTTAAGCTACGAAGTGAATGTAATACCAAGATTCAACTTTCCAGCTATATTTCTGGAGAGGATCATCAAATTAGATCTCCCTGTGAATCTTCATGCTTTAGCTTGTAGATCCGAGGCCATTTTCAAAGGGAACAGCGACAAAAAATCTTCTCAAGACTCCTCGAATGCATTACCTTTACCATCTCTGAACGTTGAAGCTTTACTCTCAACACCACTGAACAAGAAAACTATCGATGGAGATGTTAAGGAAAAAGTTGTGAAACCTGTTTTTGGGCCTTTGTTGCCTTCTTCTTCGGGTGAGGTAAATAGTAACTGGGGTGTCTTCGGGAAAACTTGTCCCTTGGATAGGCCGCGCATGGTGGATGAAGTTCATCTTCGCAGATTCGATGGTTTGTTGGTAATATCAGATTTGTAAAAGCTTCTTTCTATTCTACTATGATGTCAATTTGTAATATCTGAAAAATTCTCATCTTTTTTGCCCTGAAGGAAAATGGAGGCGTTCATCGTTGTGTTGCTGCTAGCATAACAGTGAAAGCTCCCGTTCGTGAAGTATGGAATGTTCTCACAGCTTACGAAAGTCTTCCAGAGTAAGTTATTGGCTCTGCTAGAATTTTTTTATTTACTTATCATGCAATGTTAGTCATTTCGGTGAAATTATGGCAGAATAGTTCCAAACTTAGCCATCAGCAAGGTTTTATCAAGGGAGAACAATAAAGTTCGCATTCTCCAGGTGCAAAATATAATTCAGAGCCTTAAATATTTGATATGTTTTTTTTACAAGAAAGCTCACTCATTGTTAGTGCAGGAAGGATGCAAAGGTCTACTGTATATGGTTCTCCACGCACGCGTGGTGCTCGATCTGTGTGAGCATCTCGAACAAGAGATTAGGTTCGAGCAGGTCGAGGGAGACTTCGATGCTTTTAGAGGGAAATGGATATTCGAGAAATTAGGTAGTAATCACACGATATTAAAGTATTCGGTGGAGTCGAAAATGCATAAAAACTCGTTTCTTTCGGAAGCTATAATGGAAGAGGTTTGTGTCAGTCCACTTCGAATTCTTTGCTTAAATGAAATATTTTTTGCATAAAAGTTGTAAGAAAACTATCGAAGTTGTTCCTCTATGATGCAGGTGATTTACGAAGACCTCCCTTCAAATTTGTGTGCGATAAGAGACTACGTGGAGAAAAGAGAGTTTGAAAACTCTCTGACGAAAACCGAAAGCATCATCAATGAAGAAAAGACTTCGTTAAACCATGACAGTGCAACTTCTCTTGTTGTGCAAAGCATGGTCTCTTCTGGCGTCTTGAGTTCATCGAGACAAAGGCCCAAAGTCCCAGGATTGCAGAGGGACATCGAAGTTCTTAAGACAGAGCTACTATGTTTCATCACCGAGCATGGACAAGAGGGATTTATGCCCATGAGGAAGCAGCTAAGGAAACACGCAAGGATCGATATCGAAAAAGCAATCACACGCATGGGAGGTTTTAGGAGAATAGCATCTTTAATGAATCTTTCGCTCGCATACAAACATCGAAAGCCAAAAGGTTACTGGGATGATATCGCAAATCTGGAAGAAGAGGTTAGTTAAACACTTGTTTTTTTTTTTTCCAAGACATTTTACTTTTAGGGACATCAACTTTCGTTACAATGTATTTCATTTTTGTAGATCATTCGATTCCAAAGGAATTGGGGTATGGATCCGTCTTTCATGCCTAGCAGAAAAAACTTCGAACGTACAGGTAATATATGCGACTTTTTTTTGTATATGTTGCGTGAAACCTGTTGAATGACCACTTCACCTAAAAGCTTAAGCTTGAAGGAAATGCATCATTTTTTTAATTTTAGATTCTATTTTACTTTGATGATTTTCTTTATTATTATCTAACTTTATACGTAGTGGGTGGTCGCGAGGATTCGTACCCTAGACCCTCTTTGGCCCCTGAGCTCTGATACCACGTTGAGTGATCACACCTAAAAGCTTAAGCTTGAAGGAGGAGGAAGTGTATCATTTTTTTATTTTATATTCTATTTGCAACAAAATCTAAAATCGTTGGGGACATAACACATGCAACTTTTTTGTATATGTCGCGTGATATCTTAAAGATAGAATCGTTGGGACATCATTTATTATGACAGGTCGTTACGATATTGCGCGTGCGTTGGAGAAATGGGGTGGCTTACACGAAGTATCCCGTCTCCTCTCGCTCAAAGTGAGGCACCCCAATAGACAAGCTGCTGCAGCCAAAGAGAAGAAGGCGGACACTAAGATCATAAAAAGCCAAGAGAAGATACAATCTAAAGCTTCCGTTTCACAAGATACGCAGAAGTGGCTGTTGAAACTGAAAGAATTCGATATAAACTGGGTAGAGTAACAATATATATATATATATATATATATATATATATATATATATAATGTAAATTCAAGATTTGAAAACATAATGCTGTACATTGCGAAGATAGTATCAACCGGGGAGCAATTTTACTGTAGTCTTCGTCTTCCTTCCCAGTGCAAGCTTCGCTCGTCGTTGGTGCTTTGCCAATTTCAACCAATTCGATTTCTTCGAAGTCGTTTTCCCGAGTGTTAGTTTTCGTTTAGGCTTCTTCGCGTGCCGAGCGTGCCTTAAGAAACCTCCCACGAGCCCGTTGAAATGACTTAGCTGATTCCTCTTGTTACCCTTCTCTATAGCTTTTTCTGCATAAGCCTCTGTTTTTCTCTTTGTATCACGTTTATCGCGGTGGTGATGGTGGTGGTGATGATGGAATATTATTGCTAATCTCTCTATTAACCTCTTCCAAGTTCCGGTTTTTGCCCTAGATTTGACCCCGTGTACCGATTTCTGTCTTCTTCTCAGACCGGGTTTTTCCTTTGCATGATTGTGAGTCGATTCCCTATCGTACGATGAATACTCTTCGCCACTGAAGGTACTATCAGTTTCTTCTTTTTGATTTCCCTCAGATGAATAAATTTCTTCCTCACTAACATCTCCACTGTAACTGCTGTATTGGCTCTGCAGATCTGGAGACAACAGGCTTTCGCTGCTTGTCGTTGGTGTCATGTACTCGTCCTTTCGTGGCTCTTCAGATGAGGCGTACGATGAAGTAGAAGCTGAGCTGTGTGATTCTTTCTCTCCGTGAGAAGCCCTTTTCAGACTCATAATAAGGTGCGTTTTCTTCAAATTTCCTTCCTTGCGTTGTGGATGGTAAGAACGGTTTTTTCGAGAACTCGGGATTGTGTTAAATGGCGTTGGTTTCACTGACAATGTCGAAAATGTCTGAGGCCGAGTAGGACGCGTATCGTCTGCTGTCGAGTGACTTTTATCGGGGGGGTTCCTCTTATTATCCGATACGACGCTAGGCACGCGATTCTCTTGATAATCTGTATGTTCTTGCAACCTTGGGCTTGTATTTTCAGACATGAGCTGCTTACTTGTTGTCATATTTCCATGATCATCATCATCATCATCATCATCAACCTTTTGTTGGCTCATAGTAGTCCCTGTGTATTTAGGAGCAGAATTCTCCTCTGCTAACCGTAGAACCGATAAGCACAAGTGGATATGTTCCATTGCTTTGGACACTTCTTCTGAGTCCACACGCACTACTTTATTACCGATATTATGGCCATTATTGGATTGCTGCGTCTGAAGATCGGTGGAGAGAGCCACGTCAGCGATTTCGATCTTCTTTATGGTGTTCCTTCGACAGAGCCTGCAGAGCTTCTCCTTACACCCACCCTCCTCCATCGTTCCTTGTCGAGAAAAGGCCTTTCCTTTCGGCGGCGATTTCGTGGCACCGAAGCCCTCGTTGTGAGGATTTTCCTTCACGCGGTGGTTTCGAGAGGTTGTCTTCGATGCCATCGGCTGAATAGGATCGCTGTTGTTGGCCTCGGCTGCACGTGATACCATCTGCGGCACACCACCACATTCTTTTATGCTTTCGCTACAAAGAAGAAGAAGAATAAAAAATAAATAAAAAAAAAATCACCTCTAAAACCGCCTTCACTGTGCGTTTCGTTTCTTCGTCCAGCAGATTCTTTAGAATACGCCTTGCATTGTCGTCGTCCAAGTGCTGCTTCTAAGAGAGAAAAAAACCGATGCATACAATCAATTGTGTCTGAAGCAGAACAAAATCACAGAATTGAGTATAAATGTTTTTAAAAAGGTAGCAGCCACTTATTCCTACTGAAAATGGGCGTGATTTTGAAGTGCCGTCTTCTTCTCCATCGCTTTTCATCAGTAGGCCGTAGAGTATTTGAAGCGCATTGAGATCTTCCTGTGCGCTCATCTTCGTATCCATAACCGAAACTGAATGAAGAGAGAGAGAGAGAGAAACGGACGACGACGATGATACAATTGAACGAAGAACCAACGGTTGTGACTGCTCTGTGATCCGTTGGTTTATTCGAAGCGTTGTCATATCATCCGCCGATTCGCGGCTTTATCAAACTCTTACTTTGCATTGAAGCACAGGTGTTCCAAAAATGTTATTAATCTATTTTACGTTTATGTAATATTTATTTTACGCCTCATCTATACTACACTTTTTCATCTATATTCTATACTATACTTTCTTGAAGTATGTACACACTTGATGATGGGTGTTTTTTTAATATGTTAATCTTAATTTATATTTTTTAATTTAAAATACTTAATATTTGAAATTATAACTTAAAGTTTAATTGTATATAATTTATTTGAATTAATTGTGTATTATTTTAAATTTTGGGGTGACATAATGCACTCTTCTTTCTCAAAAACTTCATTAAAAAAAATCCTAATTTATTTTTCTTTTTCGCCGGCGGCCACAGATCTACAACCACCATGGCCGCCGGCGGATCGGGTTGGAGCACACATCACCTTTTTCAATGTCCTTTTCAATTTCCTTATTTCATTTTTTATATTTTATTTTGAGAAATTTATCATCTCATGTGAGAGTTTTCTTTTATACTATAAGATATTTCTTCTATCGTATGGGAGTTTCTCCTTTCGTACGACAATATTTCTCTTGAATAAGTCTTTGTTATGGTCCTCTTCATAGATATGAGGAATGGACATCGCGCTAGAATTGATGATTCACGCAATGTAGATACTGTCAAAAGTGTTTGACGAATGAATTGCAATGTGTGATTTCCATCTTTTTATTGTTTCTTCATATTCTTCAGTTGTTCCATTGTAAAATTTTGTCCAATTAATATTACGGAATGATTGAAAAAAAATTGTATATTATTTTAGTATATATAAAAAGAATATAAATAAATAACAAAAGGACAAATAGTAATTATACAAATCAAACTTGATGATTATGATGTTATACAATCCTCACCGTTAATATCTCGAACAGATCACATGTTCCATTATATGTCTCATTATATATATCCATTAATAAGTCCATTGCTTATATGGAACCCACATTTTTTCTCTCAAATGAACTTCTTGAAAAGTAACTTATTTTAAAAGCCCATCTCAAAATTTTCACCAAAGGTATTTTACTTTTCAAAATTGACTTTTAGGTTAGAAGTCCACTTCATAAGTGCTTCCAAACACACACTTAAAGTGTTTGATGGGAATGGACTTTTGCAAAAGTTGCAGGAAGTAATTCTGAAAAGTCATTAAAAGTTGCTTCTCTCAAATGAACTTCTTGAAAAGTAACTTATTTTAAAAGTCCATCTCAAAATTTTCACCAAAGTTATTTTACTTTTCAAAATTGACTTTTAGGTTAGAAGTCCATTTCATAAGTGCTTCCAAACACACACATAATGGGACATATGATCTGCTCAAGATATTAATGGTGAGGGATGTAACCGTGTCCAATTAATTTGGTATATATTATCTTTGTATCTTTTATTTTTTTTATTTATCCGGTGTATCCTAAGAATCGTATTTTCTTTTTATAATATACAATGAAAATTCTATAAATATTTTGAATTAAGAATAAATTAAAATAATATTATATATATTTATATTAGTGCGCACGAATAAAATGTATATAAAATACTTATATAAATTAATTATCTTTCCTCTTCGAAATAAGATGTCCAATTCACAAGTGTAAAAAGAATGAAAATAAAGAATGGAAACAATGGGGAGGCCGGAGGTTACGAGTCATAAATACAGAGTATACATTTAAAACGTTGAAGGCTCATATTCTCAGGTTAATTGGCAAGGGGTCATTTAGTATATCATTTGATACTTATCCCGCCTTTTTACATTTTTTCTGCTTAACCCGTTTTCACATTTAAAACGAAAGCAATGAAAATATCATACTTGGGGAGTATCCCGAGCCTGAAAGACAGTAACGAAAGTGTTACTTTGAGCGTCAGAGGGATTTCACCGGTACCCCGCCACACATTTGTTTGTTGTAGTTGGCCAGAGAAGGAACAATGAGTTTAACACTGGTCGTGCAGTGTTTGAGACTCGATCGCCTACATGCAGCTAAGCTACGGGGGCAAAAGTTCCCTCGAGATTTTTCCCGAAACGCATCTGTTAAATTGAGGATTCATTTCTAAAACCAATTGGTGATAGGATGAGAGACCATTTTGATTAATATATTGAGTCGGTGAAGTTAATTTCCCGATGCGGGACAAACAATCTCAACACGCCCTCTCACGTGTGGCACGATTCAAAGCCTAACACGTAGACATATCAAATCGGGTGGCGGTGATTACAAGCGTGATAACACGCAGATCAAACCCGCTCCGATACCATGTTAAATTAAGGGTTCCTTCCTAAAATTAATTGATGATATGAGGAGATACCTCTTTGATTTATATATTGAGTCGGATGGATTTAATTTCCCGATGGGGGACAAACAATCTCAATACGCCCCCTCAGTTTTTCGAGGGGTGAATGACACTGTTTCAGTTTTTTGAACAGCCTATTTAAGAAAGAATCAGTCTCTTGCATCAATGCTTTATTACAATTTTCTTTCTCATCCTCCTTTGTCTACAAAAGCCAAGCTTTCTTCAAAAGTCAGAAAACTAGCCGTTGTTGATCTCATGGCACTTAGCTCTGGTTAAAGAAAGAATGGTCAGAACCATCAGCTTGCAGTCGATGGGCTTCGTCAGGTAAGCATCCATCCCCACTTCGAGACACTTTGCTTCGTCGCAGGACATCGCGTGAGCCGTTAAGGCAACGATCGGGACGTGTCGGCCCGTCCCCATCTCCAATCTCCGTATAGCTTTCGTTGCATCGTAGCCGTCCATCTTCGGCATCTTCGCAACGAGGAGAAAAAAAATTAGTACAATGTAGTATCATAAATTTTACTCAATTTTTTTAGTCCTAGGCGGTGTTAATATAGGAACAAATAATTTAGGGGTGACATTATACGGACATTAACTTTCAAAACTAGGCAATTTTTGGAACATTATACGCCAGATTCCTAGATTTTGTCCCAAATTCTAGGGTTCCGGCGTCTATCTAGACTTTCGATGAATCTTGGGGTGGCATTATAAGAACAATAACTTTAAAAATTGAGCAATTTCGTGACAAAGTCTAGGATTTCAGCGTATAATGTTCCAAGATTGCTTAATTTTGGAAATTTATTGTCCGTATAATGCCACTCCCTAATTTGTCCCTACGAGGCCACACCCCTTACATTACAGGACTAAGAAAGTAATTAGCCCTTACGGTAACTCACCTGACAGTCCATCAATATCAAGTCATAGGACGACGATATTCCTTGGTTACAGTCTTTCGTCATCATGCCTCGCTTAAGGTTATCGACGGCCTGAAATCCATCTCCGACGACATCGACCTTTGCTCCCATTTTCTCGAGCATGATCGCCGCCACCCTCTGGAGGACGGGTGTGTCCTCCGCTAGAAGTATCCACAAGCCGTCGAGCGATTGCCTTCCTTCGACCGGCTTTTGATCTTCGTGATTGCATTGTTCTTCATCGACGGCGGTCACCGAACCGGATTCGAGGGCATCGAGCTCGAGGAGCTCACCTAATTGACCATCAACAGGAGCTTGATTTTGGCTCAAGATGTCTTCGACAATCTGCAGAATTTTTCCCTTGTACAGAGGCCTGTTCACCATCAACGAATGGCCCGACCCGCGGAGCTCCGCCTTGAAGACGTTGGAGGTGTCGTGGGTCAAGATCCAGGCGAAACGGGCCGACCCGCGGTAGCTCTCGAGGAACCTCAGCTGCTGCTTCCATATCTCGGTGTTCAAGTCGAGAAAAGTGATGTCAATAATTACGATTGAGACCAACTCTTCTGAGCATTCGTTCGACGAAATTCGAGCCTCGGGTTTGAGCATCTCTTCGAGCCTTAGTGTTAGTTGGTTCCAGTTTTCTGCTTCGCGGGCCTTCGCTCCCTTTTTCCTCAGCCACTCGGACATTACGTGCCTAGTCATCGCCCCGTGGACCGCGAGCATCACCTGTGTTATATTCGGACAGTGATGAGCATTCTCTGTCTGAAAAACAAGAATAAACTTCGAAATAAGGCTCACGCACGGTTAAGTTATGGTCTTCGAAGTTGATGGGATAAGGCGGCGGATTGGTGACTTTAGGGGCCGCCGTTCGAAGGACCAGAGATAGCCTCATTAGGGTTCCGGATCCGTTCTTCTTCACCACTTTGATTTCTCCGTCCATTTTGTTAACCTGATACGAAAACTCGAACGATTTATTTCGAAAATTCTTTTATCGGTTTCGACGGTTTTATTCTTAACACCGTGTTCGAAACTCACCAGGGTTCGTACAATGCACAGGCCCAGCCCCGTGCCTCCGTGCCTGAGAATCAAACACTTGAAATTAGCTCGAAATTTACCTTTTTTTTTTGGTAGGCAGACATAAAAAATTGTAAGAAGCTTACAATCTAGTCGTCGAGGGATCTGCTTGTTCGAAGCTTTCGAACACCGACTCCCACTTGCTAGGATCGATACCTTTCATCAATACATACGGCGAAAAAGGGTAAGTGGAGTTTCATGTTGTCTTAAAACTGTTTTGCAGTGTTCTTATTACCACAACCAGAGTCATCAACCTCGAACCACAGGGTCACTTTGTCCTCCTTTTTCGAGGACATCCTCTGATGCCATTTCTGCTTCGAATTACGAAGTGAGGGCCTCTCTGAAGCCGCCTCGAACCATCCACGCACCGTTATATATCCAGCTGCATAAGTCGGTGTTTCTCGTATTCAGACAAAAGCTCATCAGTTAGTACATGAAATACGAGCTCAACGGTACTTACACGTCGTGAACTTTATCGAATTGCTGATTAGGTTTGCAAAGATCTGAAGGACTCTACCCGAATCCCCGAGGACTTGCTTCGGCATATCATCTGCGAACGGTAATAACATATGTAAGCATGAAATTAGTTGCTTTTATTACATCAAACAAGTAGTAATGAGATCAAGCATAATACCAGATAGATTGAGAACGATCTCTATATTGTGATCGATGCATTGAACGGAGAACACATCGATGAGCCCTTCGAGTTCTCGTCCCAAGTCGAACTCAGTCTCCTCCAGTATTAATTTTCCCGACTCGACCTGCGTATGGTTTCACATCTTGTTGAGATTATTAAAAAGGATGTTGTCCCACATCAGTTAATAATGTTGAGGCAACTTCACAATATCACTAGTTGGATTTAGGATGAAGCCATCAATTTTTAATATATAATACATCTCAGTTATTATTTTGGCTCTGAGAGTGTTCATCACGAAAACTTCACATGCATGCAATCTTTGTTATACCTTACTCAGATCCAAAATGTTGTTGAGGAGCCTCAGCAGAGCAGTGGAACACTTACGAATCTGAGCAATCATCACGTGTTGCTCGTTCGTTAGGGAGTCGTCGCCGGTAAGAATATCGAGCAGCCCAATCACGGCGGCCATAGGCGTTCGAAGTTCGTGGCTGCAAAAACAGGCACATGTAGTAAGTTCTGGGGACAAACAGTACAAGACAGTATTTGTTAGAATTAAAATATATAAAATTAAAATATGATACACTCCTTTCAGACTGAAACTTTTAGATGGAGTGATCATTCAACAACTAGACAACTTATTTTTTTTTTTTTGTCCCGAGGTATCCCGATTTGACATGGCTATGGGCTAAACTCCTAAATATTGACATGAGTTTGCGCCACACAGACCTGACGGAAGCTTAATTGCGCCACACACTCTAGAGGTGAGACTAATCCTCGGGGGGCCAGATGAATACGTTCCAAGCCCACATGACAACGATTGTCATGGGCCATAAAGCCCATGGGGACTACTCGAGGAATATTGAGAGGGGATTCGATCTCACGACTTCCTTTAGCACAAGTCCTTAAGGCTTCCTCCTTGACCACTAGACCAAAACCTCATTGGCACAACTAGACAACTTATTATTACCTCATATTCGCGAGAAACTGGCTCTTGTAATTACTCGAAGCCTCCGCTTTCCTTCGAGCATCCAAATGGCTTATCAAAGCAGCCCTGAGATTCATCTCCTTGGAGACCCCATTCGTGAGCACGAAGATGAAGAAGCAGCCCACAAAAAGTATGCACACGGAAGCCGATATGATTATCTTCAGCATCTTATATGCCTTCTCGTCGACCTTCCCCATTACGTACTGCCTCGGTATAATTATTACACCAACCTGAAAAGAAAAAAAAAACAATTAGATAATGTTAAATTGACCTTACTAAAATCAATTGGTAATAGAAAGAGAGACATCTCTCATTTATATATTGAGTTGTGTGGAGTTATTTTCTCGATGTGGGACAAATAATCTCAACCGCAAGCCCAAACGGGTCTTTAAAGAAAAAAAAAAAGATGAATAGTTTATTACCATAGGAAGCCTCGTGAGGTTCAAGAAGAAGGAATCGATGTAATAAACCCTATTCCCAAGATTCGCATTCTCCAAGTGCACTTCTCCGCTGCTGTTAATAACCTTTCTCGAAGCCCTCCGCAGGCACTCGGCGCCGGCCCTTATCACGCCGTCCTGAGAATCGACGGCCATCAAAAGCTTAGGCCCGTTGACCGTCTTGGTCAGCAGCGGCGTGCTCGTCGAGGTAGCCAACAGCCACCCCTCTTGGGAGGTCAGGTAAATGTGGCCGCTGTGGAACTCCACGAGCTCCCGCATCAATTGGCCCACGCTGTACAGCGCCGTGGTGACGCCAACCACCGCCACTATGCTCCCGTTCGCCGGGTCCCACACGGGCAGCGCGGCGGAGAGCAGCGGCGAGTCGGTGTACTTGCTGACCGACACGTGCCACGAGGGAGTGCCGTCGGGGACCTGCGAGATCCCGGCTATGTTTATGAGCTCGTCGGGCGGGACCCGGCTCGATTTGCCGATCTTTTCGCCGGTGTTCGGGTCGAGGGGCTCCCTGTACCAGACGGCGGAGACGTTGCCGCGTATCGACTGGTCGTTCCATTCTTGGTGGGACGATAGGGTTCCGACGCCGATGGAGTAGTCGTCGAGGTCCGAGTATATGTAGTAAGTGCCGTTGCTTCTCTGGTTCCTGTGAAACGCCTGCACGAAGCCGTTCCTGTACTTTAGTGTGAGGGAGTTGAGGGCCTTGCGGCTCGCGAACGTCGCCCATGTTACTTCGCGCATAACCTCATACAGCTGTTTTGATGTTTTTGTAATAAAAAAAAAGCGTGTTAATTATTTTTTTGTCAGTGTAAATCATGCAACAACAACGGACGCGGTTATACTTAAATGCACGTAACTTGTAATGTCTAAAATTTAGCATTGTGTCTCGGTGTTGCTTAAAACTAAGCACCGTACCCCTGTATTGTGTACAACCTAGCACTGAACCCCCAATCAAGAAGTGAAAATGACGAGGATTTGGTTTTACGCTATTTCTGAACTATATGTATTTTGATGCGTATTTTTCAAATAACGGGTGAGCTATATGACATTTACCGTTTTTTGTCCTTTACATTAGTGTGCGGGATGTGTCACGGTAACACTAAATTATCGAGTTGTAATTTTAGGACGATAGGTTTCGTAATTGAAGCAATTCGATGAGATATAAATTAGATATTGCAATTTTAGAACAATTAACATAAGAATTTAAACATTTACCGTCTTGTTTCAATTTTGAAACATAACGTCTTAAAGTTATAATATTTAATTAAAGTTTTACCAAATTACTCCAATTTTCAGTTTAGTTGTCTAGAAACTAATTATAAGCATACGAAAGTAAAACCGGCGGGTCGATAGGGTAGCGATTGGGACCTGGATTTGCTGCGGTTGGTTGAGGGGCTTGCTGTATCGCTTTATGACGGACTCGGAGAGCTTGACCTGAGCGGTGGCCACCTCGACGGTGGAGTTGAGGAGGCTCCACATCCTCAAGACCGGCCTCTGCAGCAGCTCGTGGCGGAGTCCGTACGCCAGTGCGTTCAGCGACCTCTTCGTGTTGGCGCGTGTGATGTGCCACGTCAGAATCGTCAGCAATCCAATTAGGATCGCCAGCATTATCTGATGAAATATGATCAGCACATGAAATATAAGATTGATTAGCATAATAAGCATATTGGTCATTTATACACTAAAGAAGATGGAGGAAAGGAAAATGGGTGATTAGTTTACCAACCATGATGGCGAGGCGAACAGCAAAGACGCTGTAGTACGAGGATGTAAGACCATCCTCGTATTGGCTAGCTTCTTCTTCGTCCAGGGGTTCCCTTGTCCTTCTTCTCCTTCGAAGAAGGGAGGTCATTTTTGATCTGTAGCTGCTCAAGATTCTCTTATGAAGGGATACCATTGGTGCAGTGCAGTTAGACTGAAAGATGAGTGTTGAAGATGTTGAAGAAGTGGACGGAGGAGAGTAGCAAATATATATATATATATATATATATATGGAGAGTCGGAGACACAAGAAGTCATTACATGATGCATGGATTCCAACTGTGTAATATGATAAGACAAAAGGATGTCTTTAAATTATTATTTATTCGCTAAAGAATGGAATGTTGAAGTAGCAAATCAAAGTGGGGCTTTATATAGAGTGTTTGCTAGAATAGAATGGTCCAATGCTGCTGATTGAACAGCACTTTAGAAAAAATCTTATATTCCATCAAGCTTCTTAATCTGCAAAAGATCTGAGATTCCTCTACAAGATTACATAAATAACAAAGCAAAGTTGGTTGTAAGAACATTTTTTTAGAGCCCACAGACCAAAAAAAGCTTTCCTTAGGATCTACCGGTTACGGAAATTACGATATCGGGCCCGTAAATACGGCGGTTTTACGCATCTAGACACTGCCCTGATCTCGAAATTCTGCTCCTGATGAGAAAGATATGAAGCCAACGAGAGGATTGGCATCGAAAGAATTGATCTTTATTCTCTATGGTTTTCGTCTTTGTTTCGTCCTATCGAACACCAGATTAGTGACCCTATTCTTTTTTTTTTCTTTTTTTCTTTTTGTATAATGAAAGGCCTAATGAGAATCCACTCATCTGCTTGTTAAGTCCACCTTGGTGGGTAAATTAATATTATCCATCAACACCTACCCATTTTCAGATTAATCACAATCAGATCGTACCACGATGTCCAAAAGCTCTGCTTATGTATGGCGAATGCCTTCTTACTACTTTATAAACAAAGAAAGATCTGCTGCTAAACTAAAATAATATATTTTTCATGGTCCGTGTTTATCTGTCAAAATTAACTATCCATAGTGAGCAGCTTTTCTTGACCATGAAGAGGCCGTACCCTGAATTAAATAAAGGCCTAATTACGCCCACATTAAGATATTTTCATTATTATTGAGGCTCCAAAAAAGTTTTAAGATAGAGAGATGGACTCATTTCAAGTTTCTCATATAGTTTAGGACCTAATTGCATGGAAAAGACTCATTTGCCCCTCCTTGTTGCGAAAATTACACATGTTTGCCATCATTCTCCCAAACGATCCAACTAAAAATCTAATCGATCAAAACCAAAATTACGTTTAGAAAGTCGGCTCAATCTCGACGTTAATGACCGAATAATGTTAAATCGATTATAATTTCTCATGGGTGTTAAAAATCAACGAAAAATTTCGAAGTTTATAATGAAATAATGTGTTAAACTGCAATTCGAAAATATCGTTGAAAAATGGGAAAATCTGGATTTTAATGTCCGAATAAGGTGAAATTAATCATGGGTCTTTATAATTAATGAGAATTATTGATGTTAATCATGAAAAACCGAAGAATTTTGACGATGATTGAAGCATTTGCTAATAAACGCTCGTTGGATAACACTTAGTCTATTCAGCACAACACTTCATGCATTCTGGATGACACTTCCTGGGTAACAAGTAAAAGGCTAAGAAAAATAATCGAAAACCACTTATGGCACCCAAAAATCAATGAATCTGCTAGGATCTCCGACGTTAGTGACCGAATAAGGTTAAATCGGCCTCAATTTCTCATGGATTTTCACAATCAACGAATTTTTTTGAAATTTATACTGAAATAAAATTCAAACTCAATTCATGGGTGAAATCTTTACTTTAATGGCCGAATAATGTGAAATCGACATGGGTCGTAGTAATTGACGAGAATTATTGATGTTAATCATGGAGTAAAAAAGAAGTTAGAAATGCAATCGAAGAAACGTTTGCTAATTAACATGCTATCTGCGTAACACTTCCTACAACAATTATAACACAAGTGTTGTAGAACATAACTAATATTTTCGCAAACATAACACATCATTCATATTAAATAATGCTTCATTTATTGTCAATAACACATTTTGTACACAAACAATGGATCGCGAGGATGTTACGAAAACCGCCACCGACACTAAAAACATATGAAGATCAATGAAATCTTGATGTTCTTGGACGAATAAGGTTAAATCGAAATCAATTTCTCATGGGTCTTAATAATAAAGAAAAATTATTGATGTTTGTACCGAAAAATTACTTCAAACAAATTCGAAAATCTCGGGGTGAAACATCAAATTTAATGGTCGAAAATCATGAAATCAACTCAATTTGATCACAAGTCTTAGCAATGTTCGAAAATTATTGGTGTTAATCGTGGAATAATGCGAATTTTAGCTTTTCCCCAAATTGAAATATTTTCGAGCGTAATAACACTTTATGCACTGATTATGACAGATATACAACAAAAGAAAACACTTCATTAAGAACATCTTAGAAGGTTCCTGATTGTGAGAGAATATTAACATGATAATCACTTAATATTACCACATTGCCTCCAAATAATACCACATGTATGATAAACAATACACTATGAACTCAATTTATAACACATTTGTAGATACTGGCACTACATAATAGCTTCTCAGTACCACATAATTAATTCGATTAATTTCGTTCATAAATGCACTTTTTTTTTGGAATGTATAAGATTGACATTCATGGAAATATATGATATGATGAAGTTAAACCACCAAATTCCTTTAAAGACACGTTTTGCGAATGTTGATGTAGAAAGTAGAATGTTTTAGCCATTAGTCATGTAAACATATGGTCTTTCATTCAAAACTAACCCATAAAACTATCTCAATGAATATAACATTACGAACTTCATCACGAACTTGTTCAATGTTCTACATTACATCACAAGTAACATTTTATAGACCATATACCCTAAATTCTAAGCTCCGAACACATAGGCCCCGAACCCTAAACCCTAAACCCGAAAACCTAATTTTTTTATTGTTGTATCCTATAAATCATAAGTTGTACATCATATTACCAAATTTTTGTGTCGTAAATCCTTAATCTTAACCCCGAAACCCCAAACCTTAAACTCAAAAACTAAACCTAGAAACCCTGACACGTAAACTGCAATTTGTAACATATCATCCATTTCGTCGTATACACTTAAAACACTAGTGGTAACACTTAATCCCTTACTATTACCATTTTATGTATTTCAAAAGAATTTCTAAGATTCTGCCAAATATCAACTCGAAATCAATATTTCCGCCACACCACATATAAATCTCAAACCCCAAACACTCAAATTTAGAAATCCACCCCAAAACTCAAGTCAAATTTAACTATCCCGCCACCTCTTCATTAAAAAAAGTACATGTTTGACATGGAATATCTGTTGAGGTTACTCTATGACAAATACTTTGAAATTCATAAAAATCTAAGAAACAATGATTTACGCTAAATTTTGTTGGCGCTTTTATTTTCGATTTCTTTAATCGTGAACGACGAACAATGGAGCCAGCATGATGGCTCGACGTAATGTCCACGCTATGGGTCTCTCGAATTTTACAATCCCGCTTACACCCTAAATTAAAGCTGTACCAAATAAACGACATCTGGTACCACTTAAACCCTTTTCGAAACCTCTTCATCAAAACTTATTTGGAATTATTTTAAAATTCCGCACACACCCTAAAATTAAATATGTATCAAAGGCATTTGGTACCACTTAAAAACCCTTTTTGATACATCTTCGTCAAAAAGCATAGTTTCGCATGTCCGATGAGGGATACCTTTTCTTTGTCTAACGATGACAAATGCGTCGCTTCCCATAACACTTAATCGAACAATGGATTCACGTTAAATTTTCCAGCGATTTCATTATCAGTCCCGTTAACTTTGAACGCCAAACAATGAAGCCAACAAGGTGGCGCAACGTAATATACAGCCTATGGGTCACTCGAATTTGCTGCAATTTTGGACGAAAATATGGTTCGATTCATAATTATTTTTCTGCTTTGCGTCAACAATTTCGTGAAATTAAATGTACGGGAGATTTCAATCATAGAAGTTAAATTTTATTTTGTTGGTACCACTTATAAACTCTACGGTAACACAATATCAGCGTATTGTAACACTTCGTATATCTGCGAAAATATAAGATAGTAACCGAAAATAGACGTCTGATACCATTTCTTTTATCATTTTTCTGAGGGTATTTTTGTCAATTCGAAGTTCGGGTCCTTACTATAAATTTTACCCGAAATATGTAACCTAAAACTATGTTTTTTCTGACAAGGGCCTGAAAGACCCGATCAATAATTGCTACTTAAATAAAACGGAAGCAAAACAACGTCTTCCACAGGCTCGAAAATGGCCTCAAACGAAATCGAAAACGAAAACGACCGTCGGAAACTTCTCTACGTGCCATAAACAAGAAAACGAAAAAGAATACTTTTTTGTTTATTAGCCCTTCTTTTTCTTAGCTCTCTTTGCAGATTTAGCAGCCGCCTCAAGCGCAGTGGGCTTTATTACACTCTTGGGATTAAGGGCTTGTCTGATCTTGAACACGGCCCACGCCGTCCCCACCGCGTGGCCCGCGGCATCGAACCCTTCGCACGCCGCCTTCGCTGCTTCTTCACCGTACCTTCAAAAAGATGAAAAAAAAGTTCATATTTTCTTTTCACCATAAGCATTAATAGTAGTTAAAGAAAGACCTGTGAGAGACAAGCCCCGTCGTCACAGTCGAACTCGTCGACATCACGTTCTTCCCCGCAACTTCAACAGCATCACAGATTCTACCTGTTTGTGACTTTCTTTTTTCATAAATTTTTTTCGGGTTTTGGCAAAGTTCGGGTTATCGTCATGAAATAAAATACATACTGAATCCATCGAGAGAAGCTAAGACAACTTCACCGGGCAACAGCCCGAAGAACTTCTTTCCCGCTTTCGAGTTGGACACCGAACCCGTGAAGTAGCCCGTCACCTTTATTACGCCCGAGAGCACTCCCACTGCTACTTTCTCCGTCATCTTCGTCACCTTCTTAACCCTTTCGGAGAAAAAATAAATAAAAAAGCTCACAAATATTAAACCAATCATATATTACACGAGAGTACTGTAATAAGAGCAAAACAAAGAAATGAAAAAAACCTTTTAATCCTCTTCATTGTCGCGGGATCGATCTCCTTATTATCTCCTGAGGCGATCCTCTTCCTCAAGACCTCGTTGCCCCACTTGAGGCGCTCAACTGCCACGTCACCGCACCACAGGATCCCCTTCACGAGCTGACCCGACCCGGCTGCCACCAGCTTAGCGGCGATGCCGCTGTATTCTTCCACGTTGGGGGCCAAAGTGGTCCAGTAAACGATGCACTGTCCCTCGACGATCTCCTTCTTCTTTCGATCGATGTCCAATTCCTCCAAAGATTCCACCTTTGTCATTGGCTGTGCGCCGACGAACCCTAACTTCTGCGCGGTGAAATTGCAGTAGCATTCGAGGACGGAGTCGAAATCCGTCAGCAATTCGTCGTGCCCGCTGGATAATATGGTCAGCCCGTAATTTAGTATTTCGATCTCTTCGTCGTTTTTGTTTTTCTTGATTTTCCCGGCCGATTTCTGTTTACCGTCGTCGTCGTCGTCGCTCGAGGAGGAGGAAGAAGAGGATCCGTGGTGGCTGGTGTCCTTCGGGGGTTGGAAGGAGAAGAAGTAGTGGGAGGAGTCGAGCTTGACGGCGGTGAGGTCTTTGCTGAGCGGCCACTGGATGTCGGAGACGGAGGCCACCACGGCGAGGGCCTCTCCTCTCTGGAGGATGCGGAAGACGGTTAGATCTCCGATTGCTAGCTCGACGGAGCAGTTAGGGTCGATGAGGTGGAGGATGGTGGCCGGGATCCTGACGAGTATCTCCGGTGAGTTATCGTCGGGGGCGTTTTCGTCATTTGAGGAGTATCCGCCTCCGGCGGTGCCTGATTTGGATGGGTGAGGGTGGGGAGGGGTAGAATGGTCATTTAATTCGATCGGCTTTGACGACATACCTCGTTGCACGGGGACAGATTCATTACGAGGCTGCTTTTTCTTTTCTTGGTAATACTTCGGTGGTTGCTCTTGGAAATTAACCGAGCATTGTTAACGGTATTGTCTGACGTGTCAATTGGGCTGTTGAAAAGAGAAATTAAGTTCATTCATTCTTGGGCTACATTGGGCTATATTTTAATAGTGAGCCCAGATTGAGTCAGCCCACCATCCAAAATCTCCCTATGCTTTAAAGTCTCTCACCACTCTCTCAAGTCATCTCTCCGTGTTTAGGGTTTCCATATGCAACTAAAACAATTCTTACGAGTCACAGTTTTTTTATTATTCATAGTTAGATCTTGTGGTGTGTAACGTGCATCAACGATAAAACATTACTCGTGTATAGATTTGTAATGTTTGTGTTTTAACATTTGTTCTATTGTCAATCCATTTATCTATTGTTATGAAGAGTGAATTTCGAATTTTGAGATGAAAATCGTTTTGCCGTGTTAGCTATTTTTTATCACGGGCCCAAGTCATTGGGCTCCTAAGCCCATTAAATTTGGCCATTTTATTTTTTATTTTCCTCCCACCGGCTAATTCTCACAACTAATTTCAGCTTGAATCGAATCTTATAACTAATCCCTTGATATGTAATGATGCTAGAAAAAATTCGATCGCCCTCCGTCGAACTGCCTCTATGAACTTCGCATGACATCCATGGATCGTCCCCCTATGCTCGGATTAAGGGGCTGATGATTTTTTTTCTCCTACCTAAATCATGAGGGTGTTTCTCTTGAACCAGATGATGAGCGTAGAGTTACAGATGAATGTTGAAAGCGTACATTGAGTGCTGAATGATCATATATATTTATATCATATATGGGTGAGGTTTTACTACCCTATCCATAGATTTTAGGGCACGGCGGATCCCGGAAGATCCGAGATCTGCCTTCTATTTGAATGTACAAACTGCCATTCGAGAATTGCTAAATTGAGAGTTCCATTCTAAAACCAATTGATGTTTGGTGGAGGGGTCTCTTTGATTTATATATTGAGTCGAGTGAATTTAATTTTCTGATGTGAGACAAATAATCTCAACAAGAATATCTCTCTGTTAGTCCTTATTTGAATGACTTCCGAGAATATTAGACCCTTAGCTTCTTCCATCGACTCGAACTCGGCCGAGACGCGTCCCGTATTTTTCGTTTGGTTCTGTGCATGGATTGGTTGCGTGATCTTTCAAGGTAGATCGTGAATGTGTGTATGTACTTTATTACATTACTTTGCTTTGAATACAAACGTGATACGGTTTCACGTCCATATTATTGATATACACCATTTCTCATCAATCTCATCTTTGCATTTTCTTTTTTCATACATTTACACCCATATAATATATATATATATATATATATATATATATATATATATATTATTTCTGCCGAAAGAGGATTGCTTTGCTTTGACTAGAAAATAAAATACCGTTTCACGTCCTTATTAATATTATCAATCATATCTGTTCATATTTCATGGCACCTTCCTCGACAATAACGTTGATGGAGAATTTCTCATGATGCACAGTAAATATACAAAGACGACACATTACGATAACGTGCCATGAAATATTATTGTCCTATCTAATCTGTGCAACAAAAGACTATTATAAAATATATCAGATTATTTTATTTTATGGAAAGAAAGGTGAGTGCAAAAAATAAATACTTTGCGAGAGGTGCAAGGTTTCGGTCATACAAGGATGTTCTAACTAAAAAATCAAGGAAATAATTGACACGCAATTAACTTGCCTCTAACAACTATCTGCGATGAAGAAACCCCGCAGAAACCCCGATGGGTTCAGAATCCATGTCCCACTTATAAAAATATCATTATATTCCGTCCCGATCAGTGTTAAAATACCCGTAAATAATATTACACTTTAAATACTATTATACCGAGTGCTTAAAACACAAAAAAATATTAAAACATTGATAAGCACTCGATATATATTTTCTTGTGTATATTTACTTTTTTGTGTTCTGACCAATGTTATATAATTTTTTGTGTATTTAAGCACTCATTATAATAATATTTATTGTGTAATATTATTTACGGGTGTTTTAACACTGGTCGGACGGAATGTAATGATATTATGTAAAGTGACACAAAAAGTGACACACATAAGTAAAACATAGGATCTGGTTCCACCCCTGATATGTGTAATTGGTTATAGTATATATATATGTTCGTATATGTTTCTAAAAAGAAACTCCCGAGGTTACGCTAATATTCTCGATAAAATATTTAACTTAAAACGAGTTGGATTTAACAAGAAAACAGTGGTTAAGAAAAGGACTTAACTCCGAACCTTTACAATTCAAAAGAACACATTTAAAAAAGGCATTTCTTGACATGGTATTAAATATGAAATAAAAGGGTAATTAAATTAATTTTTTATTTGGTTAAATTAAATGTGAAGTTAATTAGACAAGAATATCATCTCGTGATCTTTGATTATGAACCAACCATTTTGAATCTGATCATTAGCCACATTACCTTCTTACATTATTACTAAACCTATTTTTATATTATGCCATCAACTCGGCAATTGTTTTCATTAACCTAATCCATCTACTCTCACTTTTTTTTTCGAAACATCTACTCTCACTTTCATCATTCTTTTTTTCATATAAAAATTATTATAAAGTATAAGCTCGAAAAAAAAATAGTAGTTGGAATGATACGAAACTGCTCCCGTTTGTTTCAATCACTACGTTTTCGGATTCTATAAGGGAATTAATATTTTTCCTTCCTCTAGAAAGAAAAAACACACATAAAAATATAAAGAAGTATTTAGTTTATTTGTACCTCAAGTAATGCTGGCCAACCATAGTCCAAAAAGAAATACTGATTATATTACATAATATCAAAAAGAAATCAATATATATATATATATATATAGACGATACATAAATTGAAGTATTTCCATGCATATCCACTCTCTACCTAATTTCCTCTAAGAAGCCAGAGAATTCTGATCTCTCCCAGCAAATGGTTACAATATGATCACTGCATGAGTTCAGTGATCTCTCTTGTTCAACCGCTCAACGACACATACTTTTGTTCTTGTCCGAAGAATTTAGCTTTCGAGAATTATAATTTTCTGTTCAACAGAAAAAGAATGCTCAATAGTAGCCTAATTTGAACAAAGAAAAAGCCTCTCGCTCGTCATCAAATGGATATCAGGCAACGACTGTAAGTACAATATCTCATCTCATGTCTCCTTTGATTATATATGTTTCGATATACTTATCCTTAAAAAAAAAAAATGGGACGATTCCTACAGAAGAAAGCTGCAGAGGATCAAAGCAAATAGCATACGCATTAACCCTCTTAAGCTAATCATTTCCGGGAAGAACAGCAGAAGATTGAGGATATTATACTCCTTCAAACTCCTTCTGCTGATCCTCATCGCGAT
Source organism: Linderniella brevidens (assembly GCA_004919715.1). Classification (NCBI taxonomy): domain Eukaryota; kingdom Viridiplantae; phylum Streptophyta; class Magnoliopsida; order Lamiales; family Linderniaceae; genus Linderniella; species Linderniella brevidens. The sequence continues at coordinate 3,765,468 of SWDC01000151.1, forward strand.
CGGAGCTCTCTACACGATCCTCCTCCGACGATCTCCTGCGGTTCGCCACCGATCAAACGAAGTTTCCAGCAGGTGAGAGCCACAAAAACCTTATTCGAATCGCCCGCTTGTAATAATAATATTCGATAACCGCAGGTGGATAAGGGATCCTCGCTATGCATCGGATTCGAACATCAATTGGGACCAAATCTCCCGAGTTCTTACAAAGCTGCCCCAAGACCGCGAAATACGAGGAGTCGGGATTCTCAACTTCGACTCCCGAGAGATAGAAACCCTAAAGAACCTCGTCCCCGGGGCCGACCACACCGTCCTCCACTTAGAGTATGCGGAGAAAACCCTAACGTGGGAATCTCTATACCCCGAGTGGATCGACGAGGAGCAAGAGAAGGAAGTTCCCCGCTGCCCGTCACTTCCCGAGATCGAAGTCCCGAGGGAGACAAGGCTCGATCTCGTGGCGATAAAACTCCCTTGCGGGAACGCAAAGGGCTGGTCGAGGGACGTGGCCCGACTCCACCTGCAGCTCTCGGGAGCTCGCTTGTTGGCCTCGGGGACTCGCCCGGTGAATATCCTCTTAGTGACCGAGCGGTTTCCGATTCCGAACCTGTTCAAGTGCGACGACCTCGTCGCGCGCGAAGGCGACGCGTGGCTCTACAGACCGGACCTCGGCTCTTTGCGAGAGAAGCTCCGGCTGCCCGTAGGATCTTGCGAGCTGTCTCTCCCTCTTGGCGTCTCGGGTAAGTTTTCGCCATTAGGCCGTTTTTGGTTCCAATGTTTGTGGCAATAGGCGTTTTAAGTCCCTCATATTCTGATGTGTCAGTTTTAGTCTACAAATGTTACCGATTTTTGGGCCGTTTTGGTCCACCGGTTAATTTAACCATTAGTTTGGACAGAACGAAGGGGAGCTGGCCCGTCCCGTGAATTCGGGCTGACCCAGCCTATAACTCGGTCCAACGGTTAAATTAATCGGTTGACCAAAATAGTCCAAATCGGGACTCAAACTGGCATTTCGGAATAGGAGGACCAAAAAAATGCTCATTCTCCAAATATCCGGGGAGCAAAAACAGCGTTCGTCCTCGAAATTTTTAGTCAACGATGCTTGAAAATCGGCGAAAAGATTATATATCCATCTATTTTTTCTATTTCTGACGAGTTTCACGCGGGAAAAATTTCAATGGTACAGATCGGGATCACGCGGGGAAGAGATCGCAGCGAGAAGCGTACGTCACGATCCTACACTCGGCCCACGACTATGTGTGCGGAGCGATAGCGGCGGCTCGAAGCATACGAGCGGCGGGGTCCACGCGTGACCTAGTGATCCTCGTCGACGGGACGATAAGCGAGTACCACAGGAGCGGGCTCGAGCTGGCGGGGTGGAAGGTCCGCACCATCGAGAGGATACGAAACCCCAAGGCCGAGAGGAATGCGTACAACGAGTGGAACTACAGCAAGTTTCGGCTTTGGCAGCTCACGGATTACGATAAAGTCGTCTTCATCGACGCGGACCTCATCGTACTGAGGAACATCGACTTCTTGTTCGGCACGAGCGAAGTATCGGCGACGGGCAACAACGGGACCCTCTTCAACTCCGGTGTGATGGTGGTGGAGCCGTCGAACTGCACGTTTCGGCTCCTCATGGACCACATCGACGAGATCGAGTCGTACAACGGAGGAGACCAGGGTTACTTGAACGAGGTGTTCACGTGGTGGCATAGGATCCCGAAGCACGTGAACTTCTTGAAGAATTTTTGGGTCGGAGACGACGAGGAGACGAAGCGGAAGAAGATTCGGCTCTTCGAATCGGAGCCACCGATCCTCCACGTGATCCACTACTTGGGCAACAAACCATGGATGTGTTATCGGTAAGGATCAAAATATCCACTCATATTAACTCTGTTATTTATTCCACGCGGGATGGAATTAATAAAGAATGTATGTTAGTTGAGTCTCATGTATGAGGAGGACTATACCTTGTAGCTTATCCCAACAACACTAGGAAGGATAATTTGTGTTGATAATTAATTTTTTGAAAATTCTCTTTTGTGAGAGTTTAGGTTAGCGGGCTTATCTACCAATAGAAAGTTAACTTCTGTTAACATTTGTATCTAAGAAAAATTTCATTTGGATGATAGTTTAGGTTGTCAGGTTGAATTACTTTCTGGTTGTCATTTTGAGTGCAATTGAGATTTTCTACGACCTTGGTCGACCAACTGGTTTTTCAATCTTCGTCAACATACAGGTTTTCCAATGATAAATTTCTATTTTATTATTTTTCTCATGTTTATATTTTCAAGAAAGATAGTCGATAGACATATTTTGGAGGGAATTTCGAAATGGGTAGGGTTCTCAAGAGATATCGAAATATTCATCCGTTTCGACGTCTTTTGCAAATTAAACTATCGACATCTCTATCAACTTGTGGTGGCGGAACGCAGGGACTACGACTGCAACTGGAACGTCGACGTATTGCGAGAGTTTGCGAGCGACGCGGCGAACAAAAAGTGGTGGAGAGTGCACGACGCCATGCCGGAGGAGCTGCGGGGCTTCTGCCTGCTGATGTCGAGGCAGAAGGCGCAGCTGGAATGGGACCGGCGGCAGGCGGAGAGAGGGAACTACTCGGACGGGCATTGGAGGGCGACGGTTAAGGACCCGAGGAAGGGCAAGTGCATCGACCCTCCGTACTGCGAATGGGAGAGCATGTTGGGCCACTGGGGCGAAAGTAATTGGACGGACGTCGAGTTTCCCGTTCCCACGCCGCCCGCACTGACGGCGCCGTTCTGAGTCTTTCTTGTGTACATTTCTTGCTCAAAGGAGGATTTTTGGTTTTTAATTAATTGAGATTCAATTTATTTATTTTTTGTTGCGTTGACATTTATGAAAGAAAATAAACTCAAGGGAAATTTCATATGGTACCCCTGTGTTTAACGCTTTTTCAGTTGATCCTTAACGTTATTTTCGATTCCACTTGGTAGTCTTGGGGTATGACAAAAACTAGCTCCATAAGCATAAAAGGCTAAAATCGGGTTTTTTTTGCTGTAAAAATCGTTAGTTACTGACAAAAATCTAGAAAAGACCGAAATGTCCTGAAATTTTCAGACTTAATTGACCATCTTATCATATGGGAGCTTTCGACAATATTGACCATCTTGGGTGTAGGACCGAAATGCACCTCTTAAGTCTGAATTTTTTAGGGCCGTGTTTTCAAGATTTTTCATCAGTAACTAACGGTTTTTACGGCAAAAAATCCCGATTTTGGTCTTTTATGCTTATGGAGCTATTTTTTGTCATATTTCAAGGGTATCGACCGAAATCGAAAATAATGTTAGAAATGGGCACTCGAAACGTAACACTCTTTGTTCTAGTACGTAATTGCAGTTCAACGAGTTAAAATTGATAGCTTTTCAGGGGCGTGTGTTTCTTTCATGTTTTGATTCCGTTGCGCTGACTGATTCCGAACTATGAAAGTCCTGAGATTGAAATTTCCAAAATTGGAGAAAGGTGTACATAAACATTGAGCTCGTTTATTGCCGGCGGAGGATTTATTGATGATAACAGGAAATGAGTCACATTTCTTTTATTCTCAGATGAGAAGCGGTTAACAACAACAATAAACAGTGTTCACAATTAGACCTTGGAAGAAGAAATCATGGCTGTTATCACAAATTCTAACAGCCTTGAGAAACCTCTCTCTCTCTCTCTCTCTCATTAATCCAAATACAATGTATGAGTAAACAAACTCAGGGCAACAACGCTTGTTGCTAGTTATTGACACAGAAACACAAAGTTATGTAATGTTAAGGCACCCTTATTGTGGCGGTATTGTCGTAGTCTGCAAAAGATAAGCCGCGGGCTCCGTTTTCGCCGCATAGCCATACTTTCCCGTGCTGTACTTCCTATGAACTCCCGTGAGCTTCCCGCTCGCCGCCTTCTGGTGAAAGCTCACTATGGCTCTCGCACATTCCCTATATAAGCTCACCATTGTCATGCCATTACAAGAAAAATTATCCTTAAATAATAATGGAACTCACATCAATTGATCTTCCGCGTAGGTCGAATGCCACACGCACGTCTTACTCCACAGCCCGACGACGCCGTACAGCGTGCACTGAGCGGCGTACACTGCGGCGGCGGCCATCGCCGACGGGGAATGCTTCACCATTTCGTACTCGACGAGGCAGAGCTCGACGAGGAAGAAGGAGACCCTTTCGAGCCTCTCGTCGGCTCCAGCTGCTTTGAGGAATCTCTTCAGGAAAACGTACGCCGTGGGAGCCGACATGTTGAACTGCAACGTGTTGAGCATCAAACTCTCCTGGAGATGATCCCAACAACAAAGAGAATTGTTTTTTTTTTCTTCTTTTTTTTTTATAGAGGGGATATTATTATTATTATTATTATTATAAGAAATGTGTCATTACAAGGACTACCATTTCAAGAACTTCTGCCCTTTTGTAAGCCCTGTCGGAGATGAATATCAGATCCTCCACGACGGGGACGGATACCTCCTCGTACTTGCACGCCAACAGCATCGCCACCAATCCCACGAGCTGCAGCTTCTTCCTCGCCACACACTGCTTTTCGAGGAACCGATCGATGATGTTTACGGTAAGAAATAAGGTCTCCTCCCTAAGTTCGAACTTGTGGTGTACCTATCGAAACTCATCTTCTTAAGCATACGATTCGAATAATTAAGTACATATATATATTATATATTTTTTTATATATACCTCAATTAGCCAGTCGATTAAAATTGCTCGCATTCTCTCGTTGATGTCGAATTGCCGCGACATATAGTCCGGCGAAACGCAGCTCGAGCTCTGCTTCGATCGAATAATGTGACACGAGGAACATTTGAACTCTACTTAGATGCATTAATTAAAATGCTGTAGTGAAATTACGATTTTTACCTCGACTTTCTTGTAATAGGCGTAAATGTCTTCGACGTAGTCTACGGCGGCCAGCGGGTTTTTCGCGTCGCAGCCGTCGATATAGAGAATCGGTTCCTCGAATATGTCCTCCATTTCAATTTCATCCTCCATTTATTACCATTATTATATTTAGTCTTGCATTTTATCAAGAAAGTAAACGACGATTCGCAATATTTTAGCAGCTAACCATTTGATTTATTTCGGTGTCTGAAAGCTCCAAGGACATGGGCTCTGTTTGGTTCTTGGCCTCCACTTGTTCTTCATCGGTTAAAGGGATGTCTTCCCACACTTTAAGCTTGTTTTCCGCCGATAATGTCTTCAATTTCTTCGCATCCTAATTACAAAGACGAAAGGGAATTTCAATATTCTTGCAGGAATCAACTCAGGAAAAAACCGAAAACGATTTGCTTACAACATCGACGTGTGTGTGCTTCGAAGCTGCCCGGATCTGGTAAGAGCATTTCCTAAGGAAATCAATGAATCGATGCCCATCAGCAAGATTCGAACTTTGGCTCAAAAGAAAATTAATTTCAACGCAGGGATTGAAAAAATAATAAGTTGAAGATTATTATTACCCACCTTGTGACCGGTCTGTGTACTCCTCCTATGTTGTGATTAATCAAGCTCAAAGCTCTGCGCTTGGATCTGATTTCAGATCCGTTATTTCTTCCACCAATTTCTACACAGGAAATCGTCACATCACATAAGAACATCATATACTGTAAGGTTCTTTCAATCCAAGAAATTACTACTCACATCCTTCGATGGGGGTCGTCATTACCTGGTAATTTACTGGGCTCAACATGAACATGACTGTTCTCATCAGATGATATGTCCATTTTCTTTTTAATTTATCTGATGGATTAATCACAAACCCAGTTGGAAGAGAGCTTGCTTGTAAGGTAGTGAAATGGAGAGTTGCTGTGTCTATTTGAAGTGTTTCTTTATTTATTTATTTTTTTAATTATTATTTTGTGTTTTAAAACATAACGGCTAGTTAATATGGCCGTTGGACCATTGCAGATGAGTAGATGATCTTGGCTGGCATCGCATCGCATGTGAGCTTGTTGAAATTTTTAACTCCACCTTTTGCTTTTAAAAAATTAATGATTAACTAAAGAATGAGATAATACTCATTTTGGTCCCCAATGTTTGCCTTATGAACCAAATTAGCTTCCGATGTTTTAAATGGATTAATTTAGTCCCCATATTTCGGAAATGAACCAATTTGGTACCAACTTGACAGAAATCGTCAATTTAGACGGAAAATCATTAACTGTGAGACACGTGGCACGCTGTGATGATGCCACATGTCGATTTTCTGTTAAAATTGACGGTTTCCGTCAATTTGAGACCAAATTGGTTCATTTCCGAAACACGGGGGACTAAATTGGACCAATTGAAATATCGGGGACTAAATTGGTTCAGAAGGCAAACATTGGGGACCAAAATGAGTTTTATCCCACTAAAGAATCTTATATTAAAAAAAACAGTAAAGTATTTCTGAGGTCGCTCCTTCCCACTTTGACGTTGACCGAAGGCGATTGAGGATTCTACATACTACATTCATAGTCTTATATTTCAAATTTTAAATGCTTCTTACTCGTGACAACGTGCTTACTAGTTATTAGTTGAATTTTAATTGCTCTTGTCGAAACTAGTTACACTTTTCGACGTAGATGAGGTGGCAATTCATATTCAATCTGAGCCGGGCGGTCCATTGATCCGTCGTGCCGGAAAATCTAGAGCCAACATTGGGCCGCCGGGGCGAAATCTAGTTGAAAAAAAAAAAGAACCAACAATCAAAAGGGTCAATGTTGGCCCGATGGGCTAATTTGGCCGAAGCTCGTAAGAGCATGGGATCGGGCCGAATATGCCACTCTAATATCGTTCGAAGCCAACTTATTTAGTATCTATTGTTAAATTAGAAAAAAAACTAACCGATATAAATCAGTGTGATATAATGTGTTCGACAGTAGTACGAATAGTGAGGACTCTGCTGAGGATGAATAGATGCGGCTGAGTTGCTGCTCGTGTACCTCTCATGCCTTGTTTGGTTCATAAGTTTAGACATTTTAAAGGTTAGTTTATAGCATAGGGTAATCCAGTGCTTTAATTTAGCCGAGATATTACAAAAAGTTTATCATCCAACAACATTCTTTGCGGTCTCATTTTAATCCTCTCTTATGTTTCCACAATCCGTAATTTTGTTTCTCGAAATTATTACATAAGTTAAACATCCCGAGCGAATGAATATTCTAGTGAATTCAGGGTGGGTTAATATTTGTTTTAATTCTTAGGTGAAAAAGTGCCTACAAGCCTCAGCTGTAGCAATGTGAGGGCCCTTTTAAGTGATTCTTCTTCAAGTCGATCACTCTTCTCTAGATTTTTTTTTTTTTTTATCTACATAGATAGCATGTTTATGGCTTTACTCGATACAGGGTTTTGCTTGTGAAAGGGATTCGCTTGTGTGGTTTTAATCAATATTTACATTCCAAAAACCAAACCGATGGAAAAATTGAAATCTGATATGCTTCGGTCATTTGGATTGGACGCCCCGATACACTATACAAGTAAATTCATGCACGTAGATCCCTGCCATATAAATTTTTGAAATTAAAAATTTTAAATAAATTTTGAAATAATTAATTTTAGCATAGTAGAGGAGGTAATGTCAAGCACATAATGTTCCACTTCTTTCCCGATTATGACGACAGGCACCTGCATGCTCTATCTGCTCGTTGCAAAGGGTATGAAGAATCACAAGCCCTTGAGTTCTCTATGACCCTGGGAATGAATATATGTATGTTACATAGCATTTCTTTATTAATTGCAAACATTCATTCATGTACATTTCTTGCTGCATATACAATACAACCGATCAACGAACTGTAGGCAGGCGATTATATAGGGATAATGGGCCAATTTCCGGGGTCATATAATATATTATAAGGTATAAGTGACCACACCAAGAGGGATTTTCCTCTTCGGTATGTGGTATTATAAATGACCTCACCGGCCAGGAGAGATTTACAAAGCTGAGGGAGCATATACTGTTGGGTTGCTTTTGTCCCACATCGGTTGTGGGATAGGTTTGAGGAGATTTCTCTCCTATATAAGAAGGCTATTACTTCTTATGTAAAATGTATCACAGAGTCTTTTGTGTTAACAATTAACTCTGGTTAAAAATTCCTTAGGGTGAGAGTTATAGTTAACGGGTAGAAAATTCTGTGGGGAAACTTTGGGTGTAGGTGAGAGAGTGAAAAATTATGTGATTTTGTAATATTTCACATAGTGGATTTTCTATTTTCGGCCTTGGTGCCCAGGTGGTTTTTCTCCTGATTTGGGAGTTTTCCACGTTAAATATTTGTGTTATTTTTCTCCAATCTTAAATATTTCTTGGGTAGATTCTGGGAAGTTTTCAAGAGTATAAATTTCCCAACAAGTGGTATCAGAGCCTGGGTAATTCTGAGTATGCTCTGTGGTTGCAGCTTTGTCTGATCTTCCACATCAGAAAAGATTGTCTTGGGTTGTTCGTGCGGCGGTGGAGCTTGTTGCAGCAGAGTCGGGATTCTGTCCAGTAACGGGAATATGTGCTGTGTAAGTAGGTTCTGTCTAGGAGACTGGTTTTTAAGTGGGACCGTTGTGACCCCACCAGCCTTTCCTGGGAACTTACTTAGAAGGGTGATTCTTTAGGGGGCAGGTCGCTACCCTCCCTGGGAATTTATCTGATCAGTACTATTCAAGGTTGTTGTTCGATTTCTGCACGGGGTAGTGGTTGCTCATCCAAAAGCACAGACGAAAATGTCAGGAAATAAATTTTCAAATCTGGCGCGATTTGATGTGGAGAAGTTTGACGGGAGGATCAATTTTGGCTTATGGCAAGTGCAAGTCAAGGATATATTGATCCAGTCTGGGTTACACAAAGCGTTAAGGGGCAGAGGAATTTCCAAAGTTAGTGCTGCCAGCGGCACTGAGGAAACAGCTGGTGCGAGCAAACCTGTGATGAGCGATGAAGATTGGGAGGAGCTGGATTTAAGAGCGGCAAGTGCGATACGATTGTGCCTAGCTAAGAATGTTCTCGCGAATGTGCACGGCATATCTACGGCGAAAGCAATCTGGGAAAAGTTGGAGGAGTTGTATCAAACTAAAGGCGTCTCGAATCGGGTGTACCTGAAGGAGCAATTTCACACATTGCAGATGAAAGGTGGTACAACCATCTCAGATCACCTGAGTGTTCTCAATGGCATTGTCTCGGAGCTCGAATCCATTGGAGTGAAAATCGATGATGAGGATCAGGCGTTGAGACTCATCTGGTCTCTTCCATCTTCCTATGAGCACATGAAGCCGATCTTGATTCATGGGAAGGAGAAAATAATTTTTTCGGAGGTCACCAGCAAACTCCTGGCTGAGGAGAGAAGGCTAGACGGGGGAAGGCACAATCCACTGGAGAATCTAGCTTTGGCTGTCGGTGACGGGAAGAGGAAGAATTTCACAGGAAAGAAAGGTGTGGTTTGCTGGACGTGTGGACAATATGGGCATGTGAAAAGAAATTGTCCGAGAGGTGGAGCAGGTTCGGCAAGTGGCTCCAGATCGGTAAGTGGAGATACCGACAATGCTGCTAATATTGTCTCTCTCTCCATGGAAGATGAAGTTTGTTGAACGAGGACAAGGACATCCTTATGACATGTCGCTAAGTTGTCATGATAGAGGATGTGTTACTATTAGCGGGTCCACAAGTTTACACACGGGCATTGGTTTGGTGGTGATGCAAGGTGTGTGGTGGAATTCATGTCGATGGGCTGATGAACTTCCAGGAAAGCCAAACGTGGAGGTTGCACCATAAGTTTCAGCAGGTTATTTTTCGACATGGGCCGAATGAAATGCTTGAAGGTGATTTCAAGTGATTATGCTTTTATGGTGGAGCATGATAGCGAAAGCTTTGAACAACTTCATCGAAGTGAAGACTGGCTGTCAGATGGGCCAAATCGCAAGGTGGAGATTGTTGGGTTGCTTTTGTCCCACATCGGTTGTGGGATAGGTTTGAGGAGATTTCTCTCCTATATAAGAAGGCTATTACTTCTTATGTAAAATGTATCACAGAGTCTTTTGTGTTAACAATTAACTCTGGTTAAAAATTCCTTAGGGTGAGAGTTATAGTTAACGGGTAGAAAATTCTGTGGGGAAACTTTGGGTGTAGGTGAGAGAGTGAAAAATTATGTGATTTTGTAATATTTCACATAGTGGATTTTCTATTTTCGGCCTTGGTGCCCGGGTGGTTTTTCTCCTGATTTGGGAGTTTTCCACGTTAAATATTTGTGTTATTTTTCTCCAATCTTAAATATTTCTTGGGTAGATTCTGGGAAGTTTTCAAGAGTATAAATTTCCCAACATATACATCAAAATCTGAGACAACGGCTCAAAGTTGAATTGAGATGGATGGCAGCAATGTGCTATTCATAAAAGAGAACCACCTACTTGCTCTGATTGGATTATCTTTTAGAAATACATATCAAGAAAATAAATAAATATTTATTAAACTGAGGGTTCCTTTTTAAATTTTAATTGGTGTTAGGAGGAGAGACCTGTATGATTTATATATTAAGTCGGGTGAAGTTAGTTTCGGGACAGATAATCTCATCAATAGTTTTTTTTCGGAACTCATTCATCTCGCCGGCCTTATCTTATTGGGTTGTTATTATTACATTTCGCGACATTGTGGAGCTATATTCTATGTGAAAATGTTCTACTTTAACTTATTTATATTATCACCATAATGAAGCTCATAAGTTCCATATTCTTTATTATTTAGTTCGATTTAAAAGGATTATATTGTTAGAAAGTGTTATATATTTTAGTGTAATTGGAAATAAATCGTATTAGAGTTAGGAGCTGCGGAGTGCACGCTCGAAAAATATTTATTTCGGAACTCAAAACCAAGCAGGGGTTAAGGGGGATGCGCCCGATCCGAAGAGGCACCACCCTCACAACATACACCCGAAAGGGCATATATGCACCCACCAGAAACTGCAGAAACCCGAAAGGGTGTGAGATGTCGAAAATGTGGTATTTGTTAGTAAAAAGACACCAACCTTTAAAGTATTGTGTCCACTGACTGACGAATGGACACAACTGATCGAATCTTGAGTTTTAAATAAGTAACGAGGCATACAACTTAAAGAGATTGAATTCACAAACGATTCTGCGAAAAATCTCTACTCTTATCACACATGACAAATTTGGTGAAACTCATAAATGGTCTGAATGTTGTCTTTGGAAAGTGATTCAAAGACACGATTATAGAGAATATCCGGCTATACTAATCAAATAATTTACCAACAGAAAGCTTGGCAACATTGAAATTTGACTAAGCACAAAGTCAAAATCGCACAAAAAAGACCGCAGACAACGGCTATTAATACTCACAGTCAGGTGAGCGATTCACACCACTCTCTCATTCTTTTTTTCTCATAGCAAAGGCTTATAATTTATAAAAGAACGTACTTTTGGAGTTCCAAGATTCAGATAGAGATAGATAGATACGAGATTTATATATTGTGTGAGAAGGTTCGATGAGATCAAGGTTCAAGAATCATGTGATTAGACCCTTACGATAAGGAGAGAATTAACATATTTATACTTATATACAGTGCTTCTCTTTCGATTTCCATCTCAATTATATTAAGTTTTTCCACGAGGTTTTTTTTTTTTTACTTTTGCTTAGTTTTAATAATACATATCTTGAGTTAGCTCCCTTTATAACAGAAGCTTATAGTTCTTACCATATATGAGCAGTTAAAGTATGAACGTTACCAGAACCATACAAGCTGGTGAATTTATAAGGAGAAAAAGATTGAACATAGCGCCAAAAGTTCAAGTGGTTGTTTCTCTTGGTTTATTGCTGATCTTTTCACAGGTATGCTCATCTCCTGCGGAGAGAGCTCGTAGTGAGAGTACTTACACTGTCCCGAGGAAAGCAACGCTGTTATTCTCTTCTTCGCATCATCATCATCATCATCATCATCATCATGCAAGAGCCACGTCATCATCACGAGTGACGAGCACAGAGAAGAACCATGACGGTTCAATTAAACCGGATAATGATGATTTGTTCGATGAAGACAAGAGATTAGTACACACTGGTCCGAACCCTCTTCACAATTAGGGCTGATTGCTACTGTAAATTCTAATTAAGGGGTTTCATTTTTCTTTTTCTTTCTTTCTTCCATTTGAAATTAGAACTAACTGCATTGATGTTTCTGTTTTAGTTTTTTTGTATCTCCTATTTTCTCTGTTTTCCTGTCATTGTTATGAATGGTCCAGTTGTGGAAAAGCCAGAGATATGAAAAGATCAAGAAAACTAGAAACAATAAGGACCAAATGGTTGTAAGTTAATGCTCGTATTTCTTGTTTTAGCAGTCATATGCTTTTCCTTTTTTCTTTTTCCCTCTCTATATTGCATTTGTATTAACTACTGTAGTTACTGTTGTTCATCTACTCATGAAGTACATTGGTTCTTTTGCCTGTGAAAACCCCAGAAAAAATTTGTAATGAAGAAACACTGCAAGATGCTTTTGAGTTATGAGTGCAACTAACAGCTGACAAGATCTTTTAATTTCCTTTTTCTTATTTTTTATTCCTTATATTCTATATTTTTTCCTTGTGAAAAAGAAAATAATGCTTAAATGGAAAAAAAAAAGAGAGAAAAATTCAACTAATGCTTTGCAATCAAAAGCGACTACTTTAGGTATGAGATTGGTATGCATGCTGGTAAGGGTTTTCCAGGGTTTATATGTTTCATGTATATATTTCATTAACTAGTGATTGCCCCATTTGCTTGATACAAATTATGTGCAGCTTACATTATTTCTATGGGTAAATTCTTTATCAGTCGCCTTTTAAGTTTGAACTTCCTCTTAAATATCCCTCGAAATATTACTTCCTATTAGGTACATATCTGCGAAAAGTTGTGTGTTTGATACCTAAAAACATGGAAAAGACTAAAATAACCTCTCTTAACATATTCAGAAAAACGTTCAGAAAATTATATCATCATTCGGGAGTATTATACCACCAAATCACGTTATTATACCACAAAAAAATAACATGATTCTACCAATAAACACAGATTTTATACCAATTGTTTCTAGTATTATACCAGTTGAATTTCAGACCATTATACCAACTGTTATCACTATTATACCAGTTATTATAATTTTATTATACGAAGTGATTTTCACACATTTTACCACGAAATATGATAATTATACCAACAAAACTGAATATTATACCAACAAAATATCCAAATATTTATACCAATAAAATTTATTATCATACCAACAAACCCATTTATTATATTATTACTTTTTCGTTTACTTTCTGACTATTATACCAACAAACGCCGATATTATACCAACTATTTTATATATTGTACTCGAAGTACACTACATATCATTATACCAACAACATGTTTATTATACCACCATATACTATGTCACAACATTGATTGCCACGTCATCGGCTCGTTCATTGCCGAGCCAAACCCGAGCAATGATATCCGGTCCAAGGGGCACGAGTTGGAGCGGTTCAACACTTGGACACACGGGGCCTAAACATCGTCACATGAGGTGCGCGCACGGGGCAGCATCGGGCGCGCGGCATCGGGACAAGCCAGGCACACGCGCGCGCAACACTAGCGACAGCGCGCGAGGCATCGGGCTTCAGCGTGCGCGACATCACGCAACAGCGTGCGCGCGCGCGGCGTGCCGAGGTAGGGCGCGAGGCCCTGCCACATGCCCGACACATCGGCGGGCAGCACTTGGCAATGGGGCCTGGGCGGCCGAGCCCAGGCCAGCAACGAGCGGTGGTCCGGCCGAGCACAGCGGTGCTCGGCAGCAGTGGCTCTGGCGGACGGCGGCGGCGGCGGTGCCCGGAGGATCAAGGCCGAGCATGTGGCTCGGCCATGCAGAGCGAAGGGCGCGCGCGGGGTCGAGACAGCGCGTGCACGAGGCGCGCGCGGCAGTTGGCGGGAGAGTTTCTCGGTAAGCTGTTGGATGAGGTCGAGACCAAGCCTTCGATCCGCGTGAGAGTTTGAACGACCTCGGGCTGTTGAGAGAATTCGGGGCGCTGAATTCAAATGGGAGAAAATCTCGGTGAGAGATTCTCGCAACAACCGAATTCGAATTTGAACGAGGTTGTTGAGAAAATCTCTTCGAGCCTGATTCTCCTGACTCCTACATAAAGGAGTGGGTTGGCCGGCTCATAAACACAATCTCAGACATCTCACAATATCCGAGCGATCGTGCCACACACACTCCGAGTTCGAGCGTCGAACTTGGACGGGGTCCCGACGAGGGTTTCACGAGCGAGGTGAGCGAGTGATTAAGATCCCGAGGGGACGTAGGAGATAACCGTGAGTTTGGGTAGATTAGGCGAGTGAGGCCGAGAGTTGTTCGGACCCACGGGTTTGAGTGTTTTCCTACGACTGTAAACTTTACGTGAAATAAAGTTACGACAAGCCGGGTAAGTGAACCCGGTTGTCCCCGAAATTGTCCGAGCTGTGTTTTTACGTTTCCGCATAATCAAAATAGGGACGGACGTGGGAGAGGCTTATCGCGGCAATGTCACGAATCTGTCGAGTGAGGAGGGGCTTTGACGCGTGCCGGTTGTGAAGCGCGCGGGATTAAGAATTTTCGAAAAAAAAAATTCGAAGTCCCGGATTTGCAACAAAGTTGGTATCAGAGCCATCATTTCCACACATTGGCCGACGGAAGCCGAACGACGGGAGCACGTTTGGCGGACTTGGAAGCTATGGCGACTACCTTCCAGCACATGTTCGACGTGATGCCGAACGTCGAGCAATGGGCAGCGGATGTCCCGACACTCAGGGAGGCGCGGGCAGCGGTCGAAGCGCGAGTTGCGCAGCTCGAGGCATAGACCGCGGCCCTTCGGGTTTTGGTGGCGGGCGGCGCAGAGGAGACCCACGCGTGAGCCGCGGGTTTTCTTGGGAGTTCGTGACGCAAAGAAGTTAGAGAACTTCTTTTTTGACGTGGAGTCCTATTTCGAGGGGGAGTGAGTAGCTGATGAGGACAAGGTGGGCACAATGGTGTCGTACTTTGACGGAGACACGAAGTTGTGGTTGCGGACGAGACTCACGCTGGACGCTCAACTCAACCGGCCGAGGTTGGCCACATGGGATGAGCTAAAGCGCGAGTTGCAGGCACAATTCATGCCTGGTAACTCGGCGTGGCGGGTATGCGAGGCGGTTGGAGATTGCACCAGACGGGATCGGCGAGCGACTACGTGAAGCAGTTCGCCTCACTGATGCTGGACATCAAGGAGATGTCGGAGGCAGATCGGCTATTCAACTTCATGTCGAGGCTAAAGGGGTGGGCTCAGGCGGAGCTTACCCGACAAGGGGTTCAAGACCTCATATCGACATATGCGGCGGCCGAAAGGCTTGTGGAGTACAAGCCGACCGAATCGCAGGCCGCGACGGGCGAAACCGCGGCCAACACTTCCAAAAGGGCGAACAAGGAGAAAAAGACCAGGAGGAGGGACAACGGCAAGAAGGCCAATTCTAAAGGCAAGGGGCCAACGCAGACGGGCGTGGAGTTCTATGTTTGCGGCGCGGCCGGGCACATTGCCCGGGCGTGCCTGAAGCGAGCGAGGGTGTCGGCTGTAATAGGGGACGATGACTCGAACGATTCCGAGCCCTCTCGGATGAACCCGCTTTGGATATTGGGAGCCATTAGACGAGGACCCGTGACGAGGGACCTCATGTTCGTTCGGTATGCGCTCAACGACAAGGAGATATTCGGGCTCATTGCCATTGGCGCGACTCACACTTTCGTGTCGAGCCGCGTGATCGGAGAGCTCGAGCTGGAGGTGCGCTACCATGGAGGAACGATGAAGGCCGTTGACTCCCGACCAGCCAGGACAACGGGCTTGGCGCGCGCAGCGCTTAGCATCGGGGCTTGGTCGGAGCTGATCGATCTCACGATGACGGAGTTGGACGATTTCGCTCTCATCCTGGGGCTAGACTTCATGAAAGCCGTGAGGGTCACGGAGGACCCCGCGCGCAACCATATTCACATTGGCCAAGGAAGTGCGGGAGTAGTCGAGTGCGAGCCGAGGAGGAGGCTAGGACGGGCGAAGTCCATGCCATTTCTGCACTACAACTGCGCGATGGGCTAAGGAGGGGCGAGCCAACGTATGTGGCTACGTTGATCGCGGAAGCGGGCGAAGGTGAGGCAGCGGTGCCGAGCGAGCTGGCGGGGGTGCTGTCCGAGTTTACGGATTTGATGCCAGCCGAACTTCCCCGGGAATTACCGCCCCGAAGAGCCATAGACCATCGCATTGAGCTGGAGCCAGGGGCTAGAGCGCCAATGCAAGCACCATATCGGATGAACCCGGCTGAGTTGGCCGAGTTGAGGAGGCAACTGGACGAGCTCCTGGAGGCGAGGCTGATCCAATCGTCCAAAGTGCCTTACGGTTCACCGATTCTGTTCCAGAAGAAGAAGGATGGTTCGATGCGCTTTTGTGTGGATTATCGCGCGTTGAACAAGGTTACCGTGAAAAACAATTACCCCATTCCGAACGCGCTAGACTTGTTCGATAAGCTAGCTCAGGTGGAGTGCTTCTTGAAGGTTGACCTGAGATCGGGGTATTGGCAGGTGCGGATCGCAGAGGGCGACGAGCTGAAGACGACTTGCGTGACGCGTTACGGGTCGTACGAGTTTCTGGTGATGCCCTTCGGGCTCACCAACGCACCAGCCTGGTTTTGTAACCAGATGAATGATGTGCTCTATGACTTTCTGGACAGGTTTGTCGTCGTGTACCTCGACGACATAGTTATCTACTCGCAAAGCATGACGGAGCATGCGAGACATTTGCGGGTGGTGTTCGAGGCTTTGCGAAAGCATCGACTCTTCCTCAAGCGGGAGAAGTGCGACTTCGGGCTGAGGAAAATCATCTTCTGGGCCACATCATATCGAGGGGTCAAATCCAGATGGACCCGGCGAAGGTGAACTCGGTGATCGAGTGGGAGAGGCCGAAGAACGTTACGGGACTACGTTCTTTTCTCGGCATGGCGAACTACTACCGGCATTTCATCAAAGGCTATTAACACATCGCTAGTCCCTTGACTGATATGCTAAAGAAGGGAGCTCGATGGCATTGGTCGGAGAAAGCCGTGGAGGCTTTCAAGGAGTTGAAGAAGGCGCTAGCATCGGAGCCCGTTTTGCGGCTCGCGGACTAAACCAAGCCATTCGAGGTGCATACGGATGCATCGGGACAAGCTCTCGGAGGTGTGCTCGTGCAGGAGGGCCACCCTGTGGCGTACGAGAGCCGGAAGTTCAACGAGACGGAGATGACTGCGGTGATCCACTGCTTGGAGACGTGGCGACATTACTTGCTTGGGACGAGGTTCGTAGTCATCACGGACAACGTCCCCAACACTTACTTCAAGACCCAGAAGAAGTTGTCTCCGAAGCAGGCGAGATGGCAGGAATTCCTCGGGGAGTTCGATTTCGAGTGGATCCATAAGCCGGGTCGGCACAACGACGTTGCCGACGCCCTGAGCTGCAAAGGCGTTGAGGCCTTTGTCAGCACGCTGAGTGCGGTTACCTCAGACTTCATGGGGAAGGTGCGTGAGGCGGTCGAGGCGAGCAAGGCGTACAGGAAGCTCGTTGAAGAGGTCAACGAGGCAGTGGTGCGACAATACTGGCTCGAGGAGGGTATCCTGGTGGCAAAAGGCGGGCACGTCTACGTTCCAGAAGGCGCGCTGAGGCAAGAGTTGCTACGCAAGCACCACGATACTATGGGCGGGACATCCCGGGATGGACAGGATGTACGCGCTGCTTTCTTCCAAGTTCATCAGGCCGAGGATGAAGGACGACGTCACAGCCTATGTGCGAACTGCGTGACATGCCAGCAGGACAAGACGGAACGTCGAAAGCATCCCGGCTTGTTGGAGCCGTTGCCCATACCGTCGAGACCGTGGGAATCGATCTCGATGGACTTTATCACTACATTGCCTAAAGCACGGGGGTGTACTTCAATTCTTGTTGTGGTTGATAGGTTTTTTAAGATGGCAATCTTCGCACCGGCACCGGCGAAGTGCCCAGCGAAGGAGTCGGCGGAGTTATTCTTCAGGCACGTTGTCAAACACTTCGGTGTTCCAACGTTGATCGTGAGCGATCGGGACTCGAGGTTCACGGGACGATTCTGGACGTTCCTATTCAGACTTCTGGTAACGAAGCTGAAGTTCTCGACGTCATTTCACCCGCAGACGGATGGCCAAACAGAGCGGGCGAATCAAACGCTTAAGGAGTACCTGAGGCATTTCATTACGGCGAGCCAGACGAATTAGATCGACTTGCTCGACGCGGCACAGTTTAGCTACAACCTGCACCGTGCCTCAGCGACGAAGGTCAGCCCATTCAGGATGGTGTATGGCTTTCAACCGAACCAGCCAGCGGTGGCGTATACGCGCATGATTGGGGAGTGCCCAGCGGCGTATAGGTTCGCGTGGTCCAGACAGGAGTTGTGGACTGCAGCTAGAGATAGCATCGCCAAAGCTCAGAAGCGCATGAAGACATACGCGGACAAAGACCGATGGGAGGTCGAGTTCGAGATGGGCGAGAAGGTGCTTCTGAAGCTTAGGCCGCACATGTGGAGACTGGCAACTGTTGGCAAGAAGGAGCAGCTAGCGCGTGGGCTCATGCCAAAGTACGATGGGCCATTCGAGATCGAGTCTCGAGTGGGGCGTGTGGCCTATCAACTGAAGTTGCGGAAGGACATGAAGATACATCCCGTTTTTCATGTAAGCTTCCTGAAGAAGTTCCACCCATGCGATACTTCGACGGAGCAAATGAGGCGTGTACCACCGAGCACCGCGACGAAGGTGTTCGACAAGCGGATTCGGAGGACACTCGACCATCGGCGATGGGGCGGTATGAACGAGTTCCTTGTTCAGTGGGAAGGCGAGGATGCGTCCGAGACTTCGTGGGAGAAGTTCACGGACATTGCGCAATTCGAGGACGTTGTGGCGGAATATTGGCACTGGAAGCATTGTGTTGATTACGGGACTCCGTCAACGAGGACGTCGACTTTCTCCAAGGGAGGAGAATGTCACAACCTTGATTGCCACGTCATCGGCTCGTTCATTGCCGAGCCAAACCCGAGCAATGATGCCCGGTCCAAGGGGCACGAGTTGGAGCGGTTCAACACTTGGACACACGGGGCCTAAACATCGTCACATGAGGCGCGCGCACGGGGCAGCATCGGGCGCGCGGCTCGGGACAAGCCAGGCACACGCGCGCGGCATCACGCGACCGCGTGCGCGCGCGCGGCACGATGGCCTGCCCCGAGACCTTCGGGACTGGGGCGCGCGGCGTGCCGAGGCAGGGCGCGAGGCCTTGCCACACGCCCGACACATCGGCGGGCAGCACTTGGCGATGGGGCCTGGGCGGCCGAGCCCAGGCCAGCGACGGGCGGTGGTCCGGCGAGGGTCCGGCCGAGCACGGCGGTGCTCGGCGGCAGTGGCTCCGGCGGACGGCGGCGGCGGCGGCGGTGTCGGGAGGATCAAGGCCGAGCATGTGGCTCGGCCATGCAGAGCGAAGGGCGCGCGTGAGACAGCGCGCGCACAAGGCACGCGCGCGGGCGCTGCAGCTGGCGGGAGAGTTTCTCGGTAAGTTATTGGACGAGGTCGAGACCAAGCCTTCGATCCGCGTGAGAGTTTGAATGAGCTCGGGCTGTTGAGAGAATTCGGGGCGCCGAATTCAAATGGGAGAAAATCTCGGAGAGAGATTCTCGCAACAACCGAATTCGAATTTGAACGAGGTTGTTGAGAAAATCTCTTCGAGCCAGATTCTCCCGACTCCTATATAAAGGAGGGGGCGGCCGGCTCATAAACACAATCTCAGACATCTCATATCCACCATACGAGAGAGAGAGTGACCGATCCCTTATACGAACGACACACACGTTCGAGAGAGAAGGAGAATTGGGGCGCGCGGCGACCCGAGCGATCGTGCCACACACACTCCGAGTTCGAGCGTCGAACTTGGACGGAGTCACGACGAGGGTTTCACGAGCGAGGTGAGCGAGTAATTAAGATCCCGTGGGGACGTAGGAGATAACCGTGAGTTTGGGTAGATTAGGCGAGTGAGGCCGAGACTTGTTCGGACCCACGGGTTTGAGTGTTTTCCTACGACTGTAAACTTTACATGAAATAAAGATTACGACAAGCCGGGTAGGCGAACCCGGTTGTCCCCGAAATTGTCCGAGCCGTGTTTTTACGTTTCCGCATAATCAAAACAGGGACGGACGTGGGAGAGGCTTATCGCGGCAAAGTCACGAATCGGGCGAGCGAGGAGGGGCTTTGAACGCGTGCCGGTTGTGAAGCGCGTGAGATTAGGAATTTTCGAAAAAAAAAATTCTATGTCCCGGATTTGCAACATACTAATCAAATTTACCCATAAATATACCAACAAATGTTGCGATTACACCAACATTTTAAATTATTATACCAACAAATAATGATCGATTGTTATACCAATAAAGTACATAATTATACTAATTCATGTATTTATCACACCAACAAGTTTTTTACAAAAATATGTTGTTCTAAGCGTTCTCTGATATACAAACAAAATTAGAAATTTTATCAAGTTGTTCCAACAATTATACTAATACTTCTGATTATTATACCAACAAAAACAATTATATCCAAACCAATTCCTGAATCAACCAATAAGAACCGTAATTATACCAATAGTTTAGGTTATTAACCAAGAAAAATTGAGCGATTGGTTTATGATTATCATACCAAGAAAAGACCTAATCATACTAATATTTGTGTTTATTATACCAACAAATATATTTTAAAAAATTTGTTATTCGGCGTACCAACTTATTCTTGCAATTATACCATAATTTTTCTATTATTGAACCAACAAATCTAATTATGATTTTATCATTTTTCAACCTATTCATGACTATTATATCAACAAGAGCCGTTAGTATACCAAGAGCTTTGTCTATTATACCAACAAAGACCGACATTATACCAAGAAAGGACCTTATGACACTGATACATGTCTTTATCGTACCAACAAATATTTTTTAAAAAAATTTGCGCTATTCGATGTTTTTTAATATACCAACAAAAGTAGAAATTATACCAACTTATTCCAACAATTATACCGTTACTTCTGATTATTGTACCAAAAAATTCAAATATAATTTTATCATTTTTCCAACTAATTCTTGGCTATTATACCAACAAGACCTGTTATTATACCTAGAGTTATGGCTATTATACCAACAAAGACCGATATTATACCAACATAGATAAATATCATACATCATAATTTAAATTTTAAAACACCAAATTAACACGAATTATTCTATTAAAATAATATTATATTGTACCAACAAATCGTTGATTAAAGTGTTATACCAACACTTATGCCAGCACTTATGCGTAATATTATTACATTACATAGTTTATCTCGAAATACATTACATAATATTATTAGTTTTCATTTTTTATTCTAAGTGTTATACCAACACTTATACGTAATATTATGTGATAAGATCTTATTCAAACTCTTATGTGTTCAATATGTCATTCCGATTGTTATGTGTAAGTTTCCAATATCATGTGACAATGTTTTATTCCAACTCTTATGTGTAAATGTTAAATATGAGGTTATGTCATTCCAACTCTTATGTTATTTCAAGCCTTATGTTATTACAACTTTTGCTTAAGTGACTTATATGATACTTATTTCAACTTTAATGTTATTATAACAATATGATATCTATGATATTATGCTTATGCTCATTCTTATACTGCGTTTTTAACTTTAATCAAGGCTTTGTTGGTACAATAAAATCTCGTTTAATAGAATAATTCGTTTTAATTTGGTGTTTGAAAATTTAAATTATGATGTATGATACATATCTATGTTGATATAATATTTGTCTTTCTTGGTATAATATCGGTCTTTGTTGGTATAATAGCCAAATCTCTTGGTATAATAACGGGTCTTGTTGGTATAATAGTCAGAAATTGGTTGGAAAAATGATAAAATTACAATTGGATTTGTTGGTATAATGATTAGAAGTAATGATATAATTGTTGGAATAAATTAATGTAATTTCTGCTTTTGTTGGTATATTAGAAAACGTCGAATAACGCAATTTTTTTTAAAAAATATTGGTTCGTATGATATAGACATATATTAGTATAATTAGGTCATTTCTTGGTACAATCAGTCTTTGTTGGTATACTAGTCAAAACTCTTGGTATAATAATGGGTCTTATTAGTCTAATAACCAGGAATTTGTTTGGAAAAATGATAAAATTATACTTGTATTTGTTGGTACAAAAAATCAGAAGTGGTATAATTGTTGGAATAAGTTGGTATAATTTCTACTTTTGTTGGTATATTAGAAATTGTCAAATAGCGCAAATTTTTTTTAAAAATATTTGTTGGTATGGTAAAGACAAGTATTAGTATAATAAATTCTTTTCTTGGTATGATAAACATAAACCAATCGCTCAGTCTTTGTTGGTATAATAACCTAATGATTCTTGTTGGTCGAGTCAGAAATTGGTTTGGAAAATGATAAAATTATAATTGCTTTTGTTGGTATAATAAGCAGAAGTATTAGTATAATTGTTGGAACAACTTGGTATATTTTCTAATTTTGTTGGTATATCATACGACTTTCGAACATCACTTTTTTTTTAAAAAAAATTGTTGGTATGATAAATACGTGTATTAGTATAATTAGGTCTTTTATTGGTATAACAATCGATAATTATTTGTTGGTATAATAATTTAAATTGTTGGTGTAATCGCAACATTTGTTAGTATATCTATGGGTAAATTTGATAAGTATGTGGTGGTATAATAAACATGTATGTTGGTATAATGATATGTAGTGTACTTCGAGTACAATATCGGCGTTTTATTGGTATAATAGTCATAAATTAGATGAAAAAGTAATAATATAATAAATGGGTTTGTTGGTATGATAATTGAATTTATTGGTATAAATATTTAGATATTTTCTTGGTATAATTATCGTGTTTCGTGGTATAATGTGTGAAATTAGTTCGTATAGTAAAATTATAATAACATTATTTGTTGGTATGATAGTGATAACAATTGGTATAATGGTCTGAAATTCAACTTGGTATAGTACCGGAAACAGTTGCTATACAATCTATGTTTATTGGTAGAATCATGTCAGTATTTTTTGTATAATAATGCATTTTGTTGGTATAATACTGACGACTGATGGTATTGTATTCTGGAAGGTTTTCTAAAGTTGTTAAGAAATGTTACTTTCGTCTTTTCAATGTTTAGTATATTAAACACACAACTTTTTGCAGATAGGTACCTAACAGGAAGTACTATTTCGAGGGATATTTAAGAGAAAGTTTAAACTTAAGATGAGACTGATAAGGAATTTACCCTATTTCTAACCACTGTCTATCCTTAGTAAATAGTAGGCTTTTTTCCTGAACATTATTTTTCAATTACATGTTCGAACAACCTTTTTGTTATGTAACAAGAGACCTTTGTTGAATATTGGATGTTTGTTTTATAACTTTTGTTTGTTTCTTCTATTATTATTTATAAAATAAATTTTAAAAACATTGTCAAATAATAAAAATAAAGTTTGGGGGGAAAAATAAACTAAAAACTAGGCGGCGACATCAATCGGTGAACTTTCAACGAAAAGTGATCAGGAGAGCAACGTCAAGGTTTATCAGGGGCGATCGAAGAGAGCTGCGAGGGACGAAGACGCGGAAAGCTCGGATTCAAATGGTTATATTTAAGTTTTTATTTGTATTTGTATTGAAATTAGTTTCAGTTGAGATTTATTACATCTCTTAATTTAAACCCTCTAAACATTAATCGGCATATGAAACAAGCATTTTCTCTTAGACTATTTACCAAGCCCAAATGATTGTGTATTCTTCCATAATATTATTGTTAAGTATTATTTTGAATAAAACGCGGATGCATCTGACATTACAATTATTAGTATCTTCGATTTTATTTTAAAACACTATATAGAGAGATAATATTATTGATGTTTTCGATATAATTCAATACAAATACATCGGTCTATTTATAGTAGAAAAATTGCTACTATTTTTCATCTAACATTTATAATGTTAAATACATCTTATCTTATCTTATCTCATCTCATCAATAATCAACTAACTTTTACAAAATTAAAAACATCCACATATTTTTATTTCATAATAATTTCATAATACTTCCCCTTGGATGTCTTTCAAAGAATTTGCCTCGTTAAAACCTTACTAGGAAAAACCCAGTGGGATAAAAAAACATAGTGAAGGAAAAAGAGTATAATTCCTTTTGATACACTTTCATTTGTTGCCTCATTAAAAACCTTACTGGGAAAACTATATGGGAAAAACCATAGTGAAGGGAAAAGAGTGCAACGCGTATTTCTCCCCCCCGATGATAACATCACTATAAATCTCGAAGTCTTCGAACTTCAATTGAATATACCAATTTTCTGAAAATAATTGGGGGAAGTGCTTTCGTAAATAAATCTGCAAGATTTTCACTTGATCGCACTTGTTGTACATCAATATCATCATTTTTCTCCAAATCATGGGTGAAGAAAAATTTCGGTGAAATATGTTTTGTTCTATCCCCTTTAATATATACTTCCTTTAATCGGACAATGCATGCCGCATTATCTTCATATAAAATCGTGGGAAGTAATTTCTCAGAAAGCAACCCAGAAGTCTGTTGAATATGCTCAATTATTGATCGCAACCAAACACATTCTCGGCTAGCTTCATGAATAGCGAGAATTTCCTCATGGTTAGATGAAGTAGCTGTTAAAGTTTGTTTCACTGACCGCCATGGAATAGCGGTTCCACCATATGTAAATAAATAACCTGTTTGCAATCGAGCATTATGTGGGTCAGACAAATATATAGCATCTGCATACCTAATTAAATTTGCTTTCGACTCATTAGAATAGAACAATCCCATATCAGTTGTTCCCTTAAGGTATCGAAAAATCCGTTAACTCCATTCCAATGTCTACGAGTCGGCGAAGAACTATATCTTGCCAATAAGATTACAACGAACGTTATATCAGGTCGTGTATGACTCGTAAGATACATTAGTGCTCCAATAGCACTAAGATATGGTACTTCAGGACCAAGTAGCTCTTCATCATTTTCACGTGGTATGAAGGGATCTTTATTCACGTCTAAATATCTAACAATCATAGGAGTATCCAGTGGATGAGATTCATCCATGTAAAATCTTTTCAATATCCTTTTCGTATAAATCTCTTGATGTACAAATATTCCACTTTTCAAATATTCAATTTGCAGTCCAAGACAAAATTTTGTTTTTTCCGAGATCTTTCATTTCAAACTCCCTTTTCAAACAATCAACAGCTTTGGTCAACTCTTCAGGAGTTCCACTTATATTGATATCACCAACATAGACTGCTATAATGACAAACTCATTTTTACATCTTTTCAGAAATATGCAGGGACAAGTTTGATCATTCCGATACCCTTCTTTTACTAAAAATTCACTTAGGCAATTATACTACATTCGCCCAGATTGCTTTAATCCATAAAGCGATTTATTCAACTTACCTGAGTACTCGTTTCTGAGTCCTGAAGTTTTAGGCAACTGAAATCCCTCGGGAAGCTTCATATATATGTCACTGTCAAGTATTCCATATAGATACGCAGTGACAACATCCATAAGACGCATATCGATACCTTCCCGTACTGCAAGACTTACTATATAACTAAAAGTAGTTGCATCCACCACAGGAGAATACGTCTCCTCATAATCAATACCAGGTCGTTGCAAAAAACCTTACGCAACAAGCCGTGCTTTGTATCTTACAATTTCGCCGTTTTCATTCGTCTTTCTAATGAAAACCCATTTATATCCAACCGGCGTTACATTTTCTGGTATACGAACTACAGGTCCGAAAACTTTTTCGTTCCTCAAGTGATTTCAATTCGGCCTTGATTGCATCTTTCCATTTTGGCCAATCATTTCTTTGTCTGCGTTCTTGTACAGACTTTGGTTCATGATTCTCATTCTCATTAATCTCATTCATTTCATGTAGCGCTATGTTAAATGAGAATTTATCGTCAACGTTGACTTCGTCTCGGTTCCATCTAATTCCATTTCGGGCATAGCTTATCGAGATCTCTTCATTATTTTCTGAACGTTCAGGTACATAAGTTTCATCCTCATTATCTTTTATGCCGATCGACTCTTCTCTAGTCGATAAATCCTCGGTTGGACCATTTTTATTATTATATGCTCCTTTTATTTTACGAGGATTTTTATCTTTGGAACCCGAGGGCCTACCACGCTTTAGTTGTGGCTTAGGTTCGATAGTATGTTCTGCAGGAACATCTATTTTCGCATGAGCATTAACAGCTGGAATATGTAACTTTGACACTCTTTTAAGGTCAGTAAACTTTCTGGCAATTAATTAGCTAAACTCTGTAAATGAATTATCTTTTGAACTTCTAGTTCACATTTTTAGTTCAAGGATCATAATGATTTAGCGATAATTCATTCCTATTAACATTTTTTTCCATCTGTTTCTTTTCTCCCCCTAATGTCGGAAAATTCAATTCATCAAAATGACAGTCGGCAAATCTAGCCGTTATCTCCAGTCAGAGGTTCCAAATACTTTATTATCGATGGAGATTCATATCCGACATATATTCCCAACCTCCTTTGAGGTCCCATCTTTGTTCTATGTGGGAGCAACTGTAACATATACTGCACATCCAAAAATTCTTAGATGAGAAATATCTGGTTCCTGACCATGAACCATTTGTAATGGGGAGACATCATTATAACTTGTTAGCCTGATGCAAATTAGTGTTGTTGCATGCAATATAACATGTCCCCAGCAAGACGAGGGAAGATTCGACTCCATCAATAATGGTCTTGTAATTAATTGCAAGCGCTTAATCAACGATTCTGCAAGATCGTTTTGCGTATGAACATGTGGAACGAGATGGTCAACATCAATTTCGATAGACAACCCGTTTCCACCGCGCTCACGGCCCGGCAGCAGGCAGGCATATGTGCCGACTGCTGCAATAATCATTAAATGCCTTGGAAGTAAATTCAACATATTTTCTTTATCGGATAATCTGAAAAATGTGCTCTTAGTCGGATCATTTGTGCAAGCAATCTCGCAAACGCCATGTTGCGTGTTGATAACAAACATACATGAGACCATCTAGTCGATGCTTCAATTAATACCATGAAATATCTAAATGGTCCACATGATGAATGTATCGGTCCACAAATATCACCATGTATACGCTCCAAATATTTTATGGATTCATTCTTTATTTTCGCTGGTGATGGTCGAATAATTAACTTCCCTTTAGAGCAAGCGACACATGATAATTCATTACTTTGAAGAATCCTCTGATTCCTCATTAAATGCCCACGAGAATTCTCAATTATTTTCCGCATCATAATTGCCCCGGGATGGTCCAACCGGTCATGCCAAACCTTAATTGTACTGTCATTAGTAAACTTCTGGTTTATGGTAGCATACGATTCGATCGTTCTAAGATATGTGTAATACAACCCAGAGTCAAAGGAAGATAATATTTCCATAATTCTTTTATCATTAGAAACCCCCTTTGTAATGTGCAAATATTCAACATCTGCTTTTTTTGCAGTCTCAACATGATATCCATTATGTCGAATAGTTTTAAAGCTCAATAAATTTCTTTGAGACTTAGGAGAATATAAAGCGTTTTCAATTATCAGCCCTGTTTCTCTGGATAGTAAGATGTTGGCTCTTCCGGAGTCTTCAATTATATTTGTGCTACCCGATATTGTAATAACATTTGTTTCTTTCATTTCAAGATGATCGAAATATTTCTTATTCTTCAGAATCCTATGACTCGTTGCACAGTCTGCAAGACATAATTCTCCATTGTACATGTTCGTTTCCATCAGCGAAATTCCTTTATAAACAAACACATAATAATCATTATTAAAATAAACAAATATATCACAAGAAAACATATAACTTAATAAAACACTCCAAACGATACATAATAAATCACACAATAATAAAGCACACGATAATAATATATAGTAGATTAGTTATCTTCAGGAAAAACTAGAATCCGCAGTTTCGAAATGTGTATTTTCATCTTTTGTCCCAAAAGCAGAGGTCAATTAACTTTGAACAAAATTCTCTTTTCTTTGCCCTTATTTTGTTGATATAATTCAACCAAATGTTTGGGCAGCGACAGTTACGTGACCAATATCCCGAACCACCGCAACAATAGCATTACTCATCGTTGTTCTTTTGTTCAGTGTGCATCTTCTCATCATTATTTTCGTAACTTTCCTCTTCTGGGGAAAATTCCGATTACCGTCACGACTGTTATGATAACCACCACGGAAATGTTGATAACAACCACCATAATTTCCTGCCACGTCCACGACCGTGTGTCCACCACGACCACGATCATTGCTTCGACTATTATCATTATTACCTTTGTCTGCATTCGCTTCAGGGATTGCAGTAGAACCATGTCGGGATCCGTGATTTTTCATCAACAATTCATTTTTTTGTTTAGCCAACAATAAACAAGAGATTAACTCTGAATGCCTTTTAAATCTCCTCTCCCTATATTGCTGTTGCAGTATCATATTTGATGGATGAAAAGTGTTGAATGTTTTCTCCAGCATACTGTCTTAAGTGACTGTTTCTCCACACAATTTCAGTGTGGCAGTCACCTTATGAACATCCGAATTATATTCAGTTACGGCTTTAAAATCTTGTAATCTTAAATGCATCCATTCATACCTTGCCTTTGGGAGGATAACAGTTGTCATGTGGTCAAATCGATCTTTCAAATTTTTTCATAATTCAGTGGGATCTTGTTCATTTAAGTATTCATCTCTCAGATCCACATGAATGTGGTGGCGAAGAACTATCAAAGCTCTTGCCTTATCCTGAGTGCTTGTGGTTTTTACAGTATCAGTGGTGTCACCTGCACCCGTTGGGATTTTTGGGTCGACATATGGTCACCCAAACCTTTTGCTTTTAGATGAATCTCTGCGTCTAGTGCCCAAGATAAATAATTCTTTCCTGATATGTCAAGGGCAACAAACTCAATGCTTTGCAAATTCGTCATACTATCATAAAATACAAAACATGTTTTAATACTCAAATCATAAAGTATAAAATAAATATACGATGTGAATAACATTAATATTTCCAATATAAATATCAATACAAGTTTATCTTAAAAAGAAAACACTTTAAAGAATAACTACAATTAATTTTCTTTTGTAAAAATCCTTACGAAAAATAAACTCCACATCCCGATGAGTGCCATCATAAAAATAATAGTAGTCAAGTGATCAATCATCAGGTTGAGCGACATCTTTCTATAACAATGTATATTTCATAAGAAACATGTATTATAACATTAAAAAATATCATAATTAATCGCTCTCGTAAAATCTTGGTAAAAACATAATCCATATATAGATAATTATCGCCATGAGTAGAGTAAGAATTAGGAGATCAATCATCGTATATAACAACATCCTTCAAAATATAAAATATATTTCGGTAATCATAATAATGAAAAATATTACAATTAATAACTATATTTTAGAAACAACTGTAAAAATATTATCCACCACCCAATAAGCATCACGGTAAATAAAGTAAGAAGCGCAAGATTCATCTTTGTATAAAACGACATGATTCTATAATAAGAAAATCACAATAGTCAGAGATGGATAGAATATATGTATTCTTAATAAAATAAATATTAATTTCTCCCAGTGGTAATAAAATTTGTCCATCCGTATAGTCCAAAATTAATTCAAAATATATATGATATATACTTGAGATATCAATAAAATAAATAATATTATTTAAATCGTTCTTTTCAAAATCTCGTCAAAAACAAAATTCCACTCGCCACTACTGGGATTCGAAATCTGGACCTTACATCACTTGTAGTGACGACATTCCGCGAAACCACGCGGGCTAAGGCGTTTTAATGGTATATATGTTATATTTATATAATTTTAACTGTTCGTAACATAAGTGTACGAATGTCATAAATAAACTCACCGTACACAAAATAAAATTACTATACCTTGATTATAGTTGTATAAGATCTTGTCCGGAGGTTGATCGTTGCCGGAGAGCGCTCGTGCTGATAACGTGTTATAAAACTATTATAACTGGACAAGAACAGAAATATAAAACACTCGAATTGTAGAGAGGTAATATTATTGATGTTTTCGATATGAATCAATACAAATACATCGGTCTATTTATAGTAGAAAAATTTCTACTATTTCATCTAACAATCAACTAACTTTTACAACATTAAAAACATCCACATATTGTTATTTTATAATAATTTCATAATAAACATCTCGATTTATTCCTTGAAGTTGTCGCATACTTTTCTATTGAATTAAATGTGTTTGCAATATATATTTCTAAAAAAAGATGCCTGTCGTTATAGGGCCAACACGCATTCTCAAAAGGCTTTGGACACTGCGACCCGACATATGTATTAATTGCTTGCATTATTATTGCTTATTCTATTCTCCCTGTTTAATTTATTTTTTTTCACACGCATTTAACCTTTCGGATAACTTTGGAGTTTCTGTGTAATTTGTTTAGGCCATTCGTATTAATCTCCAAAGACATTAATAATCCATATCAGCAACAATATGGTAGGAAATAATCAAAGTTTCTTGTGTTTGACCACTACACAAAAATACAAAGTTTCTTGTGTTTGAGAATTGAGGCTCAATCAAGCTAACACTACAGCAAATATTTGTCCAATTAAAGATAAATTTTACTTTATGGACTTTTAAATGGAAAACTTAAGAATAAATCAGAGTAAAACCCAATGAAAAAGAAACCTATGGGGATAAATGTTAATAAAAATCCTAAAATCTACTTCGACACTCGCACGTAATTCGGTGGCAATAATCATCCATTAGCACTTGGACATGTCGTTACAGCAAGACTAGTCGTTTGCCACGTCATCATTTAAACATACCTTGTGGGCCGATGTGGTGGGCCTTGAGAAGCCCAAATAAATCCACTTGTCAAGTAAGGCTCGCTCGCTCCATGAGGTTGCGCTGTGTTGTGCTTAGTTCAAAATAATGATGAAGACTTGCGGGGACACACGTGGCATTTGACATCTCCACCTGATAAAACCAGGAGACGAGAGAGGGGGAGCACGAATCATCATCTTCAATGGCTGCTACTCAATCGCCTTTCCGATGCTCTCCCCTCCATTCGTCGGCTATTCCAACGATTGGCGTCGCCGGACAGCGTCGCCTGATCGTACGCTGGACATCCGATTTCAACTCGTTTTCTTGTGCTTGCAGCGGCAGGAATGCCGTTTTGTGTAATGCGAGGAGTAGAGTGAGAGACAAATCCGACGCGAAGGTAGCTGTTGAACAAAATGAGGCGAATGGAGATCGAGAGGTTGAGGATTCGTTCATGGAGGTAGGCAGTAGGAGAGTGAGTTTGAAATCGTTGGTCAGAAACTGCGCGGTGTGGGGGAGGAATTTAATTCCGTCGAAGAGAGTCAGGAGCCTTATTTTACTGAACGCTATCACCATCATCTACGGTAATCTTATAGTGATTTCGTCAGGTTTATTAAACATGCTTTTCTCTTCTATGCTGTGTTGCCTCGGTGGAATCAATATGAAGTGATAAATATAGTATTGTTCGTAATTCACTTGCAGAAAATACCGTCTTTGTGCTGTAATTTGGACTTTTTACTATTAATTTATAATGTAACTGCAAAGTTGCGGAGTTATTCTTTCGCAGGGTCTTTTACATGTTCGTTGAATGGTGATATGCTTAATTGTAATGTATCTGCAGCATATTTTAGGGTATGCCTGAAAAAATTCTTATGGAAGATCTGTTTCTTCTGCAGCTAGCAACATCCCTGTGGTGAAGGAAGTTGAAGCTGTCATTGATCCACAAGCCTTCACTGTCATACGATTTTCACTGGCTACAATTCCCTTCATCCCATTTATACTACAAGCTAGAGAAGACACACGCACTCGTACCGCGGGAATTGAGTTGGGTTTTTGGATCAGCTTAGGCTACATTTTGCAAGCCCTTGGACTTCTGACATCTGATGCTGGACGAGCATCGTTTCTTGCTATGTTCACGGTAATAAGAACTGTTTTAGGATAGGATTTAATGGATTGCCATTAAAATTTAGTTTGCAACTGCTCAAACATATTGTTTTCGTGCGCAACTTACTGGTAATTGCCAGGTAATAGTCGTGCCGTTTCTTGATGGTCTACTAGGATCCCACGTACCTGCACGCACCTGGTTCGGAGCTCTTATGTCTATCACCGGAGTTGCAATGCTGGAGTCTAGTGGTTCTCCGCCATGTGTAAGTTTCTTGTTTTCTGTTTCTACGTAGTTTCTTCATAAGAAATCTTTCCACAATGTGGCTTCTCATTCTGCTTGATTATTTCCCTTTATTATACCCCGAATAAGTTGGAGTCTGCCTTGCTCTCTTTGGTTCATTACAGATTGGGGATTTTTTAAACTTCTTAAGTGCTGTCTCTTTTGGAATTCACATGCTAAGAACTGAACATATCTCAAGAAGCACGAAGAAAGAGAACTTGCTAGCACTCTTGGGATACGAGGCAATTAGTCCCTTCTTGTCTATTTTCTGTCTTAAGAGCATTTTTCTGCAAGATGAAATTCCTTTTCAGGTCTTTACTCCTTCGTGTTTATATATAGGTATGTGTTGTTGCCCTTCTATCAGCTGTTTGGTACTTCATCGAAGGCTGCTTAAATGGTAGCATCCAAGAATCAAATCCACTATCTTGGACAACAAGAACTTCCATGGACTGGTTCTTATCGTTCCCGTGGATACCTGCATTATATACTGGAATTTTCTCGACGGGTCTGTGCCTGTGGATCGAGGTGCTTTTTCATGATAATTTTTCTTCTTCTTATTTTTGGAGATAAAAAGTCTGCCCCAAGACATGTTACATTTCAACATTAATCTGAAACTTTACAGGTTTCTGCAATGCGAGATGTTGACGCCACGGATGCTGCAATAATATACGGGTTGGAACCGGTATGGGGTGCTGGTTTTGCTTGGTTCTTACTCGGTGAGAGGTGGGGCATCAAAGGATGGATTGGAGCTGCACTTGTATTAGGTAATAAAAAATAGTATAATTGTTGTATGACCACATCACCTAAAAGCTTAAGCTTGAAGGGAGTGTATCGTATTTTAGATTTATATACTTTATTTCCAACACGTTCACTCACGTTTAAGCTGATTTCTTTCTTATCTATCCGTAAACGTGGAATTTTCATTTAATGGGTGGTCGTAATGATTCGTACACATGGTCTCTTTGAGCCTGAACTCTGATAACATGTATGGCCACTTCACGAAAGCTTAAACTACTAGATGAAATGGTCATTAAACATTGTTGCAATGACCATTTCATCTAAAAGGTTAATCTTGAAGGGAGTGTATCATATTTTTAATTTATATACTTTATTTCCAATAATAATTGTGTTCCGATTCGTGTTTTCTATTAACCGATGTTGTGTTCGGGTGTAGCTGGGAGTTTGACCGTGCAGATTATGGGTGCGAAATCGTCGAGAGAACGCAAAATCGACGACGGCAAAGAGAGCAGTGAATTCTTTGCTTCTGATAAATCCGAGAGCTTTGCTTCGAAGCCCGTAATTGTTAACCGCAGAAAGGAGAAACATAACCTGAGGAAGAAGTGAGCTCATCACATTTGTGGCTTCATAGATCAAAGCTCGCTGACCACATCGATTCCTTCTAACCCGGGGAGATACAGACAACCACGTTGCACTGATATGATATCTCCGCCTCGGATCATTCTTTTTGCATATTTACTGATTCATGTATAGAGTTTTGTCTACGTGGGATCAGTAAATATGATGTATTTATATTTCTTCCCCTAACATTACAGTTATGCAATAAGATGTATGAAGAAACGGAAAACAGAATCCCAATTCAGTAGAAAGAAGTTGATATTATCCGCCAGAGTATTACATCCTTGGTCACATGACTTCAATGATAGATCAAGAACGAACACTAGAAACCCACCAAATCGGTGAGTATTATTACATCAGTGAGATGATACGTTGACAGTGCGAGTCCTATGAAACCAGTGCTTCCAGAAATTAGCTCCCTTTGGAGAGACCATAGAAGATTTCTCTTTAGCAGGGGTCATTATTACATCATCCTCTGTCCTTCGTGGCTTCTTGCACAGTGTGAAGTTTCGGACACCAACCGATCCAATTGTTTCCCATGGACTAAGAGCTGCAGTCCAAGTTAGAAACTCATGTCATTGCATGCTATTTAAGTTCAAATGTGGAAAAAAACTCATCTGTTATTGCACATCATTGATACACAGCTTTTTGAAAATCCATTGAGAGTTCGGAGAAATCTCGGCCTCGGTCGAATATTTTGTTAATGAACGTAACATTGTATCAGAACATATTAAATCTAACGGGAGAAACCGAAAATGGTCCACAATGTTTACTCTGTGCACTAGTTTAGTCCTCGATGTTGTTGATTTTGGACCAATATGGTCCTTCAGTCACGATTGACGTCAATTTAAACGGAAATGCCACACGTGTCCCACTTCATGTTTGGGGAACAATTTAGTCGCTGATGTTTGGGGATTAACATCATGCATGGGGCACGAGCGAGATTCCCGTTAAAATTGACGAAGAAAGGACCAAATTGGTTCAAAATCGACAACATCAGGGACTAAACTAGTTCACGCGAAAAATCAGAGACTAAATCGGTCCACATGGTAAACATAACATGACCATTTTGGGTTTTTTCCCTTAAATCTAAGCATAACATAGTCATGCTACACAAAGATGGGGCATAAGTAACATAAGAGCTAAAATGATCAACGATTTATAGTCATATAAATCATAATCTCAACTCCATATGTCCCAAACAAAACAAAGCAACACAGATGTACGATTAGTAGACGGAAACTATTGCCATCAAATGAAACCGAAGATTGAAGAAAACTTATTTACCTTCATTTCCGGCGATAGGGCAGTAAAGAACGAAGGCGTTAACATCGGATCCGAGAGCTGGCAACCTTCCCTCGCGTGCGTACGATTTCAAGGCAGCGTCGATCACGGAAGCAACGAGCTCATCCTCATTCACGACGAATCGAATCGGCCCAGAGCTCCCGAGAACCGTAATGTTAATCAGAAACCTATTTCCCCTGTTGTTGATGTTATTCTTCTTCTGCTTGTAAAGCAACATTTTTTTTTTTTCGTTTACCGTTTGCAATTCCTTGATTGAAGAGAGAGAAACCAAAATGGTGACGACGGAATTAAATTCGGACAAAATCAACGGATCATCGATCGAATTTCCTTCAAGGGTCGAGGCCTATGCATCGATAGTACCAGCCCTCCATGCACGATCCGAAGCCCGCAACGGAATTCCCTCTCCGCGAGGAACAAGAAGAGGGTTTGGGGACCGCCAACTTTGAGCTGCAGATTTCCACCATTCACGACGAGAAAAGTCCTCAGATTGTTGTAATTTAGTTGTTATGTTGAAGATATAAAAGGCGTGGGAAAAAGGTACAAATGGGGTTGGGTGGAACAGAAAAAGGGAAAAAGGGATTTTTATAGAAATCAAAAGGGGCCGAAATCGCCGGTGGAGATGTTGATTGCCGAGAATTGTGCACGCGCGCCTTTGACTCTGTCGGAGCCGGTAGGGGCTCTCCTCAAACTTAGGTTAAAAGTAATCTGTTTTGCATTTTTATGATTACCTTAATTTATTATTGCGATCATTTGTTAGAATGAGATAGTTAAATAAAAATTAAGATAAATATATATATTGTATTATCTATACTCTTTTATTAATGATTAGCACCTTTTAAAAACTGCCATTTCGGTGTATCAATCAACCGATCAGAATTTATTTACAATTAATAATTAACAAAAAATAAGGCAATTAACTCCATTTTTATTTTGTTAAAATAATAAAAAATTATTACAAACATAACCACTCACTATTATTATGATTATTCAAATAACCTTACACACATTTATCTTCTCAATTAATTATTTTATTTTAAATTATTTTCTTTCTCAATTTTCTTTGCACACACATTGGGTATGGTATACTAGTATTATATAAATGGTGAGGGCATGATATAAACCGTCAATTTTAATTTGATTTCGATTTCAATTTTAATTTTAATTAATTTGGTATATATTCTATTATATTTAGTAATTAAAAAAGTTAAAGTAGAAAATTAGAAATAACACGATAGGATAAACTACCCCACTATAGAGCAAAACCACCCACATTTTTTTTTTGCTTAATTTTTTTTAATATTAAAAACAAAATTCAACGTAGGTGGGCAGATTACTAGTAGTAATAATGATATTCAATAAAAGCATCTCCAACGATGCACCAAACTTAACGTTAGAGGAATGGAAGAACTCCAATGGCACATCAAATGCCACAATAAGCCTGGAGGAAGGAACAATGACCCGCCATATAAAGCGGGCATTGTTCACCCGCCACGTCTTTTGTTTTTCAATTCCTTATTATGCTTTAGGTTTAGTTTTTAGGTAATTTAGGGTTCGGTATTATAAATTTTATGATGAACATCAAAGTTAGTTCTTGAAGAAGAAGAGGATGCACAATTGGAATTGACATTGTTTGGGGAAGAGATAATGAGTGGGTTTCTAAATAATAATAACACAATAATTTTACCTTTATAAATAGTAATATGGAATAATATGCTTATGAGATCATTCGATCTTCTATTCTATACATTAATAATCACGGTCCCTATTACAGTATAAACTCGATAAATTGATACTCGATTATTTAATAAACTCTTTAAGATAATATTTTGACTGGTCCCGACTCGGGAATAACATGCTAAATTAATAATGTCGCTAAAATTATAATATAATATATTTTGATATTTCTATAGGTCCCATATAAAATATAATTTTATTATGAATATCTCGTTACAACTAGATATTAGTTGGATGTCCATAATAAATATACATGCCCATACACATTAATCTGTGTTAGCTCAATCGTATTGTTTGCTCAATTGTATTCATTATTTTGCTAGCTCGAGTTATCGCATATAAGTAGGCACCTCATTTCATTTGTTGTAGACAGACAAAATATTAAAGCTTCGTTCATAAGCGTTATACATTATAGATCTCGTATCTTAGCATTATTATATTTAATATTATATACTCAACATTCAAAGAAAGCTTTTAAGTATTACAAAATAAATATTTTATAACAATAATATAATATACTCAACATTAAACTAAAGCTTTTAAGTATTACAAAAGAAATATTTTATAACAAAATTAATATTTCCTTATATACAACACAATATTTTTAGGAAAATTACGGCTGATAACCCTGTATTTAAGGCTTTTACGGTTGGTGCCCAAAAATATTTTTTTTTTCAGGTAAGTACTCTTGTGGTTAAGGCTTTTCCAATTGGTGCCAAAACTATTTCAATTATAGTGGTTACTCATGTGTTTAAGACTTTTTCAGTTGGTGTCCAAACAAATTGAGCACTTACTATGTGGTGCTCATGATTTATATAACGATCAACAGTGACGGATGATAACTTTTGTACCACAATTATACTATATATACAGCGTGACCACCACATAGTAACTGCTAACTTTATTGGAACACTAAATGTGAAAGATCTAAACAACGGGGTAACTATCGAATTGAAAAATAGTTTGACACCCGTTGAAAAGTTCTAAACGCATGGGGTACCTATTGAAATCAAAAAATAGTTTACACACCAGTTGGAAAAGCATTAAATGCAGGGTTACGTACCGAATTTTCCATATTTTTTTAAGATTTCCGGAAAATACCCAATTATCTTTTGTTTTTGTTTGAATTAATTTAAGTACGAATCTCGTCTCTAAAGGTTGTAATGGAAAACCAAAATGTCGTTTATGTTCAACCATTCAACATAATCAATCCGATATTCATTAAGAAACAAAGGTAATTAGCTTCAGAGGATATCAACATCCTCTGATTTTGCTTCCATTGGACAATCTAGGAACATCGATCATCTCGAATCGCCTAGATGAATCGAACTATCACAGTTGGAGCCGTGCGATGAGACGAGCATTGAGCGCGAAGAACAAATTAGGGTTCATAGATGGAACTCTTCTGAAGCCGCGGCTGAATGATCCTGATCAAGCTCAGTGGACGAGTCAATGATATGGTCGTATCGTGGATACTGAATTCGTTATCTCAGGACATAATCGATGCATTCAGGTTGGCAGGGACAACGAAAGAACTTTAGAATGAGCTGGAAATTCAATATGGTACCAATAACGGACCACAAATCTATCAGTTGAATCGGGAGATTAGTTCAATCGCGCAGGGAAACATGACACTATCAGCATATTTTAGCAAGCTCAAGAGATTATGGGATGAATTCGCCTTTTGGATCCAGATGAAGAATGTGCGTGTACTGGTTGCACCTAAAAATTTACCCGAGCGAATCGCAAGGAGGAATAAAGAGGTTGATACAATTCCTGATGGGGTTAAATGACTCGTATCAAGGAGTTAGAAATCAAATCATGGCCTAATGTGAGGAAAACTTTTGCGATGCTGATGAATGTCGAAAAGCAACAAAACATAAACATGACATATGATGGTTGTGATCACAGTGCTACATTGGCTGCGAGAGGTGGGTCGAGAAACAATTTTTAAACCGAAAATAAAGAAAATGAGCTTAGAAGAGACAAATCATACAAGAGGAATATGAAATGTGACTTATGCGGGATGAATGGTCATACAAAGAGCGAGTGCTTTCACATAATTGGTTTTCCGGATTGGTGGAAAGGCAACAAAGATGCTAAAAAGGCTCAGGCTCATGTTGGAGGAGCCAAAAATCAAGCATATTTAGCTTGTAAAAAGGCCTTATTTCTTCAGTCAGCCATAAGACCTTTGTCCATGCCCGAGCCTCTCCTTCGGTTTGGGATTGAGTTGCTGATGCGTAAGACATTGAGTTGGGACCTTCATGAAGCTATTTGTGATTTCTTTGTCGAATTTCCAGTCGAAAAATAGATCAATAGAACTCCGAGTTCTTTCAGTCCAGTGGCTTTGTTTGTATAAACTCATCGTTCTTTACGTCTTTTGGTCTGCCACCAAAATATTGGTTTTAATAGGACTCCTTACAAGTGTTGTTCGTTCCCGTGATGAATTTCCTTCTTCTCGAATCCAAGCGGTTCTTCTAGCTTCAATCGAGGAAGGAACCTTTCAAAAAATCTTTCTTCTGTTATCACTAAGCACGTTCCCCGTTCACTTGTTGGCTCTTAGTCGTTAAGAGGACTTAGTCGAAGTCTAGTTTGACTAAAGATTTTAAAGTATGTTTTCACTTGCTGATATTCCTTTCGATATGGACACTGAAACATTCTCAAACGGAGACAAACTGCAGCAGGTTCCAAGAAGAACGGTGTTGTTGCAGCAGGAAGTCATGAAACTGATGAAAGGAAATGCTTCTCTTCAAGAGCCAGAGAAAGTGAATTTACATGGACTTTGTAGGTATGTCCAATCAATTCTCTGCTGCTTCTTTTATAGATAATGGTGAAGAGTTCTTTACACTAGATAGTGGAGCAACAAGCCATATGATTTGTGATTACTCCCTTCTTTCAAACTAAGCCCTGCGACTACTTTCACACCCATATACCTGCCCGATGGCACCATTAATGAGGCCAAAGGCATAGGAAATCTTGCCATGACAAGCTCATTGGTGCTAAAAGACTGTCTATATGTTCCAATATTCAAATTCAACCTCATTTCCGTAAGCAAACTAGCCTCATGCTCGAAGATAGATTGTTTGTTTTCACCAAACTTCTGTCTCTTGCAGGAAGCGAGTAAACATTTGTTAGCCGTGGGAAGTCTAAGAAACCGATTGTACATGGTAGACATAAGCTCTTTCAAAAGGGATACCATACAAAGATTCATTGATACCCACTTTAACCATCCTTTCATTCGAGCTTGTAATCCTGTTTATGTCATTACTCGAATTATGCTACTGATGTTTCCCTAGATGTTTGACATCAGCATTTGGGTCACCCAACTGATATTGTGTTCAAAGGCTAAACCTCACCCGCGTAAAAAGTATGAATAAAAGCGTTTGTGGTATATTTTCTCTTTTAAAACAACCCTGTCAAACCTTTCCTTTGAGCCAAACTCGTTCAACCAAAATTCATGAACTAGTACATATTGACATATGAGGGCCCTATCATCAAAGATCCATCAATGGTGCTCATTATTTTCTCACCATTGTGGATGATTTTAGCCGTGCCACTTGGACTTCTCTCATGCAGAAAAAATCACAAGTTGCATCTATACTTGAAAGCTTCCTTAGCCTTGAGAAAAACCAGTTTAAAGTTGTAAAATTTTTTAGGCCATGCAATGGGTTTGAATTCCAAGTACCCATTGCCAAAACTTTTTATCCAAATTGGGAATCATTCATCAAAGGTCTTGTGCTTACACTCCACAACAAAATGGGGTGGTGAAACAAAAGCACAAGCATCTTTTACAGGTTGCTAGAGCTCTCATGATCCAGTCAAAACTACCAAAAATATTTTGGGGAGACTCCATCTTGACAACCACCTATCTCATAAATCGTCTACCTTCACCCTTGATATGAAATCACCTTATGAGTTGTTACACTCCCACAAACCAGACCTTAAACATATTCGAATTTTTGGATGTTTATGCTTTGCCACAGTCCTCAACCCACACAAGGATAAATTTGATCCTCGGGCAACCAAGTATGTATTTCAGTGGATCCTCCTAACCAAAAAGCCTACAAGTTACATGTGACCTACTAACCAGAAAAATTCTGATATCTAGGGATGCGGTCTTTCATGAAAACACGTTCCCTTATCAAGCCAACATACCAGATTTGTCACAGCCGAATTTAAATTCCCAAACGTTCGACATATTTCCCGACTTTGTTTATGAAGAGTCTGGTCATAACCCTTCATATATTCCCCTTTCCGACCTTCTCGATTCATACCATATCTATCCCTTTCTTGACACAAACTCTTTAAACTTAGTACCTAAGCCCCCTGCTGAAACTTTCATTGCAGAGATTTCTTTAGAAACCTCTAAACTTGTATCCTAACAGCCACTTCCTTTGTCACCAAGACGAAGTACCCGACCTAAAACAACCCTACCTGGATGAAAGACTGCATATCTTCCAACGTACAATCGTGCTCTCATACACATTTTCATCACAAATAAAAAATCTGCAATCCTTCACCATATACTCCTCCAGTTTTTCCTACACTATCAATCCCAATTTTTCGCATGATCATGTGGCTTTTTTGACTCAGCTTGATAGTGTAAAGGCTCCTAAATCTTATCTTGAAGCTAAGAGTGATCCTCGTTGGTCTCGAGCCATGAAGACAGAGCTGCAATTTTTCGAGGAGAACCAGACATGGACCTTGACCAATTTACCCGAAAGAAAAGCAATCGGGTGTAAGTGGGTCTACATGGTCAACTTTCACCCCGTGGTTCTATGGACCGCCTCAATGCTCGACTAGTAGCTAAAGGCTACAACCAAATTGAAGGAGAAGACTTCTTTCACAGTTTCTCTCCCATAGCCAAGGTGGTGATTGTTAGACTCTTCCTTGCATTGGCTACTATGTCCAAATGACCCATTCATCAACTTGACATAAATAATGAATTCTTTCATGGTTTTTTGGAGGAAGAGGTCGATATGCAGCCCCCTGACGGCTATCACAGAGCTCTCCCTAGTTAAGTTTGCAAGTTAACCCGATGATTATACGGGCTTAAACAAACTTCACGAGAGTGCAATGCTGAGCTTACTAAACAGCTTTAGAATTTTGGTTTTAATCAATCTGCAAATGATCCTTGTCTCTTCTTAAAGCAAGATACTTCAGGCTTTCTTGCGTTGGTGGTTTACGTTGATGATAATATTAATTACGGGTTCTCATGATGCCCTTATTGTCTCAACTAAACAGTTCTTACACCAGCATTTTACTATTAAGGATATTGGCTTTGCAAAGTACTTCCTTGGAATTGAGCTTGCGCGTTCTGAGGATGGCTTGTACATCAATCAATGGAAGTACATTCTCGTTATTCTGCTCGACACTGGGCTCTTGGGTGCTAAGCCTACTACCATCCCATTACCTCGACATCATTAGTTCAATGATCAATGTGGTGATCCTCTTTCCAATCCATCTCGCTACAGAAAGTTGATTGGGCAACTTTTGTATCTTAACTTCACTCGCCCGAACATTACCTTTGTCGTGCATCATCTTAGTAAGCATGCTCAATGTCCGTGTAATGATCATTGGGCTATCTTGGTTCATGTTCTCATATATCTGAAGGGGACGGCTGATTATGGTCTTTTTTATTCGGCCACTTCAGACTTTCGGGTTGAAGTTTTCACTAATGCGAATTGGGCTGCTGACCCCTGAACCCGAAAATACATCACCGATTTTGGGATCTCTCTTGGCTCGTCCCTAATCTCGTGGAAGACAAAGCAACAAACTACCATTTCATGTTCCTCCGCTGAGGCCGAATATCGGAGCATGAGTGCCGTTGCTCGTGAGCTACTTTGGGCTACATATCTTCTCCATGATTTTCACATTACAGTTCCACTTCCTATTCCTCTTTGGTGTGATAATCAAGTTGTCATACACATTACAGAAAATCCCGTGTTCCACGACCGTACGAAACACCTGGAAATTGACTGTCACTTCATTCGTTTTCATTATCAACGAGGTTTGGTTGTTCCCCTGTACCTTGCTTCGAAGAACCAAATTGCGGATATTTTTACCAAAGCGCTGGCTAGGCCTCTTTTTTCTGCTCTTTTGTCCAAGCTTGGCATGAAGACCTTACTTCCATGCTTAGCTTGTGGGGGATGAACAATCTATGGAACGACATAATGTAAAAATCAAGGACGGCCTCATTTGCTTAGGTTAGCTTTTAATATTTTTCATGCTTAGCTTTTAATTCAACTGGCTCCCTCATTTGCTTACTTTAAGCCGATGAAGGAGACGGCCCTTTCCGGAAATCATATCGCAGCAAAATTATAAAATTAGGTCATTAAAATACATATTTTCGCTTTTGGATCACTATGTTTGATAATTGCACAAGTATGTCACTAACTTTGAATGTGAAAACAATTTTGGGTCATGTTTTCAATTTTAGGTCACTAAGTATATATTTTTCGATTTTGGGTCATTAAGTATACATGTTTCAATTTTGGGTCACTATGTTCACAAAGTTAGTGACCAAATGAGTGACCCAAAATTGAAAAAATGTATACTTAATGACCCAAAATCGAAAAATATATACTTAGTGATCTAAAATTGAAAACATGACCCAAAGTTATTTTCACATACAACGTTAGCGACCTACTTTTACAATTATCAAACATAGTGACATAAAAACGAATATGTAATGACCTAGTTTATAATTTTCCCAATAGATCGCCTTTTGAGGCCGTGAGGACTCCTTCAGGGAGTGTAGAATCAA
This sequence comes from Linderniella brevidens, assembly GCA_004919715.1. NCBI lineage: Eukaryota > Viridiplantae > Streptophyta > Magnoliopsida > Lamiales > Linderniaceae > Linderniella > Linderniella brevidens. Next base: position 3,809,079 of record SWDC01000151.1, read on the forward strand.
GGTATGTTATAGTTAAACACCATCAAGAATTTATGTCAGAACAAGATGATACGTATTATTTATTTATCCTATTTATTTGAATAAGTTTTAATTGTTTAAATTAGATTATATCTAGTTGGTTGCGATATTCTAGCTTATCAGAGCTATATATAAGACTCTGATTGTAATTACGGGGATATCTTTTTGATCAATAATATTTAGCTTCTTCTTCTAAACTCCCGTTTCGTTTTGAAGAATTCTCCAAGACTGTTTAACCTCTCGGTCCTCAGGATTCTTTTCACTTTTGTTGTTCCTTACTTGGGTGATCGTATCAATTGGTATCAGAGCCATCGATCCTCGGCAATTCATTATACAGTTGACATATCGAAATGGCCATGGGAACACGTACTACCGAACTAAAGGAGGATGTGGATGTTCTGAAAGATCAGATGAAGGCTACCATGGAAGGAGTAGAGGAGATCAGAAACATGATGGCACTGTTTTTAAAAAATCAGATGGAAAATCCACCAGGGAAAAACACAGATCGGACTGAGGATCCGGCACACGGAAAGGCTGAGGGACTATCACTATCAACCAAGTGTACGCAGGTTGAATTCCCACGTTTCAATGGCGACGATTTACGAGGTTGGGTTTTTAGATGTGAACAATTCTTCGACATAGATAATACTCGATCTGATTCGAAGGTAAAATTGGCCTCTGTTCATCTGGAAGGAAAAGCGTTACAATGGCATCAAGTTTATTTGAAATCAAGACTAACGCGGGAAGTTCCAAATTGGGAAGACTACGTCAATGCTCTTGAGGAGATATTCGGGACATGCCTGTTTGAGGATCCGATGTCTGAATTGATGAACTTAAAACAGGAAGGTTCCATTCAAGATTATCTCAATAAATTTTATGAGCTGATGAATAAATTGGAATTATCAGATACTTATGTAGTAAGCTGCTTCCTGGGGGGTTTAAGAGACGACGTTGATGTCCAATTAAGGATGTTCAAACCAAAAAACCTTCAAGAAGCCGTGGGGTTGGCTCGATTGCAAGAACGAGCGTTGAATCTTCATAAGATCAAGTGCCCAAATCTGCCCAGATTTACACCATCTTCAGTTAGGAATCCACCATTATTACCGAATCCCAAGCAATATAGCCGTGAGGTATACAAGACTGGACAAAACAACAATTTTCAAAGAACTAATCACAATAATCTACCCAAATCTCTACCAATCAGCAGACGGGTTACACCTCAAGAAATGGAAGAAAAAAGGTCGAAGGAGTTGTGCTTCTATTGTAATGAGAGATACGTTCCAGGACATCAATGCCAAGCGAGGAAACAACTATACATAATGGAGTTAGCAGATGAAGAAGATGAACAAGAAAAAATCGATGGGGACCCGATGGGTATAGAAGGCAGCGACGAGAATGAGGAAGTAGTGGTGAGTGAGCACTATGAAGATTCCCACATCTCGATGCACGCAATGTCAGGGGTCCATGATTTTAGAACCATGCGAGTTACAGGACATGCCGGAGGAAAGAATATCCACATCTTGATTGACACAGGGAGTACTCATAATTTCTTGGACATCAGGGCTGCGAACAGAGTTGGTTGTAGAGTGGAAGAGACTACCCCATTTCCAGTGTCAGTAGCAGACGGCGAGAAAATTTATAGCACAGGAGCATGCAGAGCTTTCAAGTGGAAGATGCAAGGAATTGTGTTTAACGCTGACGTAATGCTATTACCATTAGGAGGGTGTGATATGGTATTGGGAGTCCAGTGGTTGATTCAATTAGGGGACATCAAATGGAACTTTAACCAACTGAGGATGGAATTTCAGCAGAATGGGAAGAAACTTGTGATGAGGGGAATGCAGCCTAATGCTGTAAAAATTATTGGTAAGGATAAAATGAACAAGGTCCTACAAAATTCAGCACACATTTCGATGATGCATGTAGGGCTTATTAGGCCCAGTTACAATCAGAAGGGAGAAAGTGGCTCTATCTTGTTACAATTAGACTCAGTTATGAAGGATGAGGAAACCAGAGAGCTAGACGAATTGTTGAGCGAGTACCAAGATATTTTTGCTGAACCAGGAAGCTTACCTTCAGAACGAGCTCATGACCATAAAATACAGTTGAAGGCAGGAACATCTCCTATTAAATTACGGCCTTACAGATATCCATCATTGCAAAAGAATGAAATCGAGAAGTTAGTACAGGCCATGTTAGAAGGGGGGTTATACAAGAGAGCAACAGTCCGTATTCATCTCCAGTTGTATTAGTGAAGAAAAAAGACGGCAATTGGAGGATGTGTATAGATTACAGAGAACTAAATCGACACACCATCAAGGATGAGTTTCCAATTCCTGTGATTGAGGAACTATTAGACGAACTTCATGGAGCAAAGATTTTTTCAAAATTAGACTTAAGATCGGGGTATCATCAGATACGAATGAAAAAAGAAGACATACAAAAAACAGCATTTGGAACACATCACGGGCATTTTGAATTCCTAGTAATGCCATTTGGCTTGACGAATGTTCCTGCTACATTCCAGAGTCTGATGAACAAGGTGTTCCGATCATTCTTAAGGAAGTTTATATTGGTTTTCTTTGATGACATTCTGGTTTACAGCATAACTATGGAAGACCATCTGATTCACTTGAAGGAAACCTTTGAGGTATTATGACGAAATAATTTATTCGTAAAGAAGAGCAAATGTGATTTTGGCAGCCCGAGAATTGAATACTTAGGGCATGTGATATTGGGAGATGGAGTATCTGTAGACCCCCAAAAGGTGGACGGAATGCTAAAATGGCCAATTCCAAGAACCATTAAAGAACTTAGAGGATTTTTAGGACTCACTGGTTATTATCGACGCTCCGTTAAGGGATATGGGTATATAGCTAAGCCACTTACTAACCTGCTGAAGAAGGATGGTTTTAAGTGGACAGCTGAAGCAACTGAAGGTTTTCAACGTCTTAAAACAGCAATGTGTGGGGTTCCGGTTCTCGCGCTTCCTGATTTTCGTAAGGAATTTGTGGTCGAAACAGACGCAAGTGGGGAGGGAATATGAGCGGTTTTGCATCAGCAAGGCCGACCAATTTATATATGAGTAAGGTACTATCTGGGAGGAATTTAGCTTTATCAGTTTATGAGAAAGAAATGTTGTCTATTATCGTTGCAGTACAGAAATGGAGGCAATACCTACTTGGCAGACATTTCGTAATCAAGACCGATCATCAAAGTCTGAAATATTTGTTAGAACAGAGAATCTCAACCCCTAGTCAACAAAAGTGGATGTCTAAACTTATGGGATATGACTATACTATCAGTTATAAAAAGGGAGCCGAAAATATAGTTGCCGATGCTCTTTCCCGACAACCACAGTCCCGTAATGTAAGCCTAAAGACAATGATTTCAATCAATACAGACCTACTGAATAAGGTTAAACAGAGTTGGGAAGGAGACGAAGAAGTGAAGCAGTTGATTGAGGAATTAGTTCAGAATCCGAACCGCAAGTCCAAATATGCATGGAAGGACAATATGCTGACTCGAAAGGGAAAGATTGTGGTAGGCAAGAATGCAGAAGTACACAAAGAATTCTTACATTCATACATAGCAGCTCATTGGGAGGGCACTCAGGCGTGTATGCCACTCTTCAACGAATTAAACAAACTTGGTCTGGAAAGGAATGAAGGACACAGTTTGTAAGTATATCCGAGAATGTGAAGTGTGTCAACGTTGCAAAGGGGAAAATGTTGCGGCTCCGGGAACTCTACAACCTCTACCCATCCCAGAAGAATCGTGGCAAGGAATTTCTATGGATTTTATAGATGGTTTACCAGTATCGGGAGGGAAGGATGTGATTTTTGTGGTGGTAGACAGATTGAGCAAGTATGCTCACTTTATGGCTTTAAAGCACCCTTATAAGCTGTGGATGTGGCTCAAGTATTCATGAATAATGTTTTCAAACTTCACGGCATGCCAAAAACTATTGTAAGTGATAGAGACCCAATATTCATTAGCAAGTTTTGGAGAGAGTTCTTTAAACTTCAAGGGACCCAGCTTCACATGTCTACGACCTATCACCCGCAAACAGATGGGCAAACCGAGGTGGTTAACAGGTGCTTGGAGAACTACCTACGCTGCATGTGTTCAGAGAGACCTAAGGAGTGGGTACGCTGGTTGTCTTTAGCAGAGTGGTGGTACAACACATCATTCCACACATATCTTAAGTGCACACCTTACGAAGTGATGTACGGACAAAAACCTCAAATTCTTCAAACATATATCATGAGGGAATCTGCAGTGGACACAATTGATCAGAGTATGTGCCGGAGGGAGGAAACTTTGAAATTGATTAAGCAAAACCTGATCAAAGCACAAGAGAGAATGAAGAGACAACCGGATAAGCACAGATCGGAACGTGAGTTTAGAGAAGGGGATTGGGTATTCGTGAAGTTGCAACCTTATAGACAACTCTCGCTCAAAAGACATTCCTGTCATAAGTTGGCTCCCAAGTTTTTCGGTCCATTTCAAGTCATTCGACGTATAGGGAAGGTCGCTTATACATTGAACCTACCAGAAGGTTGCAAGATTCACCCCACATTTCACGTTTCTCAGCTCAAGAAACGGATTGGTTCCAATGTGACTCCTATCACTTCGAATTTGCCGGTAATGCTCACATCACATGGACACATTGTCTTAGAACCGGAAGCTATCCTTGATAGAAGAGTAGTCCCCAAAAACAACCGGCGAGCGACGCAAATACTAGTCAAATGGTTCAACTCACCGCACGAAGATAGTACTTGGGAAGACCTGCATATAATGAGGGAAAAGTTTCCACATTTTTGTTCTTGAGGACAAGGACATTTCGAGAACGGGGCATTGATACGTATTATTTATTTATCCTATTTATTTGAATAAGTTTTAATTGTTTAAATTAGATTATATCTAGTTGGTTGCGATATTCTAGCTTATCAGAGCTATATATAAGACTCTGATTGTAATTACGGGGATATCTTTTTGATCAATAATATTTAGCTTCTTCTTCTAAACTCCCGTTTCGTTTTGAAGAATTCTCCAGGACTGTTTAACCTCTCGGTCCTCAGGATTCTTTTCACTTTTGTTGTTCCTTACTTGGGTGATCGTATCAGAAGATGGTTGAATGAATCGAGCGTACTTAACAGCCCTCGTTTGAGGAAAGAGTACAACATACTTGTCGGGAAGAGAAGGCTATGGAAACCGAAGCTTGACGGTTAAGGAGGAGAGGAAGGAGAAAAATAAAACAGCATACTTCATTTCCAACTAAAATTCAAACACGTTGAAACTAACATATCAACATGAATATAAACCGGTCACGCTATCTAAGGCCAACAGAAAAAACACATCTTACAGCTCGTCATCAACTCCATACATATCAAAACAACACACCTGAGATTGATTACTGTGTGTCATCTTCTTCAATCCCGTTCTATTGATTCCATTGATCGGGTTTCATCACAACACGTGGCATAAAGCTCTTCTCTAAGAAGCCTGAAAAAGATAAGATGATATACACCGAAAAAAAAAAAGTTACATTCCAAGGATCTTAGCTGAACGAGGCTCGATAGACACGAAACATCCCCGTTTTAATTTCATCTTCCACAGCATAACAAGGCCGGCTTCATTTTATCTGGTGAGAGCACGAACAGCACTATTTCTCACTTCCTTGTATACAGTAGATACATGTATAGAACACAAGCATGCATACATAAATATGTATGTGGCTTTAAGACGCCATAGCAGAGAACTTTGGATGAGTTGCTGCATATATGGAACAATTCAGATCGGCGGTTAAGTGGGAGAAAAGATGTTGCACATCGGGTCGCAAACTCTCGATAGCCCTCCCGATAAGGGCAAGAACATCCGGTCGTGGTTTGCTGCTCCCCTGTACAGGTCCCCCTTGCCCCTCGTAGTGGACAACGTGATGCCTTTGATGAAATAGAAAGTTGTTCCATAATTTATAATCTTTTTTTTATGCAAATGAATGATAGAGACTCAACTCGACAGATATAGAGAAAAAAAAAGGGAGAAGTAAAGCCTGCTTACAAGAAGTCTATGATATCTTGTATCTCTGATGCTTTGACGAGGATTGGCGACTGTAAATTCTTTCCAAATACATCGGTGATGACACTCAGCAGCATCGAAAGAATCTGCAAATGATGATAAACGGTCAAATTATATGTTTGCTGATAAATCTTCCATTTTTGTATTATCACCACATATGCTTTGTAGACTATAAATACATTACATAAAATCATTGTTCCACACGTACTGAAATGTTGCTTGGGCAACTTTATAATCCATTTTATGTGAACAAAAAGGGTATCTTGGATACAAAAAAAATTCTTTCTCGGTTATGTTCCCATTCTCCACATGAAATGTAAGAATCTAAGGCAATCAACAACATAGCAAGTGAAATCTTCCAATGACAGTATATAACGAATGAAGGAAAGTGGAATCATGAAAAAGTAATTTTCTCATACCTTGGTGAAAAGGGTGTGAGCATTAGCCAATCGGGGAAGCAACGGACCCATTATACGGAAAGCTATTCTCAATCCAGCTATCGATGTTACGGGTCTCAAATGCTTTATGATAAGATGTGTTCCCTCTAGCCACTCCAGAGGAAGGTTAGAGAAGAAAGAATGTAGCAATGCCACAGCATTACCTGTGCATGTAGGCCAAAGTTGACCGAATTTAAAGTAATGGAAGTATTATCTATTCAAAAAGAAAACACCTTCCATGTTAATCATGGTGTAAGGTGTAGACACTGAAAGAGATTTTCGACAAATCGTGCAACTATAGTATACATCACAATGTTTTTAGGTTTCTCTAACTTCAGTATTCACTAAGAAAAATAAATAAATATTACCTGACAAAATAGTGAATTTGCGGTTTGACATAAATAAAATACAAAATTAATGTAAGTAATTTCAATGTCTTCAAATACAATATTTGTGGTTTAACATTGATATATATATAGTTTAACATATATATATATATAAAGAAGAAGAATCCTTGGTGTCTATCGTAAAATTTCCACTTTATAACATAAATAACTTCCCATCTGAACTTCAATCTCTGAAATGTCCTAGTTATGAAGTTAAAAAAAAGGAAGTGATAGACATTCCTTATATACGCACTACAGACCGGAAAAGACCAGGAAGTCCACAGTTGGCAACCAATATATTTCCTCTAATAAAACTTTGAAAAAACAAAAAAATTGAAGTCTGAAAATAGTGAACTGAAATAAGCTTAAACACGAAAAATTCAAACAGAAATATACCAATGGCCGTGGATGTATTATCCTGTGCAGCCCACGTCGGATCCAGCAAAGCATAAGATACAGCAGATTCCAGTTCACTTATGGACCGATCCCCATCGCTCTGCCACCAACTTTCCTTAATCACACGCGCAGCTTCCATGTAAAGTTGCACATGAAATTCAGTAGGGAGCTGAGCCAAAAGAAGCCCACAAGCTTGAATCAACAGACATGATAATTGCTGGCACGTGTAACCGCTCCTCCACACAAAGCTAGAGTTACTCAACCCCGAGATAGGAGTTTTAGCAGCACCGAGTGAATCCGTGCTTCCACCCGACGGAGAAGTTGGCAACACAGAGCTCTGGCAAACTCCGGTCTGATGCAGCCCGTTGCAAGATTGAACGAGCGTTGGTTGTATGTGGACGACGATTTGAACGAGCGATGAAACAATCTGCGATGCAGTTAAGGGAATTGATAGAATTTCTATCACAGCTGTTTCGAGAATCAGCTGTGTGTATGTTCCGGGGTCTTGAAGTTGGTAGAAAGGTTTTTGGCCCTCGTTGGCTATGGTGGAAGTAGCTTGTGTTGCTTGAGGCTTACCATGCAGCACTCTTGCAGAACTGTTTGAGACTTCCCCTGCTGCTCCGTTCTTTGAGGAGTTACTCAGAGGAGGAATTACACGGTTCACGAGGCCCAATAGGAGAGTGGCAAAATAGTCCAACGGAGGAGAAGCTGATGGTGCAGTAGACGAATTTATAAGCTGTGGGAAGGACTCGGAAAACGGTATCTGAGAGAAAGTTGAAGGAGGTTAATAACAAAAGCGGACACGAAATAATAGTAGTGTATCTATCACTAGCCAAAGGATATAATCAATCACCTTTTTCACATCTAAAACGCTCAATATCCGGAGGATGAGTTTCATCGGGAGGTGACCATAGAAATAGGCAACTATGTCACGCACAAACGTGAAATTCAAAGGATAGTAATGAAGAAATGTCAAGTAATTTTGAATAACTCTCTCAGCTGCATCGAAAGCGTCATTCTCAATAAGCCTGTAGATGACCAAGGGAATCACTGGTAGAAGACGGGCGGCAATATCGTCAAAAAAGGTTGGGTACCTGCAAGCAATGTCCATGCATTATATCAGTTGTAAAACGAATATTTAAAATCATAGTACACTTATAATGGAGAAAAAATATGATGCCAGTAAGAAGTAGATGAAAAACACAATAATTTTGTAAAATAAAAGGTGTATTAATTAACAAAGGAAATCAATGAATAAACTCTCATGATTATATGTAATGAATGAGACCGAAATCAGAGTTCATCGTGATAAACTTTTTTCAGAAAACATTAAAAACTTTGGCTTATAATTATCCTTATTTGGTGGTGTTTGTGAGAACAAAACAAAAGTTGGTTAACAATAGCATCTTTGTTTAACATTTTATACAGAACTGAAAACAAAATCTTGAATATATTGATGTTTGAAGAACAAGTAATATCGCACAGGATACCTTTCCTTCCATGACAGGTGATTTCCCAGTGATTTCTGCAAGTCAACGCGTTTGAAAGTCCCAGAAAAAAGCCAATGCTCTGGGGGTCCACGATTCATGAGATACAGTTTCACTCTTTGTTGAAGTTCTTTGCTCTCAAGTATATTTATCTATATAAATGCAAACGTATAAACGTCAGATCGATCAATCAGTTGCTTCAGCAACTGAGATATGGAATCATTTGATAAATGGACTGGGAAAAAATAATCATTTACTCCGTTGGAACTTCAGTTATAAGATAGAACAAAACTAATAGACAGGGAAACATGATTATCCCTGATTAAATATTTGCGGTAATATTTAATCAATACCCACAATACTAAATTATTTTTACTTGTATGAATTAGATATTGCTGGAGACGGGGCAGTGAAGAGATCAATACTTCAAAGTAAAAGATTAAGACACACTTCTTCAAATATGACAAAGCAAGGTATATCGAATATCTAGCGTGAAAAGAAAACAAGACAGGTTACCGTGAGTGCTAATGAAAACAGCTCAATCACTTGCAAAAAGGAGTCAATGGCACATAAACTTACAACTATTCTCAGAGCATTAGGATCATCATCACGATCGATAAGGGTCAACAGTAAAATGTCTAAAGGCAGTAGCTCATGAGTCCAAATGAAGTAGCCAAGGTTTCCACATGCTTTGATCATAAGATCCTGAACAGGAAAGAAAAGGAGAGCACTTCAGCTTCCAATGCAAACATGTCCTTAGAATGCCATGAATCCTATCCTTAATGTAAAAATGAATTGGAGAAATATAACAAACAAACCTGTAAGGGCCGCCCACGCTGCAGTTCTAAGCTGAAGTGATGTAGCAGAACATCGACCATTTTGAATATATTAGACGTAACTTCTTCGGGCGAAAATTCTCTTAGAACACGGTCCTGCAAGACAGTGAAAATGTGAGAGGCGATGGATGGAGAGAAAGAGATAGAGAGATAAATTTGGCTAAGGGGATGCAGCAAAAGATATGCCAAAACATTTTAATATAATAACTGCGGAGTCCTATGTAGTCAGAGACACTTACAAGATAGATACTGTTGATGCTCTCGGGATGATTGTACATAAGTATCCATGCACCAGCACAAAGATACTGGCGGTGCTCTGGAAAGCTATGATTGATGTAAGTCATTACATATGTTGGATCAGCAGAAGGCGATAGAAGCTGGGTACACTGATTAATGACAGTAGTTTCCGCCTGCAATAACCACAAAATAACGAACAAAATGCCTTAGCCTTCCTAGAATCTTATGGAAGTTTTTTCTTCATCTTGTCTTCCTTGAATAAATGACCAATTATCTATGTTTACATAAAATATTAGACAAGATAGTTGAATGCTGTCCATCTGTTTCTTTCATGAAGCTCTACAAAGATGGCTGTAATTCCAAGACAACTATATAGGGACGCATAACACCCAAATCATCTGAAATAACTTTCTGCCACATACTAAAAGGACACCTTGGTCTTCAGGATTTCACCCTTTTATCTTCAAAATAATGGTAGTTTGTTTTCTTTTCTTGCAGATATTAACAAGGAAAAATGAAAGGGTTTGGATCAGAGTGAACGTTTCGAACAAACATGGTTATTTACCCAGTGTTAGCAGTTAGACGTCAATTTGATTTCTTCAAAAAAAAAAAAGAAACATCATTCCTTTGTGTTTTAATTGAATAGCTTTTACTTGGAATAGGTAAAAGGTGGGGCGGAGCTACAAATATGAAGAACAGCACTTTTCCTTGTTCTTTAGTAGAAAATAACAACATAGAAAGAGATCAAAAGAAAATCTAAGTACCTGTTGCCATGCATGAATAGTCGAGCCCCTCTTGTCTATGCGACCAGACAAAGTATCACGTAGAACTCCAGGAAAGTACCGAAGGGTCTTCTCAGACCATGTGTGTTGACTAGTAGCCAATATCTGATCCATCATCGTCGGTAGGTACATTATGTGCTCAATCTCTGATATTCCACGAGTTTTAATAATTATCGCAAGATTAGTCACTGCTATTCGATTTAGAGTTTCAGAAAATTCAGTTGGACCCTGAAAAAAGTGCATCAGCAGGTCAAAATAAGAGCAACATCTCATAAGCAAGAGTATATTATGACAGTAAACAGGACATCACCTTTCCTTCCCTCTTCACATAGAAAAACTCCCTCATTGATAATATAAGATTCATACACAAATTTTCAGCGAGCCTGAAAATGCGATGGTCTCCACGTTTCCCCTTCAGTGTAGCGATCATTTTTGCTACATCATACATTAAGCCTTTACTCTTCCCTTGATACCTGAGGAACAGCAGAAAGCAAGCATATCATGCGTTTAAGTAGATTGTTAGCTACATTTGAAGCTTATGTTATACCAAATGGCATAAATACAACATAGCCTCATTTAATTAGAACCTACCCCAGTTTTTCCTATCAAGACACCACAAAACTCACAAGGGTGGCACAAAAACTCACACACATAACATGGTAGTTTAAGTGGAGGTAAACAAACAACACATTATGATACTGTTAGGAGTCGAATACCAACCCCTTATTTTGGATACTATTGATTAATAAAAGTTATAATTTTGGATTTGATTTAGTAAGGTTAGAGAGATTTGTTAGAGATAAGACGGTGACGAACGGGAAAATCGAAATAGATAACTTTTATTAATCAATAACGAACCAAGAACACAGACGAAAACGATACTAATAGCGGCCTAATAGCTAAATCCGAGAGTCAGAGACTCCGGCCCTCAAAATCATAAACCTAGACCTGCTGATTATGCTATTAACGCCCTACTTTTGTAGGAGAAAATGTATCTAAAAAGCAAAATAAGATCCCTAATAAATCTCTCTAACCTAACTAAATCAAATCCAAAATAATAACAATAATATAATAATAATTATAATATATTCGACTCCTAACAGATACTTACTCAGTTGAGATCCAATACAAAATTTGATGGTTCCTACAGTCATTCATGATAAAATAATTTCCTTAAAAGCTTGAATGAAATGTTTCATTCAAGAAGTGTGGGCTACTTATCTTAACATGCCTTCTCAGGTGCAGATTTATGAGCAGAGATTAACTGACTTCCTGTCCTTACATGCAGTTTAATGTCTTTAGAAACTACGGATCAACTAGTCCATCCTAATTTCAGGGTTCTCTTAATTTGAGCAAACAAAAAGTAACAGAAACTGATTCTTCACCTGTAAAGCGTAAGCAGACGATAGTTCAGAATCTCAAAGACCATGATAGACGCTGCAGGTTTACTTAATGAGTTCTGGTTTCTCTGGGCCAACAGCTGCAATTATTATTTTACAATTCCAAATCAGTAGATTCGAAAGAGGAATAGACCAAATAGATAACTATGTAAGATGCATTTTCTTCCAAAACATGCATGAGCAGTCACTGGGCAAACTATTTTACAATTATTGTTGGTGGCACCACTATAACTAGGGTCTAGGGGAGAGCGCAAAAAAATGTTTCAATGTTTTGGATAATGTAAAAAGAAATTGACATAAGAAGAAATTCAACCACTAAAAGTGGACGGAACAACGTATGAGGAGCAATGAGCAGCACTCTGACATAAGTTTCAACCATGGCAATACTGGGGATGACCTGTTCCAAAGAGCATCAAGATTAAACCAATAGTTAATTAGTCAATGTACTGATCAGGAAATAATAGGTAAACAGAGTTAAGCAAACTATCAATAAATCATAATATGCATTAGGCTAAGTAGCAAATGACGTTATGAACTGATAACATTTAATATTAGCCATTTTTAGCAAAGTTAGTACTTCTCAGAAGAAGGTGTATATTATGATTGAAGGTTGGATATTCTCCTTAAGATTATCTAGATGAGAGGATACTGTATCTGATGCAAGCAAAGGAAAATCGAATATTTATCCATTACATGTATTCATTATCTTGCAAATTGTTGACTAAAGAAACAGCATGAGATATTCGCTTTTTACCTGTCCGGAAAACAGGGATTCTTCCATAATTTGTACTAGTTTCAAGCATAAGTTGATGGAAAAGCCCGATAATAACGACATTGGCACTGGGCTAACTTCCTGCATCACCACTACTCTCTCGTTGGACTGCATGTTAGGTCCAGGTAATAACTCAGTTACTCCTGCGGATGTTAACCAGCTCATAATTGTGTCACAAGTAGGCTGAGCCATTGTGTATGATACAACCCAAAACATTCCAACCGATCTCTCATCCAAATTCATATAGTCCACGACCCGCTCACCTGATATTTAATTTACCAAAAGATGATTAAAATACTAGAAGAACGTGTTACATTATAAATATTAAATTTATTTAAAGAATTCAAACTGCATATTTATGCAGACGAATGAAGAAAACTGGGAATATTTACAGTAATAGTGCAATACAAGGAAGCTGAATTCCAGATTCATATAGATAGTTCTACCATCTCTCAGTTTTCAAATATATATCATAAGTGCAAGATGTATTTTCATTTTACTTGACTCTGGGATGATGCGGAAATCGGACAAGTGATCTACAATTTAAACGAATGCAACAAACCTATAGTGCCCTAATATGTTTTGTACATGAGATAACTGCAGATGACAGAAGCAAAGCTTTACAAAAGGAATGTAACTACTCATGATTTCGAAAAATTTGCAGTGACGAGCAATCTATGGTGCTTATGTAACCTAAGATTTATCTGAGTTTTAAGGCAACGAAATATTGTAACATAATGCTAAAAGTCAACCTCAACTTATAGATTAATACCTATGCCAACATGCTTCCTCCATTCATCTATTTGCTTTCCCTTCTGAAGCTGCTCATGGTTTAGATATTCTCTGGTTGATGGATTTATTGACCAGATTCTCAAATTCTGACAGCTGCTAATAAAGTCCAGTAGAATACTTTGAGGGTTATTCGGGTCAGAACCTCTTTCTTCTCTATGGAACGAAAGAATTTTTCTGGTTGTCTCCACCTGGGCATCAAACGGATATCAAAATTAGATCAAAGATTAATAACTTAATAGTTAAAGGATTTCAGTATCAAGAAAACCTAAATCATTAACCCCAAAAAATCCGTGATATGATAGAAGCGGTGGCGTAATATTTGAACTACCAACCACTACAATTCCACTTGCAAAGAAACACAAACACAAGTATACAAGACATAAAATTGATCTATAACCAATATAAGGAAAATACAACAGAAGAACATTGGCGAGTGGGCACGAGGAACAACCTTTCTTGAATCAGCATTCAAAGCATTCATTACTAGCTCAACACGGATAATTTGTGTAAATAACCACGTAACGTGATTGGTCTTGAGAATGTTGTGGTTTCCATCTTGAAGTCGAGAAACTAGCTTATCCACGAAGTCAACAAAATCAAGGCATCCATTTTTCACAAGAAAGAAAAATATATCAGCAAAGATAAGCCACTCTTGCCAGCAATTCGTCTCTGCATTTAAAAAAATATAAACATAAGTATAAATTACAATGGGATGGATTTATAGTAAAACTTGTTAGATGACAATTATTGCAAAGGACCTGAAAAACATTCTTTCTGAAGGGGGTGTATGAAGTAACATTGCGACTAGATTTACACCCAAAAGAAAAATGCGTGCGCCAATGACAATAACAATGAACCCGATCAGAAAAGATAGCTACAAATTTGAAGACGTTGAGATTGCATGAGTTTTCTCATGTAAGTCCATTATTTTTTTACGAGAACTCCATACCATCCTCAAGAGAAAAAACAGAATATAAATAAAAAATGTCACGATTAAACTTTATTTCTTTTTAGCTCAAACATTCTAGGATTAACCAAGAACTGGACAGTGCTTATTCGATAGAAGCAGGTGATGCCAGACCGGTAACTGAAGCATTGAATATGAAAGAAATAATAAAAAATGGAAAAAGGAGTACCACATAAAACACAGAGAATCTTGAAAGGACAAAAGCTTGCCTGAATTTGTCAACTTCAGTAATTCCACAATCCTGTCTATCGTTGCCTCGCAAATCATATCAGAGGTAAAAACAGCACCTGGATTATGTCCATGATTGTTGTTCCTGTGGCAGGGGGCCACAAGCATCACACGTCTCCACCAGTCAGGAGATGGAGTGCTTCGAAGCGCATGCCTCAAACATCTTAGAGCTCGCTCCCAGTCTAAACTTCCTCTCTGAATGGATAAAGCAAGTTCCTGGACCGATAATGAATAGAGAAAGATATGTCAATATTACCCATCAAGAAGACTTACTATCTAAGAAACACAGAGTACATAAGGCACACAAGGAGAGCTGCCAAGTGCCCGACAGGAAAGTCTAAGCAAAACTGAGATAAACTGCAGACCATAAACATGACATACAATTTTTGTTCGACTGATTTTATTGCGTAAATTTAATCCAATACGTGAACAGCTCTCGGAAAACTTAACTTCCCCAAAAAAATCCGACGGGGGGAGTTGGGCGCCCATAATACAGACGTTTAGCAACCTCACTGATTCAAGGGAACATATATTTATGGAACAAAAAATCAAGACATGGCATTTAAGAAAGTGTCACCAAGAAATCACACAGAGGCATCTTTACACAAAACAGCGATTTTCTTTCTTTTTTTTATTTCAAATATGGCATTACCTCTCCGTGTAAAGGCTCTCCAAGAACACTGGGATACGTAATCGGTGAATATCTCATGTTCATCACCGGTTCGCCCGAAATATTTCCAGTGGCTTGTGGCAGAAGCCGAGGAGTCCCAAATGTAGGGCAGTGAAGATGCTGATCCAACATCTGCATGTGCATAGCCACCATGTCTCTCCTACGGTGAATTTCAAGGATGAGTGTAAACAAAGCCTCATCATCCGGTATGTTATCAATGAATTGCAGGTCACTGCGTATAAGCTCATAAAAGGGCACACGGCACTTATCCTCGTCCACCAACAGCCAAACAACATCTATACAGTTGTGTAGCCATTCCACTAATCTGCTGTCTCTCTTGAAAACTTTCGAGGAGCAATTGGGCTCATCAATCCCTTGTCTGTGATCGAGTTTAACAAGCCAAGTCAACATGCGGGAGAAGACATCAGCGTGCGTAGCCGGTTTCAGATTCGAATTGACACCAATCAATATTATCTTGCAAGCCAGCTGGCGCAGGCTGCTCATGACATTTTCCTGAACGGACGAATTGGCCCTCGCTGGTTGCTGATTGCCAAGAACATCATTTGGTTTCAACGGAGATAACGTGGTGCCATATGATGATGGCTCGGCAGCTGACTGTGTGGGAGAGCCAATACCATGCATAGAAGGCAAAGGAGATGTAGGGTTTGATGCCTGAAAACTACTTGCAGCAGGGTTCCTACTCGATTGTTGAATGACAACTGCCTGTGATGTAGCAGAAGTAGCAGGAGCAGTAGCAGTAGCAGTACTATGGCTGCCATGAGCAGAAGCCATCTCTGCAGAATGAACTGAAGAGAGCAAGGAAGGTAAGAACGAATCCCAGTTTATGTATCCTCTGCTGCACAAGCTACGAAGAGCAAAGAGTATGAACTCGGCCCTTGGAGAATGGCTACACCATTGGATAACCAGAGATACTAAGACAGATTCGGTTACGCCGCGTAGTTGGTCTTGGTCCTGCGAGAGATGGAAACAACGGTAATGAATGAGAAGAGAATATGTTTGCAGTTCGCAGCTCCATGGTGGGGGAATCTTACGGGAAACCAGTTTTGTATCTGCTCGAAATCGACGAGGAATTGTTCGTCGGGGGGAGGATGAGTTCTGTTCGTGGCAATGATTCTCTTCTGTGTTTTGTTCCTGTACAATAATCTTGTCAGTGAAATGTATTTCAAAGGAACCGTGAACATTAATAGACAACATCATAATTTCTCCATCAGATCCCTACAAAGTACAAAATACTCAGAAAATAATATAGATAGAGAAGTTCGAGGCATGTGAAGAGTATGATATGAGCCTCAATGCTCAAAATTACCAACAGGAGAAACAAAACTCCACCCAACCACCATAGCCAAACAGAAGGGCAAAATAAGTAATAATATTAGTTGGGAATGGTATGCTTAATTCTACAATATTTCATTATTTCCATTGCACCAGTTAATACCCAATAAAACTCTATCCATTTAACCTTGAACACAGCTCCGTTCATAACAATCTAAAGCCTTAAGAAAAAATAAAGGAAGCGTTCATTCACAGCCTCAAGCATTCATATATCTGGAATTTATATAGAAAACACTCTTCTGTTTTCCCTAATTCCCGAACTAGATAAAGCAGTTTCATTTTCCTCACAGGTAGACATCACAAGTAATCGAAATGAATAACGCTGAAACCAAAAAACCAGAAATTGCGTAATAAATGGGAGGAAGAAAAAGAAAATCTATGAAGTTAAGTACAAACATCGAAACAAACAAATACAGAACTTCAACGAAAGCAGATTATCAAGAAGAACAAAAAAAATTGCCGAAAAACAAACGAGAATATTTTCAAATTATAACTCACGACGGCTCTCTGCCTGGATCATCCGACTTCTGCCGCGCATTCATCTGCGCAATTCCCGACCAAAGTAAAATCAATAAATAAATAAATAAATAAATAAATAAATTGTTACCAAAAAAAGAAGCAGCAAAATAGCAAAGCACTCACCCCTAAGTACAGATTGAATAGCTCGATGATGACGGGTCGAGCAGGATGGAAATCGTAAGATAAAGCTCTCTGCTGATGTTGATGCAGCTGAGAATTGTGATTGTGCTCCATTTCTGATACGGATTGAGTAGGTAAGCTCGAAGGAGTTGGAGCTCGAATCATTTTAAGAACTCGCAGTGAAGAAAAAAAAAGTTCTAAATTCAAGAAGCTGAAAAGGGAAAAAGTCCACTCCACACAGCTATATTCCACTCCCCCGTTGATCGTTAAGAAAGAAGGTGAAGTAATATTTGGTCCTTCGCATTTACTATTTCTCCAATTATTTATTTTATTTAGAAAGTTGACTCATATTAAGGGTTTTATTATTATTTAAATATATTTTGAGATAAAACTATTCGGAAATCGAAAGTCCCGATTTTTTCACATTATACTATATAATTAATATTAAAAAAGTTAAAAATACGTATGGTTACCCAAACGAGAAAGCAACATAACTCCTATTTTCCAACACTAATACTACTCGAGTTTTCTCCAAATTATGATTTATCAGAAAACTCTAATATATTCCTTTTTTATAACTCACCTTTGTCCGGCGAAATCAAAAGTTAACCCTGCGAACACTAGCGCACTCTAATATATTCTTTCATGTTTTTTTCCTTTTTTTCTTTCACGCCTTGTTATTGCAACCCGTTAAATTCCACGAAGACACATGCACATTAGCTTGCAAACTAGGCCAACTAGGTAGTATATTAGGAAATATTCATAAGTGACAAACTCACTCAAGATATTGAAAAATCGGGTAAATTAAATTCAAATGAATCACTGTGTGGCAGTATCACTAAAAATATTGGCAAATCAGATGAATCATATTAGAGCAGATTCATGTTTGACATTTTTTTTTCGAAATGATAGCTTGAATTTCATAACAACAAAATACACATGCTAAATAGTCCAACGGGTCTCCCCGATAACATCATCATCCGATAGATGACAAAGGCTCGAGCATGAACAACTAAAATAAGTAAAAGAAAAAGAGAGAAAAAAAAGTCAATCGAAAACGAGAGACATGGTTATGAACACGAAGAACTAAAGAACTTATCACATGGCTATTAGGCCAAATCTACAACACTCTTCACCTTAATCGATCTTCGACTACAAGGATCGCGCCTTCTTCGGAGGGGGCTCCACAAAGGGAGAATAGGGCTCCAACAAAGGAGACAAAGCTCCCCGCCCAGGATCGGGAGAGAAGTCGATGGACAGCAAACACCGATGGGGGTAGTGGAGGTGGCGGCGAAGAAGCGGTAGACAAACGGCGAAAGGGGAAGAGCAAATGAAGTTTTTTGAAAAACAAAAAAGAAGCTAAAATCGAAAAATAACATTACTCTCCGTCCTCACATCGGAGGACAGGGAGCACATGGTCGAAAAGAGCGGCGTCTTGTGGTGTGCCTGGTGTTGGGGAAGGGAGAGAGGGTATGTTAAGGGGTGGAGGCGGCTAGGGTTTAGCCTTGGTGTGGGTGAAAGAGGAGAGAGAGGGTAGAGATTATGAGAGAAAATGTTAGATTCACGTGTGACATGCTCGTTCAAAACGTCGTGAACCTATGAGGAAAAAATAAATAAAAAACCTCATGCATCAACGTTAACCATTAAATCGGACTTGCTTCTCTCACGTCCCAAAATTCTCACTTCTCTCTAACACATCTCCAACTCCAAACCCTAGCTGCCGCCTCCCACCCCTCCAAACAACCGCCCCATCCCTCCTCTCTCCTGCCCCGCTTCCATTAATGGAGGTTGGGGGAGCTCTATCCTTTTTTTTGTTTTATATATAAAATAAATTGGTTTTTAACTCCCCTCTGTTGCCGCCCACCGCCTCGCCGATACCCCGTAGTCGTCACAACCCCCACCGACGTTCACCCACGGATCTCCCGAGTAGGGAGTTCGTGTCTCTATGTCCTTTGATCCGGGAGTTCTTGTCTCCCCTGTTGGGAGATTCTTTCTCCAAAACTCTATCTGAAGAAGGCGAGATCCTTGTAATCGAAGATTGGAGAAAGTGAAAAGTATCATAAATTTAACTTAATAACTATTTTCATGATAGGTTCTTTAGTTCTTCGTGTTCAAAACCGCATTTCTCGTCTTCCATCGGTTTTTTTTTTCTTTTTTTATTACTTGGTTGTTTCATGCTCATATGTGAGCATTTGTTTATCTACTGGAATTGATGTTATCTGAGAGACATGTTGAGCTATTTAGTGCGTGTACTTTTGTCAATGAAATTCACGTTATCATTTCGAAAAAAACTTTAACCATTAAATCAAATGACATTGTTGGCTATATTTTTCTCTCATCCTTACTATGTTATTTTGTATTACAACTCTTCACGGTAAATTGAAAGTACTTCATATTCCTTTTGGGGGGAAAATTAGTGCTCTTCAAGTTCAGCCATGTCATCAATTTGCCCAATTATTTCATGGCTACTTCCACAAACCAAACTGGAATTTGATATCGGAGTACTAGTACAGAATGTGAACATAACTAGTATATCAGAAGATGATTCATCGCCTAGCAACTCCTCCCACCGAATAGGTTTTGTTATTTTCCTTTTCTCTTACTTTTTAATTTGTTTTTTCTTCGGGACGCTTAGATTGTTAATTCTCATTCCATAGCCGTTCTAAGTGTAATTTTGTTTTTTTTTTTAAGCAAGGAACCGTTCTGATGACGACGAGATAGACCATTCTGTAAAGCCTGAATTTTACGACCTTAATCTTGATGATGAATGAATTGTGGGCTCACAGGCAAAGAAGAGGGCATTGCTTCTCACTCTTTGTATAGATTGTCAAAGGTAATTTTGAAATTAGCTCAATTATAATGTGTGAAAGTGTTTGAGTTTTCTGCTCCGTAAAATTTGCATCATGTCATGGTAGAAACCATAATAATGGCAATTGCGGTACAATTTTAGCTGTTTGCGAATAGCCAATTGGACTTTATTTCTAATTGATGCAATTGTTTTGGTTTTTTCAAAAGAATTGATTTTAGGGCATGTTGATAGGAAATATACTATTGTTGCACGAACAATGTGGGGAAATGCATGTCAAGTAGCTTAGCTGCTAGTGATGAGATAAACTAGGCATCATTTGTGATGTACTGAAACTGAGTAGTTGATGTTGGACGCGCTAATCCGTAGACAAAGTGTACCGCAATCTTGCTTTTTTTTTCATGGTAATACATTGAAAAGAACAAGAACTTACTGAAATAGCATGGTATATAAAAATTTGGAGTTTTTGAGCTTTGACTAGTGTGGATGAAAACATCTTACATGGAGTGACAAATGCAACTAAAGGTGCATTTTCTTGCATCATACACATAGATTACTGCAATGCGTGATATAAGATCTGTGCGCAAAATATCATTGCTTGGAAAATTGTATGGCTATCATTTATGAACAGCAAAATGAAAGGAAGATATCGGAGAAACTCCTAGCGAAAAAAAAAAAGATGACTTCTTCACCCTTGATTTTCTCTTGGTAGTATATAGTAGAAACCTTCAGAATATTCTATGATGACTTCAGAATCAGATTATGCCATAATTGTTAATTCTTGAGCTTGAGCAGTCATAAAGGGAATATTGGTAGCGTTGAGCTTAAATATATTGGAAGTGACTTGTATCTGTTATACAATATACTACTGCTTGCTTCATGTACATTACTTGTTAGATTTCCCATTTCCTTTTCAATTAGACGAGGACGACTTTCATCGGTATCCAGTATAAATTATATGAACTTTTCACTCATTAAAACTTGTAGAACTTAAAATAGTACATGTTTTTACTACTAATGAGAAAGCCTTTGTCTACATGTCTGAGATTTACTTCCAAGTATCTTGTGCAACTATTGAATTCTTGCAGGCATGAAAAATACGTGACCAAGTACATTGCAATGATTGTGGTCAATTGCAAGATAACTAAAGAATTGCCATCAACGGGGAGTAAGCGTTGTTGGGTCCAGCCACATGCGGCCGCCCACAAACAAATAATATTATAATATAAAAAGAAAATAATATTATATTATAATATTATTTTAATGAACGGTTCGTATTGAAGGGCGACGCGGCGGATTCCTGTCCACCGGTTTTGAGCGGTCCAGAAGAGCTGAAGACATCTATAAATAGGCTGAGGATTCTTCAGTTATTATTATCCCAAATCAAGTGAAGATATCCATTGAGAGAGAAATAGTGAGAGGTAAAAATACTTATCCACCTTCGGGTGGATAAGGGTGAGAGCGGGTGTTGTTTTACTGGGGTAATTTGAGAGGTGGTACAAAAATATTACCCGAGTGGGTAAGGGGTCTCGGGTTTGGGTTTAAACACGAGCGTTATTTTGTACGGTGTAATTTTCTCAATATAGTAAAACTGAAGCTCTCCGTGGAGGTAGGCGGTATTGGCCGAACCACGTAAAATCTCGTGTTCTCTCTCGGTGTCATTTCGGCTTTTATAATGTTCCGATAAATTATCGCGGGGTCCAAATACAACCACCGCAGGGCCCGAATTATTTTATTGGCGCGTTTTCCCCAACAAGTGGTATCAGAGCCTTGCCCTGCTGGTATTCTGAGTATGCTCTGTGGTTGCAGCTGTGTCTGATCTTCCACACCAGAAAAGATATCAAAAGGGTTTAGCGGTCCGGGGGAGCCAATATCAGAGCGATTGTTCAACGAGGTGATGCCTTGTGCTGACGGTGTGTTCCGTTCGTGAGAAACAGCGGTACAAGATGGGATATCGTTGATGGGATGCTCGGTGTCGGGCGGAGCTTGTGCGGCGGTGGAAGTTTTGGCAAGTTGTGGCAATAGTACTGTGTAAGCAAGTTCTGTCTAGGTGACTGGTGCATAAGTGGGACCGGTGTGACCCCACCAGATCTTCCTGGGAACTTACTTAGAAGGATAATTCTGTCTAGGAGGCAGGTCGCTAGCCTTTCCTGGGAATTATCTGATCAGTACTATTTAGGCCGGGGCTGTTGAATCTCTGCAAGGATAATAGCGACGGATAACAGCACTAAAGGGCGACAATTTGATGGTACGGGAGGTTTCGCTCTGCGGCAGAGAAGAGTGAAGGATGTGCTCGTTCAACAAAGCTTGGCGAATAGCTTTGGAGGGAGACGAGGGAAAGCCGGGGAAAATGACTCGGAGGATTTGGGGTCAAGATGTGTCGGAGAGGAAGAAGTAAGGCCCTTTTACTTCTTACCTCGCTTCCTGATTCGGGTGATAATTTGGTTACAACCATCTGGTACGGAAAAGAGCCGGTGAAGGCGGTAGATGGTGGAGTCAACTCTTTTGAAGCGTGAAAAGAGAAGACGGCCAGTTTATGGTGATAGTCGGGTGTTGGCAATACAAGGAGCGAATCGTAGAGGAAAGTGATACGCCAGGGGATTTGGGGACTGCAGCAGGTTCAAATCCAGGTGGCGGGAAGGGCATGTGATGCTACAAAGGTGGTGAGCCGGGACACATCGGGAGAAATGGTCCGACTTGGAGGAAGAAGGACAGACGGCTAGGAAAATTTCACAACAGAGGTAGCACACGGTTCATCTTGGAGACGTTCTCACAGTCTCTAATGATGGCGCTCGTTCTCAGAAAGAAGGATATTATATATGGGTTTGCTCCAAGAGGATATTTTGATGCGTTCCGGGAATACGAACAGGTTTTTTCGATCTCCATGGGCCGATGGATATCGTTGTGTTGTTCATGGTGTTGGAACGGTGAAGATCAAAATGGTTGAAGGAGCGGTGCGCATTTTTGGTGGTGTGACGTTGTCCCAAAGTTGCGTGGAATTTAATATCCTTGAGCCAGACAGATTCCAAGGGCTATGGGGTTTCATAGCAGGGGGAGTCTGGAAAATCACACATGGCGGAAATGGTCCTACCAAAGGGAGAAGAGCGAGGAAGTTTGTATCGTCTGGACGTGAGTATGGTATACAATACTCAGACTTCGATGGGTTCACAGAAATCGCGCGCGCGTGGGGCAGACGATGGTGAGAAGGGAAATCTTGTTGGGGAAGGGGTTGCATCGAAGTCCCTCTTCGGGAGTCGACGGGTATAGTCGGCTGGCAGTTGCACATATGATTGGCCGTTGAGTGAATCAAGTGAGGTGGGACCGAAATTCTTGATTCGGATTATGTGTAGCTGGTACAAGGAAGGCCAATGGACGTTCGTGGTACTTACGAGCGAGAAACTCTCATTATAGTCAGACTCGCTGGATGGATGCTTGACGGTGCTGAAGACGATGGTCAGGAAGGTGTCGAGTGAGGCTGGAGGGGGAGAATTGTTGGGTCCAGCCACATGCGGCCGCCCACAAACAAATAATATTATAATATAAAAAGAAAATAATATTATATTATAATATTATTTTAATGAACGGTTCGTATTGAAGGGCGACGCGGCGGATTCCTGTCCACCGGTTTTGAGCGGTCCAGAAGAGCTGAAGACATCTATAAATAGGCTGAGGATTCTTCAGTTATTATTATCCCAAATCAAGTGAAGATATCCATTGAGAGAGAAATAGTGAGAGGTAAAAATACTTATCCACCTTCGGGTGGATAAGGGTGAGAGCGGGTGTTGTTTTACTGGGGTAATTTGAGAGATGGTACAAAAATATTACCCGAGTGGGTAAGGGGTCTCGGGTTTGGGTTTAAACACGAGCGTTATTTTGTACGGTGTAATTTTCTCAATATAGTAAAACTGGAGCTCTCCGTGGAGGTAGGCGGTATTGGCCGAACCACGTAAAATCTCGTGTTCTCTCTCGGTGTCATTTCGGCTTTTATAATGTTCCGATAAATTGTCGCGGGGTCCAAATACAACCACCGCAGGGCCCGAATTATTTTATTGGCGCGTTTTCCCCAACAGGCGTAAATGGAACAGAAAACCTCATACCGTTGGTGAGGACAAAGCGTACCTTGTTTTTGAACGTTCTCCGGAGGAAGGTGTGGTTGAAGATCAAGGTGTGGTTGCATGTGGAAGACAAAGTGAAACCTTAATTGAAGATCAAGGTGTGGTTGCATGTTTGCTTTTACTGAGGTCTCATTTTCTTCCCATGTATTGTACTGCATGGAGTTTCTGCTTTACTATTTATTCAAATGTCCTAAAATTTAATTTTAAGTGTGTTTATTAATTGTAGGGAAAATGATTTGACAAATTTACTTGTGAAGCATGCCATGTGATCATTTGATTAAAAGTAAATCGAAGAAGGAAAGTTTTGGCTCTTGGATGAGAATGGATATAAGACTCATGGCCTAGTGGCTTTCAACAACGGTTTCCTTCCCATTCATGTATTTTATTTTTCATCTTGCTTTTTATATGCATTAATCAGTGTTCTATTGTAGAAAATATGATGCAAAACAATCCATGTTGTTTGTTCTGTTTTTTTTTTCTTTTTTAGTTCTCGATTATCCAGGTTTGTTAGCTTTTGTCTCCTCGTATAAAAATTGTTCCTATCATTAGAGGGAGTGTTATTCCCAAAGGAAGACACGATGTTGAAAATAAAGATTATTGTACTCAGCGCTCCAGAGTCATTATTATGTAATTTTAGACTGATTTGTAGTAAAACTTCTTTAGTTTTTATGCTTAAAATTTGAATTTTGTTTTCTTTTTGTCTTGTTTTTCTTTTTACTTTTGTGTCTATTTCTCACTTGATGAGAGCTTTTTTCCTTTTACAGGATCGAATGTTACTAAAAGATGTATGTGTTTAGCCCATGATAATTTTATTTTCACTAATGAAACTTTTCTTATGAAAAAGTTCTAGAGAATTAGAAGAACGGACAATAAAATAAACGTGTACCCGACCCGAACTCTTGGTTTATGAGAAGTATCAATACTCACATATTTTATCTTAAAAAAAACATCCACACCTTTTAAATTGAATAAATCGCAAAAGTAGTATTTAACCAAATGTAATTTTAAAAAATAGCCATTGTGTATATTGTGTCAAAAAATATACATTCTTTTATTTTCTTTTCTTTTCCTTCATTAATTTTATAAATGTGCAAAAAATTTGTCAAATGAATCTACATCCTTTTATTTTATTTTCTTTTTCTTAATTGATTTTATATTGTTCATAGGGTGTTCATTCAATAAAAACGATCACCGAACCAAAATTTAGGTTCGAAAATTTCGAAGCCGATTACTGTTTTTTTTTTTGTTTGAATACCGGTTTAACCAAAAACAGAATTTTTTAAAGAAAATAAACAAATAATAATTTTAATATTATTTATAAGGATATAGAGACATTAAATCATATATATTATTATATACCATTTAAAACAAAAAAAAAAAACTAAAAGTTCAATTTTTGGCTCGGTTTAACGGTTATTAAAAAAAATGAGAAACTAAATCGGTTCGATATTCGGTACGATCTAAAACGATTTCGGGTTTCCCTTTGGCCGGCTAAAAAGAACTATGAAACACTATATGTGCATAAATTAAAGACAAATAAGATCCACACAAATTCAAAAGAAGTAGAACACACGAGCCATTCATATAGCGCACAATTTGAAAATTTGCAACCAGAGTAATCACCACATTAATTGTATTATCGGCACCTTCGTGGACTTATAGTTTCTACCACATTCGTGAACTTAGAGTTTCCGCGGTTCGATTTCAACACCTCCTCGGGACATGTAATTTTCAGCCAACTTTCGTGGACTTAGAAGCTCCTAGGGATTTTTTACGCAAAATCCTCTTCCAATTTATTTCTCGAGCATTGCTCTTCCAACCAAGCTCATCGAGCATGTTTATCCGAAATTCTCCGCTAACCGAGATCCTCACCGGACGCCTCACCATCATAGGATTTAAAGTTTCATACTAATTTCATAAGTAAAAAACTCTTGTATGGATAATACTTCCTTTAAGTAATTAGTGCTCCAATATGTACTCTTTATGTTGCCCCTCGATATCAATCAATGTGACGCCTTGGGGTATTATTCTCTCTTTGCAAAGGACTTTCCGAGAGATATTTGCCCCTGTAGCTAGGCGATGGCGCTTGAGATTCGAACACGACATGAGCATGGGTGAGCTCCTTCGTTCCTTCTACACCCTATTTGTCTGGCAAGCTCACAAACAAACATTGGAAGGGTGTCTGTGTTAGGAAAAATTCATGATTTGTATGACCGGATATTCTCTAGAATCGTGTTTTAGAATCACTTTCCAAAGACAATATCCGTACCCTATACGAGTTTCACAAATTTTATCCCGGGATGAGCTAGAGATTTTTCACAGAATCGTTTGTGAGTTCAATGTCGTTCTGTTGTATGCCTCGCCACTTATTTATAACACAAGATTCGACCAGCTGTGTCCATTCGTCAGTGGACACAACACTTTTAAGGTTGGTATCTGTTTTTACCAACAGATACCACCTTTTCGAACATACATACCGTTTAGGGTTGCAAACCCTTTCGGGTGCATGCAGTTTCGGGTGGGTGCATGCTGTGAGGGTGGTGCCCCTTCGGTCCGCGGCGCTGCCCCTTGACCCCGCAGGGGCGCATCCCCCTTTACCCCCGCTTGGTTTTGGGTTTCGAAATAAACATTTTCCGAGCGTGCACTCCGCACCTCCTGACTCGTATATGATTTATTTCCAATTACACTTTTTGAGATAGAATGATACTTTTGTTATTTTCATTTCGTTTAAGAAAGAGAGGAAATACGTTAGACATAAAAAGTGTAGCAAGTGGAGGGCATACTTGGAATGAAGCCACTACCTACCTATATATAAGGAAGATGTCATAAAGGAGGAGTCATGCTTGACTTTAAATGCGAAATTTAAACCACCTCTAAGTGCCTCATTACTCTCCATGAAGGGGTCATCAAAGCATTGTTCTTGATGAGGCCCTTTAAGTCCCTCCACGATGGAGTCATTTAGCCCCTCCATGAGGGGATGTTTGTGAAGCATCCGTATCTGATGACGTCGGTTCCATAACTTGTTGGTTTTCATGAGAATTGCAACCGATAGTTTCATTTAATGCCATTCATTTGCTTCCTCGTGAAATGTCACGAGTAACCCCTACGTGGGTATATTCCGAGAAGTGTCATGGTGCTTCCAGGGAGTTCTCTCTCTGCCTTTCTATTCACTGTGTCCGTCCAAATCATATATTTTACCGTACCAAAAAATTTTGAAGGCAACAATTATTATTATTATGCACGAAATATGAGTCGTTTTAGGATGAAAATTTTATAAATTAGGAAAAATAGTCCAAGTAATTTAATTATACATTCCACTAGAAAGATATGGAGAGAGAAGAGAGTAAGGACTAGAGAAGCAGGAGAGTCCAAGACCATATAACTATTTTCGCTATTATTCCATCCATGAAAAAGAATAGAATTTAATTAAATATTTAAAATTGATTTCGTTTGGTTCCCAATTTTTTTTGAAAAAATCGAGTGGAGCCCCAACTCCAAGGCTGTATGGAAACGTCCATAGACAAATCACCCAACGTACACCAAAAAGGCATAATAGTAAAGACTGGGAAGAAAAAAAAAATTAAAATAATAACCAAAGCGAAAAAGCAGACTGACATTGCTTACTTTTCTTCCTTAAAGATTCATATTTATTCTCATTTAAATCGTTTGAGGTTTTTAATTGCTAGATTTCCTCGATTGTCCTTTTTTTCCCCGGTAACGCATGTATTGACGCTCCGGGCTGATCCATTTAGTTATCGACCGCTCGATCCTTCTTTTGTCGATTTGAAGCAGCAGCGGCAAATTTTCAAATCGTGCTGTGTTATTTAATATTGATAAGTCGTTTTTACTTGGTCTGTTGCATCGGTCAAAAGAGCTGTCTTTTTGTGAACGAGGTACCTATTGAGGGGTCTCCGTCGAGCCATTGAAGTCAAAGAATCCCAGGACTAGGAAGAAAAAGTGCTCATTTCTATTTATCTTTTTTCTTTGTGTTGTTGTTCTCCGCCTTTGGTGGGATTTGAAGATCTTGTGTGGCTTGAGCATCCGCTGAATTCGCAATTTATTGAGCGCTCGTGTTTGAGGAGTCTATTGGTGAAGAAGCTTACGGCTTGGGAAAGTCTGATATTTCTGGAATAAAATTTAAGTTTTTAGGGTTTGATTTGAGGATTGCTATTTAATGGGATTTGGGATTTACTTTTATTGAGATGTTTAACGGTGTGACTGGTTAGCGAAGGGTCGCTTGCTGTTTTTTGTGGGTAACGTTATGGACCCCTCCATTAGCGTTTGGCAGCAACGTGAGTGGGCCTTCTGAGGTAAAGCTTGGTATACTTTTGAAAGAGCAAAGGGGAAGGAAAAAGGTCTCCTTTTGATCCAATTATAGTATTATTGAGTGCAACTCATTGAATCGGAGGAAGATTTCGGGGTTTATTTTCTTTTCTCGTGTAGAATGTCACAGGAGAAAATTCAGGGAAAGCCCTCTTTTCAAGCCATAAAATCCTTGCCTGGGAATTTTAGATTCAACGGCGGTGATAGGATATCGGAGAATGTTGAATTGTCCGTTATTTCAGACAACGATGACTCATCACCGTATAGTAGTTTGGACATGTCTTCGAAAAACGTTGCTTCCTTGCACGAAGATGTTGATGTTGCTAAGGATGTAAGTACACCTCGACGATCACCTAGAGAGTTGCATGATGACTCTAGGTGGAGCGACACCACGCCTCACGCCTCAAAGAAGGTAATCAGTTTTCATTTCCCTTATTACGTAGTTCGTTCCACAGTTGTCACTTTTACATTACTGTGATGCGATTCCCTTTCATGTTGCCTATTTTTGCTTTATTATTCTTTGAATGAGGAGACAAGTAGGGGGAAAGGAAAATAGGCATGATTAGTAGAAAGAAGTTGATGGTTGTTAATGTACTTAAGATTTTCTCCCTTGATCGGCGTTCTCTTGTATTTCCATCGGTGAAACGATGTTTGGATAATATTTAGACTAGATATGGAAAAACTCATCCTTGGTGTTTCTATGCCCCTTGACCTCTATATGTTTGATTGCCATAAATTATATTTGGTAATTGCTTATTTTTATGCCCTCTCAGAAGCTTCAGTCATGGTATCAACTTCCTGATGGAAATTGGGAGCTGGCAACGATTCTTCGGGTTTCTGGAAACGAATCCTTGATATCATTTGCCGAGGGAAAGGTAATTTTTTTTGCTATCGACATCGTTTGCAGAAGCAATTATTTGAAAGTTTCTTCATTAAATAATTTCTGCTTGTAGGTTTTGAAGGTTGATTCAGATACTTTGGTGCCTTCAAATCCCGATATACTCGATGGTGTAGATGATCTTATGCAACTAAGCTACTTAAATGAGCCATCAGTATTGTACAATTTAGAGTACAGATACGATCGAGATATGATTTACGTGAGTGGTCTTTTTAAGTTGAAAGTTTTAGTTCAGCTTCCTAATTTGGAGAATTTCCCTAATACCTCGTGTCTCACATTCTGTTCAATTCAGACAAAAGCAGGCCCTGTTTTGGTTGCTGTTAATCCATTTAAGAAAGTTCCATTGTATGGAAGTGATTATATCGAAGCATATAGGCGAAAATCCTTGGATAACCCGCACGTGTATGCTATTACTGATACAGCCATGCGTGAAATGATCAGAGGTAATTTAAGTCATTAAATGATAAATCAACTGCATGAAATTTCCGACGAGAGATTATGGGAACTTGATGATGCT
Source organism: Linderniella brevidens (assembly GCA_004919715.1). Taxonomy (NCBI): domain Eukaryota; kingdom Viridiplantae; phylum Streptophyta; class Magnoliopsida; order Lamiales; family Linderniaceae; genus Linderniella; species Linderniella brevidens. The sequence continues at coordinate 3,839,219 of SWDC01000151.1, forward strand.
AACGTTAATATTTGTTTTTTATTTTGTCTTCAGATGAAGTCAATCAATCGATCATTATAAGGTCAGCTGTTAGTCAATACTTCACTATCTACCCTTTCTTTTCTGCGCAGTAATGATTATATATTTATGTATGCATGCTTATTTTTCAATGCAAATAAATCAGTAATTCTACCACGAGATTACAGTGTCGTTTTCTCTCTCACTTTCCAGTGCATCTTATTACCTGCATCATCACCTTGATTATTTAAGGCATCATCAAAATTTTTGTTACACCAATTAAATTTTTTCAATTCAGTGGTTGTTTTCTCTTTAGTTTGATTGTGGCACTCATCTTTTTTCTGCAGTGGGGAAAGTGGAGCGGGGAAAACTGAGACAGCAAAGATAGCAATGCAATATCTGGCTACCTTTGGAGGTGGCAGTGGAATAGAGTACGAGATATTGAAAACGAATCCGATTTTAGAAGCTTTTGGTAATGCCAAAACGTTGAGAAATGACAACTCAAGTCGCTTTGTAAGTTTCTTACGCATAAGATTCTTACAAATAAATGTTGACCCGCTTGTTACGTCACTGCAATATTTGTATGGATGTGGATATGTGATATTTTTCTGCTTGTATAATCAAGTGATGTGACTTATGTGCAGGGAAAGCTAATTGAAATTCACTTCAGCGAGACTGGAAAAATATCGGGTGCTAAAATCCAAACTTGTAAGGTCCCATATAGCAAAGTTTAGCTAACTTGTTCTAACTGAAAACTATAGATTCTGATCATAATTTCTTCTCTATTTCTGTTCCATTCTTGCATTGGCGCTGTTGGTATCGGAGTAGTTTTATTGGAAAAGGTATCAATTTATATACTTATTTTTTTAAATCTTCAATACAGTTATTTTATTGGTTAACGGAAAACTTCCACTCATTCCATTTCCGTGAACAGTCCAGGGTTGTTCAGTGTTCAGAGGGAGAAAGATCGTATCATATTTTTTATCAACTTTGTGCTGGAGCTCCACCGAGCCTTAGAGGTATCCCATATATATTTCAGCCTTTAATTAGAAAAGCAGTATTGGAATATTTCCCTGTTAATATGTCATCCATTGTGATCTATTACCTCTTCGCTTGTGCAGAAAAATTGAATCTAAGGGATGTCGAAGAGTTCAATTATCTGAAGAATAGCAACTGCTACACAATTTCTGGGGTTGATGATGCCGAACAATTCTGTATAGTCAGAGTAGGTCTCTTTATCAAATCTTAAATTTTTTTTAGCCTGTTTTTAAACTTCCTACTTCTTATGCTATAAATCTTTTATTTAACGCAGGAAGCCCTGGATATTGTTCATGTGAAAAAAGAAGACCAGGGTAGTGTTTTTGCTATGCTTGCAGCAGTGTTGTGGCTCGGTAATGTATCATTTACGGTGGTTGATGGTGAAAATCATGTAGAACCAGTGGTTGATGAAGGTGAGAATAAATAATAACTCCATGAATGTGTAGGCATACAATCAAGTTGCTACTCTTAGCTTTGCTAAAAAAATTTGATATCTACGCCTGCATTGCAAATAATAAACTTTTGCTGATTTTCAGCCATGTGAAACCTTTGTTGAAGTGGATAACAAATAGGAGGTCAATTTATAGCCATTGTTGTCCTTGTTCTTAAAACTTCAAAACCATGTATGAAAGGCGTGTTATCGCAATGGCATTTGTGTTTGTATCAGTATGATTGCTAAGAATTTTGGCATTCTGAGTTTGTACTAAATGCTTTTATTTTTATCTTCAATTTCTTTCAAAAGTATAGCAGGCTAATACTTTGCTGAAGCGCGCACACAGACATTGATGTATCATTGAAATATATATATAATACATATATATGATCGAAATAATAACCAATAATGGGACTGTCTAGATGTTTTTAATCAAAACTTACATTTATGCATTATATGTCCAATCTGCAGCTCTAAACAATGTTGGTAATCTCATCGGATGCAATGTTGGTCAATTAAAGCAAGCTTTATCAACTCGACAAATGAGAGTAGGCAAAAGAAATGACACAATCATTCAAAAGCTTTCTCTAGCTCAGGTAAAACTTCTTTCCAGTCGATATTGATAACAAAGATCACTTTTGGATCTTTAAATGTGACATCCCCTCATGGTTATCTTATTTTCCTATATGATATTTTCATTCTTTTATTAATCTTTCAGGCGATGGATACAAGAGATGCACTTGCTAAATCAATTTACTCATGCTTGTTCGACTGGCTTGTTGAGCAAATCAACAAGTCACTAGCAGTAGGAAAAAGGCGAACCGGGCGATCAATCAGTATTCTCGACATTTATGGTTTTGAGTCATTTGAGGTCCGTGCCTTTTTTGTGGTTTACTCTTAACATTTTATCATGTTTTGCTTTTGTTGTTGTGTTATCACTTATTTCTTTTGTCCAGAGAAATAGTTTCGAGCAATTCTGCATCAATTATGCCAATGAAAGATTGCAGCAACACTTCAACCGTCACTTGTTCAAATTGGAACAGGAGGTAACCATATTTCACTCACATCTTCTGTTCAGTTTATTATATCTGCTGATATAATTTATATTTATTATTTTTAAATTTGTGCTTGATTTGAAGTAGTGTTATCCCAATATGGTATTTAGAATTTGTGGGAGTAAAGTAACTCATCCGTTATACAACTTTGAGGTTACAGATGCCACTAGAGTTTTCCTCATAAAGTGCTTGGCAATTGCAAGTATAGTTTGTTGTGAAGCTTTCTTTGGAGCCAATAAATGGTCCATTGGATTTTGCAGACATTTTTAATTGAAACTGTCTTTTGTGGAAAAGAATGCTATAAGAAAAAGGATGCGCTGAGAGTGTTACAATAGAAGGAGATCTAGTAAATCATCATTGTTTGGCACACATTTTCTCTAAGTGATTACCTGAACTTTTATTAGATTATTGCTTTTCCTTATTTTTTGGTAGATCGTGAATTATTTAAGAAGGGAAATACCTTTGTATTCACAATGGGATTTGATTAGTGAGAAATGGACAACAACTCATCCGTGTAAGGCAAAAGTTTTTCCATTGTAAGTTGTAATCTACCGGTAACTCTACGATCGCTCCATTGGTTGAATATAAAGAACACTAACTTTTACATTCAAGATTAAATTTGATTATCGGAAAGAAAATGACAAGAGCTCGTCTCTTGTAGGGCTAGAATTGATCTCGTTAAATCTATTAGTATTGCTATTAGAATTGTTCTTGTTGACATCAGTTATAAAATGTCTGTGATTCATTGAGATGCCATAGAAAGTCTTATCAAGCTATAATAAACCAAATTGATTGTCCACTATTTTGTTAGTCCCAACAGATTTATGTTTCGTTTTCGGTATATATTGTGTAGGAATACGTTCAAGATGGCATTGACTGGGCTAAAGTTGACTTCGAAGACAACCAAGGCTGTCTTAATCTCTTTGAGAAGGTATCTAGCATAAACGACACGTCATCACTTTTTCTGTGTATATCCACTATCTTTTCGAAATGTTCATGATCTAGTGAGATTAATTACGGTTATTTTGTGCAGTGTCTTATAAACTCACAATATGTCTGTTATACGCAGAAACCATTGGGTCTATTGTCCCTGTTGGATGAGGAATCAACTTTTCCAAATGGCACTGACTTGAGCTTTGCCGATAAGCTCAAACAACATTTGAAAACGAACCCTTGCTTTCGAGGAGAAAGAGAAAAAGCGTTTACTGTATCCCATTACGCCGGAGAGGTATTATTTCACACTGTTACTCTGACTCAATCTTTCAACCCAAATCCCATTTGATTTTCTGTTTTTGTTTAAAGTATATGCTTGGTGGAGTCTTTTACCATGTCCCTTGATCTTTAGGTTACATACGACACGAGTGGGTTTCTGGAGAAGAATCGAGATTTGCTTTATTTGGATTCCATTGAACTTCTTTCCTCTTGCGCATGCGACCTTCCTCGCGCATTCGCAGCCACCATGCTTATTCAATCTGAGAAGCCTGTTGTTGGTCCCTTGCATAAATCTGGTGGAGCAGATTCTCAAAAATTAAGTGTTGCTACAAAATTCAAGGTAAAATTTCAAGTGACGGGGTCATAAGGTTGCAGTATTCATTTGCTTGTATCTCATCATATAGACATGATGTTCCCTGTTATTATATCCAAATTATAGATGAGTCTTCAAATAGCCATGGACACCAACAGTGTTGGATCATGGGAAGAGATGAAAAATGAATTTGTTTTTATTTACATTTGCTAGATAAAAAAGTAGTCTTTGTTATGCGGGCGATGTTCGAATGGCCAATCTGCAATGACCATAGAGAATGGATATGATTAGTTACAGTGTAGCTTATTTTTCAATGTTGGGATAAAACCACTTTTGGTCCCCGATGTTTACCCTATGGGCAATTTAGTCCCCGATGTTTTCGCTTGCCACATTTAGTCCCCATTTTTGTCCGATTTGAACCAATTTTGGTCCGTTGGTTAGATTAAACGTTGATTTGGACAGAATATGTCATGTGAGTTGCACGTGATATCTTACAATTCCCCAAAATACTGTTTGTCCGTTCATCGTAAATTGTCATAAATTTGTGTCCTTCATCCGAGCCCTAAAAATCAACAAAACAAAAATCTAGACTGTGAGATGAAGGAGACATAGTTAGGGGATTTTAAGATGAACGGACGTATAAACGGTATTATGGGGGATTATAATATATTACGGGTGACTCGCATGACAAATTTCGTCCAAATTGATGTTTAATCTAATGGAGTGACCAAAATCGGTTCAAATCGGACAATTACGTGGACTAAATGTGGCAAATGGAAACATTGGGGACCAAATAACCCATACGATAAACATCGGGGACCAAAAGTCGTTTTCTCCTTTCAATGTTCTTGTTGTTGTGTTTTGATTGCAGTGGTATTTCTTATTATGATGACAGGGGCAACTTTTCCAACTAATGCAATGGCTAGAAAACACAACGCCGCATTTTATTCGCTGCATAAAGCCCAACAACTTCCAAGGTCCCGGTAATTACAATCAAGGCCTAGTGCTGCAACAGCTACGGTGTTGTGGAGTCCTCGAAGTTGTAAGAATATCCAGATCGGGTTTTCCTACAAGGATGACTCATCAGAAGTTTGCGAGAAGGTAATAAATAATAATCTTTTGATGAACTTAAACTTAGTTTTTTTGTCCTTCGATCTGCAATTAAGCAACTAGCTTCTCCTATCAGGTACGGTTTTCTTCTCCTGGAGCATCTTGCATCTCAAGATCCTCTCAGTGTTTCGGTGGGAATTCTTCATCAGTTCAATATAATGCCAGAGATGTATCAAGTTGGATACACTAAGCTGTTTTTCCGAGCTGGGCAGGTAAAATTTGTACTTCTGTTTTTTTATTTTTTTGCGTAAGATAAGATCTGGTGTACTTACTAAAGGCTATTCAGTTGTATGATGGCTATGCATATACTTTAAATTTAGGTATAGGCTCTCTCCTTTCCCCTAGAAGTATTCATCTGATAAATATATACATGCAACAAAAATTTCTATTCGGTTGGACCTTAACATAAATGGGAACCTAAAGAGGAATGTGGGATTTTTTTTCTCACGACACAGTCATGCTTTCTCTTTCAACAAGTTACGACGGGGGAAAGTATAGCAGCTTTGATTCATTCTTGTCAATGCTTCATTCAAATAAGGAGTTTGGCAAAATGGTTAATGGAAATAGCTTAAGAACACTAACTAACACGATTGTCCAGTTACGTGTCTTCTAGCCACAGAAATTTCTTTTATCCTATTAAAGTGAGCATGTCATCAACTGAACTCCTATCAGATTTATCTTGGTAATGAAATTCTTGATTTTGTCTAATTTTTTAGATTGGGGTACTTGAAGATACACGGAATCGCACTCTACACGGTATCTTGCGCGTACAGAGCTGCTTTAGAGGTCATCAAGCTCGCAGCTACCTTAGAAATTCCCGCAGAGGGATAACGGCCCTTCAGTCATGTATGTGTTGCACACACATTTTCAAATTGAAATTATATCTCTATGTCTATGTGACAAAATAAAAAAATTGGTGCAGTTATCCGTGCTGAGAAAACTAGAAAAGAGTATTCAATACTATTACAGAGGCATAGAGCAGCTACATCTATTCAGAAGCAAGTCAAAGCAAGGATTGTTCGTAAAAAGTTCAACAGATTATCAGAGGCCTCTATCGTAATTCAATCAGGTACCGTAAAAAGCCAATCTTGGTTCTGTTTCATAGAGTATTATTAAATTGATCCGTTGTGTATCTTCTACAGTAATATTCAATTGTCAATTCGACTGATAACTGTTGAATTTATTTCATCTCCCCATCTTATTATTTCTTCTGCAGTGGTCCGTGGCTGGTTAGTCAGAAGGTGTTCAGGAGACATCGGCTTGCTTCAATTTGGTGGAAGTAAGGTACCCAAAACGTTTACTTACGGTACCAAATTTGCTCTATATATTCCCCGTCGATATTTGCGACCGTTTCACTTCCTTTTTCATCACGTAATTGCAGGTCTAAAGATAAGTAGACATAAAGATGTACATTAGATGAACGGCTTAATTATATTTTTAGTCATATGTACATTAGAGGGGATGGCGTTTTATGGACACACTTAAGTTAAGGGTAGCAATTTTAGTCCTGTAAGTATCAAAGTTGAAGCAATTTAAGGACATTAAGGTTTGGCAACTTTAGTCCTGCATACATCAAAATTGAAGCAATTTTAGAACAGCGAAGCCCGGAAACATAATTTCATGCCGGAATGGCGCCGGAAAAAGCTGACTTGGACTAAATTTGTTTATTCTCTTTCAATAGGCTCAAATCATTAAAAAGAAAAAAAGAAAGCAAAACCATTGTTATTAATTTTTTTTGGTGTCAGGGGTACGAACCCGAGGAGGTCCTCGTGAAATCGTCGTTCCTCGCGGAGCTCCAACGGCGCGTCCTCAGGGCCGAAGCCTCCCTTCGCAAGAGGGAAGAGGAGAACGACTTGCTCCACCAGCGCCTCCACCAGTACGAGAACCGCTGGTCCGAGTACGAAACGAAAATGAAGTCCATGGAGGAAGTGTGGCAAAAGCAGATGCGGTCGCTGCAATCGAGCCTCTCCATCGCGAAGAAGAGCCTCTCATTGGACGACGGCGGGTCCCACCGAGGCTCGGACGCGTCGGTCAATGGGACCGCCGACGAGAGGGAATCCAGCGGGGCCCGCGGCGAGGCGGCGGCCGTCAACGGCCTGAGCGTCATAAGCCGATTGGCGGAGGAGTTCGAGCAGAGGAGCCAAGTTTTCGGGGACGATGCAAAGTTCTTGGTGGAGGTGAAATCGGGGCAGGTGGAGGCTAGCAGCAGCTTGGATCCCGATCAGGAATTTCGGAGGCTGAAGCACATGTTTGAGGCTTGGAAGAAGGATTACGGGTCGAGGCTGAGGGAGACAAAGGTGATCCTTCACAAGCTCGAGGAAGGGAGCTCGGGGGAGAAGGCGAAGAAGAAGTGGTGGGGGAGGATGAATAGTACGAGGATGTACTAAATCCAATGGGCATCTTTCTGAGTGAAGTAACGTTTCATTCAAATGAATTTTATCTGCTATTTATGTATTTGTGTTGACGAATATGTTGTGATTCGTGTCTTACTTGGAGAAATTCCGATGCTTGTGTTGATGATGGCGAGAACGGGGATTTGATTAACGTGCGGTGCAATGCTTCTTCGGCCGTGTCTTGAAAATGCTGTTTTCTGAGTCGGAGGCTGCGTTTGGTACGAGTATTTCGGTTAGGAAAGGAATAGGAAAACGTGTGAAGGTACATCGGTTGCGCTAACTTAGTTTTCCGTCGTACTTTCCATGCTTGGATTCGCTTACAAAACGCAGCCTTAAAGTACTGCAAAGGTTTCTTAGAGTTGCAGGAAACCGATGTGTTAATCGGCTGAGCATTTACATCATGGTTCGTCAGAATGACCTTTCTGTGTTCGATGCGTACTTATTGTTCCGATCGATATCTCGATCGGATCGGTTCTAGAATTGGGATAAATGGCCGAAAAGGCGATATATCGGTACTGACACTGCGAGATTACGTGTCGTAGTCTTAGTGCTAGATATGCGGGACATAGTTATGGATCGTCAAATACGTTAATATGTTAGCACCGGTATGCTATCGGGATCCACTGTTCCACATCTGTTGTGTTCCAATCTTATGTTTCATTCCCCTAGATATTGACACGTGTCCTTCTCATTATTGCATAGAATTCCATGATTATATAATGGTACATGTGTCAAAATATGGGGGAATGGAACGTAAATGGGCATAGAAGATCCAACCGGTCGAGGGTTTGAACATTATTATCGTGTTTTTTTTTTTTTTTATTGATAGCTCATACTGCACAAGTTTCATGCAATGATATCGTCGGGCAACATACAAGGATATCAACCAATTGATTGTCAATTGTCATTGAAGTTCATATCTAATTTCTTATCCACGTCAGGTGATGTGAACATAGAGAAAAATATTATTGTGGACCAAATGTTGATGATTACGTTACGTACCTTCCCATTATTCTACTTTAATCAAGTTTCTAAAAATGAATTAATTGCGGTCAATAAACTAACATTAATGTATATAATGAAACATATTGTAGTTTAGACGAACGACAATAATGGATAATCTTTTGATATTTAGTAATTTAATTGCTCGAGAAACTATATTGATTCTGAAAATAAGTTCATTTCATATATATTTTTATATATATTTAAGAAGGCTAAGTTCACTCCGAAAGAAAAACAAAAAGAAGGCTATATTTGATTTAACATGAATATTTTGAATTTTAATATTTTTAGAAAGGCATGATGCTTGCTTTTGTAGATACGTGTACATGGAACATCATGAACATTGTGTTAATATATAATAAAAATATTTATATATTGAACATATTCAAGGCATCTTTAACATTATATGTACTGTCAAATAATAAAAATAATTTGAAACAATCAAGGCTTACCACTAAGGAATTGACATGTATAAAAAGTCATCATTTATTCGATAATGTTGAGATTATTGTCCCACATCGGGAAATTAACTTCACTCAACTCAATATATTAATCAAAGAGGTCACACCTCCTAACACTAATTGGTTTTAGGAAGGAACCCTCAATTTAACATATAACCAACTTGTCGAACTGTAGAGGAAGCTTTTCATGCGGCTCGGGTTGCAAGTGCAGCAGCGGCTGCAGGTGTAGACTTTATGGATTGATATGTCATTATCTTAAATTTCCAAGGTAGATTAGAAAATTCTAATTTCATTTATTTTTTCAAAATTATGAAGCTGTGAGATGTACCCGGACTTGGAGAAGAGCCCGACGACGACCATCACCATCATCGAAGGGGTCGCACCATTGAAGACGTACGTGACAGCTAATCAGATTCAAAAGATTCAATTTTTATTTATTTTTTTAATTACCCACAAATAATTTAGTAACAATATTACATTTAATTTATTAATTAGATATGCTGAAGTAAGTGAGACGAGCTTCGGAGCCGCCGAAGGTGGAAATGGCTGCAAGTGTGGAGCCAACCGCACTTGCGATCCTTGCAAGTGCTGAAGCCCGAAGATCGTCGAGCTATTGTAATTTGTACTAATGTAATTTGTAGTAATGTAATTTATGGATCATAACATCATTAAATGATGAAATAAAACGGAGCCTTCGGTCGATGTCATGCGTTGTTGGGCTACAATGGTGTTTGTAATGTGATGGTGTGTGTGGTTATGCTGGTAATTGCTGCTATATATATTTTTATGAAACAACTGTTATCTTGTTAAGACACTTTTGGTTACGGTTACAAATCTTCGGCTTTTTTAATTAAATACTGTTTTATTAATTTATTAATAAAATAATGCAGTTTTTGAAAGTATTAACAAAATAGGACAAATTAGGGGTAAGCGCGACGTCGCACCCAATTGATGCGACGTCGCATCCATTGGATGCGATGGTTTTGGCCGATATTTTTAACCAGTCAAAGTAAGCTTTGTGAACGTCATGTGTAATAGTATTTTAATAGCATATCTGACCAACTGTCCTCTAATGTTTATTTTTTACTTTATTTTCTAATTTTTTAATTATACATTCAACTAAATCATAAAATCATTATTACTTCACGTAATTTATATGATAAAAATAAATAAACACACCTAATTTATTGTTTGTTTCATGACGATCAAAACGATATCAATATCTACATTTTTATTGAATAAGTATGTACCTATATATTTTATTACACTTAGGTACCCACTTGACCGAGAGTATAATTTTATCCTCATTCATATATATTTTTATATGTATATTACGTAACTACATCACGCGTTTGGATGATACTTAAACATGTTTCTTTATGCTACCTAATTTTTTTTATTATGTACCTTTTTTCATTGTATTATGTACTGCAATACATTTTTATATAGTACCTAAATTTCTTATATGATGTACATTCTACCAAACGGGTACTCTATGTGCAAAAAACTTTATTTTACTATGTACCTACATATAACAAAATTTGAGGAAAAGCCGAATTGACATTTTTAATACAAAGAGTTATTTAGCGTAAGTTTTCCTATATACTTCATGTTCAAAAAATATTTCTGAATAATTCTGAATATCGAAAAATATAAGATATTGTTATCGTTTTAATCGTCATGAAACAAAAAATAAATTAGATGTGTTTACTTATTTTTATCATTTAAATCACATGAAATAACGATGATTTTATGATTTGGTGAAAAAATTAAAAATATTATAAAAGAATTTAAATTAAAAAGAATATGAGGGGAATGTGGTTTGCTATTAAAATAATATATTATACCTGAAGTTACAATAAAATATATATTTTACATGCACGTGAAGAGAGTTTGGATTTTTTTATCAAAATATTATATTCATGAGAAGAGGAGTGCCCAACGCCGTAACCATTAACAACGACGTCAATTTTATTGGGTCAAAACTATCTGCGAAGCCCAACGCATTGACTAGATGCGGCGTCGCACCTATTGGGTGCAACGTCGCACCTACTACCCGCAACTTGTCGTATTTTGTTAATATTTTCAAACAGTCCTATATTATTAATAAGTTAATAAAACAATAATATTTTATTAAAAAAGCCCAAATCTTTCGGTTTCTTTTTTCGGGATCTGCAAATATTCTTCTGACGATTCGATTCCAACTTGGAGCATGCGACAATTTCAATTTGAACCGGTTTTTAATTATGTTTGGAATATTTACATTTTTGGTCCCCAATTTTTGGCCTATGAGCGTTTTTGGTCTCCTATTTTCCCAAATTCCAGCTTCAGTCCCCACTGTTGTCTATTTTGAGCGTTTTTGGTCAATCAGTTAACTTAATTGTTAAGTTGGAAGGAAATACGGGCAGGGCCAGTCCGAATTTACGGTGCGGACCAGGTTTTCCTTTCTTTGGACCTCAAAATTCGAGTTGGCCCGGTCCAACCCGTAAATTCGGGCCCGCCCGGTCCGTATTTTCGTCCAACTTAACGGTTAAGTTTAACTGGGGGTCAAATACGCTCAAAATCGATAACATTAGGACTGAAACTGTAATTCGGAAAAATGGGGGACAAAAAACGCTCATAAGCCATTGAGGATAAAAAATATAAATATCCCTTATTTTTGTTTCAGTTGGAATTATAATTTTTGAATTTGAAGTCACGATAATAATTTCTGAATTTGTTCTGAAAAATATTAATCTAAACCCACGGTTCAAATCAACGAACCACCTCTCAATGATTTGAAAATACCAATCCAAAATTAACTTTTATGATTATGATTTGAGTCGTAACAAGTCAAATGTTAAAAGGATTGTTGATCGGTCGTTCGTTATAACTGCGTTGATCTTAATCATTATCGTGACTTCGATGGCTTTACTCTGTTACATTTAATTGAAGTCTTTTAATAGATGAAATTTTAATTTTTAATGTTATTGTTTATATATGTATATAAAAGAAAAAGTAATTTGTAGGAATATAAGTAAAATAGATAGAAAATATAAAGGATAAAATTCTAGTTATAAATGATATATCAAATTAGTTGATATGTTGTTACTATGAGTGATGAGCATCTACAAATACTAATATTTTAAGATTACTCAATATGTGCACATCTATATAATATATATAATATTATTCTATAATGTAAGATTGTAACCTTACATAATACACCGAATTGTAACCTTACATAGTATTATGAATCGTAGTTGAATTTTAATTGTGTATTGGTTAAAACAAAAAAAAATATTTATAAGGATATAATTAGAATAAATTATAAAATAAACGGTAAAGTTGTAACCTTACATACACCAAATTGATTAATTGAAGGTAGTTATATATATACTGAAAATGAAAATTTACTAGTAAACATGATTAACAGTTTGACAAATCTGTAATCGAAGTGTCGTTCAACTGTTATACGACTCTGATTAGTGTGGGTTCACGATTCGATTAAGATTTTTCTAATAGTGGAACCATAAACATTCAGCAATTGATGATTTTTTTACCCTTGAAATTTTTATTATTGATAAACTTTTTAGTAAATCAAAAGAAAATCAAAATCGGTTCAATCTTCAACTGGCGGTTCAAGGCGAAACCAACGGTCGACCGATTCTAAAATTGAAACCGACGTTTCTAATCACCACCTTGAGCTGGTTGCCCATCTCTCATTGCTAGTTCATCATAAAATGTAATAGTTGAAAAATAAAACAACAAAATTAATAAAAGAAATGAGTAAATCGCCCTCTCTAACTCAAAATAGTTTAGTTTCTGTGTGTAGGATCTCAACATTTTTTGTCTCCAATGTTTGACATATGAGTGACTCTGGTCCCCGATATTCCTGAAATACAATTTTGTCCCCAATATTGTTGATTTTGGGCGTCTTTTGTCACCGATTAATTTAACCGCCTAGCTCGAATTTGTGGGTCAAACCTGATTTTCTTTTCTTTGGCCTGCAAAATTCGGATTGGTAATGTCCGACCCGTATTTCCGTCCAACTTATTGATTACGGTGGACAAAGAATGCCCAAAATCAATAACATTCGGGGAATAAAATTTTGAACTCGAGAAGAGGATTAGAGACACGAATAGTCCAACAATTGAAATAAAAAATCTGGAAATCCATTCGTGAGTGTTATTTATATTTGTTGTTTGAAAATTAAAAATGTTAAATAAGGTAAACGTGAGGAACGAAGTAATAAATCCATAAGTTTCAACGCAGAATAAGCAGTCTCCTTCGCATGATACAACCTGCCATGGTTTGCAGAAGGTTTTTGACTATCTGTAGTAATATTCGTCGGTTTTCTTCTCCTTCGTCACATGCTACTAAGTTTCCTCGGTCTTGCTCAACTTTTCACCAGTCCACTCGCCTATTCGGTACAGTTTCGGATAAGCCCAGGTTAGATTTTAGTCGAATAAGAAAGATCGAAGATGCTTTTGCCTTATTTAATGACATGTTGTTCATGAGACCTACGCCCTCTGTCAAGGATTTCGCGAAATTGATGGCCATTGTGGCCAAGATGGAGCGCTACTCTGACGCCCTCTACATGTTCGATGAAATGCGTGGATTGGGTCATCCTGTGAACGTGTACCATTTGAACATTGCAATGAATTGCTACTGTCAGTTGAGTAACGTTTCTTATGGGTTTTCTGTTTTTGGCATCCTTTTGAAGCTTGGTGTCGAACCAGATGTCTGCACTTTTACCACTCTCCTAAGAGGTCTCTTCTTACAAAATAAGGTCTCCGACGCCGAACTAGTGTTTAAAAAGTTGTTGCGAGAAAAAATCTGCGAACCTAATGAAGTTATGTTGCTCGCCGTGCTTGACGGGCTCTGCAAAGCCGGGAATACTCTCACGGCTCTTGAGATGCTTAAGCTGTTGGAGAAAACGAATTGGGAACTTGATGTGAGATGTTATAGCACTGTAATTGACAGCTTATGCAAGGATAGAATGGTCGATGATGCTGTCCACCTCCTATCATATATGACTGAGAAAGGAATTATGCCGAATGTCGTGACATATAATTCAATAATTAAGGGATTATGCACTTACGGTAGATGGAAAGAGGCAGAAAAATTATTACTTGAGATGGAGGCTCTCAAGATCACTCTCAATGTGGTAACTTGTAACATATTGGTGGATTCGTTTTGTAAGGAAGGTATGGCGAAAGAGGCTGAAGCTGTCATGGATATTATGTCAAAGAAAGGTATCAATCCCGATATAATCACGTACAGTTCTTTGATTGATGGATATTGTTTGAGAGGAGAAATGGAGGAAGCAAGGCAAGCATTTGATTCTGCACTAGATTCAGGGCTTGAACCTTCCGGGGTCACCTATAATATTTTGATTAATGGGTACTGTAAAAAGGGAAATATAGATGAAGCTTGGCTTCTTTTTCATGAAATTCCTCGTAAGGGGTTGGAGCACACGATCATTTCCTATAACACCATGTTACAAGGACTGTTTCGTGCGAGTCGATATGCTGAAGGTTTGAAGCTTTTCGAAGAAATGAAGAACAGGCAATGGGCACCTAATTTGATTACGTTGAATGTCATCTTAGATTATTTGTTCAAGACGAAGCACGTGGACCAAGCATTGTCGCTTTTGAGGGGGATGGAGGAGAAAGACATTGTTACCGACATCATTACATATAGCACAGCCATCGATGGATTATGCAAAAATGGAAAGCTCAACATCGCCAGAGACGTTTTCGAGACACTTCCTTCAAAGGGTCTGCAGCCCAATGTTCGTACGTACACCGTTCTCATCGGGGGGCTTTGTCGTGAGGGTTTTGTGAACGAGGCAAAAGATTTGCTAAAGAAAATGGAGAGCGGCACTTGCTTACCTGATAATTTTACTTACAACGTCTTTTTACAGGGTCTTGTTTTAAGGAAGGAATACGACGAGGCGAATTTGTTTTTAGAGGAAACGAGTGCCGATAGATTTTCAGTTGATTCTGCAACTCTCGCCATGTTGATTGGTCGGCAGAACGGAGTTTCTCAAGCTCATCTGCTCCTAAAGAAGATCAAGAAATTTCTCCCAAAGAATATTTGATTTTGACGGAAAAGACGGAGTTTTTGTAGCCCAAAAGAACAAAAGTATTTCTATATTCTTGAAACACTGAAAGGACTTGCGAGGAGTGTATTCCCCAAGCCCAAAGTCGCCTTTCGCTGCTCGGGGGTAAGCAATGTGAGGACAGAGCTCCACACTTATAGGCTGGTGAAGCCATAGTTGGTGCGATGAAGCGGCAGAGGAGGTAATAACTTCATTCAATTGTTACTTTTTCATATGATTTCGTCAATGTTTAACATGCAACACAAATTGAGAATGACTTTGATTTGTGGTTGGATTATATATAGACCTTTCAAAGAGCAGAAGATGTTACTCATTTCCCTCTTTACATGGAGCCTTCTCTTTCTAAAGTCTCTTCTGTAAAACCCTAAGCTTCTGCTGGTGTATGGTTTGCAAATGAAATCTATTAACATTGGCCAGAGAGAGAGAGAGAGAGAGAGAGAGAGAGCGGAAGATACAATGTATGTAGTGTTTTTGATATGTTACATGTGACTGAGGTAATATTTGAATATCATTGGCTGGTTCGGGTCGATCATCTAAAATTTCGCTTTGGTTTTTCGATTTTCGGTGTTACATATGCTTAATCAGATATTCGGACCGTTTTAATTTGGTCTTCGATTTGGTTTTTTAATTTGTTTTTCGGTTTGGTTTTCTCGGAATGCAATTCGGTTTTTCCGGTTCGTTGTTTTCGGCTAAAGACTTATTCAAAGAAAATATTTAATTTATGAGTTGAAAATGTAGAAAAATGGCCAAACAATTCTACCAAATGATTCTACAATTCTTTCAGAAAAACTGGAACAAATAAAATTAGATTAACACAGTAAATGCAGACAAAAGTAGAAGATGTCCAATCAAGAAAAAATCCCACACCTCCCAAGTAAACTAGCTTACAAACCACTGCAATCAATTTTGTATATTTTTTAAAATGGATTGTATATGTAAGTATAAAATTTGTTTTCTCGGTTATTTTTCTGAAAGCGTAAAATCAAACCGAAATTTTCAAAACCCTAAAAAATCGACCGAAAGACTGAATTAACCGAACCGAAAAAACCGAAAATTCGATTCAGCATATTTTTTTCGGTTTTATCCAAATTTTGAACAACCCGAATAACGTCGCAGCTCACAAGTCGTCGTCATCTAAGTATTTGCTTGACTCGATCATCTTCGTCAATTGTTTAGCTTGGACATGCAAATGAACCTGCCTTATTTTATTTCATTTTTTTTTAAAAAAAAGCTATGATTTCTCTTTTAGAGAAACAGTTCAACACGGGACTCAGAAGGTGCATTTGTGGGGTGGTTCTCAAAATTTTCCTGGGTCCTTTGATCCGGAGATTATTGAAGCTTAATTAGCAGCCAGAGCAGCTATGTCCCCGACGGGTTGGGCAGAGGATGGAACAATATTGCAGTAGAAGGGTGTTAAATTGAGAGGTCTTTCCTAAAATTAATTGGTGTTAGGAGTAGAGACCTATTTGATCTATATATTGAGTCGGATGAAGCTAATTTTCCGATTTCGGCCACGATACACCACAGAATCAACGTAACACCCTTGACTTTTTTGCATCATACTCAGGTATCATGGGTTGTATCCTTAACTTTGAGGTTAAGGTGGTTTCACGTTGTCTATATTCTTCTATGTGTATTCAGACGATCCAGAAAGATAGAGTTACCCGGAAAATATTTCAAATTTCGTCATTCCTGGGGAACAAGAATTTTAGGAATTCACCAAGAATCCCAACAACTGGTATCGGAGCATAAATGTAAGCTCATCAGTGATCCTCGTGCCGATGCGTACTCATTCATCATCCAACGGCTCACATCTCGAACTGTTGCACCTCCTCAATACTAACAGGTCATTTCACCTCAGCGCGTCTACACATTAAATCGTTAATGTTATGTGAGTCGCTTGTCGATGTGAGACAAATAATCTCAACAAAGTGGACTGTTTGAACGTGATTTATCTACTCAATAGGTGGCATTATTGAAGATATATTGCTTGGGTACCACTGTTTAGTTCGATTAGTTTTTCTTTTGCAGGAAGGCGCAGTGTACTCTGTGGCTCACTATATTGCTAGAGTCCTCGGCTACAATGGAGAAGAGCGAATAGCCCGGCCCGGACCCAAGCCATGAAAACTATCCTTTTGTCGGATATTCATTAATAATATTTACGATTTTCTCAAAAGAAAAAAAAAAGACGATGTCTGACTGTGATTCATGTCATTTTTAATCTTCACCTAGTTTACTTGAATGATTGGAGAATATGATTGGTGAGAGGTCATTCATGAATTTACGTTGATGAAGATAAAAAAGACATAAGACGGCTACTTCGATGATTGATAGGTCGACTTTCATTCTTTTTAACTTTCATTGTACTTTTTAAATTAGACGCTTAAAAACCGTTTTAATACTTTTGTATTTCCGTATGAGTTTACCATCTTTGTCTCACAAGCGTAGATTGAACGACGTAAATAATTGTAGTTGGTCTTGATTTATTTAGGTTTTATTCGTGTTATGCGTTGTTCAACGACTGATTTATGGGTTTTGGATGTTATTATGAGACTATAATTTTTGGTTTGAATGTCGTTACTAGACCCGTCTTAGTTGTTTGCAGAACCATAAATATGATCTAATATTTACCCATTTACTTATATTTAGTACCAAAGATTTGAAGGATGTACCGCGCATTTTCCTGAATGTTCTATTGGGTGGATATATGGATTCCGATCGACGTTGCAGAGCTGCGATCGATGATGAAGATTCTGGTGATGATGAGGATCAATCGCATGAGCCATGTGATGAAGTTGTTGCAGTGCACGAGGCCTGAGGGCCAGTAGTTGTAAGACCCAAGAGATTGCCTGGTGTTTGAGGGAGATGAGGAGAATGAAGATACTACAATAAAGTGATTTATTTTGTTGGATGTTATTGTATGAAATAACATGTAATTTGCTCTGTGTGTTCCGTGAAATTTTTGGGTTCGCGCAGATGAGGTATGGCATAATAACGTAGTTATGTATCATAACAATGTAAAAAAAAGGTACATCACACGCAAATGAAATGTACGCTAAATGCATTAAACACATCATGATACAATGTTATATATGTCAGAAATTCCAATTCAGCTTTCGTCTTTAAGATTTTGGTACAAACTATTTATAAATGGTACAGTGTTGCACCTCGATAAGGTACATTAATAAGGTGGTACCATTTCCATGTTAAATTTGGTACAACTTATTAGGATACGCGTTTTTCATCGCCGGTCAAACTAGTTTTCCAATATGAAACTATTTTTACCATACATACAACATATATATATATATATATTATGTTTCACTTGGTATAAAAATTGATGGTTTAATCTGTACAGGTTTATGTATTCCAAACCTCAAGTTTCATAATAAGATAATAATGACCTTTATAAGAACATTTTACTATTGAAGCTTGAGTTTGAAACTTAAATCAAGGATTTTGATGTTAACCATTGAATATGATACGAAGCGAAACATATAAAATATTTACGTATACCAAAGCATTTTTCCATCAAAACTAATGCGAAATGGGACGAAAAACGCTTATCCTAATATGTTGTACCATATTTGTGAACGAATCCTATTTTACCATTTAGAGTACCTTAACACGTTTTTATATAGTATCAAAACTACAAGAATGTAATACCTCATATGTCGGGGTGGGTGTCTACGACCTACAAATAGTCGTTCAATACCTTAAACTGATAAATAATAAACTAAAGATCAACAATTTTAAACATACTATTGATCTACAAGCATTCGGAAATTATGAGGTGGAGGTTTCAAATTCCAAGTAATGTGTTCATACCGGGAACCCTCTCTTACATTGGAGTTTGGATTAATATATAACATTTTAATTAATTTTTTCTAATATATATATATATATATATAATAAATGTTTTTAAGCATAATTTAAATTTAAGTTATGTTGTTCTTGTTTTTATAAATAAGTTATAATAACAATTAATATGATTATGTCTGAAATATTATTTGTGTGGAAATTGAGTTAATGGGTTGGAGTAAAAACTAGAGGTGACTATTTGAGCCACGGGCTGGTTCAGACGGGCCGCAGTTATGGCGGTTCCGGTTCCGGCGGTTGTTCTGGTTCCCGGGATATTTTTGTGGAACCGACACTCGAACCATTGGTTCTGGGCGGTTCGGCCCATTTATTTAAATTTCTTTTTTAAATTCCAAGTATAAAAAAACCCGAATTTTTTTATTGAAATATGAAAAAAGAACACAAAAAATACATAAAAAATAAATAAATAACTTACAAAAAAAATACAAAAAAGAAAATTTAAAATAAAACACATCAAAATTATAAAAAACAAAGCGTCAAAAAACATACTAATACTATCCTACTCGCCTCTTCGTCGGAGTCGGAGCTCGAAGATTGGAACTCGTCGTTGCATTCTCGGCATGGTTCTTCGATTCTGCCGAAAACCAATCCTTCAATAAGGTTAGCATCGGAAGCGAAGTCGCGCTAAGGCTCGTTCGTCTATCTCTAATAATTCGACCCGAGGTGGAGAATGCTGACTCCGAAGCGACACTTGGGGTGTGTTTGGTTTGTGGATTTTCATGGGAAAAAAAATGGTAGTGAAAATTACATTTTATGTTTGGTTAGAAAGAAAAATGAGGTGGAAAAGAAAAGCAAAGAAAAGAAAAGAAAATAATTTAAAATTACAACTAAAACTCTTAACCCTACCAAATAGTGAGGAAAATCATGGAAAACATCATATCTCTCAACTTTCCCACGCATGATCTATGTGGTCTTCAACATTGGCTAAACAAAGACGAAAGCTATGATCGAACCGAAAAAAGTACTCGTCAAAATTCGATATGCTAATACCTCGAATTTAACGTGACACTGATTGTATTCTATGTTTACAATAATTCGATGAATCACCTCAATGAAATATTTTGTAAATTGTCATGTTCTTATGATAGTACGAACTAGTTCCCGAGAAAATAAATTTCCTTTCCTAAACCAAACACCAATAAAATATTAATCTTTCTCAGATTTTAGTTTTCTTTTCTTAGATTTTCTTCCCCATCAAAATCCACAAATCAAGCACACCCTTGAAGCTTGCACGGCTAGAAGATCTCGTGCCATGGTCGCTAACGTCGGGTAAAGCCTAGTTCGTCTTCCACCATTCCAGAACATCAAAGTCGTCGGGCGCTTTGAAGTTCTGGCCAAAGTAGAGCGGAATCTCATTTGTGTTAGCCGTAGACGTAGATGGCGATTTTCCTTTCTTATGTCTAATCAATTGCCGTTAGATCCCCCCGTACCGCGTGCGCCGCTACCACTATATGTCGAAACTTCGGTCACGTGAGCCGTCGCTTCAACACCTGCTCCCTGCGACTGAGATGCATAAAAAGAAAAAAGTTATTGGAGAGAACGCTTAATTGCTCATTTTGGTCGTCAACGTTCTTTCCAAGAAAGATGTGATAATGCTCGAAAAAAATGTCAAGAGTATCATTTCCACTACTCGGATCGAGCAAAGCCGTCAAGCCGTGGACAGTTGGGATAGTTTCTCAATATTTCTTGAATATCTTTTCCATACTTTCGACGAAAGTACTCAAGTATGGATTTGTTCGAAATGCAAGAAACTTATTACACATCCCAAACATCCGCGGAATAAATCTCGGCGATGTGGGATAATGAACGCCGGAAAATTGTACAGTTGCGTCCTTGAACTCTTCGAGTAATGAGACCAACAATTCTGTGACGTCCCATCCTATGTCATCTCGAACAAGAGTTTCCTTTGGGATCGGCGGCGGTGGCGGCCGACCCGACCCTATTGTTGTTCCAAAAAGGCGTCACCAAGTCGTTATAGCGCATAAACATGCTAAGGAGGTCATACAAGGCGTTTCACCTAGTCAGAACCGGTACAGGAAACTTCTTAAGCTTAAGATCGTTCGAATGGACGATTTGCCTCCATGATATTCCAAGACGACATTCCCGTAATTGCTTCGCTATTATCTTGAATTTTTCTATGATTGGCCCTAACACGTCGTCGAAAGCTCACTTGACACATTAGTTAATTACGTGACAAACACACCTCACGTGAAATGGTCGAACCGTCTAAGGGTAACCTTAGGCGGAGGCGGAGGATTTCAACTCCAACATTGTTGGAGCTTGCATTGTCTAAAGTGGTAGACATAATCTTGTCTTAAATCGTATATTTGTTCACGACATTCAAGACATACATTGTTATTGTGTGTCCGGTGTGTCACGTGTCGAGGACATCTAGCGAAAGAATTCTCTTTTGCATCGTCCACGTCTCGTCTATCCAATGACCGGTCACCACAGATAAGAATCCGACTTGACGTTTGTCCAAATATCGGTGGTCAAACATATCCTACACGATATGTTGACAAAATGCGCAATTAAGTTCTTTTGATATAGATCAAAAGTTTATACCAAAAACTGTTTAAGTGTCTTACACTAACGTTGTGGAATCCGGGTCGTATCGTACTAGTAAATTCGATAAATCCTTCACTTTTCGCAACGCAAATCAATTCCTCATTACTACAAATTTCACTAGGGCCATCTTTGAGATTTTCCTAGTTATAACAAAGTTTCTACCCGTAGTCATGCTAATTTGTTGTTGCCTAGGTTCGGTACCTATTGGTTCTAACTTATTCTTGTCTAATTTATGATAATTAGTTAAATGTTTCAACAGTGAACCCGTCCCACCTTGTCCCGGAGCTATAATCGTAAGTACGACGACAATCCTTACAATATGCCTTTCCAATTTCGAGATCTTCCTTACTTAATACGAGATAAAATTTTTTTCATACCTTAGATGTGCGTTGTCGCCGTGGGCGTAGAGCGGTCAAAATGGGCCGACGGGCCGGGCCCGCCCCGCCCAAAACCCGCCAAAGCCCGCCACTTGGCGGGGCGGACGCAGGCCTCTGAAATGCAGGCCCGCCCTGCCTGCTGGCTGGCTGCGGGCCTGGCCCACCAAATTTAAAAATAAAAAAATGATAAGTTAAAAAAACGAAAAAAGGAACGTACTTGGGGTTTGAACCTGCACCTTACGTATAGAATATTGCACTTTTACTACTAGACTAATGACATATTTACATAATTTGATATATATATATAATTTATTAATGAAAAATATATATTTATTTTTTGAAAAATAGGCGGGTAGCCCGTGGGTTCCCTCCCCTCTCCCCGACGGGCCTAAAAAATCCAGGTCCAGCCCGCCCTTTTGACGGGCCTGTGCGGGCCAGCCCGCGGGCTTCGGGCCTTTTTGATAGCTCTACGGTGGACGTGGAGGTTTCTTCTTCCCCGTTCGCGTTGATGTTTGGCTTGGTCCCTCGCCCGGCGTTGGCGGAGTCGGTGTCGGTTGCACTTGCTCGTCGTCCGTGTCCTCCAATAGCCGCTCGTGTGCTCCCCAAAACGTATCTTCGACGCCAAAGTTACCTAAAAAATCAAAATTATCGCCCGAATTTCTAGATGACGATGCCATGTTAGTAGAAAAGCGTGTATCGTGGAACCAGTATGATGAAGAGCGCGTATAAAAGCGTGTGTGTAAAATGCAAAATAAAAATAATATGATGAGTAATAATGATTATTGTGAGAATTAGAGAGTGTATTATAGAGAGAATGAGAAAGTTTGGTGTGAAAAAAAGGTAGAAATGAGGTCATATTTATAGAATTTTTGTTAGGGATTTTTTTTGGAAATAAATTGCATTTTGGTCCTTAGGGACCGAAATAAAAAAATAACCAACGGCTATAATAGCCGTTGGACTCAAACGGCTATCTAAAATAGCCGTTCCGGTTCCGGGTTTAATCGGAACCGGAACAGGATCCGCGGTTCCGCGGTACGGCTAAATTGATAACCGGCACTGCCCATTACAAATGGGCTGGTGCCGGTTCATGGAACCGTTTGACTGCGGTTCCGGGGGAACCGCCTCCGTTAGCCACCTCTAGTAAAAACTAGTGTAGAAATATAGTTAACGAGTCGGAGTTAAAATGCTGAAGCAACTGTATTTTTGTGTAAATTTAAGTGTATTATTATGGATTGGAGATGGTCTAACTAGCGTTTGAAGAATTTACGGTTGCACTGGAACAAAACTTTAATTTATTTTTGTAGTACGTTGAAGTAGCCCTTAAGAGCATCTTCAATGGATACACTTTTTAGTGTAAACATAAAAATTAGTACAATTCTTGTTCAACGAGTACTCTATTTTAATACTGTTAGGGGGTGTTTGTTTGCGGTGATTGATAATCACGGTGATACTCACATCACCGCGATGTGAGTATCTCCATAATGTGGATCAAGGTGATATGTCATCACCGTGTTTGTTTTGGAGTGATATTTTATTTTGCATATCAAGGTGATATTGGAATATTTTGTTAATTTGTCTTAGTGATGTGTGGGGTGATGTTGCGTAAATGTCATATTTAACCCTATGTATATTATGTAGCTAAACCGAGTTAATATGTTCATTTTGATGTGATATTTTACGGAATAATGACTAATGTTTTCAATAAGTTTTAACCATTAATTATAAGTATTTTACATAATTCTTTAATATAATTTTTTTTATTTTTTAATCATATATATTTAGATAAAGTATTAATTATAAGTTTATTATATATAATTTTTTTTTACTCTTTTAGCATTAAACATATTTTTCAGATTTAAATATTTTAGTTATGAAATTAAAAATATGAATAATGGTATATAAAGAATTAATCTTAAGATATAAGGGATAGTTTGTCCAAAATAAAATTGGAGACATCACCCATCACGGTATAGAGAATATGAGTGTATGCGTTTAAATTAATGTGTTCTACGTTTTATATATAAAAATATTTTATTACTTACTTATTAAAATATGAATAATAAATAAATTGTTTAGGCATAATATAAAGCAATACGATTAGAGTTGAAAGTTTGGGCCTGAGCTCATGGGCCAGCCCGGCCCGCCCGAAAAAAAAATCGGGTTTGGGCCGTAAATTTAGGAGCTTGAAAAGTTATCGGGCCGTTTGGCCCGGCCCACGATGGCCCGACGGGCCAATGGGCCACGGGCCAATTTGGCCCGCTTTTTTATTTTTTTGTATTCATTTATTTTTATGTTTAATATTTATAAAATTGGATTTTATAGAGGAAAAAAAATATTTTTACATACAATCTTTTTAAAATTATGTATATACTATATATTATTTATATAATATTACGTAAGAATTATATTTTAAAATGAATAATTAAAATAGTTTTTAAAAATTAAAATTAATAAATAAATAAAAAATCGGTCTGAATGGGCTAGGGTCGGGCTGGCCCGATCCATATATAAAAGGGCTAGGGCCAAGATTCTACCGGCTTGTAGATATTAGGTCCGGCCCGACCCGACTCATATTTAATCGGACGGCCCGATGTTTTCGAGCCGGGCCGGTCTGCCCACCTAAATTTTAAGCTCTAAATACAATGTTTTTCTATTATTATAAATAAATTATAATAACAATAAGTAGGAATATAGATGAACTTTTATTTTGAGTGTGGGAAATAGAATTAACAGAGTAAAATTAATGTAGAAAATAGAATTAATGAGTTGGGGTAAAAATACTATAGCAACTGTATTTTGTGTAAATTTATTCTATTTTTGTGTTGTGGATAGAAGATCACTTCATACTTATGTACTGAAAGGTCGCCCTCTCAAATGGTTTAGGCTATTTATTAGAAATAAGTGAAAAGGAAAGAGAAAAAATATCATCCTTTTTAACACAATGAGTAGGGTCGTCTCTCGTTCGAATATACAACCTGCAATGGCTTGCAGAAGATTTTTGACCATCTGTAATGTTCATGGGTTTTCTTCTCTCTCGTCACATGCTGATGCTACTAAGATGTCTCGATCTTGCTCAACTTTTCACGAGTCCACTCGCCTATTCGGAACAGTTTCTTATAAGTTCAGGTTAGATTTTAGTCGAATAAGAAAGATCGAAGATGCTATTGCCTTATTTCATGACATGTTGTTCATGAGACCTACACCCTCTGTGAAGGATTTCGCGAAATTGATGTCCATTGTGGCCAAGATGAAGCGCTATTCTGACGCCCTCACCCTCAATATGTTTGATGAAATGCGTGGATTGGGTCATCCTGTAAACTTGTACCATTTGAGTGTTGCGGTGAACTGCTTTTGTCAATTGCGTAAAGTGGCTTATGGGTTTTCACTTTTAGGCATCATTTTCAAGCTTGGTATCGAACCAGATGTTCGCAATTTTACCACTCTCCTAAGAGGGCTATTCCTAGTAAATAAGGTGTCTGAGGCAGAGCAACTATTTAAAAAGTTGCTGAGAGAAAAAATATGCGAACCTAATGAAGTTATGTTGCTCATCGTGCTTGACGGGCTTTGTAAAGCTGGGAATACTCTCACGGCTCTTGAGATGCTTAAGCTATTGGAGAAAACGAGTTGGAAACTTTGTGTGAGATGTTATAGTACTGTAATTGACAGCTTATGCAAGGATAGAATGGTCGACGAGGCTCTCCGTCTCCTATCATATATGCCTAAGACGGGAATTTTCCCTGATGTTGTGTCATATAATTCAACAATCAAGGGCTTATGCACTTCTGGTAGATGGAAAGAGGCGGAAAAGTTATTACTTGAGATGGAGTCTTTTAAGATCGCGCCTAATGTGTTTACTTATAACATATTGATGGATTCGTTTTGTAAGGAAGGTATGGTGAAAGAGGCTGAAACTGTCGTCGATACTATGTCAAAAGAAAGGTATCAATCCCGATATAATCACGTACAGTTCTTTGATTGATGGATATTGTTTGAGAGGAGAAATGGAGGAAGCAAGGCAAGCATTTGATTCTGCACTAGATTCAGGGCTTGAACCTTCCGGGGTCACCTATAATATTTTGATTAATGGGTACTGTAAAAAGGGAAATATAGATGAAGCTTGGCTTCTTTTTCATGAAATTCCTCGTAAGGGGTTGGAGCACACGATCATTTCCTATAACACCATGTTACATGGGTTGTTTCGCGCGAGTAGATATGCTGATGGTTTGAAGCTTTTCGAAGAAATGAAGGCCAAACAAGTGACACCTGATGTAATTACGTTGAATGTGATTTTAGATGAAATGTTCAAGACGAAGCACGCGGACCAAGCATTGTCGCTTATGAGCATGATGGAAGAGAAAGGTGTTGCAACCAATATCGTTACGTATACTACAGTAATCGCTGGATTGTGCAAAAATGGAAAGCTCAACATCGCCAGAGACGTTTTCGAGGCACTTCCTTCAAAAGGTTTGCAGCCAAATGGTCGTACGTACACCGTTCTCATCGGGGCGCTTTGTCGTGAGGGTTTTGTGAATGAGGCAAAAGATTTGCTAAAGAAAATGGAGAGCGGGACTTGCTTACCTGGTAATTTTACTTACAACGTCTTTTTACATTCTCTACTTTTAAGGAAGGAATTCGACGAGGCGAGTTTGTTTTTAGAGGAATCGAGTGCCGATAGATTTTCAGTTGATTCCGCAACTGTCTCTCTGTTGATTGGTCAGCAGAACGGAGAAGCTAAAGCTCATATGCTCCTTAAGAAGATCAAGAAATTTCTCCCAAAGTAAATTTGATTTGATGGAGAAATCTCTGTTTTGAATTAGTATGTAGATCTCAGTTGCTCTTGGTTGATACTTGTTTGGCAGCAGTTAATGGCATTACAGCAAGTGGTATTGTAATTAGCATCACAAAAACAGATAGCAACAAGACAGAGTTCTTTGCAGCCCAAAACAGCAAAAGTATTTCTATATTATGAAACAGTGAAGTGACTTGCGAGGAGTGAACTCTCCAAAGTCAACGTTCCCTGAGACCATGATATATATCACTGGTGTTGTGTTAATTAAGCCATATTTGCTGCAATAAAGCGGTGGAAGAGGTAATAACGTCATTCGTTGTTACCTTTTCGTATGCTTTCGTCAAAGTTTAACCTGCGCAACAAGTGAGAATAAAAAATCATTCGGTCAGTTCGAAAATTGAAGACCACCTCGTCTTTCTTCTTGTTATATTGTTGGATTATACGACATTTCAAAGAGCAGAAGATACAATGTATTTTATGTAGTATTTGATATATTTCATACTTGATGTGATATTTGACTATAAACATTTGGAATTATAATCTCGCAACTCATATTTATGTTAAAATTACATGTCCCGCTTTTGGTGTCTCACTCCATGTTCCATATATCATGTCAGTCCAATTTCAGATCGTGTGGTTCATATTATTTTTTTAATTCTTTTCTATTTTTAATTTAATTTTCCACCAAATCCCAAAATCGTTATTTTTTCATGTGATTTATATGATAAAAACAAATAAATATATCTAATTTATTTTTTGTTTCATGATGATCAAATTGATATCCATCTGATACTCATAAGAACCAATTTTTTTTTTTAAATTGTACAATGTGAGACATTGAGTGAGACACAAAAAGCGAGACAAGTGATTTCAATAAGTTTTTTGGTCTCTTCTTGTTTTTTTTCCACATACAAGTCGTCGTTCTATAACAAGTATTTGCTTGACTTGATAATCTTTTCGTCAATTTTTTAGCTTGACGATAGTTTATCATAACCATAGTTAGGTCGAATTTGAGTATACCAACCGCAATTCAATTGGGACGAAATAAAAGACCAAAAAGGATACTCAAGAATCCTATGAAACACATCAATGATTCCTAGGCGCGAAGAAAGAAAATTCAAATAAGATCGAGCGCACTCTCAATCGAGGAGCGGAGAATTCACCGAGATCAATCGAAGATCAATCAATAGGGAAGATTTATGAATTCGAGTCCCTCGTTGTTTATATATTTCGGGACGAGATGAACGTTAGGTAAAGTCGTAATCTGGACATAAATTCTTCGTGAACACGTGTAACTTGATTATTTATCATTTATGAATATGTTCTTCAAGCCGATATATCTATGTATTGTATTGACACTTCGTATCAATATGTCTATGTGTTGATTCGATGCATGGTATATCGTTTAGGGCGACAACTAAATAACGATTAAGCCTTTTCGTAAACGTTAGGGTTCGACTATAAGGCCGAAAGCAAATAGTCAATAATCGCTTTAGGTAATTGTCGATTTAGATCCTCACGGCCGTCTAGGACGACACCAAATTCGATCGTGAGTAGGAAATTAGCGAGATTTAATCAATACTTGTGTGTGAACGATGGTTTACGACCTCACCGACGGTGCCTAGTGGGATTCGAAATCTCGAGCACGTCTTTATTATTTGAAGTTACTTATATTTACTTTACTTGTCTTCTCTAAGTCTTTATTCGTGTTAATCGAGTCGTAGGAATTGAGTTTTGTAGTTTAAGTAGAAAAACAATCTCAAAAATAAATTCTTAGGTTAAATATTGAGTCAATAGGTTATTATTGGTACTTAGTCTTTTTCACGTGTTCGATACTCGGATACTTGCTAAAGCTATTCTACAAACGATAGGTTCACTGCCTATCGCGCATGGTGTTAGTTTTACATATTCGTTTTATTTATTACTTGACGTAAGGACACGATCTCTACACTTTAAATTTAAGTACACCGCGTGAGCGATCGCTTGACACGCAACAATCGCTTTTAATTTAAGTACATTGTGGTTCGTCGAACCCTTATCGAGCCTACACTTTTATTTGACAGTAACTGACACGTCATAAGATATTTCACATGGTAAAAATGGTATTATATGTCAACTTGTGTCTTTAAATATTGGTACTACAAAATACTTATAAATGGTATTGGGTTGCACCGCAATAAAATACATTAACAAGGTAATAAATGGCACCATATACACACTTTATTTGATACGGCTTATTTTTTCGCCGACATTCGAATTGGTTTTTCATGCGAAACTCGTTTACTATACGTAATTATATATATATATATATATATATATATATATATATATATATTAGGGGTGAGCAAATCCGGATATCCGGACTTTCGAATATCTAAAACGTATAACCGTAGATCTGGTTTTAATCGGATATCCGAAATCCGATTTTTTATTTCGATTTTTTGAAGAAAATTGATTGCAACGTAGTCGATTTTGTTTTCAACTCTCTATTTATTTTCACGAATGATATAAATCCAATCCAATATATTTTATTTGGGTCAAATTAGGATAATGGACTATTTTTCTTTGTTTTTTCTCTTTTTGAGCCTCATTTTTCTTTTTTTGGGATATTATTTAATTTATTTTTTAAAAATAATCATAAACCGGATACCGGATATCCGAATTTTAGTACCGAGCGTATTCCTATCCGACCCGTTTTATGTTAAAATATTCGGATTTGGATATCCTATCCGGTTTTAAAAACCGGATATTCGGTTTTTCGGATTTTATAAACCGGATACCGGAACGAATTTCGCATTCCGGATATTTTTTTACTCAGCCCTAATAATATATATATATATATATATTGATAATCATATGTTTTACTTGGTGTCAAATTTGATGGTTTTACCCCTACACAAGTGGTTTTGTATTCTACCCAAGTTTCATAATAAAAGAATGATACTTGTAAGAAAACTTAATATGAAGTTTGAGTTTAAACTAGAAATTCATTATTTGGGATTTGACCCGTTAAATATGATATGAAATACATGTTATAACATATATACATATCTTAAAGTGTATATGCATCGAAATTAATGTAAAACGCGACGAAAATACTTAGCATCTTAAACTGTACTGTTGCGCAGTCCGCGTATTAAAATAAATTATAATGTACCACATTTATATAGTTTGTCGTGCCTAAATAAAGACGGATACATATCAAGTTTTCTCGGTCTATATGATATTTAGAATTAAGAGTCCTAAGTGTCAACTAATAATTGCAAAAGTCATAAATATTAAACAAAAATCATATATAATAAGTTGAGCATTTTCGATTAAAAGACATTCATACTATGTTGTGGTGTGTTCAGACATTTTTCATCCTCTTATAGTGAAACTTGAGATTTATAGTATAAAATCATGAGTATTGGTTACTCCGATATGATAAGTGAAACATCTAAGTGAGTAAACATATGAAAATAAGGTTTCTCGAAAAAAAAATCCGAATTGCCACGAAAAGCCGTTACCTTAAAATAGTGTATCGAATATACCGTGTATAATGTACCACTGACCAGTCTGTGGTTGTACCTTATCATGGAGATGTAACACCACAATTAAATAGTTTACCGCACTAAAATTAAGAAAAACATGAGTTGCCATAATACAATTTATGACATGAAAATTTATTCTAGATTAATTTCCTGACACATTGGATATCGTAATCTGTCATATTTCCATCAGATACCAGAGTTGTTTTGACATGTCAGATTTTGTTCTAGAATCAGATAACTTTTTGTATTCATCATCGAATTTTTACGGCTGCTAATATGTCGTACCATGATGCGTTTATTAGCATACCATTAAGTTGTTGTTTATTGTACCTTGTACATACCTTTCTAATTGTTACCGTACTAAAATCACAGGCATTACAAGAATCATTTTAGCCATAACAATGTCTGTTATCTTAATACATCCACCAAAATAGTTTCTCATCGAAAACAATGCGAATTGTGACGAAAAGATTTACCGAAATATGTCGGAATTTTAGCTTCACGACTTCTAATATATCGTACCGATTTTTAAATTCATTTGCAATACCATTGTAATGCGCCAATAGTACCAATTTGATGTGCTTGCAGTACATAATATACATATGTTGTGGTACCATTTTAATGTGATGGCAGTACATATTGTTCTTGTGGTATCATTTTAAAACCAAAGTAATTATCAGTCATATCCGAAAACAAATAAGCATAACCATTCAAATGTAATGATCGCATAAATACGCCATGATTTCAATGTGACTGGAACATCACAAAGAATAACATCAATCGAATCTAATCTTCAACCTACCTGAAATCTCAATCAATCGTGCACTGAACCAACACTTAATCTCTGTACTTAATCTTGCTCAACTTTCTTAATCGTCTCCATGCAAATCAAGAAAAATAGAGTTGCTCAAATGAAAATCTCTGCCGATTGGAAAAAATATTACATAATGAGAAATAAAGTACTACAACAGTACGTCCAATAGTACACAATATGATTAAAATTGGTATTGCATAATATTCAGATACAAAATTAAAAATCTTGTTAAGTTAACATAACTACACAAAAACAGATATCTCATACTTACATATGTTGAAATTCGACGCATAATTATTATTAGGGATGTCAAAAAAATATCTTTCAACCATCTTTGTATAAATGTATTGCATATAAAAAATTTAAGTACTACGACAGAACGTTTAGTGTATACAATATGATTAAAATTGATACTGCATAATATTCATATACAAAAATTAGGGTTTCGTCAATTGACTCACTACAAAACAGATCGCTCATAGTTACACATGCTAAAATTTGGTGCACAATTAACTTTAACAGTGTAGAAGCAAAAAAAAAAACAACTTTCAAGCATAGTCTTATGTAGGTACTACATGTTAAAAATTTTATAAGTACTACAACACAACCAATAGTACACAATATAATTCAAATTGGTACTAGATAATGTTCGTATATGAAATCTAGTATTTACGAAAAATTAACATCATTTACAAGCAAAAGGATATCACCATTAAACAACAATTAATCAGAAATCAGAAATGTGAGAATACTATTCTCGTAAACTCACTCGGGAGTGATCTTTCTTATGCCAGCAATGAAAATCTCTTTACCCACATCGCATCTATGCTCAAAATCTTTTTATGGACTGTCCAGGCAACAGATTTCGGCAACTTCGGAGCGACTCCGGCATTGGGATGACAACGGAGGAAGGACACCCATTTCTGAGCTTTTTTGGATTTTGGAACTAACTAAAATAGAGATGGCATTCGAAAATAGGATGCTCGCCCGAGATAAACCTTAACGGCATTTTCCTGCGACAAAACGCGTTGAGGGCTGGGATTTGGCGAGAAAGTAAAGCGTGGGTTGTTTTTTTTTTTTTTTTAACAAATGAAAACGGCAAGCTTGAGAGAGCTTCAATGGGTTTAGACCCTTAGTGATAAAAAGTAATATTAAAAAAAGTAAGGAAAAAGTTGTCATTTCATAGAAATGGTACCCCAGGCTGAGTAAATAAAGTTCTTAAACATGTACCTCATGAAAATAAAAAGTATGACAAGGGTCTAAATTGCTCTTTTTTATACCTTTGGTAATTAAGTCTATATTTTCCTTTATATTTTGAAAAATTGGTGATATTTTAAGAAAAATCACAGACTTCCAACTGCTAGTTTAAAAGTTTTTTTTCAATAGAAACAATTATCTAAATTTAACCTGGGGTTTTAAATTGACCAACCGCCTGAGATTGTTTTCCTCAAGCGAACATTTCATTAATTATATGCAAATTTACTAGGGTAAAGAGATCAGATGCACCCTCCACATTCAACCATCAAGATGGAAAAAAGCTCTCATATGGAGAAAAAAGTGAACGATTGTTTTCCTCAAGCGAACATTTCATTAATTATATGCAAATTTACTAGGGTAAAGAGATCAGATGCACGCTCCACATTCAATCATCCAGATGGAAAAAAGCTCTCATATAGAGAAAAAAGTGAAGAAAAACCAAAACATAAAAGGACAAAGAAGTAGTAATGAAAACAAGACCCAAAATAATTTATTTCAAAATAATGGCTATTAAATCAGATCCACATTCTTCAATTTGTTCCGTCTTTTAACTTCTAAGTCTTACCTTCGACTAAGACTTGTACAAGGAAAAAAAAACTCCTACACTGAGGAGACACAAACTCCCACACCGGAGACTGAAAAAAAACAGCAAAAGGGAAAGAGACAACGATGACGAGAGTAGCGTGAGTTCTTTCAACCTCAATTATTCGAGAAGGGGGGAGGTGAGGTTTTCTTGGTTTCCTTTTTAGAGAGAAGATGGTGGTTGCGGGGCGTTGTGGTTTTTAGAGAGTATAATATAAATTTTCCAACCACTAGAGTTTGAAAATACCTAAAACTTCAGTTATGATGCCAACTATTTTTTTTTTAAATGTTGCTCACGGCTAGCCGTAACGGCTTCCATCTTTTTTTTTCTTCTTTTTTTTTTGACATTGGCTTCAATCATAGCCATGAAGGACTGGTAATATAATTAGTATTTTTTGCACCATTTACTGCGTGTGCATAAAATATAAATATCCGTTACTTTATATATTGAATTATTTATAATTTTGTAATGTTTAATGGATTTTTTTATGAGAAAAAATTATATATTATTTTAAATATATAAAAAGAAAAAATTTAAATTTTGGGGGTTATAACTATAATAAATTAAAAATTGAGGCGTTTAGTAATTACTCAAATTCTAATAAATTATAAATTAAAAGGTAAAATAGCAATCAAGTTTATACACCAAATTGAAAATTTGTATCTACCCCTCACCCTCATACAATAGATATACTGGAATGAGACTTTACTAACTCATCGATAAATGCAATTAGTGCTTTACGCACACTCGATGCACGTCCTTATATATATATATATATATGAGTTTACCATAGGTATAGGAGTTATAATCGATACTCGATTCTCCTTTTCTAAGATTATTCCTTACTCTTTCTGCGAAAAGAGAAGGAAGACCATCTATAAATTTAGATTTCCAGTGAGTACTATTTGACTCAGGGAGTTCCATAACTCGGCTAAGGAAGGTATCTTTGTACCATCTAAAGGATGTAAGAGTTTTACACCTAAGATTTTGAAGAAGAGTTCTGATATTTTCAGAATTATCAGACCATCGGATACATATGTATTTAAGTTAAATTTAATATATAATACTAATTCAATCATGTATTATCTTTGAATATATAAAAAATTTGTTTTGGATATAATTGGAGTAAATTAAAAGAAAAGGTAAAAAAGTAATTATTATTTGTCAAAAATCTAACCCAATTGGGTTGCTACCCAGTTTGCTACGAGACAATAGACCATTAATCAAGGGGACGGAGGCTATCCGGTTGCTTTGCTCTATCAAGTTGTTATCAAACTGAATTTTGATGGGGCGATTCATTCGGGCGGTGAGGGTATAACACCCATTCAATTTTAGCATGGCAAAAAATAAATAAAAGTAAAAAAATCAAAACCTTGAAGAGCAAAGCCTAATTTGATCTCAACCCAATTCGTAGTAAATTATTTAGGTCAAACTTTATGTGGCCCAGATCATATCATGGTTCTAGAAGGTTCTTACGATTTTATCCTCTCATTTCTCCATTCCTAGGCTAAACGTAAGTGAGTGAACATACCAAGCAAGAGAAGAAATAGGAAAAAGGGAGTGAGCAACAGATGAGAGGAACATTCGAGCTTTTGCATGTATTGTCCGTGTTCGATTTAAGGTTTAGCAAGATGTGTTCTAATCTCACTCTTCTCTCCATCTAGATCGGTGCCTTTTCTTTGACAAATCATTTTGTGCACAACTTCTGTTTTCAATGAATTTGACCTATCTATTGTCACAACCGTGAGTGCCACGTCAGCGCGGCTCGATCACTGCCGAGCCACACCCTAGCAGTGACGCCCTGACCAAGGGGCGAGAGTTGGTATGTCTCGACACTTGGCATTTTTCGGACCAAGACCTTACACGCATGGGGACACTTACCCGAGGCAGCACGAGGCCGCCCCGAGTGGTCCGCGCGCATGGGGGCACCTACCCGAGACAGCACGAGGCTGTCCCGAGAGGTGCGCGCGCAGGGAGGCACTTACCCGAGGCAGCACGAGGCCGCCCCGAGAGGTGTGCGGGAAATGGGGGAAGACATCGCGCAATGCGCGCGCAGCGTGCCCGCAAGGGCGCGCGCGCGCGCCAGCGTCTGCTGGCCCATCCCGAGTGGATGTGGCGCGCGCGGCCAGGGCAAGTGGCCCTGGCCAGATCCCTCGTTGAGGTTAACTTAGGCATGGTGTGGCCTAAGGGCGACGGGCGGTGGCCCGACGCAGGTCCGGCCGAGGGCAGCGGCCCTCGGCGATGCACGGCGGCGGCAGCGGCGGCAACGGCGACG
Organism: Linderniella brevidens; assembly: GCA_004919715.1. NCBI lineage: Eukaryota > Viridiplantae > Streptophyta > Magnoliopsida > Lamiales > Linderniaceae > Linderniella > Linderniella brevidens. Next base: position 3,874,414 of record SWDC01000151.1, read on the forward strand.
GCGGTTGCAGAGCGGCGGTCCGGCGGTGGCTCCGGCGGACGGCGGCGACGACGGCGGCAACGACGACGACGACGACGGCGAAAGGTGGGGGCCGAGCCATGTGGGCTCGGCCCGAGGCAGGCCATGGACGGGGCTGCGTGCCAGGCAGGGCGCGCGGCCTGGCCTCGAGAAAGCCCAGCGCCAGGCGGGCGCTGGGCCTGAGGGAAGGCAGCGCGCGCGCGCCCGCAGCTGTTGCGGGCGTTCCTCGGGACGCCGGGCTGCGGGACTTGGCTTGGGCGACCGAGTCTTACGGGACGAGGTTGTTGGAGATTTTCTCGGGCCAATTCAAATCGGAGACCAAGTCTTACGAGAAATCGGTTAAGATACGATCTTCGTAGATATGGCCCGATAAAGGCCCAAGCCACTCCTATATAAGGAGGCCGCCCCCCCCTCTCATGCCGGATTCACTTCTCATTCACTCATTCGACATCCACCTTTCGAGAAGGAGATCTTGGCGAGAAGGAGCACCCTCCATCGAGCCAAAGCCACGAAGTTCGAACCACCGGGGTGTTCGAGCTTAGGGATCCCGAGTAGGGTTTAGCGAGCGAAGCGAGCTATTAAGATCCCGACCAGGGACGTAGGATTTTAGGGCCGTGTGTTAGAGTTAGGTTGAGGCCGAGACTTGTTCGAGCCCACGGTGTGCGTAAGATCCTATCTTGTACTCTTTGCGTTTAATAAAGATTACGACAAGCGGGGTAGGCGAACCCCGTTGTCCCTGTTTTACCCAACTTGCTTTGTTTCGTTTCCGCTTTATCAAGGCAGGTTACTTGGCGCGCGTTTGCGTTAAGTTAGGGCGGTGAGGCTTATCTCGAGCGGGGCGCGAATCAAGGGGCGAGGAGCGACCCGAGCGAGAGCCGGTTGTAAAGGCGCGCGGGCTTGGAATTTTTCGAAAAAAATTTTCTAAGTCCCGGATTTGCAACAACTTTGGTATCAGAGCCATCGTTTCCATACAATGGCCGACGGAAGCCGAACGACGGGAGCACGTTTGGCGGACTTGGAAGCTAGGGCAAATAGTTTCCAGCAGCTGTTCGAGGCGATGCCGGACCTCACACAGCTGGCTGCGGAGGTAGCGACGAGCACTTGAGGCATGGGTCGCGCAACTGGAGGCCGAAGCAGCGGCGCTGCGCGTCTTGCTGGCGCGCAGCGCACCACCAGCCACGGCTGCCCCGCGACGATCCGCGCGCGAGCCGCGGGTCTTTCTCGGGGTACGGGACGCCAAGGAGTTAGAGAACTTCTTGTTCGACATGGAGGCCTATTTCGATGGGGCCGGGATAGCGGAAGCGGAGAAGGTAAACACGGCTCTCACGTACCTTGACGGGGACGCGAAGCTGTGGTGGCGTACGCGACTCTCGATTGACGCTCAACTCAACCGTGCAAGACTGGCGGCGTGGGACGAGCTCAAGAGAGAGTTGCGAGCCCAATTCATGCCGGGCAACTCGGCATGGCGGGCACGGGAGGCGCTACGCAAGCTGCACCAGACGGGGACCGTAAGCGACTACGTCAAGCAGTTTGCATCTTTGATGCTGGACATCACGGAGATGTCCGAGGCGGACCGACTATTCAATTTCATGTCGGGGCTGAAGGGGTGGGCTCAGGCGGAGCTCGCACGGCAGGGGGTACAGGACCTCACGGCAGCATACGCCGCGGCGGAACGGCTTGTGGAGTACAGGCCGGCCGAGGCGCAGGCCACGGCGGGCGGAGCCGTGGCCAAATCCTCCAAAACGGCGGATAAGGGAAGGAAGACCAGGAAGAAGGGCGGCATTGGCAAAGGCAAGGAGGCCAGGTCTAAAGGCAAGGAGGCCGCACCCGCGGCCAGCTCATGCTTTGTGTGCGGGTCTACCGCGCACATGGCTCGCGGGTGCCCGAAACGCGCGAGGGTTTCAGCCGTAGTAGGGGACGAGGACTCGGAGCTACCCGGGCCCTCTCGGATGAACCCACTACGGAAATTAGGCGCCATTAGACGGGGTCCCGCGACGAGGGACCTAATGTTCGTTCGGAGCTCACTAAACGGGACCGAGATATTCGGACTTGTTGATACAGGTGCGACTCACACTTTCGTGTCGAGCCGTTTGATCGCGGATCTTAACCTGCAGGTGCGCTACCACGGTGGAACGATGAAAGCTGTCAATTCCCGGCCAGCCAGAACAACGGGTTTAGCGCGCGCATCGCTAAGGCTCGGGGCGTGGACCGGCGAGATCGATCTCACGGTGACAGAGTTGGACGACTTCGATCTCATCCTGGGGCTAGACTTTATGGAGGCGGAACGGATCACGGTGGACCCGGCCCGCAACCTTATCCGATTCGGCCATGGAGGTGGAGGAGCAGTTGAGTGCGAGCCGCGGAGGGCTGAGGCGCGGACGAGTGATGTCCATGTCATTTCCGCACTACAACTGCGCGATGGACTACGGAAGGGCGAGCCTACGTATGTGGCTGCGTTGATCCAGGAGCGGGGTGAGAGTGCGGCTGACGTGCCAGAGGAGCTGGCGATGGTGCTGTCCGACTACACGGACATAATGCCAGCCGAACTTCCCCGGGAGTTGCCGCCCAGGAGAGCCATAGACCATCGCATCGAGCTGGAGCCCGGGGCCAAGGCGCCAGCTCAAGCACCATATCGGATGAACCCGGCAGAGTTGGCCGAGTTGAGGAGGCAGCTAGACGAGCTCCTAGAGGCGGGGCTGATCCAACCGTCGAAAGCCCCCTACGGTTCTCCGATCCTGTTCCAGAAGAAGAAGGATGGTTCGATGCGGTTCTGCGTAGACTACCGCGCATTGAACAAGGTTACGGTGAAGAACAAATACCCCATCCCGAACGCGCTCGACTTGTTCGATAAGCTGGCGCGGGCGGTTATATTCTCGAAGGTGGATTTGCGCTCAGGGTATTGGCAAGTGCGGATCGCGGAGGGCGACGAGCCCAAAACGACTTGTGTTACTCGTTATGGTTCATACGAGTTTCTGGTGATGCCCTTTGGGCTAACCAACGCACCTGCCACGTTCTGTAATCTTATGAATGACGTGTTATATGATTTTCTGGACAGGTTTGTCGTCGTTTACCTCGACGACATAGTGATCTACTCGCAGAACATGGCTGAGCATGTGGGACATCTGCGGGCGGTCTTCGATGCTTTGCGCAAGCATCGACTCTACCTCAAGCGCGAGAAGTGCGACTTCGGTTTGAGGCAGATCACCTTCCTGGGCCACATCGTTTCGGAGGATCGGATCCAGATGGACCCAGCAAAGGTGAAATCCGTGGTGGAGTGGGAGAGGCCGACGAACGTGACGGGCTTACGTTCGTTTCTCGGCATGGCGAACTACTACAGACGCTTCATCAAGGGTTACTCGCAAATTGCGAGCCCCTTGACCGACATGCTTAAGAAGGGAGCCCGATGGCATTGGTCCGAGAAGGCGGTGGCGGCTTTCGAGGAGCTGAAGACGGCGCTAGCATCCGAGCCCGTGTTGAGGCTCGCAGACTTCAGCTTGCCATTCGAGGTGCACACGGATGCATCGGGACAGGCTCTTGGAGGCGTGCTCGTACAGGAGGGCCACCCTGTGGCGTACGAGAGCAGGAAGTTCAACGAGACGGAGGGCCGATACTCTACGCACGAGAAGGAGATGACGGCGGTGATCCACTGCTTGGAGACGTGGCGACACTATCTGCTTGGGACGAAGTTCGTGGTAATCACGGACAACGTCGCCAACACTTACTTCAAGACCCAGAAGAAGTTGTCTCCGAAGCAGGCGAGGTGGCAGGAGTACCTCGGCGAATACGACTTCGACTGGATCCATAAGCCGGGTCGGCACAACGACGTTGCCGACGCCCTGAGCCGCAAAGGCGTGGAGGCCTTTGTCAGCTCGCTTAGTGCGGTTACTTCAGACTTCGTGGGGAAGGTGCGTGAGGCGGCCGAGGCGAGCAAGGCGTACAGGAAGCTCGTTGATGAGGTCAACGAGGGGCTGGTGCGACAATATTGGCTCGAGGACGGGATCCTCGTGACAAGGGGAGGGCGCGTCTACGTTCCAGAAGGCGCGTTGAGGCAGGAGTTGCTTCGGGAGCACCACGACCCACAATGGGCAGGACATCCTGGGATGGACCGGATGTACGCACTGCTTTCTACCAAATTCATCTGGCCGAGGATGAAGGACGATGTGGAGGCCTACGTGAGGACCTGCGTCACATGCCAGCAGGACAAGGCCGAACGTCGTAAGCAGGCCGGCTTACTGGAGCCGCTGCCCATTCCGTCGAAACCGTGGGATTCGGTATCGATGGATTTTATTACACACCTGCCTAAATCGCAGGGGTGTACTTCGATTTTTGTTGTAGTTGACAGATTTTCGAAGATGGCGATTTTCGCCCCGGCACCCGCGGAGTGCCCGGCGAAGGAGTCGACGGAGATTTTCTTCAAGCACGTGGTGAAACATTTCGGGGTTCCCACGTCGATCGTGAGCGATCGGGACGCGAGATTTACGGGACGGTTCTGGACATTCCTCTTCAAACTTCTTGGCACGAAGCTGAAGCTCTCGACGTCGTTTCACCCGCAAACCGATGGCCAAACGGAGCGGGCGAATCAAACGCTTGAAGAATACCTGAGGCATTACATCACGGCGAACCAGACCAACTGGGTCGACCTACTCGATGCGGCGCAGTTCAGCTACAATCTGCACCGAGCCTCAGCGACGAAGACCAGCCCATTCGAGATGGTGTATGGTTTTCAACCGAACCAGCCAGCGGTGGCGTACACGCGGATGATTGGTGAGTGTCCAGCGGCGTACAGGTTCGCGTGGTCCCGACACGAGTTGTGGACCGCAGCTAGAGATAGCATGGCCAAAGCTCAGAAGCGCATGAAGGCTTACGCAGATCTCGACCGTCGCGAGGTCGAGTTCGAGGTAGGCGAGAAGGTACTTCTGAAGCTGCGGCCCCACATGTGGAGACCGGAGAGTCAGGGCAAGAAGGCACAGCTAGCGCGGGGCCTTATGCCGAAATATGATGGGCCGTTCGAGGTGGAGTCTCGAATCGGGCGTGTGGCCTATCGGCTCAAGTTGCCGGAGCACATGAAGGTACATCCCGTCTTTCACGTATCCTTCTTAAAGAAGTTTCACCCAGGCGATCCTTCGACGGAGGAAATGAGGCGTGTCCCACCGAACACCGTGGCGAAGGTGTTCGACAGGCGAATTCGGCGTATACTCGACCACAGGCGTGGGGGCGGAGTTAACGAGTTCCTGGTGCAATGGGAAGGCATGGATGCGTCCGAGACTTCGTGGGAGAAGTTCACGGACATAGCGCAATGGGAGGACGTGGTGGCGGATTACTGGCACATGAGACATGGTGCGGGTTACGGGACTCCGACAACGAGGACGTTGACAGGCTCCGGCGGGGGGAGAATGTCACAACCGTGAGTGTCACGTTAGCGCGGCTCGATCACTGCCGAGCCACACCCTAGCAGTGACGCCCTGACCAAGGGGCGAGAGTTGGTATGTCTCGACACTTGGCATTTTTCGGACCAAGACCTTACACGCATGGGGACACTTACCCGAGGCAGCACGAGGCCGCCCCGAGTGGTCCGCGCGCATGGGGGCACCTACCCGAGACAGCACGAGGCTGTCCCGAGAGGTGCGCGCGCAGGGAGGCACTTACCCGAGGCAGCACGAGGCCGCCCCGAGAGGTGTGCGGGAAATGGGGGAAGACATCGCGCAATGCGCGCGCAGCGTGCCCGCAAGGGCGCGCGCGCGCGCCAGCGTCTGCTGGCCCATCCCGAGTGGATGTGGCGCGCGCGGCCAGGGCAAGTGGCCCTGGCCAGATCCCTCGTTGAGGTTAACTTAGGCATGGTGTGGCCTAAGGGCGACGGGCGGTGGCCCGACGCAGGTCCGGCCGAGGGCAGCGGCCCTCGGCGATGCACGGCGGCGGCAGCGGCGGCGGTGCAAGGCGGCAACGGCGACGGCGGTTGCAGAGCGGCGGTCCGGCGGTGGCTCCGGCGGACGGCGGCGACGGCGGCAACGACGACGACGACGACGGCGAAAGGTGGGGGCCGAGCCAGGTGGGCTCGGCCCGAGGCAGGCCATGGACGGGGCTGCGTGCCAGGTAGGGCGCGCGGCCTGGCCTCGAGAAAGCCCAGCGCCAGGCGGGCGCTGGGCCTGAGGGAAGGCAGCGCGCGCGCACTGCGCGCGCGCGCCCGCAGCTGTTGCGGGCGTTCCTCGGGACGCCTGGCTGCGGGACTTGGCTTGGGCGACCGAGTCTTACGGGACGAGGTTGTTGGAGATTTTCTCGGGCCAATTCAAATCGGAGACCAAGTCTTACGAGAAATCGGTTAAGATACGATCTTCGTAGATATGGCCCGATAAAGGCCCAAGCCACTCCTATATAAGGAGGCCACCCCCCCCCCCCTCTCATGCCGGATTCACTTCTCATTCACTCATTCGACATCCACCTTTCGAGAAGGAGATCTTGGCGAGAAGGAGCACCCTCCATCGAGCCAAAGCCACGAAGTTCGAACCACCGGGGTGTTCGAGCTTAGGGATCCCGAGTAGGGTTTAGCGAGCGAAGCGAGCTATTAAGATCCCGACCAGGGACGTAGGATTTTAGGGCCGTGTGTTAGAGTTAGGTTGAGGCCGAGACTTGTTCGAGCCCACGGTGTGCGTAAGATCCTATCTTGTACTCTTTGCGTTTAATAAAGATTACGACAAGCGGGGTAGGCGAACCCCGTTGTCCCTGTTTTACCCAACTTGCTTTGTTTCGTTTCCGCTTTATCAAGGCAGGTTACTTGGCGCGCGTTTGCGTTAAGTTAGGGCGGTGAGGCTTATCTCGAGCGGGGCGCGAATCAAGGGGCGAGGAGCGACCCGAGCGAGAGCCGGTTGTAAAGGCGCGCGGGCTTGGAATTTTTCGAAAAAAATTTTCTAAGTCCCGGATTTGCAACATCTATCGTGCTCTATTCATTCGAAATTTGATTTTCTATTGAAAGTGTTATATCACATTTATTTATTCAATATATAAATATTAACTTAGTCTAGTCTTAATTAGTAGTTTGAGCTTAATCGTAATCAAACCATAGTTTAGGGACTACTTTGTAAATATATCAAACTTGTTTGGTATATATACAACCCTAATGACTTGTATAAGGGTTAACACTTTATAAGGATTCTTTTATAAAGTTTTGAGTTTAAGTGAATAGGAGAATAAGCTTTGATATGAATTACCGTGAACGTTTCCGCTACTCATTTCTTTACGGTAGTTCAGCGTTAAATTTTCGATTAATTGATTTTTTTCGCATATTTTGGTTGGATTAGAAACGGACCTATCAATCGGTTTCAGAGCAAACGTGTTAGGATTTGATCGAAATTTTGCATTTTTTCGGTTCGAATTTCGTTGAAGAACTTGCACGGCAATTTTCAATTTTTTGTTTGATTCTTCAAATTTCGATAAGCTGATTTTAGGATTCGATTGAGTGATAAACATCTCTGTGCTGAAATTTGATCGATCGAAACGTCAATTTCACGAATTTTGAAGATCCGATAAATCGTGTTCTGCGCGATATTCATCCGGTTTCTAAAAAATTAGACTTATTTTTTTGTTTTCTGATTTAATTGAGTGTTAAACTCAGTGAATCTACTAATTCGATCCATTACTCATAGTCAATTTGATCGATTTTGTGTTTGAGATTGAAATCGACATGTTAAAGACCCAAAATATAGTTTTAGCTGTTTCTCGGTATGGTACAGTTCTTATCGCAAATTAGAAAGTATCGTGAAGCTACTATCGAAAACAATACAATTTATCGCAATTGTTTGTCGCAAAATCTTATCGCAAATTGTTTGTCGCAAAATCTTATCGCAAATTACTATAGCAAAGCAAATGAAAATTCGTGGGACTTGCACCTTTGCAGATGCTTTATAGTCTTGCGAATGATTGATACCTTTTTTTGGTCCCATAATTTAGGGGGTGTGGCATTACAGGGACATCTAACTTAGTGTATGCATTTTAGGGATAGTAACTTTGAAAAATATGGCAATTTAAATGTCCATATAATGCCACACCTCCAAAATTACGGGACCAAAAAATATTTAAGCCAATAATATAATAATACAAGGCTTATGGTTTGCGAGGCTTTATTAAAAAAAAAATCGCTAAAAAAAGTCAAAGAGAAAATTTCGTTGCTTATCGTAAAACTTATTCTCCTTAGCGATAAAATATAACGAAGGCTCTCCTTATCGACAAAAATTGCTTATGTACAAATTCTCGGGTCTTTTAAAAAAAATGGCCCTTGACTGGATCAATTTTAAAAAAATGGCCTCGTTGACGAATTTTTTTGGTCAATGGCCCTAACTTTGTTTAAACGTTAACCATATTAACTAACTCTCATACTTAACTCATTAAAATTTAAAAAAAAATGAAAATATGGCCGTACAGATGCAATAACTGAACATGGGTCTATCTCCTTCTTTAACCATAACCATACAATCGACATGAATGCATTATCTTCTCCATTTTAAAGAACAAAAGGTAACCACACACACCTCTCTCACAGACCTAAAGCGACGCGAGCTGTTCTCTTCGTTTAGTGCCGGAAAACAACTTCTCAAACCAAGAAAACAGCAAGCATTTCAACATATTTTACCAGTAAGCATTCGTTACATGAAAACTGCAATTTTAACGTCGAAAATGGTGAATTTCCAGTCCATTACCCCCGAAAATGTATGGGTTATTTAGTAGATCATGTGTATTAGCCAGAGTTGCGATATTTCATTGGTTATTACGAACATTCGGACCTGAAAATACAGACTCCGAGGTCCAGTTTTTGTGCAGGGGACCCATGCAAAAAATATAGGGGGACCCAAAAGTATATACAGGGTACCCGAGCATATATACAGGGTACCCGCCCATATGGGCTGCTGTTTTTTAAGTGCATGGGACCCAGGCTAAAAAACGCAGGGAACCCAAACGTAAAAGCATGGTACCCAATTATAAGTGCAGGGTCCCCACTAATGTTGTGCGCGGGTCCCCTGCCCGGGTACCATGCACTATACGTGCGGGTACCATGCGCTATACGCTCGGGTCTCCTGCCTTTATGCGCGGATACCCTGCCGTTATGTGCGGGTACGCTTCGTTTACGCTCGGGTTCCATGATCCCATGCTCGAGTCCCCTGCATGTATGCATAGGTTCCGTGATCCCATGTTCGGGTCCCAAGCGCTAAAAATCATACATAAGCACGTCATACGACGACAATCGTTTTCTAAATAATAACTTTGCATAATATTGCAGGTGCTCAATATGACAATTACCAACATTGTATTTCAATTCGATGGTCGGTGGTTAATCGGCGAGGATAATACCTCGACTTGGTCCCCTGCGTCAAATTGTAACTGACATTCAATTTTGGTGGATGAGGACGCATGCACGTTACAAGACGTAAATGAGCAAATTGTAGCGATGTTGTCGTTTCGCAACGACAATGCGAGGCTAATGCTAAGCTATATGTCAAATGTAGCCTAAAGTTATCCCGGACCCATATACATCGATAACGACTATGCTCTACGTGCGTACTTGGATTTTGGTGGCTCTCAATCGAGACCCGTGGTTCATGTCGAGGTGGTGGAATGTGCGCGTGTGGCTCCGTCGTACGCATTTGCTGGTTCTTCTAGTTATAATATCGGATTCATAGCCAATTGCGATGAAAATGCGCAAATCGAACCGTTTGAGGGGTACGGTTGCAGCCCATCTAACACACCCTATTGCCATTCGAACGAAAATGAAGATGGGGGTCTTGAAGAAGATATCGCTGGACCGCCCGGGGGTAGGGATGACTCGGGTTGGCATTCGAACGAAATTGAAGATGAGTCAATCGAACACATTGACGAGTCGGAGGAGGAATTTGTAGCACGTGATCACAACGACGATGAAGATGACGATGTAGATCGTGTCCCTGTAGATGAGGCTGCTGATGGTACTTTCGCATTTCCAGACGGTTCAAGCCTACACGTTGGGCAGCAATTTCGTGACAAGGCGGAAGTTATCGAGGAGATATCCAAAATCGCCTTGGCGGCGTCGGTCGAGTGCAAATTAGTAAAGTCGAACAAGACTTTGTATGTAGTAAGATGTGCAATGGAGCAATGTTCGCGACGTTTTCGAGCTGCAAAAGATAGGGATTCCCCTTTCTTCTCGATACGGACATACTGCGGCACACACACATGCGGCCTGTCTCATCGACGTCGAAGACATCGTCAAGGAAGTTCATCGGTTGTGTCTAGGATGCTTCTTGACAATTTTAGCGGGCCTAAAGACATTCCCGCGACAAAGGCTATCATGTCTATGATGCAAAGTAGGGGTGGAATGTTTCTTATTACAAGGCTTGGAAAGGGAAGACTCTCGCTACGGAGGAGTTGGTCGGTAACGGGGACGATTGTTACGCGTTGATCCCGGCGTACTTGGAAGCTGTGAAGCAAATGAACGCGGGAAGTGTCACGGATTGGGAGATGGGCGAGGAAAACATATTCAAATATCTGTTTTTGGCATACGGTGCATGCTTAGTGGGATTTGCTTTCATGCGTAAGGTAATTTCTATAGACGCCACATTTTTAAAGGGAAAGTATAAAGGGGTGATGCTTGTTGCAACGGCGCAAGACGGCGATTACCATCAGTATCCTATCGCATGGGGTATTGCGAGCACCGAATCTACCGAATCTTGGCCATGGTTCTTGACGAGATTAAAACTGATCGTGGCCGACACAAATGATCTCGTCATAATTTCTGACAGACATGGCGGTATAAAGACAGTCGTCCGGGCAGTTTTTCCAAATGCGTTTCACGGGTTCTATGCGTGGCATATTCAACAAAATATAATGATCCGTATAAAGGATAAAGGTGCGTGTGCGTTATTCCTTAATATTGAATACGCCTACAAGACGAGCGATTTTGATCGATTGTTGGAAATGCTAAAGGAACGGTACTTAAACGTGCATACGTATCTTGATGTCAGCACGAAGCCAAATTGACAAGATCGTATTGCCCGAGAACAAGGTACAACATCATGACCACCAACGGCTCAGAATCGATAAATACTGCTCTACGTGTGGATAGAGAGCTTCCACTCATAAGATTGTTGGATTCGGTACAACGTTTGACGATAAGTTGGTTTAGTAAGCATCGAAGAACTTGTGAATCTTCGATGGCAGCCAATGTCACGTCATTTACGCCGAAGGTCGAGTTAATCCTATGGTCGCACTACATAAATTCACAAAATCTACACGTGTCGGAAATTGGCATTCAACATAGCGTATACGGGCATGGAGTCAACGAGGTGTCGATATCGAGACGAATTCATGTAGTTGTAAGATGTTCGATATCGATCGTATCCCATGTGCGCACGCCATTGCGGCTTGTGGTGTCGCTAATGTAGGTGTTTATTCGCTAGTCCATGCGTATTACAGCTTGGAGACATGGAAATTAGCGTACGAGTATACCATATGGCCTGTCACCGAGCACGTTAAAGGAATTGTGAATATGCCACCACCTATCGTTGACCCAAAATGCGGAATAGCACAAAAAAATAGAATGTCTTCCGTCGGAGAATTCGGTAGGAGGAGGTAAATCCTATGAGTTTGATTTGTACATGTGTAAATGTATGATTGCTATGGAAATTCGGTATGTTGGAATGTTTACGTATAATGTAATAGACATGGAAATTTAGTTGTTCAATGGATGTTGGCGTGTTTGGTATGTTGGATTGTGTGGTATGTTGTCGGGTACCTTGCGCAACATGTGCGGGTACCGTGCGCTATATGTGCGGGTACCGTGCACAAATAGTCGGGGTCTCGTGCGCGTACAGTTGTCAGATGCTTTCAGTAAGTTACATCAATCAACTCAGCACGATATGTCAGTCATTGTCTGTATGTGAAATCATAAAATAATATAATCACTCAGATCAAATGATCGAGATAATCATTAACCAATTATTCGGATTTTATTGTTAAAACATCTTTTTAAAATAATAGTGCATTAGTATGCGGGTACCTTGCGCTATATGTGCGGATGCATATATGTGCGAGTACCGTGCATTAGTGTGCGGTACCTTGCATATATGTGCGGGTACCGTGATTAGTGTGCGGGTACCATGCATATACAACTCAAATACGACATCTAACATATCAACATCCATCACTACATAAACATGTTCCATCTTTACAAAATATCCGAATACAACTTATTGATACCAGGAAGCCCAATCATTAAGGCGTATGGAAATACATAGGTATTCTCGAAATTGCGTCATCTGCCGCCTGGTAAGCTCCGCACTTTATCGTCACGAAAGAGCATAGAAAATGCCGCCCACAACACATGAACCCCACAATCGCCGCTGAAAACAACCAAAAGTTTAATATTGAGATATGATGTACTAAACTCAACTTCAAATTGAAATATGCTACACTTACGAATTTTCTTGTGTCTTGAAATTGGGGATCCTCTCTACCTTCCACTTCCTAAACGCGCTTGGAATTAAACCAAGATTAGTACGATCGGGACCACTAATTATAGTCCGCTCAAGGCCGCGTTCATGTTGCGCATGTCGACATCGCATGACAGATCTGAGTTGAATACCCGTATGGTATTGTTCTTCCAATTGAGGACTGCAAGAATCCAGTGAGCGATGGTCTGCACTGGCACCACGATATATTCAGCAACTTGCCATGACACCGCCGGCCAGTCCCGATCACGTCCCTCTGCATAGTGGACCAAATACGCCAGCATGTCCTTGACAAACTTCCAATTTACTACGCAGTTCCGGTCGATGCTCTCCTTCAACCCGAATCCCACGAAGGCAATAGCACGAAGGTATGAACCCTCTGCATTTCGACGAACCCTCTAATGATTTCGTCAATGTGCTATAAAATAAAATGAAAAAAATATATTAAATGATTAGAACGAATTGGTTAAGTCTCCTTCGTAGCGCATTGTAGAGCCACCACGAAGGCGTGTACAACTGTTGGTACCACGTCTTGGCTCGGTGCGAATTGGACAACCAAAGCAGGCGCTCATTATCTTCCATCGTATCGATCCTCTGCTTTATCCGAGGCCATAGCTTCAGGTTTCTCTTCATGTACCTCTCCAGCTGTGGTTTCGGCTGTTCTGCACGGGATTCTGATTCGGATCGGTGAATGGGGTCACCTGGTACTTCGAAGGCCTGCTTTTGCGAGGCGGCGTCGACTCCACCGGGGCCTCGGCTTCCACCGCGGCCCCGACTTCCATCGGGACCTCGGGCTCTCGGGCTGCCTCGGGTTCCGAAGGATAGAACGCTTGGTTGGAGCCACCGGCCTCAAAACCTAACAAGATAACACTTCAACGTCAAAAACTATACTATAGAAAACCTAATGCAACAAATTATTTATAAGGTTTTTACCATGCGACGTGTGCGTCGGAAACTCTCGGTTGCCCCCGTACCACCCCTGCTGTAGGTTTTGCTGCAAGTCATGCATCGACTGCTGCAAGCCGAAGATACTCGCGCCCCACTCTTGAGCTGTGGATCATCGTTCGTCATAAGAGTCCCAGAATTACGAGATACTCGTGTAAACGTCGTCGAACTGACTATTCATCATCTCGAAATTGTGGTCCATGCGTCGTGTGAACTCATCGAATTGATCCCACGTGGGGCCCGAGTACTGCTGTGGAGGAGGGGACGTGTACCGTGGGGGTGAGGGGGGACGAAATTGGTCCGCCTCTTCCTCGTAATGCGACCGCTGCGATAGTTGCGGGATGGACTGTGCGACATGCGTTCGTGCAACGTCGTCCGCGGCCGCCAAATGGCGTACACACTTTACCTCCACACCATCCTCAAGGATCCTCGTTAGATAGTCAAGGACTTTATGCCGCTCCTCCACTTGGAAACGACTATATCGGAAGTAGGGCTCGTTCATCTCCGATATTGTGGGGCTCAGCAACCCAAATACGGGTGACCCCTTTGCGGCGTTGACGATCGTCTTCATCTTCGGAGAATCCTTCGTTGACCACTCCTTGGTGACCCACCGCCAGATCCGTGGGGTCACCACATCCGCCTCGTTTCTACGATAGGCGAGCGCGTACCGAATACCCGATATGCACTCGTACGCCAGAACCTAGAATGCAAAGAAACCAAATTGGCAAATATATAATCACAATTAAATATATATTTCTAACGATTTTATATAACGAAGGACCTGAATCAGATGTACGAAGCCACTAATCAGTAGCCCGCAGTGTTCGTTGCCGCCGTTTCGGGCTCGTTCTCGAACAAAATCCCTCTTCTCCCTTAGGTTTATCTTCAGCGAGCGTATCACCTCTTTGAAAGCTACGCTGCCCCAAGGATAGTTGGCGAAGGCGACTTCGTCTTCAACTAATGAAAGCAGCCACGACCGAACAATTGTGTCCTTCTTCGACGGTCGGGGCAGCAACACGGATGCGGCAAAGTATAGATCAGCCAACTTCCGCTTATCAATGTTGACGTTTCCGTCATCGTTGGCTCCCAACTCTTGCAGGTGATCCTCAACGTACGACGACGGATTGTGGATATTCCCGGAAAGTTTCTCTCCGCGAAATCACCATTGGGATTTACTTCCGGGATTTCGTCCGAGATCCTAAGGCCGGTAATCAGGCAATACTTCGCTTTAGAAAATCGGAGTGGTCGGTTCCCAATGATCATCCACAACTCCTCGCGATCGTGAAGCGTAGTCTGCCTCCTCGTGAGAAACAAAATGAGCTGGGCAGATAGATAGAAATCGGCGGCAGCGTCGACGAGTCTACCAAATGGACTCTCCGCCCTGTAACTCTCCCGCTCATTGCCGTTGAGACTGTTCCTTATCTCTGCACTTGCCTCCGTGTACATCCGGTCATTGTCAAGCAAAACTCGAAGTCATCGTTTCTGGATGACAATTGCTTCTTCAGCACAACCTGGGAATCAAGAGTAAATAACCAATTAGTAAAATTCATCGATGATACACACACACACACTCATGGTACCCGCGCAAACGCGTATGGTACCTATACAAACTCGCATAGTACCCGCACAGGAAAGCATGGTACCCGCACACAAGAGCATGGTACCCGCGCATGCGCGCATGGTACCCGCACACAAGAGCATGATACTCGCGCGCACTATCGTCGTACCGGCCAACACATACTCGCATGGTATCCGCGCGCAATCGCATGGTACCCGCACACAATTGCAAGGGGCCGCGCGCGCATGGGTACTGTGCACTGTGCTCATGTCCCAAGCATGCAATCATGGTCCCCTGATTTGCGCGTAGGTTTGGGTCCCAATTCGTTCGCCGCACGGTTCCCTTGCGAACAAGTGTCCAAATTGCACAACTGGGAAATCATGCGACGGACCCAACCAATTCGACGCACGAGACATGCTCATGAGGAAGACGAAAGCACAGTAAAGTTACCGGCACTCTTTCGGGACGCGCGTTCATTGCCATTGTAGTCGGTTTGGACATGCTTGCAATGTGAAGAGTTAGTTTCGTGGATCTGAAGAATTTTCTGCTTCGTTATGTGTCTTTCGGATTCAATTTTAAGTGTCAAATATTGTACTCTGTGAAGAAGAAGAAGAAGAAGAAGAAGAAGACCCGTGACGCTATAGTGAGTGGAATCGATTAAACCTAATTAATTTACTTTGGGTAGTTGAATGGGTTAAATAAGGGTAAAGACGTCTTTTTTGCTGAGTTAATATGGGTGGAATAGACTTCAAACATTATGAAGACCATTTTTTTAAAATTGACCCAGTCAAATGCCATTTACTTAAATATTCCGAAATTCTCCTTATGGCAATTTTTTTTCACGGAAATTAACGAACTAGTATCGAGAAAATTTTGCCGTGAAAAGTTTAGCCAAGAAATATCTCTGCACATTTTTTTTTCAACATAGCTCACTATCGGAATTTTTTCTTGCAAACAGTACATACCCAAAAAAATTGTTTTCGACTGAAAGAAACTTTTACCGTAAAACTTTCTCGAAAAAGGTCTATCGCGAAACTTTCACTACCGAAAACTTTACCACGAAACCTTATTTTACCGTAAAAATTTTATCGATAAACTTTCACTACAGGACAAATTTTTTATCGAAGAAATTTTTACCGAGAAAAGTTGGTCAACCCGAGAAACTTTTATCATAAATATTTTCACCGTATTGCAAAACTTTTGTCGTAAACTTTTTTATTGAAATTTTTTTTTCTCGGCAAACAAAAGTTTCTCGGTACATCGGTTTATCGAGAAACAAACTTTATCGGTAAACAACATATCGATAATATTTTTTCGCACTCATACCGAAATTTTTTTCGCATCCATATACCAAAAAAATTCGAACTTAATTCATTATAGGCACATTATAGAAAAAGTTTTGTAAATTTTCGAAGTATTGAACACCAATTTAAAACTTTTCGGTACACACCAAAAGTTTTTTATACTTTAAATTTCAATACTTCACGACATTTTTCGACAACACCAAAACTTTTTGGAACTGAAATTATAAAGCCAAAAATTTCTCGATCTTAGAAAATAAAAAGTTTTCGATACTTACACTCTCGATATCTAAAGTTTTCAGTATACACAAATTTTTCGATACTTCAAACTTTTCAACTCCAAACTTTTGAAAACTATACTTTTCGGTCCAAAAGTTTTCGATATCTACATTTTATCCTAAAGTTTTTGATACCTACTCTTTCTTCGAAATTTTTTATTAAAAAAATCTAAAAAATCCACGACACGCGTCAACGTCATATATCCAACCATAATTAAAAAAAAACTAAAATGGATGTTAACTCCATCAACAAAGATAAGAGTATAAAAGATCTAGAAACGAGATTAGAAAATAATCTCGTTGTCTTATTAGACTTACGCCAAAAATTATGCTTATGAAAAAATTGTACTTGAAAACGGCTCGTGACAATGTCACGTCATTAGAAATTAAGGTAGAAAACTTATAAACAAAAATAAAGAATTAACTACAAGTCTAGAAGTCGTAGAAGCGGAGAAAAATGAAGGTTTATGCCAATACAGCGTTTTAGTTGAGGAGCGCAAGAAGCTTTACTCGAATATTAAAAGTCTCGAGGATATTCTTGCTAAAAGGGGTCAAACGGACCAAACAATTTTTCTTAATCAACCTAAGGACACCAAATTATATAATCCTAAATAAGGTTTAGGATAACCGGCATCACTTAAATAAAGTGACATCCATTCAAATGTATGACATACGATATATGGGCGGGTTAACCAAGTTCATGGCTTTCACCGGAGCATCAGAAATCAATGCTCTTGAGGACGAAAAACGGACAAATAAGGCTTTAACCGGAGCATCAGGGCGCTCTGTTGTGAGGGGTTTGTGAACGAGGCGAAGGAGTTTCTAAAGAAAATGGAGGAGCGTGGCAGCGATTGCTTGTCGAGTAATTTCACTTATAACGTCTTTTTGCACGGTCTTCTTGTTAGGAAGGAATGCGCTGCCGAGGCCAATTCGTTTTCGGAAGGAATGAGCGGCGATAGATTTTCTGTTGATTCCACTACGCTACGCTTTCCATGTTGATTGGTCGTCAAAACGGAGACACTCAAGCCCATATGCTCCTTAAGAAGATCAAGAAATTTCTCCAGAGGTAAATTTATAATTTGACTGTTTTTGTTTGTTTGTGTGTGTGTGTGTTTCAGAGCTCAGGTTGTTCTAAAACAAAGACTCTCTTAATTCTGTTATATATTAAAGATTGTTTCAGTTCAATCCCTTGCCTGGCGTAACGAATGCCCAAACGAACCACACTAACGCTGTATGAGATTACGAAGAAAAAAAAAAGTAATCAAATATAAAAAATAAGCTATATCTTCTTCTTGTGATCTGATTTTCTATTTCCTTTTAGTTTCTTCTAGTGTTTCTTTCTTCTTCGTCTTCTTGGTCTTCTCCTCCTTAATCGTATCAAGCTTCGGCTTCCATCGCCTTCTCTTCCCAACAAGAACCTCGTACTCTTTCCTCAAACGAGGGCTGTTAAGAAGTACCCTTTGGTCACCATCTTCATCCAACACGAATTCTTGATGGTGCTTAACGATCACCTCTTCACACACCTTGATTCTTACACTCCCCGAAGGAGTCCTCACAACCTCGAAAGGTGGTTTATTAGCGTACCTAAGGGCCGTTCTCGATCGGTTTAGAGCAGCAAACGATAGAGCCGATTGAAAGAAATGATTGGGCAGGAGTAAGTAGTAGTTCCCCGGCTTGAGTTTTTCGTTTCGGGACAGGAATGGAGTTTTTTGGCCTATGTAGAAGCTGTCTGATTTGCACACCAAGTGTTTGGGAAATTGCTGCATCAGCTCCAAGGCTTTGATGGGTCGGTCGTAGAAGTGTACGTCTCCGTTGGATTTGATCAGTTTTATCCTTTCGAAGCGGCTCATGGCTTGTTGGGATTCTTCTCCCCGATGAACGCAAGAGATTCGGAGGAAACGAGGTAATGGGACTTTGCAGCTTACCCTCATCTTTTTCCAGATAAGAAAATAGTTATTAGGGTTTTTGTACTATGAAGGTGATGAAGAAGGTGGGATATATTTGGCTGTTGTTTATATACAGATGTGTAATGTCATTTGTGAAAAGTGTGTAATATGAGAAATGAAGATTTGGGTAAGGATTAGGATTATTACATGTGACTTTAACATAACATTACGCTGATGGGATTTCGTAAATGTGGTCAAATGGTAATGAAAAGATTGTATTTTTTATATGGGAAAGTGTATTTTTCTTCATTCCAAAAAAAAAAGTGTGTATATTTCTTTGCTTTGACCAAAATTCTGATATCTTATTATTGATTGAATTTGCTTTCCCGCCCAGAAAATTTCAGCATTGATTAATGTACTTATCCTTTTAGAAAGGGAGTATATATTTAATATATCTATTTAAAGGGCAAATGTCTCCAATAATTTTATTATCATTGCAAATAGTATACATTTCTCCAATGAATGGGGCCCCAATAAAGGTAAATCTTCGATGTACGGAAATAGGACTATGACGTGAGAACTCCTCCAGTCAAAGAAAATACTTAAATCGAGATCGAATTGATTTAAAGATAATAATAAGTGTTACAGTGTGTTATAAATAAAATATTGAATTTATGGTCAAACATTGATGTTAGAATCAAATGAAACTTGAATTTAGAGTCAAAGCTGCAAAGTTTTAATTGGGCCCATATCCAGACTATTGGGCCCAGGAAGTTTGGTACGGCGTTGAAAAAACAAAGCTAAGAGCATCTCCAATCGGTATATTATACATTTTATCCAACGAGTACTTTATTTTAACGCTATTATAGTGTTGACAGACAAACATACCCTATTTTTAAAGTAACGATATTTCTCAACGTCAAAAGAGCGCTAAATTTTATTTTTTTATATCTTTTTAAATGTAAACTTATTTAAATGGACACCATGGGGAATCAATAACACATCTTTTTTCTTGCACGTATAGGACACATGTACTAGCTCAGGTGAATCAGTGGCTCGATTTTCACGACGCAGTTCCTTACGAGTTCATTCGGTGGCAGCGATGGATGAAAAGGAAGGGCAGAGGCAAAGGTGTCCAAACAAAAACAATGTTGGTGTGTGTTGCAATGGTGTATCATATTTGGACAAAGAGAAACTCTGGACTACACAATCAATGCAAATCCAGTGAGGAACACCTCGTCAAGAACATTAAAAGAGAGCTGCGAGAGAGAGTCAATTTCTGTGTCAGAAGTAGGCTTGTCAATGGGGCAATAATTCCCCGTCCTCGCGGGATCTGCCTCGAATAGGACAGAGAATCCCTGATATTTTATCCCAGTAGGGCGGGGACGGGGAGAGTTTTTTCCCCGCGGGGATCCCCGCCCCGTTCCCCGCTCCATTCCCCGGTATATTAGAATATTTAATTAATATATTTTATATCCAATTTATATTATTATAATATAAATAATATTAAAATATAGGCTAAATAATATTAAAATAATATAAATAATATTAAAACAAGACTTAAATAATATAAATACATAAAATATAGTTTAAATAATATTTATATAATAAATATTAAAATATATTTTCTATTATAAAAAGTATATATTTTTTAAAAAATATTGTCGGGACGGGGAATCCCCGTGGGGCGTGGATGACCGAGGGGACGGGAATGAGGACGATTTTTTCCCCGATTGCTTCGTGGGGACGGGGATTATCCTCGCTCCCGCCCCGTCCCGTCGACATCCCTAGCCAGAAGCCGCTTTGCCACTATGGGTATATAAAATATAACTCATATAGTTAATTGATACGTTTGTAACATGAAGTTGATGTACTGCTGTATAAACTTCTGTTGGGAAATGAAATTACTTTTTTTCTCAAAATAATAATAATAATAATAATAATAATAATAATAATAACAATAATAGGAAACTTACACTTAAATATCATTTTTATAAAAATTATCAATTCAATCCCTTATCAGAATTTTTTTACATGTAGGTACCTATTAGAAAACAATTTTTACACATAAGTACCCGTTTGCGCCGCATGTTCATCATATAAGTAATTTTAGGTACCATATAAAAACGTATTATGGTACATAATACCATGAGAAAAGATACATAATATAATAAATTTAAGTAACATAAAGAAACGTATATAGGTACTATATAAACGCTTGACTGGTACGTAATATACATATAAAAAGGTACTTCAAGGATGATAAAATGATACACACAACCAACTGGGTAGCTTAAAATAATTTTTTTCTGACAGGGTACTGAACTGTAACTTTTTTATACAAAAAGGTATTTAAGTGTTGATTACCCTAATAATAATAATAATGATAATAATAATGATGATGATAATGATAATAAAATTAAAATTCTATAAACGTCTTTTAATATTCTATACGTTTCGTTTTTATTTTAATGAATTTCATATAAAAATAAAAATTTTATTTTTACATGGAGAATATGAGTGTTTTTATTGTTACTGATAGGAGCGTATTGGGTATTTCACATTTTTATCGTGGAACGAAACCATTGTTCGTGTCTAATTTTATATGGTAGGATGTGGGAGTCTTATTAGAGTATCTTCAATATGTACTCCATTATATTGTAGAACACTAAAATTGAGTACACATCTCCTCCAACGAGTACTATATTTTAACACTATTATAGAGTTTTTGAAAAATTAGGATTAAAAGTAGTCAAAACTACTGAAGAAACTATCTCTTTGAATAACGAAAAGATGATTATTAGACTTCTAAGCAATAGAGACTTAGAAAAATATAGGATAAATCATAAATCCATTCATATTGGACTAGTTCAGATTGCCTTTAAACCTTTGACTCTAGAAGGTTTACCCGAAAGCTTTATAGCAACACTTAGAGATGGGAGAAACCTTGACGGGAGACAATCCCTTATAGAAATTATACAATTCAGTCTAGCCCATGGTGCAGTATATACTAATGTTTATCCAAACCTGCAATTGTCATTGACTGATGTCAATATATTAGATGCACTTACGTTAAACGTAAAAACCCATGGTTATAACTATGCACCAGGGTCAGAAATTATATGTATATATTACATAATATATTACAAACCTTTATATACATTAAATCCACAATGTAAAATAGTGGATAAACCCATGAATGAAACAATCCTAATAGAGACTAATTTTAGTAAGACTAATATTACCACTCGAAGATCCATAAAATGGGAAGAAATAAAATTTCCCGAATACTGGATACTCGAAAGAGTTATTCCTTTACAACCAAAAATTCAAAATAATCCTACGCAAGTCATCCAAACAACTGAGGAAAATGTCCTGATACAGTTCGAAAATAGTAGAAGATCAATAGATAGTAGAGCATCTAGGTCCTTATCAGGATTCTCTAGAACATGCTCATCACATTATCATATTTCTCCGTGCGATTATATGTAGGATCCTCCTCTAGGTCTTTGACATCTCAAATGAAAGAATCAACCCCTAGTAGTAGTTATATACCTGAAAAGGTAGAGGAATTAAGAATTGATTCGGATAATATAGTGAGAGGAGTTTACAAAACGCAAGATGAGAAAATAACCGAATCAGAAATGGATTTTCAAGTTTCAATGGATTGAAGTCAAAAATTAGATTCTAGTCCGGGATCACCGGCAAGAAAGAGAATTTTCAACAAGAATTTAACTTACCTAAGTGGGAACTTTTTCGAAAATGGTTTTTTGAGAATTTCAATAAAGAAGATAAATTATTGCTTCATGAAACTTTTTATAAAGATCTTTCTCAACAAAATCAAATGTTACCATTTATACCTTGGTTTTTATCAAAATATTTTTCAAATATGGTATTTGTTCTTGAAAGAAATTATAAACTCATACCAAGTGGGAAGAATCTTTCATCGGTTTATCCTCTGCAATCTAGTTTTCAAATTGATAATGAAATAAGATATTAGAATGCTTTTCAAAAACTATTAAAAATGATACTTTATCAGTTACTATTAACCATATTTATTGTCTGCAAAAACAGCAAAATTATACAAATATGTATGTTATTGTTCTTGGGGAGCGAATTTCTCTACTAAATAAATATATTAATGAAATAATGTCTTCTGTAAAAGATATAAAAAATTACCTATTAAAAGATAAAGATGTACTTGGACCTGTCAATACGGCTTCTCCAAGTATTCAACCTCCTCCCTAGATAACATATTTTAAAGTAAAAGCTATATCTAATATAGAAAAATTGGAAAAATTTAAAGATCTTAAACTCAACACTGAAGAGTTTGAAGATAATTTAGAAAATTCTATTAATTGTGCAAAAATTATAAATGAGGAGATTAATAAACTTATGTACGCAGGTAGGCCGACCCAGAGTAAATATTACTACCCTAAGCCTACCCCTCAAGATATATTTTTCGAAGAACAAGATATTTTGCTCAATAATTCATTGGAAGACATATCTATGAATGTAATTTAGACGGTTATACTAAAAGATAAATTTATAATATGATACATAGAATGCTTATGTATAGTACTATTTGTAAAGCTAATGGTAATAATGATAAAGTAGTTGCTAAAATGATAATATCAGGGTTTACAGACCAACTAAAAGGCTGGTGAGATTTATCTCAACTTGACAAGGATCAAATCCTTAACACCGTAAAAGAAGAAAATGGTCAACAAGTTGATAATGTTGTTTACACTAAGTGTTAACATCATTGAACATTTCACTGGTAGATGGTCCGATAAAAGTGAAAATATTAGAACATTATTATAAAATCTTAGGTGTAAGACACTCACATCCTTTAGATAGTATAAGGCTACATTTTCAAGTAGAGTCATGGAACTTCCTGAGTCAAATATTACTCACTGAAAATCTAAATTCATATATGGATTACCCTTCCTTTTTGCATAAAGAGTTAGGAATAACCTTAGGAAATGATAATCAAGTATTGATTATAACTCCTTACCTATGGTAAGCTTATAAGAACATGTATACATGAAGGTTTAGCTTTATGTAATGAAATAAAGATAAATAAACAAGTCAAAAGACATTCCTTAGATGAAAAATACAATTAGGACAATTATGTGGCCAATTTGGCATGGAAAACCCTTCTTCGAGTCAAACTCGTAAAGAATCTAAGATTAAGAAACACTCTTCTAGAAAACATGAACATAGACACGATAAGAGAAATAAAAGAAAAGAGCAAAAATCTTCTCAAAATTATAATAGTAATAATAATCAATACAAAAATAAAAGATTTTCTATTATATGTAGAAAATGTGGAAAATTAGGTCATAAGGCAAATAGTTGTTGACTAAAAAGAAGATTAATAATATTAATATAGACAATGATTTAAAAGTAACATTGTTTAAAATATTACTAGAATCAGGTAGTGAATCGGAGTATTTCTCTGATCCAGATGTAAATAACATCGTTGAGGATATTTCGTCATAATTTGAGGAAGAATGTAGAAATTGTCAAATAGGACAACCTTGTACTAATGAACCATTAAACTCCAATTCGGAATCAGAAAATGATCATAATCTTTACCAAATTATATCACAGTTTCAGGAAATTAATGTATTAGATAGTAATTTAATAGAATTCCTTAAGCAAACAGAAGATTCAAAATTAGAAATATTATAATACAAAATTATTAAGGAACACGAAGAGTATAAAAGAGTAATAGCTCAACCAGAACCATATAGCATGGCAGAAGTCAAAATATTAAAAAATAAACATAAGATTGAGTCTCCGACTAGTGTTAGAGACTTAGCTCTTGAAATTACTATTCTTAAAAGAAAAATTAAGGAATTAAGATTAAGTAATAATGATCTTGAAAGAAGAATTTCTAAAATAGAAAAGGGAAAAGAAATTTTAGAAGAGCCTCCTAGGTTAATTACGGAAGAATATGGTAGTACATCCTAGAATGATAATTTTCTTTCGACACTTGAAATAACTTCCCAAAAATGGTTAATTAAAATATCCTTATTAATTGATGGAAATTTTCAGAAAAATCGTATAGCTTTAGTCGATAGTGGAGCTGATCTTAACTGTATCCAAGAAGGGATAATGCCTACCCAATATTTTCATAAAACGACACATTCTTTTAGCTCAGCTAAGTGGAGAAAAATTACAGATAAATTATAAGATTCTTAAAGCATTTATATGCAAGAATAAAGTTTGTATTTCCACTTCATTTTTATTAGTAAAAAATATTACTAATCAAGTTATTCTTGGAACTTCTTTTCTCATAAAAATATTCCCTATCAAGAATATCAATGAGCATGGGCACATGAAATTTCGATAATAAAGAAGTGTCCTTTGAATTCATTACTGAGCCTTTTTCTAGAATCCTTAATGAAATTAGAGATTCTATTATCATTAAAGCAAAAGAAAGTTAGATAAATTACCTTAAGCAGGAAATCAGTATACCTACGATTGAGGAAAAACTCCAAAATCCTAAGTTACAAGAAAAAATAAAACTGATACATAATCAATTTTCATTGCAAATATGCAATGATCATCCCGATGCATTCTAGGATAAAAAGAAGCATATAGTTTCTTTACCTTATGAAGAAACATTTGATGAGAAGAATATTCCGACAAAAGCTCGATCATGCCAGATGAATTCTGAGTATTTAGAGCTTTGTAAAAAGAAATAAATTCTTTTTTACATAAAGGTTTAATTAAGCCTCTAAAATCTTCTTCGTCATGTACAACTTTCTATGTTAATAAACATGCGGAAAAGGAAAGGGGTGTACCCAGGTTAGTTATAAATTATAAGCCTTTAAACGATGTTTTAAAATGGATTAGATATCATATTCTGAATAAAAAGGATTTACTTGATCGATTGCATAATACAATAATATTTTCAAAATTTGATTTAAAATCAGGATATTGGCAAATCCAAATTTCGGAAAAAGATAGATATAAAACTTATTTTACAGTCCCAATTGGACACTTTGAATGGACCGTTATGCCATTTGGTCTTAAAAATGCTCCTTTTGAATTTCAAAATATTATGAAAGATATCTTCATCCCATATAGTAATTTTAAATTGATGATATTCTTGTATTTTCAAGAGATATCGAAACTCATTTTAAACATCTTGATACTTTTAAGAAAATCATTCTTCATAATGGACTAGTTATCTCAAGTCCCAAAATGATGTTTTTCCAAACTAAAGTTGGATTCCTTGGGCATAATATTGAAAGAGGAAAAGTTAATGCTATTAATAAAAGTATTGAGTTTGCGTCAAAATTTGCAGATCAAATTCTTGATAAAACTCAACTTCAAAGATTTTTAGGGAGTTTAAATTATATTTCTCCTTTTTATAAAAATCTTGCTATAGATACATCTATTCTTTATGATAGGTTAAAAAAGAAACCTAGCCTATGGATTGAGAGTCATACTGAAGTAGTTAAGAAAATTAAAAATAAGGTTACTCATTTACCTTGTCTTATGTTAGCAAATTCCAGTTGGGAAAATATTATAGAAACTGAGGCATCAGATATAGGATATGGAGGAATTTTAAAACAAATCTCTCCTGAAGATAAGCAAGAACAATTAGTTAGGTTCCATTCAGGGAAATGGAACAATAGTCAAAAGAATTATGCTACAATAGCTAAAGAGATTCTTGCTATTGTTAAATGTGTTTTGAAATTTCAGGATGATTTATACAACCAGAAGTTTTTAAGAAAAGCTGATTGCCAAGCAGCAAAATATATGTTTCAAAAGGATTTTAAACATGATGTTTCTAAGCAAATGTTTGCAAGATGGCAGGCTCATTTAGCCCCATTTGATTTTGAAATAATTTACAAAAAATGAAGTGATAATAGTTTTCCAGATAATCTAACTCGTGAATTTATCCAATGACATTTTTTGCAGACATGTCCCAACATGGGAGGGCTTTTCCCTCTATTAGAGGAGGAAGAGGTGGTAGGTTTATTGCCCAACATGGTAATAAAAGACTTGTGAAGGAGAATATCTCCGCAGCCTCAAGTAATAACTTGAGCAAGGATGATGCACAGACATACAAGGAATTCCTTGCATTCAAGGCGCAAAAAATACAATCGCAAGAAGGAACTTCATACGCGAAAATAGTGGTTGATGAAGAAGAAGATGTGGATTATGGGCGAAATACTCATTCAAAAGTAATACTTCTGCTCGATTTTAAAGATTTGAAATGGAAAGATCAACCTTGGACGTTAATGTCAAGGTATCTTGAAAGAGCATCATATGTTGCGGGTTATTATAAAAACCGAGATACTTATGAACATATTCTCAAGTCTACTGGAACTTGTGATATTGAGCATTTTACTTCTGGTAATTCTGCATCAGGAATAAGAAAAGGTTATACGTTTAGCAAGATTATTATTAAACAGATTATATCTCCTGAAATGTGGGCAATGCACCCTATGAAGGATTGAGAATATTTCCATCAAGAGTTAAAGGCTGTGGTAAAATTTAATTACTGGGATTATATTGTTTTTTTTTTACATAATATTTTGTACCAAAATGAAAATAAAAAAATTCTTGGTGGATAAAAATCTGCTCAGATGTTTATAAGCAGGAACTTCCTACGTGGGTTTATCAATGGTGGTTATCGTATGGAGCCCCAATAAAAATTCTTAAAGAGCCTTTTTCAGGTTTATATGTCGAATGGGTCAAAGTCTCGTCAAGTCTCATAGAGGCAGAACACGATAATGAGTGTATTGAAGGTATGACTTCTCTACATTTCTATATTGAATTCAGTATTCCTTGGATATGGCAATGGAATCCCAAAGTAGGTTATACCCAACAAAAAATTCCGTGTCTTAGAAGGAAATTTTATACGAAATTATGGAAAAAGATGATTAGGAAAACTGAAAGTGGCGAATATGAAAGCCAACAGACAATTGATAAAATCGAAGAGAAAATTTCTCAGTATAAAGAACAGATTGAGAATCATCAACAAACGGAATCTCCTAGTCCATTTGAAGTCCTTTCGCGAAGTCTCAATATTCAGAAAGAAAAAATGAAGGCGGAAGAAATAGTCAATGCATACTTCGAAGAGAGAAATATATTGCAAAAAAAATTAGGAGTTGAAGTCTCGACAGATTTCTCAATGGGAAATTCATCAAAAGATGAAGATTTTTGCCAAGCAGGTGAAGGACAAGATCCAGAAGATGCGGATGAAATCTTAATTGAAGATGCCCTTGATAATATCAGAGATGACGTTTTAAGAAAAGTTGAAGAAAAATCCAAGAAATAACAGTGGAGAGCACTATTAAACTTGAATAAAGGAATGAATGATGACTGGCAAGACTTTGATAAAGAGGAAGCCAACTAATAAAGCAAAAAGGACAAGTGGCAAAGAAATCGTTTGCTTTCATAATTGTTGTACTTTATTCTTCTTTTCCATCTATAAGTATTACTGTGTTTTCTATGTAGAAGGTGTGTTCGGTTTGGGATTGTACTCTCTCTCTCTCTCTCTCCTTCCTCCTGTCTCTCTCTCTCTCTTGTACTGTAAAATATTTGTGTGACTAATAAAAGGAAACTCTTGAAGCGTCCTTCGAAAAATTCTCCAAGTAAGTTTTTATTTTGATTAATTTTATATTTCTGTTTTCATCATAGCCTTAATGGAAGGTAAATTGATTGTTAAATAACACTATGATCACTTAATACCTAAAACCATGGATTTGTTATATATATATATATATATATATATATATATATATATTATATATATACTAAAAAATTAAAAAAAATGATCAAAAGAACCAAATTTTGAATAGAGGTTATGATAAAATTTAATAAAGATTAATTCAGCTTATCGGCTCTTAGCGTTGCCCGTGTTTGCCAAAGGATGCTTTTTTGGGCGTTTGGTTGTTACCGATTGGATTAATCTTTTGAGAATTTTATTGTGTAAAATATCCTTGTATTCGTTTTTGTTTGGTTTAATTGGTCTAAAAAGATTTATGGTTTAATATATTATATATGTGCTTCGTTATTATGTGTTATGTGTATTTAATTTTGTGGTTTTTTGTTTTATTTTGATCTTGGTTTTCTCTTACTTTCGTATGCAATAAAATTTTGTTATGTGTTGCCATTACAAATGCTTTCCAACCATATGTGATATCCATTCATCAAGAAAGTGGCAGTGGAGTTGACAAATTGTGGTTTTTTGGAGAATGTTGAACTGTTAGTTTTGTTCTAAGGAAGTGAAGGGCTTGTCGTCTTTAGATCATTGAGGACCCTTACATATCAAAGCATAAGCATAATACTTGAAACATGCATCCTTTTGTGTGGATGAGACGATGGCTTTTAACAAAAGATAAAATAATAGCATTGAGATTTGAGCCACTGACAAAACATTACAAGGAAAATCCATAACCTGCATCACTTATTACAATTGCCAATCTATTGGAGACATTCCCATTTGCTCCAGCTTCTCGTTTGCACGAGAGAAGTGCCTACACACACACACACAATCAATCAAAAGGGTCGTTAATAAAGTATTAACAATGATGTCAAATGTATAACACCTCGCTGATCTAAATGAATTCCATTTAGATATGTTTTTAGAACCATTTTTACATTTGCATACAACGTGGCATCTTCTATATTCCTCTGGGACAACAAAATTAGCAAGAATACAAACCTGCAGCCGAAGAATCCTCGGTTGGCTGATAAGCCAGAGGGATGAGCCGAACGGAGAACGCAGTGCTTTGTTTCATCAATCAAACTGTAACAATTATGTCAATAACGAACAATAATCACTCTTGTTCTGCATTGCTTTGAGGCAAGCTTATTACAAATCAAGTTTCAGTCTTAAATAGAGATGTAAGACCACCGGATCTAGCTGAACAATAGGGTACTCAACCTCATTACCGTGACTTAGCTTGTGCGTAGTTTCCCCAGAGAAGGAAAACGACTCCTCTTTTCTTCTGAGAGATTGCCTTGATTACTGAATCAGTAAACTGCTCCCACCCCTTTTTAGCATGGGAATTTGGCTGGTGTTTTCTAACTGGGAATAGCAGATCAGGGATTCAGGAATATGATGGAAGAACTTAACCAAAAAAGAAAAAAGAAAATTTGTTTAGCTGTCTCGAAGAACTGAGTAGCATACCAGTGAGGACAGCATTTAGAAGTAGAACACCCTGGAAAGTGGAAATGAGCTTAGTTAGTCAGCAATGGCGATCAAAGAGTACTTGAAGTCTACAAACAGCAGGTAAGTAAGAAGAATACGCGGAAAGCAAAAGACTCATAAGCAATATGTGTAACGCGTATGAAAGAGATTCCACATAAAATTCAGTTTCCATCTGCATCTTGACCCACATGAGATGCATGCTCTATGAACAGCCGAAGTTTGAAAGTCTTTCTCTTCATAAGTAAAATGCCAAAGATCTTGAAAGAAAATGCGTGCAAATGTACTAAAAACAACTATATGTCCCACCATCAATTTCATCCGACGTATCCGCACATAACAACATATATCAGCATCACCATCAGCAATTCAATTCAAGGTATTAGATTAATGAGTCCTGAAGAAGAAGAAGAAGAAGAAGAAGAAGAAGAAGAAGAAGGAGAAGATAGAAACTAAAATGCATTCAAAGCAGCACCAGATGCCAGCTATACCTGCAGAGCCCATCTCTCAAGATTCCCACTAGATGGAATTGAACAGCCTAAATCCTGTTTAAGTTCTTTAAATATGTTCACCAGACTTGAAGGGATCTTCACACCGTCAGGCACAGAAAAGGAGAGGCCCATTGCTTGGCCTGGTCCATGATACGGATCCTGAAAAGAACAATGCATTCAAGAAGAAATAATTGAATTCATATGAATACAAATAGACACAGATAGTGATTTAATTGCACGAAAAAGAACACTCTTCGTGAGAAATGAACCAACGCAAGTCATTTACCTGCCCAATTATAACTGCCTTAACACGATCAAATGGAGTGGAATTCAAGGCATTGAATATCAGCTGCTGAGGGGGGTAGATCGGTGAGCTTCCGTTGCAGATTTCACTCTCCACAAATTCACACAGTTTCTTCGCGTAAGGTTTCTGCAGCTCACCTGATAACACTAGCGACCAAGTCTCCTCCACTAAAAGTTCCTCCAACTTCACATAACCCCCTTCTTCCAATATATATAAAGAACCACAAATTAGCTTCAGCAATCATTACACGCTCAATTCTCAAATAAAATGACCGTCTCGGTTTATCAATTGAGACAGAGAAGAAATGGTCTAACTCTAGTCAAATAACTCCGATTAATTTCCATGAATTCGGGTTTTTATTAGCAGGTTCCTCTAATTGAAAAAAAAATGAATAATCAGAGAGAGCAGAGAAAATAAAAAAGACGGCGAAGAATAAGATTACGACTGACCTGAGGCCATTTTGGACACTTTGTCAGAGCAAAGCTTGAGGTTTCTCCTCGAAATGGCTAGGGCTTTGTTGATTTCCATTCTCTGCTTCTGCTCGGTAGAAATATACGACGCGGTTGCGGTCGATAAGCCGGCGTCGGCCAACGTCGGTGAGGATACTCGCTTCACGCGCTTCGCGGCTGGTTGCTGAAAGTAGTCCATTAAGGTTTTCGACGGTACCGCCATTTCCTTTCCTTCCTTCGATTCGGTCTGATGTAATAATACAATTATGGAGGGAAGGGTATCGTATCGTATCAATTCCCGAAAAATATTTTATAAGTGTTGGTAATTTTTTTTAAGAAAAAAAAAATCAATTATATTATGTTAAGTGAGCGGGTTTAGCAATCCCCCTATGTTCTATAGTAAGAAAGGCTACGACTTTGCGTTGATCGTCACATCTAGCACAAAGTTGGTATTTAGAACTTTCGACTTAAATAGTGTGTCGCAAATCGGGGACTTAGATTTTTTTTTCGAAATAATCTAATCTTGTGCGTAAGACAATCGGCTCGCGTTCAACTCGATTCTTGCCCTACATTTTGGTGTGGAAACGTAAAAACAAAACACGGTTAACCGAAAGGACAAGTAGGTTCGTCTATCCAGCTTATCGTAATCTTTATTAAACGTAAAATTTACAACATAAGAGAAAACTCGAACCCGTGACACCGAATAAGTTTCGGACTCACTCGCGTGACCTAGACCTAACGATACGGTTATCTCCTACGTCCCTTCGTCGGGATCTTAATCACTCGCACACTCCGCTCGTAAATCCCCCTCGGGACCCTTCGCTCGAACCATCTAGCCCGAATGAGGGTGCTTTGCTCGAGTATGTGACCCTGTGCTTTTTGGTATGTGGATTCCGCTCTCCATGGTGCCTTTGAAACTCTCGATAATTGCATTCTATTATAGGGCATGGACGAATCTGCGGGCCCAATGGAGATCTACGATAATATCTCAACAACCTTATTTGAATCTTAAATATCTCCTTTTTTGTTACGGACCAAATCTTCGCAACCCCGAGATCTTCGCGTGACCTCGCTGCCTCACACGCACACACCCCGCCTGGCCGAGCCGCTGCTTGGCCTAAGCTCCTCTCGACGGCCACACCCGTTGTCGCCTCTGCTCGCCGCCGGCCAGCCGTTGTGCACCGCCGAGCGTCGGACCCTCGCCGAACCTCTTCCCGTCGTCAGCCTGGGCACCGCCGCCCAGGTTGCCTCGTCAAGTGTCGCAGCTAAGTGTCGGGCGGCCTCGCGCCCTGACTCGGCATGCCCAAGTGTCGCACAAGTGTTGAACATCTAGGGCGGGCCATCATGCTGAGCGCATGAACCGTCACGTGATGCCGCACACGCTGAGGCCCGATGTCGCGCGCATTTTCGCCAGTGTTGCGGACGCGTATGCCTGACATGTCCAGATGTTGCGCGCGCTGACCTCGATGACGTGCGCGTCGATGCTCTCCAGTGCTGCCCCAATGTTGTCTCGATCGCGCGTGCCCACATGATGATAATTAGGGCCCTTTTCTTCAAGTATTGAACCAATCCAATTCGTGCACCTTGAGCATCATTGTTCGAGTTTGACTCGGATATGAACGAGCCAATGATGTGGCGCTCAAGGTTGTGACATAGTGAACTCGAGGATTTAGGTAGTGGGCTAAATGCTATTGGTTTAAAATATTACTACAACATGTACGAAGCGTAAGCTTGACCTGCCATGAGGTTTAGCAAACAGAAAAAAAGATTTTACAAATTTAGGATGACAAGATATACAATTACAAAGGGAGAGGTAACACGATTGATTTACCTTGCCGAATTTCCTTGAGTGAGCTTGTCTCACATGAACGTGAACTAGTGTGGTTAAATTGGTTGGTGTGTTGCAAAGTATTTTGCTCTCCCTCGGGGTTTACCTGGTCTCCCAACCAGGCTTCCCCCGAAAAAGATTTACAAATGTAAGATTTATGAAAGAATATAAGATCGTCGCAAAGGAACCCTTTGTGCGAGTTGATTTTGACCCATGAAGATACAAGTTGTGGTTCGTGGCTCGAGTTTGTTTGTAGTATAATCTCGAAGACATGGATATACTCGGGAACAAAATAGGTGAAAATTCCCAAATTCGGATCTAACACTTTGGAGGGGAGACGGTTTATTGTAGACCCATCACTGCTAAATGTGTCAACTTAAACTTCATATGGGAGACCGTCGCATGATCTGTTTCAGTAACATGTCTATGTCTCGAAGAATTCCTTCGTTCTTCTCTGATTATGTGATGATTCTTCGTTGAATCCCTCTTTTGAACCCTAGAAATCACCGAGCTGTTTCCTAGGGTTCTTTAACCTCCCTTTAAGTCTTTTAGATCATGTGTTTCGAATTGTTAAAGATCATATCTCTTTTTTGGGCTTAAAAACGGGGCTTTTATAAAATCTCATACTCGTCGCGGGTTCATTATAGGTCGTCATGGCATGGACGTTGTCGCGAGGCCCATTCTACTAAACCGTCACGGCATGGACGGGTTGCTCAACATACGGTGGCAATATCCTGCAATGTGTATTTCTTTTATGCTCGACCGTCACGACATCGATGGGTTGCTCAACATGTCTTGACGAATTCCAGCTAGGGGTATTCCTTTTCTGCTTGAGCGTCACGATATCGACGACGTGCTGAAGATGCCGTGACGAATTCATGAGAGCTATATGCCCATTCTACTTGAGCGTCACGGCATCAACAATCACTCATGATGTCGTGACGCGGGACGAACTTAAGCCGTTTTTGCACCATTTTCTCCCAATTGTCATTTTATGTCCCTTCAACATAAAAATAAGTGCAAAGAACACTAGTAAATGCATAGCGGTTATAATTAACTCAAAATACGATCTATTTATAACCAAGATAAACGTATTCATTTATATTTGTTGATTTCTATCCAATCTTATTTGGAATAGGTTCTCATTTGCATGCTCGGGTGGTTCAGAAAAACGGCATGGTAACAACTCGTCTACTAGACTTGCAATTGTTGGTTCCGGTGTATATCGTCTGGTCGGTGGCTGCAGAAACTCGAACAGAATTTTTGTTAGAGTCGAAGTCAAGGCACGTACTACGTACGCTGTCCGTAACACGTTATTGCCCCGTATTTCAGTGCCTCGGGTTATCGCAATCCATCCCGAAGATGCAACGACTTCAGAATTTTGCTCGTTGCACAACGATACAATATTATCGGCGAATCTACTCAAACACTCGAGCCTTTCTTGCTTTTATTTTACTTAGGACTGTGTATGAACTATCACTAGAATGCTGGGGGTCGATTGAATGATCTTTCCAATTGTGCAGGGGCCTATTTATAGTTGGCGAAACTTTCTGGAGTCATTTCGCGAAGCGTTGCAACTGTTGGGTCTTTTTGACAGTTTCTGAAACTTTGACTGGGGGCCATTCTGCGAATAGATGCAACTTCTGGGCCCAATCGTCAACAGTTACTTCTTGACCCAACGGTTCGGTCCGAACCGCTCCGTTCGACCCGCTTCGTGAACCATCGCGACCCAACGGGTCCGCACACGACATCTATCCAATCGTCGTCAGCGCCACGTCAGCTTCACTTGTACACGTGTCCTCTGACACGTCATCATCACTTGCCACGTCAGCGGGACCGCCACGTCACCGGTGACATCACCGCCGCCGCCTCACCGGAGTATAAAATTAAGGGCTCCTCAAAGCTCCTCGCTCCGATGCGTCGTGCTAAGTGCAAAGTGTGCCTCAAAATGCCCATTGCGCCCTTGGCACGGCTCGGGTCGGGTCGTGTCGGCCCCGGGTGCGGGCTCGGGCTCGGCGGTGCAGGGACTGCCTCGCACTTGGGCTATAATCGGGTCCAAACCCCCCCCCCCCCCCACAAGCCCACAAGCCACCAACCACTTGGGCAAGCTATTTGAGTAGCCTATGTAGGGAGATTCCTTATAAACAAGTGAAAGAATGATGAAGTTTCCAATGTTGGACAACATGTCCCTTATATATTTAATCTCTTTATTGGGCCAAGTTCGAAAATTAATTTCTCATTCACCCGACATCGGTTTTGAGCCAATTAATAGTCGATAAATTTCCCTTGAAACGTAGAATTTGAATCTTTCATCAATTTTGGGTTTCGACGAACGACGGCTTCTCGATTTAATTAAATCGGTTAAGCTTTTATTTATTGGGTCTAAACTCTATTTGGGCCTATAGCTCAAATTCCAACAATCCCTTACATGAATGGAAATTAAAGCAAATGCAATGCATGCTGACTCTAGCAAGAAAGTCCCGACGATCCATCAGTGCATCGAGATAGGTAGCTTGTGGCTTTGAACCTTCCCTAGTGAAATGCTATCGGATTTACTCGCTGCTCAGTTGTGTAAACCAAGACAACAACATACACACAAAGATGATCTGATCTCTTTCGATTCTCACGTTGTGTCCGTTTCGGCCTTGGACCATATCTCCATTCATAAGTGTTTCCTTTGAAGCGGCCCCACTGCACACTTATATATGTGACCAACTATTAGGACTTAATCCTGGAGTAGCTCGAAATACTCCATCAATTTGGTATAGTCATCATTAATAGCATAAATGCTTAGCCTTACCGCACGTCATCGAGAGATTACTTGGGCAGCTCTCGAGAATGGACTTTTTAGGATTTCCAAGTATACAACTGAAATAGCCACAACTTAGTTGTCTCACTGAACCAAGTTCGTGGGATCTCCACTCATCATGGTTGAGTTTCCACTGTGCCTTTTCTTGGTGTGTGGATTTTTAGTCTCATTCCCCTTACTTCAGTGTTTAACTGTTCTTTAGTGATGCCTTTCGTCAAAGGATCTGCTATGTTCTCTTTAGACTTCACATAGTCAATTGAGATTATTCCATTATAGATTAGTTGTCATGCCAATAGCCGCCATGCTATCGCAGTGTATCATTATCGCTGGCACGGGTTGGTTCCAACAAGGAATATCCTCCAGAAAATTCCGAAGCCATTCAGCTTCTTCGCCGGCTTTATCTAGTGCAATGAACTCTGATTCCATTGTTGATCGGGCTATGCACGTTTGCTTTGAGGATTTCCAAGAAACTGCTCCTCCACCGATGGTAAATACGTAACCACTCGTGGATTGGAGTCTTTACTGTCAAATATCCAATTTGCGTTGCAGTATCCTTCCAGAAATGCGGGATATCTCGAATAGAGTATGCCATAGTTAATGGTGTACTTGAGATATCTTAGCACTCTCTTTAGTGCTATCCAATGGCTATTACCGGGATTACTAGTAAACCTGCTAAGTTTACTCACTGAATATGCTATGTCAGGTCGACTGCAGTTAGACAGATACATCAGACTGTCAATCACCGGAGCATATTCGAGTTGCGATATATGCTCTCCTTTATTTTTGACCAAATGTAGATTAGTGTCTATAGGTGTCTTAGCCCGAGGATCATCGAAGGCTTCAAATTTCTTTAACACGTTCTCAACGTAGTGAGATTGTGTCAGAACAATTCCTTCGGGTGTCTTAGAGATATTCATCCCTAATATGACATCAGCCAAACCCATATCCTTCATGCTGAAATAATTTTTCAACATATTTTTCGTATTCACGATTATTTTGTGACTGTTTTCCATGATCAACACGTCGTCTACATAAAGACATACAATCACAAACTCCTCGGGTGTGCCTTTAATGTAAACACATTTATCACACTCGTTTATTTTGAACCCATTCGATAGCATTGCCATGTCGAATTTCCCGTGCCACTGTTTCGGCGCTTGTTTAAGCCCGTAAAGTGATTTCACGAGACGGCATACTTTGTTCTCTTTCCCAGGTGCAACAAACCCTTCGGGTTGTTTCATATATATTTCTTATTCTAATTCCCCGTTCAGGAATGCTGTCTTCACGTCCATTTGGTGTATCTCGAGATTATACAACGCTGCAATAGCAACGAGAACTCGAACGTTATCCTTGTTACGGGCGAGTATGTATCAAAGAAGTCATTACCTTCCTTTTGATTGAACCCCTTAGCGACTAATCGAGCTTTATATTTCTCGATCGACCCATCGGTCTTAATTTTCCTTTTCAGGATCCACTTACATCCGAGAGGTTTGCATCCCTTCGGGAGATCTACCAGTTCTCAGGTATGATTCTGCATGATGGACTCAATTTCGCTATTGATAGCTTCTTTCCAGAACGGTGCTTCTGGACTGGACAAGGCTTCTTACAATGTTCGGGGTTCGTCGTCCATCATATACGTCAGAAAGTCGGGTCCAAATGATTTGGCCACTTTCTTTCTTTTACTCTGCCTCAGTTCCTCAACTTCTTGACGTGAACTTTCAATGGCATCGTGGTTCTTTTCACAGAACTTATCTCCTTTCTTTCCTTATTTGAAAAGATATTTTCGAAGAATGCGGCGTTCCTCGACTCGATTATCATCCATGCGTTCATGTCAGGGATATCTGATTTGTGTACCAGAAATCTGTATGTAGTACTGTTATTAGCATATTCGATGAAAATGCAATCAACAGTCTTGGGTCCTATCTTAACATGCTTCGGTTTAGGTACTTCGCCATTTGCTAGGCACCGCCACACTTTAAGGTAATCGTAGGTCGGCTTCCTACCTTTCCATAACTCATATGGAGTTTGGTCCCTCTTTTTGTGTGGTAACATATTTAGAATGCGGTTTGCAGTGAGAATTGCTTCCCCCCACAAGTTCTGGAGTAGCCCCGAACTGATCAACATCGCATTCATCATCTCCTTTAGAGATCTATTTTTGCGTTCTACAACGCCATTTGATTAAGGTGAATACGGCGCAGTAGTCTGATGAATAATACCATGTACTTGGTAGAATTCTTCGAATGGCGCCACGTATTTTCCTCCTCTGTCAATTCGAATTATTTTTATTTTTGAGTCGAGTTGATTCTCAACTTCACTCTTATATCTCTTAAAGGCTTCAAGAGCTTCGTCTTTGCCACTTAGAAGATATACGTAACAGAATTTTGTGCAGTCGTCAAAAAAAGTAATAAAATACTTTTTCCCACCTTTAGTCTGCACGAACTTCAGATCACATATATCGGTATGGATCAGTTCCAGAGGTGAACTACTTCTCTCCACGGAGGAGAATGGTGCTTTGACTATCTTTGCCTCAACGCAGATCTCACATTTTTGTGAGTTTATTTCCATTTGCGGAAGCATGTTTAAACTTATTAACTTTTTAAGTTTGTTTAAACCAACATGTCCCAATCTGTCATGCCACAAATTAGAACACTCAACCAAGTACGAAGAACTTGCTTTATTACTAGCGAGCTTAATCTCGTGTTTTACAGGCATTACACTTAATTTAAAGAGCCCTTTTTCAAAGTAGCCCTTGCATATGAAATGACCATTCTTGGTCAGTACATATTTGTCGGCCTCAAACACTTGTCTAAATCCGGCTTTGCTCAGCACGGAACCGGAGACTAGATTCTTGCGGATGTCTGGGACATGCAGCACATCCACTAGCGTCAGCTCTTTGCCTGAGGTCATTTTGAGGACCACCCTTCCCAATCCGACAATTGGTGAGGTCGTTGCGTTCCCCATATATAGCGTTCTTTCGAAAATCGGGATGAACTCGGAGAACATCTCTTTGTCGGAGCAGATATGGCGCGTTGCTCCGGTGTCGATGTACCACGACCTGGGGTTTTCTACGACATTGGCTTCGTACACGACTGCAACAAGGTCTAGCTCCGACAGATCTGATGCCAGCTTTGCCTCGGACAGGTGAGCCTAGTTCTTTTTAACCCTCTTTTTCTCTCGGCAGTCTTTAGCCATGTGCTCGGGCTT
Organism: Linderniella brevidens; assembly: GCA_004919715.1. Taxonomy (NCBI): domain Eukaryota; kingdom Viridiplantae; phylum Streptophyta; class Magnoliopsida; order Lamiales; family Linderniaceae; genus Linderniella; species Linderniella brevidens. Next base: position 3,913,131 of record SWDC01000151.1, read on the forward strand.
GTCACAGTTGTAGCAGTTCCCTCTTATCTTGTTAGAGTTCGGCTTCTTCCGGTTCTGCGACGTATTTGCCCACTTGCATTTCTTGTCGGTGCCCAACTCGGCCAAGTTCGCCCGTGCCTTTATGTTAGCCCTCTTGTTCTTGGCCTCGATTTTCTGGTTATCTTCCTCGATCCGAAGCTTCACGATCAGGTCCTCAAGCCCCATTTTCTTGCGTTTGTGCTTGAGGTAGTTCTTGAAATCCTTCCACAGAGGCGGTAGCTTCTCGATAATGGCAGCTACCTGGAAGGTTTTACTGATCTGCATGTTCTCCGCGTGTATATCATGGATGATCAACTGCAGATCTCGGACTTGATCCAAAACCGGTTTGGAGTCCGTCATCTTATAGTCCAAGAATCGACCGACTATGAATTTCTTCAGTCCGGCATCATTGGTCTTGTACTTCTTGTCCAACGTGTCCCACAACTCTTTTGCAGTCGTAGCCACTGCATAGACGTTGTATAGGAAGTTATCGAGAGCGTTTACGACAAATGAAGTCGTTATGCTTCAATGCGTCTAACACAGCCTTTTCGTGCTCGTATTGCTCGTTCGCTTCGGGAGCCTCATCATCCGCCTCGTTAGGTGGGTTCCATCACCTTCGGTGGGAGCTCCTTCAGGAAGCGGACCATGTTCAGGGTCGTCAGGTAGAACAACATTTTCTATTGCCAACGCTTGAACTCCATCCCGTTAAACTTCGCCGGTCTCTCGGTATGGCTGCTGCCGGTTACGGGTAGCGGTAGTGCAATTGGAATGGTTGCCATCGATCAGACAGAATAACATCTTACGATTATTGGTTCCGGTGTATATCGTCTGGTCGGTGGCTGCAGAAACTCGAACATAATTTTCCTTAGAGTCGAAGTCGAGGCACGTACTACGTACGCTGTCCGTAAGACGTTATTGCCTCGTATTTCAGTGCCTCGGGTTATCGCAATCCGTCCCGAAGATACAACGACTTCAGAATTTTGCTCGTTGCACAACGATACAAAATTATCGGCGAATCTACTCAAACACTCGAGCCTTTCTTGCTTTTATTTTACTTAGGACTGTGTATGAACTATCACTAGAATGCTGGGGGTCGATTGAATGATCTTTCTAATTCTGCAGGGGCCGATTTATAGCTGGCGAAACTTTCTGGAATCATTTCGCGAAGCGTTGCAACTGTTGGGTCTTTTTGACAGTTTCTGAAACTTTGACTGGGGGCCATTCTGCGAATAGACGCAACTTGTGGGCCCAATCGTCAACAGTTACTTCTTGACCCAACGGTTCGGTCCGAACCGCTCCCTTCGACCCGCTTCATGAACCATCGCGACCCAACGGGTTCGCACACGTCATCTATCCAATCGTCGTCCACGCGGCGCTTGCGTCAGCGCCACGTCAGCTTCACTTGTACACGTGTCCTCTGACACGTTAGCATCACTTGCCACGTCAGCGGGACCGCCACGTCACCGGTGACATCACCGTCACCGCCTCACGGGAGTATAAAATTAAGGGCTCCTCGCTCCGATGCGCCGTGCTAAGTGCAAAGTGCGCCTCAAAACGCCCATTGCGCCCTCGGCACGGCTCGGGTCGGTGTCGGCCCCGGGTCCGGGCTCGGGCTCGGCCTCGGCGCGGGCTCGGGCACCGCTGAGCAACTGGGCTTTAATCGGGTCCAAACTACTTTGACACACTTATTGCATTCAAATTATGTATAATATATTTATATCATATAGTTCTCATTGAGATAATAGTTACTTAATACTCGATTCATTTTGCAAATTGAGGCCATTAACCCGGAGACTCAAATTTGTTGATTGCTTGACATGGTGACATATTGTATGTAGTTGAAAAGGTTGCAGTTTGACAGGTTATAATTGCAAAGCTTTGACTATATTTTTCACTTTTCACTTTTTGACATTTGGTTAGTTTGTTATAGTTATTTGTTATTTGGTTGACGTTAAGTAATCCAGTGTTGTTTTATATAGATATATAATCTTTAGTAATGCAAATGAATGTTAGATTCATATTTGGCAGACTATTTATCATATTAATGGAAGACGGCACGCAATACAATATCATAGAAATAATAAATGTTATGATATTTCTTCACAAATAGATAATATAATAAATAAATATTATATTATTCTCCGGCAACTTATTGTGAGGAACATTTTGGTATTATATATCAGGGTAATTATTAGGAAAATATTTTGATATGACGTATTGCTTGTGACGAATCGTCTGTTACATTTAATATCTTTTCCATGTGTTTAAATGTGATGGAGTTCAAAATATATGTCAATGGTTTATATATTGTGAGAAATCTTTTGTCGCAATAAGAATATTTGCTAGGAAATTGCATTCCTCTCATATGTTGAATATGAGGAAGTAAAATACTGTCACATTATGTGCAATTTGGTCTTATGTCAGGGGCCTTCGGTGACGAGCTGGTGACAAAATATTTTCCTCATATTAAATTTATTGACGAAAATTTACTCTTTTGAGAGAGAAAAAATCCTCATAGAAAATGAATTTATTTTTTTCCTTGACTTTCCAAAACATAGGATGATATCTAAAATGAAGGACATACGCTTACTCTTAGCTTTCTTACAAGAGTCGCAATAACTGGTGTGGAACCAATAAGTATCAGATATGCTCTCGACGTTATTTAAATAGGAAATTACATCGTAGAAAAATGACCAGGACGAAGTGCCACAATTCGAATAATGCTTTTGGAGGATTGTTTGTTTGAGGTGATCTATTATCACGGTGATTCTCACATCACTTGCAGGATTGTTTGTTTGAGGTGATCCAATATCACGGTGATACTCACATCACCGTGATGTGAGAATCACCTGCATGTAAGAATCACTGTAATGTGGATCAAACTGATGCGTCATCATAATAAGTGCTTGGGCCACGAAAATCCTGCCTAATGGAGAGATAGTTGGAGAGGTGACAAAACCCTATACTTTTCATTACAAAACCAATAAACCAGAAAAAGATGGATTATTTTGTGAAAGAATTTTTGGGCCTATCAAAAGTGGAATTTGTGCTTGTGGAAATTATCGAGTAATCGGAGATGAAAAAAAAGACCCGAAATTCTGTGAACAATGCGGAGTCGAATTTGTTGATTCTAGGATACGAAGATATCAAATGGGCTACATCAAACTCGCATGCCCCGTAACCCATGTGTGGTATTTAAAACGTCTTCCCAGTTATATTGCGAATCTCCGACTGTTGCTGAGCAGTTTTTGGATATCAAACGGACCTCCCCAGAAGGTAATTTTAATGTGGCCGATTTGCTGTTTGTTTTAAGGTGGTATTTCATTTTGTGTATCAAGGTGATTTTGGAATATTACGTTTGTTTAATCAACGTGATATAAGGGTTGATATTGGATAAATGTTAAACTTAACCCTATGTATATCTCCTTAGTGATGTGGATTAATATTTTGTTATGCCTTGATATTTTATCTAAGTAATATAGATTAATATTTAAATATAAGATGAGATATTAGTAGACTCAATTGTGTACCCAAACTTCGAAATATTAACGGATCAGTGAAAATTATAGTAAAACATATATCCTCACTTGTCGAAAGTTTAGTAAACATTAAATAAATAAAAGGCAGACTGCTGAAATAGAGAATTAAGATCTATCGTTGTATATTAAACCATTAGCCAAGAATATGATAACGAAGATTTTGAAGATCACAATTTGTTTTATTAATAAAGAACATAAAAGATGAATTTATCACAACATTCGATGAAATTAACGATGTCCATTCAAATATCTCAAACAAATTGAATTTATCAGAAGAGCATTCGATGATATATTCTCTTTGAACTCACGATAACTCATTCGATGTGTCACTGCCATTGATTTCGGACTTGTTAAATCCAACACTCAAAACAATCATTCGATTAACTTACCCAACTATTGAATTACAATTAGGTTTTTTTCTTTGAAGTAGATAAAAAAAGTTTTGTTTTTTTAGGAAGTAAAAGCACTATAGTGAATATACTAGGGATTATATTAAAATTTAAGGGTTAATTTTGTCCATAAAAAATCTAGAAATATCACCTCCTCAATGTGATGGGAGATCACCTAACTTTTCGGGTGATTCAAAAGTTGGAATACAACCCTTTTGATCACGGTGATGATTTATCACATCCGCTAAACAAACGCATTAATGAGGAGATGATATGCGGATCACTGTGATGTTTTGAAGGATCACCCCAAAGCAAACATCCTATATGAGTATGAGTTCCCACCAAAGCCATAATACCAGTAATATCCAATCTATAAAGTCCATGATTATGCATGCCTTGTGCTATTATGCCTGACTGAAACGGTGTTGATCGTAAAATAATTATCAGTAAAGGCACATTCACGGGTAAGTAATTGGTTAATTTGCTTACGATAACAAATTCTTTGATTCCAAGAACAATCAATACGTCCGATAATTTAATTAAATTAGTTCAAAGTACAACATATGAACCAGCGATAACCAATAATGCACCATTACTACCAAGAACAACCGAATCTAACCGTGTGTGTGACAAATAGAAATTCAATTGGAGTCATGTGTGAGAATGCACCCGCAGCGTACATAGATTATATGATGTGATGAAAACGGAATATGTGTTCACCACATGTTAATAATGATAGTGAAAGAAATCTAATCATTCAACGCTGGCAAAATTATAAGATTGAGTCACTAAGTATACAAGTTTTCGTTTTTGGGTCACTATGTTTGATAATTGCAAAAGTAGATCAATAACTTTGTATGTCAAAACAATTTTAGGTCATATTTTCAATTTTAGGTCACTAAGTATATGTCTTCGATTTTGGGTCACTAAGTATACATGTTTCATTTTTGGGTCACTATATTTACAAAGTTAGTTACCGAATGATTGACCCAAAATTGAAAAATGTATATACAAAGTGACCCAAACTCGAAAAATATATACTTAGTGACCTAAATTGAAAATGAATTTAAATTGTTTTGACATACAAAGTTAGTGACTTACTTTTGCAATTATCAAATATAGTGACCCGAAAACGAAAATTTATCCTTAATGACATAATCTTATTATTTTCCCTTGGACTTACGTAATATTACGACAAGAACAGTTCATTTTCCATAAATAAAAAGATTATTACACAGTACAGACTAGAAAGCTAAAAGGAACAGCATCCACCACCTCACCAATTTGTCGTTCTTTGGCATTATAACATTATATCCAAGCTCTCGTGATGCTTCAGAAAACAACTTGTCTCCATCCATACTTTCACATGGCATACAGTACACAAGGACGCACATATATACTTATTGAAATAACAAATAAAGTACATCTTCTCTTGCATCACACACACACACATAGCTCGATCGAAGTTAATTCAACTAAAATCAGGCAGCCGCGTAACTTTCATTGAATGCAAGAAACTCCAGCATGTCAGAACCGTGTGATCTGCACATACACATCAATGGCCAACAAACATTTGTTGTGTCTCAGGTATGCAAACACAACATTATCTAATGTATATGCTTTAATTCGTTTCTCGATAAGTAATTGGTTTATATGTGCAGAGAATCCTATCAAAATACTCTGGCAAGCTGAAGAAGATAATCAGAAAAGAGAAGCGAAGAACTCAGATAACAACTTCAGTGCTTGAGATCGATGATTTCCCAGGTGGTCCTCAAGGGTTCGAACTGGTTTTAAGATTCTGCTACAACAACGGCAGCATATTACTATCACCCTCAAACGTCGGTCTCCTCCACTGCGGAGCCCTCTTTCTCGAGATGACGGAGAAGCCCTCCTCGAGAAACAACAACCTCTTACATCAGTCCGAGGTTTTCCTCGAAAGGGTTTTCTACTGGTCGTGGAGTGATCTCCTCACGTGCCTCAGGAACTGCGAGCCCTTCTACAGCTACGCGGATTCATGTGGGCTCATCGAGAAACTTGTTTTTTCGCTCCTCGCCAAGATTGCACAGAAGAACTCGGATTCAAACTTCGTAGTATCCTTAGCTTCACAGCCTTCTTCTTCGTCGTCCCCCGAGAGCGCCCACAGCTTAAGCTCGTCACCGGCATCAAGAAAAGGCGCTTGGTCTTGGTGGTTCCACGACATGACAACGCTGGGCCCAAAGACGATAGAACGATTCTTAAAATCGCTGGGCTGCTACGGTGCCGACAACAGCAACTTAATCCTCACGAGGTTTCTATTACATTACCTGAAGACATCCCTCTGCAAGAAAGTCAACTACGCCACCACTGACTACACGGGCCTCGTGGATACTGCGATGCACGGAGTATTACTAATGGGAAGGACTTCATTTTCTTGCAGGGGACTATTCTCGGTGCTGAGGATCGCTACCAAATTCGGTCTTACTCGAGAGAGAAGGTCGGGGCTCGAGAGGCTCATCGGAGAAAACCTCGATCAGGCAAAGTTGGATGATTTGTTGGTCCTCGGAGGAGGTGGTAATAACAGAGGTTTCTACGACGTGGATTTAGTGATCAGATTGGTAAAATTGTTCGTACACTACGACGAGGAGATGTCGTTGGATAAGCTGAAGAAAGTTGCGGGCTTGATCGATATGTATTTAGGGGAGATCGGACCCGATCAGAGCCTCGAGGCGTCGAAGTTCCTCGGCGTTGCTGAGAGTTTGCCCGACTGTGCGAAGGACTCGTACGACCATGTCTATAGAGCTGTGGACTCCTTTCTTGAGGTGATTCTTGTGCCACGTATGTTTTGTTTCTTCAATACGTAGATTATTAATTGGTTTACTTTTTCGCATGGGGGAGTGGCATTTCAGGATAATTGAATTAATGACAATTTTAGGACGGTAAATTTTGAAATTGAAGCAATTTAGAAATGTTGGAAACATATTTATGTCTGTAATTAATACGTTAATGTACGCAACTATTAAATTGGGATAAATTTCGTATGTGGCGTAGGACATGCTGATTTAGATTGAATTCCCCCTGTAGCACCTAAGATTTTCCTCCAAATGAATTGTCGCGTGCACCTTTGTTAACTTCAAGCTGAAATTAGGTTTTTGGCGTTGATTGTCCTCAAATTGCTTCGATTCGTCAAGGATACTGATATCGATTGCATTTTTTCCAACGCACCTCATATTTTCCTCAAAATTAATTGTTAAGTACGACCCACAAGTCTAAATTCCGAGAAAAATTAGATTTTCAACGTAATTGTCCTCAAATCGCTTCAATTTCGAATTGTCTTAAAATTGTTACTGTTAATTTAGGTGTCCTTAAAATGTCGCTCTTCCAACATACACTAAAAATCAGATCATTATTCTACGGGATAAAACCTAAAATATTCTCTGGTGTTTACCTCCTGGACCAATTTAATTCTCGATGTTTTCTGTGAATCAATTTAGTCCCCGATGTTGTCACTTTTGAACCAAATTGGTCCCTCTATCAGTAAGTCCGTCAATTTGGATGGAAACACCACGAGTCGACACTCGATTAGCCTAACGTAAAAACAATAAAATAACATTAAAAAGAGAGAAAAAAATGGGACTAAATTGGTCGACACACGATTGAAATATATAATCACTTTATTTGTTTTATATTTTTTTTGAAGATAATGTTTTTTTCTCTTTTTCTAATGTTATTTTTATTGTTTTTACGTTAGGCTAATCAAGTGTCGACACGTGGCGTTTTCTGTACAAATTAACGGACTTATTGATGGAGGGACCAATTTGATTCAAAAGTGACAACATGAAGAATTAAATTGATTCGTCCGCAGAAAAAATTGGGGACTAAACTGGTCTATGCATAAACATTGGGGACTATCATTATCCTAGTGACCAATAGACACCGTTGCTTAATAAAATGGCGCACTGTCTCGTCTTTAATTATTTTAAGACAAGCCATAATGCTACTTTTCCAAGCATAATCGTCTCCTGTTCTTGTGATCCGTGCTCAAATATTTTGCACGTGAACCAACAACTAAGTAAGTAGTGCTTGTCATTATCTGGAATAATGAATATTCCATTACCATAATACAAATTACAAAAAGACTAGAAAATATTCTCAACTCACAAGCGTTAGTTGGTACCTTCTTTCTTTTGCAGTCCCATCCATCCCTCTCTTTAGAGGATCGTTCGAGGCTGTGCGGATGCATCAACTACTCGAAGCTGAGCCTCGAAGCATGCAAAGACTTGGCAAAAAACCCGAGAATACCACCGAACGTCACCGTCCAAGCACTTTCTTCCCAGCATTCCAACTTGCATAGCGTTGTGGCCATGAAGAACGATTACTTCGAAAACAATGGTGATTATTATAAAGGTGGCAAAGAGGAGTATGGATTGGTTTTGCACAAAAACGACGACGACGAACAACAACACTGCTTCAACGAGGGCTCGGGTCGAAATTCGAAGGAGAACAAAGAGCTGAAGACGGACCTAGAGATGATGCAGTGTAGGGTTGTGGAGCTGGAGAAGGTGTGCAGGGAGATGAAGGGCCAGATGGCGAGGATGGTCGTCAAGCACGGGCCCCGACGCGGTCGGCCTCTGCCGAGGATGTGCTGATATATGATATAACTTGTATGACGAGATGAGGTCTATGGTTCATTATTTTTGATACATTGTCAATATGTTTGCTTGTAACGATATAAGTTAATACATATATTAAAATATATGCATATTTTCTTTCGGAATCATCTCTGGTATTCTTTGTATGATTCTACTGGAAATTATCATTCCGACGAATGGAACTCGCAGAGGAGAGATTGAATGAGTGAGCCCGATAACACGAGGGGAAACACCGAGGCGACGCGGCGCGAGCCGATCATTGGTGTATGCGATTCTTTTACTTTGCTTTATATGCATGCTTACAAGGATGTTGACTTATTATAATCTTGTCTCGTCTATTTAGATGCTAGCTTGACTTTTCTTGAGATTAAGGCCGTGTTAAGCGAGATTATGATTTCTTATTCATGACGATTGTTCTTTGCTGAATCACGTCCATTTATGTTACGTGTTCTTCATTTGCGTTTTATGCATGTGTGTGATTGGTCATCTTATCCATGATATTTGGTGAGTTTGATTGATGGATCGATTAGAGGAAATGTAGAACCCTCCACTCCATTTGTGTGTGTTTTCTTTTTCTATTATGAATTTGAAGATATTGAGAGATATTTCCCAATCTAAATTAGGTGAACAATAGTATTTTTGTTTGGAAACATAAATTGGTCCAAAAGAGACATTGTCGGTCACTATATCTCAATATTCTATATATAAAAATACTGTAATTTATTCTCGTAAACTTACGATTATTAGCCGTTGTAATTAAATATTAATGAAAACGTAATTATCTAAATCCATATTTTTATCTCCAACAGAAGTCATCGTTGTATACAAAGGACGTTTTAATAGTTTCCAAAACATTTCTCCATTTTTTCTTTTCCGCTCGAAGATCTAGGGGCCATACGAAGTCAAGGTCGACCACATTCTCCATACTTAGCCCTAAACCTCGAGGAAATTCCAAAGCCATGGAGAAAACGCGCCAGTGGAGCAGCGAATCGTCCTCACTTGCGTCTGCTGCGCGTGGGGGCCACGTTCGGTCCTCGTCGGTGAGCGGGATGTCCAGCATCAAGCGAACTCAGAACTATGCCGCCAAAGCCGCGGCTCAGCGGCTCGCCAAAGTCATGGCTTCGCAGGCCGCTAATGACGATGAGGATGAAGATGTCGGTGATGCCGACGGAGACAATGACGGGGATTTAGGACTCAGATTTAATCCTCCGTTGCCTTTGTCGCTGAACAGGCCGCTGGTCAAGGCTAACGGAGTTGATAAGACGGCGGTACAGTCTCCGAAGATCATCAGATCTTCATCTGATGCGGTAGTTCTCGTGTGCTTTTCACTGTAATAGAAGTTTTACAGTGTATTCTGTACCGCTGCTTTGTATATTTCTTCTGGATTTTTCTCAATTAGGTAATTGCATTGACATCACGGTTTTGAGCGTCAGCTAACACTATAAGGGAACATTTTTACTTTTTTTTTTTGTGTCCGAACAGTGCAATGTGTTCCGAATTTCGAGAATCCTGTGGCATTGTTCAACTGTTTTGAATTTGTGTGCTTAATGCCTGATTGGTTCAATATTTTATGCTGAGACTTGATTACAATTTTTGCAAGGACAGTTTTTCTTCTGAAATTTTGCTCAATGTTAGTGATCTGTTGAATTATTGTAACATGAACCCGTTTGGTACTTTGGTTAAACTTACACAATGTGGTAATGGCTGGGTTTTTTTCTATAATTTATTTCTTTTGAGAAAAAAGACATTGAATCGAACATTTCATTTAGAGTTGTTAAACTCACTGTCAATATCTCCAATTATGTGTATGTTTTTTATTTTTTTGGTAGGTGACTCGAAACTTGGATGAAGCTCTACCTGCTCGATCGACATCTACGGGAAGGCCTTCAATGTCGACTTGTACTGCACCTTCCTTACCTTCCAGTAAAATGTCTCTCAAGACGGCTGCACCTATACCGCCAATTAATCCTCCTATAAGCCGCAAACAAGAAAATAAGTATATGAGCTCCATCCTTTTATACACATTGGAATCTGGCCATTATGGTTCTTCATTTGATATGAATTTTTAGGTCAGCCGTTTTGAATGGTTCTACATGGCGTGTAACAATAAAATGTAAACATTCGAGTGTCAGTGTGGGATTTATGCCTTACTTCGATTTAGCCATGAAAGAGATCTTTAAGCTAAACTAAGCTTTTATCAATTAGGTTTGTGAGTAAGATTCTGTGTGGGAAAACACTAACGTGCTAGCATGTTTGCTGCAAATTTGTGCTTTTAACATATATTTGGATTACAGGTTCTCACCCAACTTACGGAAGTTTGATTCAAAAGATGAAGGAGATGGCCTTGCTTCTTCTGCCCTTCGCGATGAAGTATGACTTGCATGCATTGCAAATTCTTATCAAAATTTGAAAATTATACTGCTTGATCTTGATTACTCTTATCTCTTTGTGGACCTAATGTGTTCATATTGGACAGCTTGATATGCTTCAAGAAGAAAACGAAAATCTCCTTGAAAAGGTATTTCTTTTTTCCCTTTCAATATTGCAACCAGTAAATTCTTCCGCTAGCAACTTGACTAACCATTTTAGATATCATGGTCTCTATCATTGGTATGTTTGACAGTTACGGCTTGCAGAAGAGAGCAGTGAAGAAGCTGAAGCAAGAGTCAGGGAACTTGAGAAACAGGTAGGTTATAATATTTTGGAAATCGAAATTTTTACGGCATGACGAAAGTGTTGAGACTAAAAAATGTAGATTACTTTCAGTTTACTTGTGTTATTGATTGTAGCTATTTTACTTGAATGTTGTTGGTAGTTGCTATTTTGAAGTTCATTTCTTCACTTGCTAATTTTCAGGTTGCTGCTCTTGGGGAAGGAGTTTCCTTGGAGGCTAAACTTCTAAGCAGGTACTGTAAGTCTTTAATGGAAAAGACTTCTTTTTGGCTCAATGTGCCAATTACATACGTTGCTTTTTAAGATGCCTATCTATAAATGTAGGAAGGAAGCTGCACTGCGTCAAAGAGAGGTAACTCTAGTGGTTCCTTTTTTTTATTTTTCATTTTGGTGTTTAAAATCGTCATTATAATTTCGTACATTTTCTCTGAATATAATTTTTCAATTTCTTAAATTGGCACAGGCTGCACTTAAAGAGGCTAAAATGACTAAAGATGGTGTAGACATGGAATTGTCATCATTGCAATCCGAAGTTCAAGTAAGATAATCTGTCTTGTTTATGCTTTTTTTTTTGTTTCGTAACCGTTATTGAGAACGTAACGTTTTGATTGAATTAGATTGCAAGAAGTGAGGCTGCAGCTGCTGTCGAACAACTTCGTGCTACCGATTCTGAAGTCAAATCATTTCATTCAATGACACAAAGGATGATATTGACACAATATGAGATGGTGAGTAGCTATGTCCATGAGTTCCAACGAGTTTATATTTGTTATGTTGCTGGTAGGAGTGCGAATGAAATGAGCTGAATAAAAGTGTTTTTACTTCCCGTGGAACTTAATCTTCAACCCAGTTCAAACCTAAGCAGAACAAGAAATCAAATAATACGAATAGTAACTCATAATATGGTAACTATGTAATGCGATGTACTAGGGCAACAGCTATAAAGGTAATTGTGATCATGTTCACTTCCTAATGAAAATAAGCTTGGGGAAACACATTGGCTCATGCTAAAAATTAAGCTCAAGTGGTTTTTGTATTCTTTCAAGCTGATGAGACCCAATTTGACCTCGTGATTGCTGGTAATGCTACCGAAGTTGGTTTTGACCAAATTATACGTGCAGGAAGAAGTTGTCCTTAAAAGGTGTTGGCTTGCAAGGTACTGGGGTTTAGCTTCTCAATATGGTAAGCTATATTAATCTCATGTTGCTTATTGTGGGCTATGGGTCTGATTTATCTAGTAACAAATAGCCATTGACTTCTCCTTTCGTTTCTTTTTATTGTCACTGGAGAGAAATTGTATTAACATAAAATTGTCCACTGATCTTCGACTGTCACTTTGACGGACTTTAAAATCTGACATATTGGTTTTTGTAGTGATAGACCCTGTGAAAGAAGAATGCAACATTTATTATTACTTGTATTTTTTATTCTGGTTCTAGCTGGTTTGGATCAAAGTAAGTTGTATATTCAAAATGTCAGACATATGTGAACGGCGCTCTCTTTTCGTAGATCTTTTGCCCATGAGATTAGATAACTCTCTTTCTATCCACCCTTGAACTAAATATTGAATGCTTTGCTGCTTTGCAATAGTTTCATAATAAGGATTGGGCTTAGTTCCACATGCGCTGCTTTCTCTGTTTGTAATAAACTAAACAAAAATCAAGCTAGAGTATAAGAACAAGTAGTCAAAAGTTGTATTGTTTTTATTGTGTTAATACACTCCTAAAAAACGTGAATTTGTTATTTATACATGTGACTCTAGCTACAAACGTTGGAAAAGATATTTTTCTGTAACTACTGAAATAGATCAAGTCATGTTCTATCTTAATGTAAATTACAAACCATTCTAGATAAACATAGATTCTATACACTAACACTTCCCTCAAACTGACGAATAGGCACTCAGATGAGGAATTTCTACCCTCAATATATCAAATTTGCGTTTCTGCAGATGCTTGAGAAGTGCGAATCGAACCACTCCAAATTGGGATGGTTTTGATAAATTTAGATGTGTTTTGTACCTTCATGTTGCATGGCTATAAACAATACTCATTTCATATTCTTATCACAACATAGTCTCGTTGGGCCATCCAATGCACATGTCACTAATATCTGGAGTCATTAAGTTCCGTAAACATGCGGTAACTCGTCCTGCTTCGTGGTTTAGATATTTTGGCATTGGCCCTGTCCCTGGGAGATGACTGGTTTTCCCTTTCCGTTGAGACAATTTAAGATAATTCTTTTCCATTCACCTTGCTTTTGTGTTGCTTCTTTGTCCCTGTGAGATGGATAACCAAATCATATCCTGGCTAATCTTAATATAACTGAGAAATGAATAATAGTTACCGTCGTTTTATTACATGTGGGAACCTTATAATGTTTTGAGTTGTGCCTCGGACTTCCTTGTCCATATATATATTATATGCATGTCGTTTTATGGCTATTTGGATATGGTTCCACATAAGTATATATGTTTCTCCTTCTAGTTAGGGTACTCTATGTTATTTACTGTACAGGGACCTGTGAAGTCAAGTGATAAGTTTCATTACCACTCTTTGTTCAATCTCGTCAATTATTTTCTTCCCTGGCCCATTCAGGCATTTGTGCAGATATTGCTGTATCAAAGTATGAATACTGGTCTGCTTTAGCACCTCTTCCTCTTGAAGTTGTTCTATCTGCTGGTCAGAAGGCTAAGGAGGAATTTCTGGCGAAAGGTAAGTTTATCTGTTGCTGACACCTTATCCTGATTTCTGCAAGGAAACTTCAATTTTTAATAATTTTTTTATTCATTATTCACATAATCTAAAGCTAGTCCTTCGGCTTTCTACTCTGCAGGCCGAGACAATCCACGAAGGAGCAAAATTATTGAGGATTTCAACGATCTTACTGGAGAGGGAAACATTGAAAGCATGCTAACAGTTGAAATGGGGATGAATGAACTTGCTTCATTGAAGGTCATTATTGCTAGTACACTACGAGCAACCTATTGAATTCCCCTCCTTGTTACTCAAACTCGCGACAGTTTCTCATGAATACATACATGTGCTTGTCTACAAATAATGTTCTACAAAACAGCACTCCATCTTGTAGTGTCCTGAAAATTTCTTTGCACCTATTTCACTTAGTTAAGAGGCAATATTTGGATTTTGTTTTTTTTTTATTGACTTTCTGTCATTTGTTCTGAATTGTCTGTTAGGTGGAAGACTCTATTGTTCTTGCATTAGCCCAACAAAGACGTCCAAACTCAACTCGCATATCAGCATCAGGTATGGTTTTTAGTATTTCTCTATGGGCAGTTGCTTAAATATTCTTCATTCTGTTGTAATGATCAATTTTAGTTCTCTGCATGCTCCCTCCCCGCATATCCTTTTTCTCAAATAATTTCGGTTTTTATTATCAGATTTGCTCTATTCAATTCTACCGATTTTACTTTCATGGTAATGGATATCTACTGTGGCCTGCTGAACATAGTATCATATATTTATCTTGCCTTTGTGGTGATTGACAGATTTTAAGTCTCCAGCTGATATTAAGCATATGGAAGCATTTGGTATGTTCCCATTAAACTTGGGCTTATTGCTTTTTCCTGTCTTCTTCGGAATTGTACAACATTCTGCAAATACACTCTCTTCTCTCCATAAATACAACCACCATTAAATTCAAATTTGAAGAAGAATACTCTAAAAGAAAGATTTCTAATAAAGGCATTTCTGTTTCGCAGAAGTCAGCCCAGAAGAATCCGAGGATGTACTGTTCAAGGAGGTTCGCTAGACTATAAGAGATAATTATTCTTCCTGCGTGTAAAACTAAAAATATTAATCATAAACATGCAATAGTTATAATCTACAACTGCTATGCTGTTCCTGTGGTATATATATATTATTGCATCATCATGTGGGTTGCTAATTGTTGTGATTTTGTCTTCTCCACTCCAGGCATGGCTTACATACTTCTGGAGAAGAGCCAAAGCTTATGGCATAGAGGAGAAAATAGCCAATGAGAGGCTCAAGTTTTGGATCAACCGTAGTGGGCAAGCACCAACATCTCATGATTCCGTCGACGGTGAGTGATCGCCACGATGAAAAAAGAAAATTATACCACATATAATATTCCCAGAAAGAAAACTAACTTGGATCTGCCTACTCTCTCTCTCTCTCTCTCTCTGTGTAGTTGATCAAGGTTTGATCGAAATGCGGAAACTGGGAATCGAGCAACGGCTCTGGGAGGCCTCTCGAAAGGAAACTGAGCATTGATGCTTCATTTCCTCCCAAGTTTTCTAAAGAAAGATCGATAAAAAGACTGAGTTTTTTTAAAACGGAGGATCAACATACACATGTAACCAGGTGTGCTTCTAAGATATATATATATATATATATATATATATATATTATATTGTCGTCCGCGGTATAATGTTGTAAAATCTCCACATTAAGCAACGCCTCTCAACGAATCTTATTACTGCATTATCGATAGGAGCTATATATCTTTTCATTTGCCGACCGAAAGGCTCAAATCAATCAGAACACAACATTCAAATAACATCATACATAAAAGTTCGCCGGCTAACAACCCCAACCGGAATCATAACAAACATTGCTATAGGCGAAAACAAATCAACAAACATATAGCGATCATTTTTAATGCGAAAAATTTGAATCGACTCGATTGATGCTTTGTTTGTTACGAGTGGACTTAATTAACCCTAGCTTCGATCTCAAAGAAGCTTAGTTGGAGCTTCGACCTTCATATTCAAGCGGTTGAACTCCAGAGCTAAGACGGGCTTCGACAGCAAAATCGATAAGCAGAGGTTCCTCTTGTAGTCTTCTTTATCTTCCGAATCTCCACACTTCCTTGTCGATGTTCCTTCGTCTGCATTTTGTTGAGATGGGGCCGACACCTTAGCTGGTGACACCACTCTCAACCTGTTAGTTAGCAGAAGATCAAACAAACAAAAACAATATTTATTATGCAGCGTCAAGTGTGTGTTTGTGCGTGTATGTATATATATCATATATATATACATATATATATATATATATATATAGATATATTATCGCAAGTAGACTACACCTAAAATAGTAGCGCTTGTGTATTCAGTAGTTCTAAGCTTTTCACGGGCAAAATTCAGTTACCTGCTCTCTATTTCACAGGAATATTTGAGCAGGTGCGGATTGTACTCGGTTCGACCGCTGCAATTCAAAAATACCAAACACCCTTCATATTTTGAGAGAGAGAGAGATAGAGAGGGAGAGAGAGAGAGAGACCTAAAACTAGGAAGGGACATCTTAATTTTGGGACCAATCCAACTCGAGTCGATTTGAGGCGTCGCAGTAGCTATGAGGAGACAATAAAAAGAAAAATACAAAATGATGATGTAATAAATGGCAAAAAAAGAAGCACAAGTTTGAATGCTTACCGGATGTTTTCAGGCTGATGCTGCAGATATCTATCGGCGTCGTGCACTGGTTCGTCATCTCTTTGACTTCCACGTCCACGTGATTCTTCCCGTGCCCACCGAATCCAATCTTGCTCAAAAGTCCGCTGAATCGATCTCTCTTTGGCATCGATGTCACGTTCTATATTTTGTTTTTTTTTTTGAAGAAAAAGAAACGCCTTGTTCGAACGAGTGATGAAACAAACCCTCTCAGTTTAAAATTGCAACAACACGAACCTTTGTGAAACGAGCGGATTCACTGGGGAGTCCAATAGCCTTCAAACGAAAGCACATTTTGTCGAATGGTGACTGACTATAAATATATAATAAGATAGATGCTGCTACTGTTTGATTCGCTACCTTTCTTCCATGGAAGAGAGCTTCGTCGCTGTTCACCAACACTTTTGCAGCCCATCTGTTATTACAAGGAAAAAAAAAAACAATGTGATTTGTTAAAACTTTTGTTAATAGTACATCAAAATGTTAGAACTTTAACATGTGATGAATAGCCATACCATAGAAAAGGGAAAAATTTATTACCATAGAAAGGAATTACGAAGACGAAACTAATTGTATGAAACCTTACGCGCAAGATGTCGGTGGATTCCATACGATCCCTGCGATCACCACAAGCTGAAATAGTATAAGGAAGCAAGGAAATAATGTGTTAAATGCTATAGTTATAAGGTATGCAGATCCCCGGGAATTGTTTGATCTTCACATAAGATATCTAAAATATGGTAAAGTAAACAAACAATGAAAAGGGCAACCTCATCAAATTTCCCAGCAGGACTCTCCTCATAGTTAGCAAGAAAGAATCCCCCAAGAGTGTAACTGCAGCAGGGTAATAAGTGGTATTAGAACAAAATTAGGAGAAAAAAAAGGAAATCTAAGAAAACAAGAATCTTTGACAACAACCCTAATCTTCATTTCTAAAGAAAGAAACAAAAGGGTTTGTTAGTTAGGTACCCGAATGCCTCCACTAATTTGAATTCTTTCGGAATAAATGCTCGAGCAGTCTCCGCCTTAACAAGATGTAGTTGGTATAGTGCACTGAAATAAAATGAAGAAATTAAGAAAATGAAATGAAATTAAAATGAAACATCACACTAAAAAAGAATGAAAACCAACACACTTGCCTCCCCTTAAACATCCACGGGTGCTTCCCGTATCCTACTGAAGTACTCCTTTCGACGGCTTCCATTGTCTCTTCAAGTGGTTAAGTAGAAGAGAAAACTATGTCAAAGAAAAACCTAAGTTAGAGATCATGTAAGAACACACGACGAAAAATAAAGCAAAGATCACTGTAAAATTTTTCATCAAAGTTTAAGACAAAAACAGAAGGGTTTTTTTTTAGTGTTCTTTGTTCTCACCGAGAAACTGTGAGAGCCCCTCTGCAATATATCTGGGAATAAAAACCCTTGAGAGAGAGAAGAAAAGAAGAAGCCATGCCATGCAAATCGCACTATAGTATAAAAAGTTAAAAGCCAGGTGCAGAGAATACGCATGCAAGTTGGAGTTATTTTAAGGAGAAATTAAATTGCATTTTTTTTTTGAATAATCCAAAACAACATATTAGGCAAGAGTGGTAAAAGAACAGTTGATCGTATACCAGAACAGAATTAAATTCTAAACATTTGCAACTTGCAATATTTTGAAGATTCTTTTGTGAGTAATAAAATATACAGAGGAACTGCATAACTTTTCAACAGGGAATCCTTAAAACCTTTTTCACAGAAACCTAATTAACAATCCTCGCGTTGCCTTATTAATTCTTCTTCGAGACCAAAACCTAAGATCTTATAGCAGAGCCATTAGGCATGTCCCAAGAAAAAACGAGATAATACACATTAAAAAAAATAATAATAGAGTCTTACTCTTACGATTGTGTTATGTTGGCTACATGGTGGTGAGGATTTTTCTTACCCGAAAAAACAACCCTTTTCTTCCTACGAACAATCAATCGGTGTTTACTTATAAATCAAAGTTTATTTCTAATGATTTATCTCAACAAATTGAATTGCAATGCTCATTACTTCGTACCATTATATATAAAGCAGCAAAACAGGTAAGGTGAGAGTGAAGCAATGAATGACATTGATATTTTCCGGATTTTAATTTTAACGGATAAAAACTAACCAAGAACAACACTAAATCGAAAGGAAACAGTGGAATTTAATAGAGCTCTTGCTATACAATGCTAGATACGGAACCGCATTTAGGAAAAGGGAATTCAAATAAAAGGGCAGCATTGAAGTAAACCAACACATCAACATTCAATTAACTCGTGTCAAAGAGTAACCTTTTATTACACTTACAGAGAAGCCGCAGTGCAATTCCAATTGTTAAGCCCAAAAAAAACAAATCTTTGCACCTCCAAATTCAAGATATGAGCTTTTCCCAGAAGATATAAGTATAGTCCTTTGTGTGGATAAGATTCTTTTTTTTTTGTCTCCCTCAAAGAACAGAAAAAAAGAAAAGATTGGGAGAGAGAGGGAAAGGGAAGAATACAGTACAATAAATAGACGCAGGCAGGAAGCTGCCTAATGGGTGGAGATTGAATATGTAAGACAGTGCATCATCATCACAGTACAAAAAGCTTAATTTAAAAAAAAAAAAAAAACAAAGATCTCAGTAACTAACTTAAAAAAAGGAGTCATCTTTTTAAATTAGACTCGTGAGGGAGTACTTAGCTTTATTATCCTTTTGTCCACACCACACCAAAAGATCCCCAAAAACTTTATCACCAAACGAGCCCAGCGCTTCTCTTTTGGCGGCAAGCTGAAAATACAGCCTGCAAAACTAACGGCCTTTGTGGTTTCGTCTAAAAGTTGTATTCTTGGAATGTTGAAGTGAAATAAATGGCTTTTATTTTTTGGATCGTTTGCACCTGGTCTGAAAATAGATAGGGTCCGTTTGTTTTTGTCCAATTGTCGTGTGTCTCACTCGTCTGACGGCTTCAATTGAATTTGCGATAATTAAAATTTTCATTAATTTTGGGGCACGTTTTCGAGGTTATTTTGCACAAGAAAACATGTGAAAAAAAAAGAGAAAAATATTACGACTGACGACAGTAGAAACCCATATATGGGTCAAATATATCATCCCATAGTTGCTATTCTTAAAAATTAAATATTTTTGTTTCAATGTCATTAAAATATTACATGTGACATTTCCTAACAGCTGAATTTTTTAATGATAGTACTGGTTTGTTGTGTATATTATATATTCATTTATTTTCTCTAGTTCTAACACCCAACAAAAATATTATAGAATTTGTCACATTTTAATTTTTATATTTTATTTGTGAAAAACTTACATTTAAATACCTTTTTGTATAAAAATTATCAATTCAGTCATTTTCAGAATTTTTTTACATTTAGGTATTTAGTAGAATAAAGTTTTACACATAAGTACCCGTTTGAACTGCAGGTGCATTATATAAGTAATTTAGGTACCATATAGAAACGTATTATGATACATAATACTGTGAGAAAAGGTACATCATATAATAAATTTAGGTAACATAAAGAAACGTATCATATAAACGCGTGACGTGGTACATAATATACGTATAAAAAGGTACGTCAAAGTTGATAAAATGGTACGCACACAGCCAATTGGGTATATATATATAATTTTTTTCTAACAGGGTACTGAATTGCAAATTTTTTATACAATATGTATTTAAGTATAAATTACTCTTTATTTATTTCCAATATGCTCCGCTTAGTCTAGGATAATTTTTTTTACCCAGCCTTAGGCGTGATATTTCTTTTAAAGGTGATCATGAGGACTGAAATGCAATATCATATCAAATGAATAGTTCACCTAAAAGTTTGATCTTTGTTTTACAAGTATGCATATGCAATTCCAACAAGTGGATGTTCATTTAGGGTGATGGAGGAAAGAAATGGATACAAGGACATCAATAATATATAAATTAAAATGTTATATACTATCACAATTGTAGGATAGGACATAAATTGAAAGAGATAATAATAGTAATGAAAAAAAAGAAATGCTTTTGACAACTATGGATCATATCATAAAAAATCACATACTAAATATTTTAATTGGTGGCCTGAAATTTATCCTACAAGATTAAGATGGGACCATAAGATAGAATATAAATCTATATATATGCCTTACCTTATGGTCTTCCTGGCTATTATCATCTGGGAAAGGGAATGTTTCTTCAAGTTCAACGGACTTTGAGTTGATATATTAAAGAGGAGATCAACTACAAACAAGAGAAATAGCAAAAAGGATGCTTTTTAATTTGCCAATAAACAAATGATGCAAAAATCAACGCCAAATCTCACCAAGAGATCTGCTTGGAGGGGGTATGTGCCACGTGGCAGATGAAGCTTCGTCTTACACAATCGTGCAGCCTAATTTAGTTATTGAATGTTTACTTTTAAGCCACACTTGATTCGCCGAAACGTGTCTCTTCCAAATAACGATCACCCATACTTTATTGTAACAAATACCCTTTATTTAATTTAATGTTCCCACTAGAATTACATTAATATTTTCTAGGGGCAAGAAAAAATACCATCTGGTTTCCGGTTTTACGCAACTCTCTCTCACTTACACACACAGTCGAAGAGATAAAATTATTCACATTTATTGAGATAGAGCCAAATCCACAGAAGGTCTTTCCTTTAAACAGCCCAATTGGAATTATGACATACAATCAAGAATTTTTGAATTTTTGAATGGGTCAAACGTATAAAGTAGTTTAGTTGCATGTTTGGTTCTGTTCACCTGGGTACGATGGACGTTAAGTTGCAAGTAGTCCGCATAAAAAAAAAAAAAACGAATGCTACCTAGAGAAGTAGAACTAAAGTATATAAAATAATATGCGTTTGGGTATAATTTAAAAGTTTAGAAGATATGACCAATCAGGAGATGCATGATGCTCGCAGAACTGGATGTTATCCTCTATTTCTTGATTTATCAAAAAAATTAAATGATAAACGCATATTATTTTAAATGATACCCAAAGGTTCGCGGGCATTACGCAATTTTTTATAAAACTAATTGTAAAATATGTAAGTTTCTTTGCAATTATATTCGATAATATTTTTGAAAATATCATAAACACACAATTAAGTCTATATTGCATATATTACAAAGGTTTTCTACAAATATATTATCAAGATTTGTTTGCAAATATATTTAATTCGACATAGACATAGTATTTTTATTATCAAGATTGTTTTACAAATATATTTAATTCTTAGAATGGGTTGCTCACTACGAAGTCATCAATATTTCTTAAACAAATTTAAATTAAATAAGAAAAGATACAATATATTAAATTTTATATTTTAAAATTTATCACCCAACATGTAAGCCCAAATAATAAAAACACCAATTTGGACAATTTACAGGCAAATTATAATTTTAGGTCACTAAGTATACATATTTTCGTTTTTGGGTCACTATGTTCGATAATTGCAAAAGTAGTTCACTAATTTTGTATGTCAAAACAAATTTAGGTCACTACGTATATGTGTTTTCAATTTTTGGTCACTAAATATACATGTTTTAAGTTTTTGGGTCGCTATGTTTTATTAATGCAAAAATGGGTCGCTATGTTTACAAGGTTAGTGACCCATTTTTGCATTCATAAAAATACCGTGACCCAAAATAAAAAACATGTACACTTGTGACCCATTTTTGCATTCATAAAAATACAGTGACCCAAAATCGAAAACATGTATACTTAGTGACCCAAAGTTTTGGTGATTGTGCAAAGTACCGGAGCATGCTGAGGACTGGAATATGGGTGTAAACGAGTCGAGCTCGTCTCATTTCAGTGGAGCTCGAGCTCGTCAAGCGCTTCATCTGCGAGCTCGAGCTCAAGCGTTCAGGCTCTTTTACCTATAAAATATAAACAAAAATTGAAATATAAAAAAAGCTTGCGTCGCGAGCCTGTTCGCGAGCTTCAGCTCGATAAAAATGAGGTCGATCTCGAGCTCAACTTATATGAGCTCAAGTCAAGCTTTTTTCGAGCCGGCTCGACTCATCTTTCACCCCTAGACTGAGCGAAAACTGAAGATGACGTGACAAGTACTCAGAAGATTAAAAACGAATACTGAAGAACGAAAATCTAGGACCGGAAGGATGCCAAGGACAAGAACATTAAATGCAAGGCTGCAGCGGCATCAGATGTTGACAAGAACTAATTACGCGAAGTGGTAAAAAGTAGTATGATGAAGAAAGAGTATTGAGGTTAACAGTTCCCAAAAGAGGAAAGAATTTAATGCGGCTGCAAACGAGTTCTAATGTTCAAAACGCAGCGGCTACTTTTCAAGTGAAGACTATAAAATGCCAAAGAGTTCAAGGAGCTCGAGATGACAACGAGCACGAAAACATGAACCAACAATTTTTAGCGAACTCTTTATTCGAGCGATTATTTCTCTTGTAAATAATTGACTTTAAATAACTGTTAGTAGAGTGTTCGTGAGCGAAACTCTGTAAACAAAGAACTGTAAAAAGTTATTGTAGTTGTATAAGTTAGCTCGACGTAGCTAGGGTAATACTTGTGTAAAGAAGCCCAAACTTCTAAGTGATACATTCCTTGCGGGACGAATGAGAGACTTAGGAGATTTATAACTCCGAACTTCCATAAAAAAATTCTCGTGTGCAAACAAACAACCACAAACACATCCATACATACGAGTACTGAGCAGTTGTAACTTCCGCACTATTGTTGGGCGAACGAGAGCCAAGCAAACAGTGAGGAACTTAAAACCGCCGAGTACGTTTCTAAGTACTTAAGTACCGACAACAAGCAGTACTTGTTGATACGAAAAGAAAAATTTCCTAGGTGTTTAGACCATCTCCACTGGTACTGCAAAACCTAGTATATGGACTAAAACTACTCCAATGGAACTAAAAAATCAAACCCAAAATGGGTTTATTACCTTCGCTCTCCTAGTTCTGACGCAATTTTTTGTTTCTAATTAATTTTTGCGTTTCCTTGTTTTACATTGCATAAAAGACCTCATAGTTATGCATTTTTCATACCTTCACCCACACTCACCATCACGACGCCGTTTTCCCCCTTCACCGACAACTCGAGGCTTTTCACCGGAGCTCCCGCCGGAGATGTCAAATGCGTCGAGCCTAATCATCCAAGACTCGAGCCCACCAAGGGAGACGAGAAGCCGAGGGTGGTGGTGTTTGGATTGGGATGAGATGGGTGTAGGTTGATCAAGGTCATCTAAGCAGTACGACATCGTTTGCGTCACACCACACCCAAGAACCACATGGTCTTCATCAGGCTGCTCTCGTCCATGTGCATGGGGACGCTGGAGTTTCGTTCGGTGGCAGAGCCGATCTACAAGATTCAGCAGCCGATCTCCGGCGAACCTAGGTTGATAAGCACCAAGTATGTAATTTAGGTTTCATGCGAGGGATTTAGATTATCGATAAGTAGTTTTGACAATTTTTAAGATCTTTAACAACATAATTGATTTTAGGATGAGATTCTTGAAATTATGTGAACATTTGAATGCTTTTGAAGGGGAGTGTGGAAATTACAGTGTGGCTTTGTGACTTATTGAACAGCTGATGGTGACTTCTTGTTGAAGAATCTCAGCTAAAGAGATAAAGAGATTCATTCAAGGCTTATGATGGAAAAGATTAGCATAAGGATATGGAGATCAATCAACATAATTGCAAAATTAAATATCCAACGGTCATTTACCTTGTAGAGAGATCGAGCCATCTTATAAGAGGCTCCCTATTGTACTCATAAAAACACAATGCGAAGAAATTAGATTGTTTTACTATCAAAAAATTAACAGGGTATCAAAGCAATGATCCAACAACTTCAACACACTGAAAATCACTTTCGAATCCTACAACATTAGAGAAGTGATGGCAGAGATAAAAATGGATAGTCTAGCTTCAATCTTCGAAGACTCGTACCCAAATTCTTCTCGGCCTAAACCCGCAATCTCTGAGCTCCGTCGTCGCCACCATCGAGGGGGAAGCATCCCGATGTAAGGCGATGAACGTAGAAAAGCGAGCCATGACAGTAAGGGGACCAAACCCGAAGGCGAGAACAGAAGCTATGAGCGTCGGAGACAAACCCAACTGCGATAATTGCAAAAAAGAAGGCCACAGTCGAGAGGGTGGGTGATCCGGTGATTCTAGCTCCTGGGTGAGGGACGTTGACAAAAGATGTAATGGGTTGCACTCTGCTTGGGCCATTCCAGACATTCAGACGCAATATATAATAAATCAACTCTCATATCATTTGGGTCGAACAGGTAAACACAACTCAGGTATGGAATCTATATCTCATTCAAAAAATTATAGTAGCGTAACCAATAAAGAAAACTATTCTAAAAATGTTTGGATAATAGATTCCGGTGCAACAAACCATATGACATGTAACCCAAGTAATATATTTAATACATTCAGTCCAAATTTTTCCCAATATGTTACCGTAGCAAACGAAGAAAAAATTCCAATAAAAAAAATTGGACCATCAAAATATTTTTCAAGAAAAATTTCAAAAGTATTATATCTACCAAATCTTACATCAAATTTATTGTCCGCCGAAAAAATTTCTAAAGATTTAAACTGTAACATTATCTTCTCACAAAGCAAAGTAATTTTTCAAGATCGAAACACATGGACAATAATTGGCCAAGGGAGACTAGAGAATGGATTGTATCTAGTCGACATTCCCAATGAAGCCCTACACACTTCACAAGATATTATTGACCAAAATAAAATCTTACACCAGAGATTTGGTCATCCCTCTGATAAAGTCTTGCACTAAATTTTTCCTTCCACAATTCTAGATTTTAGTAATTGTGATACTTGTAAATTCTCAAAACAAACCCGATTAACTTTTTATTCTTCTACTAATAAATTGGAAAAAATATTTGACATACATTATAATGTTTGGGGACCAGCTCCCGTCGAATCTTATAATAATTTCAAATATTTTGTAACGTTGATAGATGACTATTCACGTATAACTTGGCTTTATCTTTTACACAATAAAACATAATTTTTTTCATGTTTTCGGGAATTTTCTAATCTCGTTGAAAATCAATATAATGCCAAAATCAAAATATTTAGGTCTGATAATGGAACTGAATATGTCAACAAAAATTTCTTAGATTTCTTTAAGCAAAAAGGAATATGGCATCAAACAACTTGCATCAATACTCCAGAACAAAATGGAGTATCTGAAAGAAAAATTCGACACCTCCTAGAAGTGACTCGATCACGTTTATTTCAAAATAATGTTCCTAAAGCCTTTTGGTCAGATGTAGTCTTAACGGCTACATATCTGATTAATAGATTACCTAGTTCAACTTTGAACTTTAAAAGCCCACTACAAATTCTTCTTAATAGGGAACTTAGATTGGGCCATTTACGTGTCTTTGGGTGTACTTGTTTTGTACATGTCAAAAGACATGATAAACTGGACGTTAATTCTGTATAGACTATATTTTTGGGATATTCATCCCAAAAGAAGGGATACAAATGTTATGATCCTAAAAATAAAAAATTATATACCTCCAGAGATGTATATTTTTTAGAAAGTGAGTCATATTATCCTAAAATAACATAATTAAAAGATCAAGAATATCAAAATGAAACACCCCTTCCAGAAGTAACCCTATTTGAATAACAAAATCAAGAACATAAAATGAGTCTTGAAGAATCAACAAATATACAAAGAAACGAATCTACCTCAGGAGGGAATCAAATTCAGGGGGAGATACAACAGAATCTCAAAATTTAAGGAGATCTACCAGAAATACAAGACCATCAGAAAGACTAAGAGACTTTGTAACAAATAAAGTCACGTATCCAATCCAAGATTACATATCTTATAATAAAATTTCAACCTTATATTATGCTTTTTAAGCAATATCGATCGAACTATCGAACCGAATAATTTCGTAGAAGCTAATAAAAGGCCTGAACGTATGGCTATGAAGGAAGAATTTGAAGCTCTTGAATGAAATCAAACATGGTACATCACACCTCTTCCTAATAATAAAAAACTCATTGGATGTAAATGGGTATACCGAATTAAATACAATAGTGACTGTACAATCGAACGCTTTAAAGCACGATTGGTAGCTATAGGGTTCACGCAGACTCAAGGGATAAACTACGAGGAAACCTTTGCACCAGTCGCAAAAATGAATACTATGAGAATTCTTCTATCTGTGGCAACTCTAGATGGATTTTATCACAAATGGATGTAAAGAATGCATTCTTACATGGTGAACTGGATGAGGAGATATACATGGCTCTTCCCCCGGGCTATCAACCTAAAATTTCTCACGGAAAACTTGTATGCAAGTTAAAGAAATTGATATATGGATTAAAACAATCTCCAAGAGCATGGTACTCAAAACTGAGTCACGCTCTTCTTAGCTACAATTTTCAAAAAGTTCGGCCGACTCGTCCATGTTCGTTAAGACAATTAATCAAACTATCATAGTTGTACTTGTATATGTAGACGACATCATAATAACATGAAATGACACCTATGAGATCGATAAAGTTAAAGAATATCTCAAAAGAAGATTTGACATAAAAGACCTTGGACAACTCAAATACTTTTTGGGCATAGAAATTGCTCATTCACCGAAAGGGCTCTTTTTATCGCAAAGAAAATAAGTCCTAGATCTTTTAAAAGAAACTGGGAAGATTGGTGTTAAACCTTCAAAAACTCCCATGGAAACCAACAAGAAATTAAATTCTGAAGATGAAAACCCCTTACAAGATATTCGACAATTTCAAAGGCTGGTGGGAATATCTGACAGTTACAAGACCTGACATATCATTTGCTGTTAGTTGTGTTAGTCAGTTTATGCAGGCTCCAAGAACTAGCCATATTGAGGCCGTTGACCGTATCCTAAAGTAGCTCAACGGAAACCCTGCCCGAGGAATAGAAGAAAAATGGAACGCATAGCGTGATTGGTTACTCAGATGCAGACTGGGCCGGAAGCTTCGACAGAAGATCCACCACCGGTTACTGCACATTCGTGAGGCAACTTAGTCTCGTGGAAGAGCAAAAAGCAACAAGTTGTAGCTAGATCAAGCGCAGAAGCTGCATACAGAGCCATGACCTCTACAACAAACGAGCTAATATGGATAAGACAACTCTTAGAAGACTTGAAGATTAAAAGCGCTCAGCCAATGACGATGCTCTGTGACAATCAAGCAGCCCGACACATAACAATAAATCCAGTCTTTCACGAGCGAACAAAGCACATTGAGGTCGATTGCCACTTTGTAAGGGAAAAAGTGCAAAGCAAGGAGATAGAAATACCCGTTGTGACATGTAAAGATCAATTGGCCGACATTTTCACTAGATGCTTCGAAGACGTAACAACCAAGTTGGGTTTAATTGATTTATTCAAACCCAACTTGAGGGGGAGTGTTGAAGATTAGGACCAATCTCAGCTAAAGAAGGAAAGAGAATCATTCAAGGCTCAAGATGG
Source organism: Linderniella brevidens (assembly GCA_004919715.1). NCBI lineage: Eukaryota > Viridiplantae > Streptophyta > Magnoliopsida > Lamiales > Linderniaceae > Linderniella > Linderniella brevidens. The sequence continues at coordinate 3,941,316 of SWDC01000151.1, forward strand.
AAAAGATTAGCATAAAAATATGGAGATCAATCAACTTAATTGCAATTAAATATCCAACGGTCACTTACCTTGTAGAGAGATTGAGCCATCTTATAAGAGGCTCCCTATTGTACTGATAAAAACACAATGCGAAGAATTATATTGTTTTACTATAAAAAAATTAACACTTCTTGAACAGTTCTTCCGTCAATCTTGTTCCACTGAATTAATCAGTGTAGTATGTCATAAGATCTGAATCGCTTGATCATCTAATAAATGTTTCATACTCGAAGTTGTTGATGGAAGGTCTATTTTTGGGAGCATGTAAGCCTTTCATAATGCATATGAATCATTCCATGCTCTCCTGCATTGTTTGTTTACATTTTATGATATCAATTTCTCTTGGTTTTCTTATTTGTTGCAACTAAACTTGTTCCCGTGGGATATGTTATCAAGAGTTGCAGATTATTTATTGTCTTTATCGTTCGCCTTGTATATTTTTGTCCAATGTTTTTACTCTGTTATAACAATGTGTGAAGTGAACCCCATAGCACTATTTCTAAGGCACTGTTTTTGCAACAACACATAAATATTGAAAGTAAAAATCATGATAAACTAAAATTGTTAGCTTGTGTGACTGCTGTAGCTTTATTATATATGGGCAGAGCGAAATCACACACTATATGGAGGCTGCGGGAATGTTGAGGGGAGAACTTTTCAGAGGGTTCATGAGTATGGTTAATGCGAGACTTAGAGTTGCTGCAGAAAGAGGCTCACACAAGCAAGTGGTAATGAAACGTTTAAAACGTGGCAGATGCTCAGATTACATTAATTCCTTATACCTGATGTAGTTTGTGCTTTCAAACGTGTTTAAAACTTGTTTCTGTTGGTAATGGAAATTATTTCGTACAAAAACAATCATCATAAACATGGAAAAATAACACATAAGTACCGAAAATAAAAAGACATCATATATCACGAGGCTAACATCATATATTTCAAGAATTCATATCTCGGTACAAAAAATATTAGAAATAAAGACGATCACATGGCACTTCGGAATGTGCTAATTGATCATTTGTGGGAGGAATACACCAATTTCGAGGCTAGAAAATTTACCTATCTTTTTGGTTGTACGGATAATGGTTTTTTATGTGCGATCTCGATGTATGTTTTCCTCTTGTAGTATTATTGTCGTGTTTTTAA